>OY754959.1:36427070-37627070 GCA_963576555.1 Ferdinandea cuprea
GAATGTCCCTATGTCCCGGCACCCGGCACAGGTTAATGTTGAGCTGCTCAGCAATCTCCTTTAGAGAATATCCTTTACGAATACCAAGGTATTCATTAGCCAGGAAAAGACGTCCTTGATCGCCATAACTTCACCAGGAAAACCCTACAATGATAAGGAAGACGGAAAAAGAGACTAAGATTTAGTCTGTCTAAGAAGACGCCTCCACCCACTCCATAATTTGTTTTTGACCCGCCAGTGTAGAAGTGATCCAAATGTTGGAATCATTCTTTTCTAACCTCCATAAACGTAATACAGTACGCCCTCGTTAAAAGCAACCGATAGAAATTCGAGCAGTTGCGTTAATTGAGATTGTTGCTTTAAACGGGTCACAAAAAAAGTGCCTTGATTTAGAATTTAAAGTAAAAACCATAGTATAAAAAATAAAAGAATATTGTTCGTCGAGAAAGAAAAAAAAGGAATATAATTTACCTCATTTAAAAAAAAAATATTTATGTATTATGTAGTTCAGGTTCAGTTACAGTTATTATTAAGACAAATGAATGCTTGGATAGCATGTTCTGTTTTGATTTTCTTCACTCTCGATTTCTTCGGCTTCTAGATTAGTGCAAACAGGCACCTGCTCGATATCGTTTTCGGCAATCCAATTGCTTAATTCCTCGGTGACAAAAGTTTCAGTGGCAAATAAATCTTGAAGCAAGTCATTAATAGATGTCATCATTTCGCGATCAATAATGATTTTATCGCTGATGATCCTCAATGGCAGCTCATCCTCCTCATCACACTCACTGTCACGAGACATCAAAAGCTTCCAGCATTTTTGTATAGCCGAAGACTTAACATTGTCACACGCAGTAGCCAGGAGGCATATGGCATGTCTTAAATTGAAAGCTTTTATTTTACGCTCCAAATCTGAACATTGGCTTCCGACTAAGTGTGTCAAAAGTCCTTTTTTGTCAAGTTGTTGACATTTTGGTCCATTGGTTGGATAATAACGGTGCAGTTTGCTGGCAAACACATGGTGACAATCTTACCATCATAACTTTTCATCTCCCCGTCTTTTGGATGATACGTCGCATTGTCCAACAGCAGTAGACCCTTTTTTGGAAAATTTTTTGATTTCAGTTTCTGTCTTACCTAAGCCAAGGAAAAAAAACAGTTTTAAAATTCTACGAAATCAATTCAAAAAAAAATTTACTTCTGGCACAAAAGTTGAATGAAACCATTCTTTAAAAAAATCCATGCAGTTTTTTTGGCCTTGTACGCGACGGGCTTATTTTCAAAATGCTTAAATGCTCTTGGATTAACAGCTTTTCCTATAACGAACAATTTCACTTTGTGCGTTCCAGACGCATTAGTGCAAGCAAGACATGTTATTCCTTCCTGCTCACTTTTTTACCAGCAGCAGTAACTTCTTCAGAACCCACAAACGTTCTGTTTGGCATAAGCTTAAAAATATGCCAGACTCGTCCGCATTGTAAATTTTATCTGGTAACAAGTCGAGCTCTTTAATTTTATTTTTGAATTTATTTAAAAAAAGGTTCCACCAGTTTTGGCTTATTTGACAGCTGTTCTCCGCAAATTTTAAACATTCGGATTCCATTCCGTTTTTTGAAATTTGAAAACCAGCCTTTGCTGGCATTAAAATCTCTTGGTTTTTCTTTAATTTTCTTGTGAAGCATGCATGCTTTTGACTTAAGGATTTCTGTGGAAATGGGTACGTTTTGGCTGCGTTGCCTCTGGAACCAATTGTACAGGGCTTTTTGCATCCTTGGATTCTCGCAGGCTTTTAAAGTTACGCGCTTTCCCGGTCCGGACTCAGAATTAGATGCGAATTTGTAAAGCAAATGTTTTTTCTTTTTTATTCTGCTAATGCTTGACTTGTTGCACTTGTATGTTTCACAAAGCGAACCGAGGTATTGCGTTTATCGAGAGCGTACCGTAACTCCATAAAAATAACTTTATGATTAGACAATTTTACTTAGTTACGTATAAACCTCCAACACATAACCATGTGTTTCAATATATTCAATATGCTAAATAATGTCGTTAAAAATATAGCAAATGGGATGGATCCAAATAGAAAACCCGCTGAACTTCAGAAGTACAAGACAACCCTCTTTCAGAGTAACAATCTGAAATCTTCCAACCTAAATGCCAAATTGTTTTAAAATTCAAAGGGATTTCAACGTAAAATACTAAAGTAGTTAGGTACACCTCCAAGTTGAGACAAAAAGAAATAGGAAAAAATATAAACACAATACACAACAGAGTAGCTGGTGGTTATGGCGCATGAGCAATGGACAAATTAGTTAAATATTCAAAACCTTGTTGGCAGGATTGAAAGTCCCCCTGACCGGGAGCAGTAAAAAAACAGAAACATGCCACCATTCGAACCAATTCCTTTAATCCATATCAGCAAAGTAGTGATGGCAGATCTCTGCAAGACAACATGCTGTAGATGAAACCTTGGTGCTGTGGATTAAAGAAATGCTAATGTACAGGAAGCTGTTTACAGAAGCGAACTATATTTGAGGAAGACCTAGTCTTAAGCCTGAAACAGTAAGGTAGAGAGCAAGGAGCATTTGCTTGTGATGCAAATTTATCTTGGTACGTGCTCGAACTCAAGCTTTCTCTGAACTTCGTAGGAAGGCAATAAACGACAGTGAATCGTGGCTGAGATCTACGACGAGCATGCTAGCCAAGATTCAAAGAAGTTTTCTCAGGACGCGAACCTGCGTTGGGTCTCCCTACATCTGTAATCTGGTAATAGATTTTCTCGTAAACACAAGTTTCGATGGCGCGACTGCGATGGGAGCAAAATTACTGCGCTTTGACATCTGCAAAAAGTCTCCGTCCTTCGAATATTATAGCTCTATATCACTAAAGCTCCTTCTAATCTTTCTCCGAAAGACGGGAACACTAAATACATTGAAGTACGGTGTCTGCGTGGTGGTACAATTGACCAGTAGTTGTACTAGAGATATCACGTTTCTAGCAGTTGTTTCTAAAGCTTATATGACAAAATGACATCTTTTATATTTTCCTAGACTTTTTTGTGTAGAAATAGCAAGTCTTGTACTTATGAGTAATATTTGCATCGCATATTGAATAACACGATCTGCTCGTTATGGATACAAACACTTCAGACTATCTAAAACTGATTAAGATGACGTCTGACGGTTCAGATCTTCTTAATAATAAAATAAATATATTCTCTTATGGAATCCTATGTTTATTTTTGTTTGTAAGATCTTGTTGTTTTTTGTAAAACACTGAAGCTACATTGAGATGCGCAACGTGTTTTTGTACTATAACAAGAGCGAGTGCAATTCATTTAAAATACGAGTTATCAGCAGAGTTACCGTTTCAATTCATTTTCTGGTTAGTTTGGACATGTTTTGATGTGAAACTTAAATATTGTTAAACATATTTTCTTAGGAAAGAACGATATAAGTTCTATTTTACTTACTTCAGCAATTCTCAGCCAAAAATATATGTTTTTCCAATCACACAACAACAATACAAAACATATAGACAGGCTACAGACCCCTTGGGGCGAACAAGATGACACCCTATCCATATCCCTCCCAAATGCAAATGAGGATAGTAAATCGAATTCCAGTATCACTCCGAATTAAGATCTAAATTCAGGGAAGTTTGAACACCCGAATTTTATAAGTATTTGGCAGTCAGATTTGAGAACACTCAAAAATTGACATCTGCATGTTTGGAAGTAACTATCGGTGCGAGCAATTATTTATCCCTCATGAAGGAGAATAAGTCCAGAATAACAGATCTGCTTTAAAGTAATCACTGATTCACTGCCAACAAGATTTCCCCATAAGTAGAAATGATGGTTGCAGAGAACAAATGCCATGTGTCATGAAAGTAACTGTATTTTATTTACGTTACTTTCAAAGATAATTCCTCGGGAATCCTTAACCTAAAAAAATCTTCTGAATTCCTTTCTATATTTTTAATTTGATGGGTTTCATAAGGTTTGTTCCAACACCGAATCACAAACTAGTTTGCGATTTTTTACTGCGCATGCTGGAACATTACCTAAACACAAATTTGTTTGCGTTGTTGGTAACAGGCTTGCCAGATTGCGTGATATATCGCGAAACGTGCGATAGTTTTTTTTAGTTTTGCGGTGCAAAATCTGATTTTGCGATATTGAATATTATTCGCGATATTTTGCGACATTTAATAAAGAAAAAATATATTACCATATTACATAAGATGTCGAATCCCTAAATATTTTCCTCAAAAATGTATTGAACGTATTTATTTTCTTGTTTATTCTTGAAACATTCCAAAGAGATAGCCAGCATTAAAAAAAACCATATACATGTACTTCATCAGCACGAAGTCCTTGTCGCTTTGCATCTATAAAACGCATATATGATCTGGAATTTAAACACATTTTGAAATTTTTTAATTAGTGTCATACTGCTAAAATCTTATCAGATCTTTTTTAACATCGGAAAACCTATCTCTTACTTGCAGACGTTTTACCAATTGAAAGCATTTGCCCATAAAAGAAAGAAGCATTTGGATCAGAGTCATCTAAGGGTAGGATTAGTAGTTAGGCTTTATGCGATTTAATTTTCTAAATTTTTTTGATTTTTTGCGTAAAAAATATAAAACTGTGTGATAAATGCCTTACAGAAATCTGGCAAGCCTGGTTGGAACGCTTTTTGCAGTTCTCTGACTTCTAAGTGAGTGTTACTCACGTTGAAATTTTAGTATTATTTACAACTCAATAGTGTGTGGTTGTACGCTGAAGTCCTGAAAATGGATATAGATTTGGAAGATTCGAAACGTAACGAATCAAAGGAATTTTTATTACTTAGTCCTTTTTTAAGGTTTCAATGACCTTTTTCAAAGTTCCAATGTCATATTTTGGAAATGTCCTAGACACCTTAAAGAAGACATTAAAAAATACAATACTGAAGGTATTAGAGGAGGTAGACCCTACTCTAGAATGATTTTCTTTGTATAATATGACCATAAATTGTCCATAAGTCGAACAATAATTCGATATAGTATACGTCTATAGTCTGAGAGACGTTAGTGAATGCTTCAACATAAGTTTAAGTTCCCTCAATTTAATGGTCAAGCAAAGTACAAAAACAAATATATCACTTCCATGTATAATTTGTGTACAAACATAAGTCCCAAAAGACAAATATTGGGAATTATTGCCGCAAATACAAAAAAATTCATAGTAAACAAAATGCTTAAAATTACTTCATACAAACCTTTCATTTTTGTTTATTTTTTATTCAAAGGCACCCGCATCCACACGCACAGCACGAAGGCGCCAACTAAAGTCTAAACCACAGATGAGGAATTAATCTAGTAAATTAGATCTAACTTCATGTGTCTGGCTCACACGTATTCACAGATGGGAAAATTGAGAGAGGATTTTGCGGCTGTCATTAAATATTTTTTGCGGGTTGAAAGTGATAGGGGATTGCAGAGTTGACTATCTGGTTAATTCCTCATCTGTGGTCTAAACTAAACTCTAAACTGAAAACGACTAGTCAAAGGCAAGGCAACTGCGACTGAGAGAGAATTTTACGAATTGCGCATGTCTCTGATTTTTAATCCGCAAAAAATACTCTGACTGTTCTGACTATCAGAAACAAGTTTGCTGATTGTTTAAAATCGTGTTGAAACAGCCTTATGATAGTTGGAGTTTGCGCTTGTGTCATGTTGGAACGGCAAAACTAAACTGCGCATGTGGATCAAAATGTATTAGGTCGGAAGTCTAACCCAACCCCAGCAAGGTCTTATGTTTTTTTTCACTTCCGCAGTGCGACAGCCAAGAGTATAAACTGTCGAAAAAGTTTTGCTGCTCGGACCCGAGCATAGTATGTGGTATAGTTATTGACCTCTTTGTGAGCCTTATATCTATCTACGTCCTTTCTCCATTTAAACAACGAGCTAATGATCAGAACTGTAGGGATCACAACCCTCCCACTTCACGGTATTCCTACAGGTTCGCCGGTTCGACCTAAAAAAACATCTGCAGGCCTAATGCCAATCAAATGCTGGTGTTTCTGCATTTGTGTGATCCTGGAGTTTTTATGCCTGCCTCTTTTACGCGTTTGTAAGGGAACGTTGATTGCAGTTGCCTTTTTGACGGGATTCGTAGGATCCCTCCTTTGATTATGACAATACCAACTGAGCCGGTCGTGCTACAATTTTTTCGAGATGGGTTCTTTAACGTGAAGGCTTCCTCGAATTCTGGATTCGATCAAGCTTTGTTACTTCGCTGTCATGCGAAGCATCTTCATCTCAGCTGCTGTCAACTTGCCCTCATACTTTTTGTACATTGTCCAGCATTGTGAACCGTATGTGAGCGCCGGAAGCACAACTGCGGTGTAAAGCCTTCCTTTCAGCTTAGGGGACATTCTTCGGTCACAGAAGATGGCAGAGTTTTCCTGTCACTTCATCCACCCTACGCTTACTCAATGATTGATGTTGTTATCAACGGTCGCTGTTGATCATTGATCCGCCCTTTTCAAATAGATGTCCGGAATGGGTTGACTTGGGTCACAGAATGGGCAGTACAGATACTCTGTCTGTTTTTGGCTAATACGATACCCATTCCCCTCTAAAGCATCTACCCAAATATCAAGTGCTCGTTGCAGGGAAGTCTGATCATCACTTATGATGGCTCCATCGTCAGCAAAGAACAACTGATGCACTTTAGGGTCCGTCACTTTTCCCTCAAGCAGATAATCTAGGACATGAGCAGAGGTCTTAAGACACTTCCCTGGTCCACACCGACTTTTATTGGAAATTCATCGGTGACTCATGCGGGACATTTGACTTTTGTCTTCGCCCCCTCGTACATGTCCATGATCATCTGTACGTAGGTTTCAGGAACTGCTCGTTCTCCTAGCACTACCCATTTCAGTTTCCTTGGTTGTCTATCGAATGCTTTTTCAAAATCAACCAGAATCATATGCAGATGCTATAAAGGGACTTGCTTTTCCACCATGATCCCTATACTTCTGATTCCATATGTGGTTGATTTACCCGCGACAAACCCGCAATAGTCATCAGACAGCCGTATTATTTGTCGAAGGCGGCCATCTAATACCCGCTCAACGATCTTAATGGTGTGTGACATCACAGTTTCTCAAAGAAGAAGATACCTTTTCCTCCACTGATTGGGCCTAATATCTATTTAAGTATTTCTTTAATACATGAAGTCCGACAAAATACATAATCGCATTTTTCAGATTAAGAACAGGGCCATTGAAACCTTAACTCCATCCCTGGTTTTTCAAGCAAAGATCCACAGAGCTACAACGAGCTGTGCATCTGACCAACATTCCCATTAGTTAACCAACATTCGTTGTGGTTAGTTAGTAAGTTTATTTTTTTTTAATATCTTTTGATTTTATTTTGACTGAAGATGTCTACTTTTAAAACATTATACATTTTGATTGTCACGTTCGCAATATTCGCGGCAATAGTTCAGGATTATGCATTGGACACCACCTCACCACCATCGGTAGAGAAACATCATCGACGTGTCGAATCACAGGCCAGTTTACCAATTTCGGAGAAGAAAATTGTGCCACTGTGTCCCATACCTCTGGATGACGAGGGCAAATGCAATGTGGGATCTATAAACGCCCATACTCTAAAAACGTTGACGGGATAGGATTAGTTTAACAAACTCTAATAAGTTTGTCATTTTTATTTAAATATTGTTAAATTGAAATATATCAAAAATAAATCTTTCTGTATGCAGGTTGTTTTGTATTTGTTTCATTCATTTTGTGTTTACAAAAAATTGTGGTTGGTATCTCTTCTAGAAGTTGTTCCAGATATACATATACGTAGATATGTGCTAAGAAATGTGAATAAAAAATATAAAATCTAATTCACATTAATTAATTGTCGAATGTGCATTACACAGCAAAAAACAATTTTTTTTCAAGCAATCAACAATAACAACCTAACCTGTTTTTATTTTAATTCGCGTATAAGGGTAATAAACATTCACACAAATTGATGCACCGAAATTAGTTAAAATTATAACTGTCGAATGTTAGTTAATATTCTTTGAATCATTTCGGGCTTTAAAATAACTAAATGATGTCTGAACAGTAGAAGCTCGCGTTGATGAACAATTCTAAGCGAGGCGATCGCAATAACGCGTTGAGTCTTCCATCCTAACAGGTTTAACTAAAAATTGTATGCTTGCTATGTTCTATTTTTATAGCCCATCCCAAGCACCCCTAAAAGTATCTTTATATATATATATGATCAGCATCCTTCCGTCAACAATTTTTAAGCCTTTATTTTTGAGCTAGGAAGCTAAAATTTTGAACTTATGCTCCCCGAGTCCGCAAATGTTTAAGTATACAACATTTTTTGATCAGCCCACTTGCACAGTTTAGAATAAATGATGACGGAATAAAGCCTTCACAAAATATCTATGTTATTCCCTCGGGCTTACCCTTACAGCTTCCCACCAGAGGCACCTGCTTATGCCGACAAAAACACGCGGTTAAAGTTTATTGCCCCAATTCAAATGATTTTATCCGTTGTAGTCGAAGTTATTGAACTTACTGCAATGGCCCCGAAGGCAAGCCTTTTGCTTACGGGCTTGTTTGATTTAATTCCTTCTTCGACGGTCGCACACATTTAAGGCACTGTGGATAAGACTGTTTCGAAGAAACCACGCGAAGTTTACAATTACTCCAAGCTATTAGTATTTAAAAAGTTCATATTTGTTTTGGTCTATACTTCCAAACCTATCCTTTTCTTATGTAAAAGAAGCTTGTGGTACAAGCTGAGCTTGCAAGGCTATCAAGCATTCGATTCTATCTCATAACGAGCTCTCCCCTGCTTCTGCTTAACGTGAGATTTAGTTTCGCATCTAATGTTGCAAAGGGTGAATGAAAGTGGGTAGGGTGTTTACATATAACGTTGAAGGTCAGTAAAATGAACGTGCGTGGACTTGGTTACAGTTTTTTCTGTTTCTGATTTAATAGTATTACTCATGGCTAACTGACTGAACACAAAAGTGCGGCAAAAGTAAACATAGTTGCCGACATCCAAACTGTCAAAAACATTGAATACTCGTCCAGCTACGTCATGCGGCTATGTATTGTATTACATCTTGCTATTGTGGTAGCTGCATCAACATCAAACGAAGCTATAGTTTTGCGGAATATATTAAGGATAGACTAGGCAAAATAATCAGACCCAGAGTGTTCGTTCCCGTGCCTAACACGAACAGTTCTACCTCTAGATAAGAACTTAGAAGCGAATTTGAGCTGATGTTTGCGTTCCGTATGTCATACTTTATTAAAAGCCTGGAAGACGTCAATAAAAACGCTAAAACATATTTTCTTCTTGAACTTCATTAGTTATTCGATAAACCTGGTCGATTGTGCAGTTCTTTAGGTTGAACCCGAAGCGGCGCTTTTCAATGATCGGATGTTATAACCAGTTGCATTCCATCCCTACAGCAATTCTGCCGCAATACTCGCCATGCTAGGAATGCAAATCAGTTCACCCTAAATCCTATATTCGGATGGACAGTGAAATCCAAGGATTCGTAAAATAACTGAACACTACCGCGCTCTGTTTTTCCTACACAATATAGTTTACACACTTTCAGAACCAACGTGAATGGATATTTGTCAGGCGTTTGCAAGAACTGGGGCAGCGAATAAAATCTTAGTCTCGCTTAGTGTTCCAACACACTTAACCACTAAGCCACTGCACCCACCACTGCATCGGTATCTCCCTTTCTCTAATCCTTCATTACGCTAATGCACGCACTGTGTCATTTCATTATAAGGGTATCCAAAGTCCCTTTAGTGCGCGTATATTATGAAAAAAAATATAATCGTTTCAATAACGTTTTTATACCCTATCCTAAGGGTATATTAATTTTGACACATAGTTTGTAACACCCCTTAATATTCGTCGTAGACCCATAAAAGTATATATATTTATGATCAGGACCAAATCCTAAGACTATCTAGCAATGTCCGTCCGTCCGTCCGTCCGTCCGTCCGTACGCAATTTTTAGGCCTTTAAATTCAAGCTAGAAAGCTGAAATTTGGACCACATACTCCCTAGGGCTCCGAAATGGTTAAGTGTACAATTTTTTGGAATACGCCCACTGCCACGCCCACAATTTAGAAAAAACCGATTTAAAGCTACAGATGGACAGATAGAGGGTTATAACCTTCACAAGATATGTAGGCACTGCCCTCCTTTATAAGTTTGTCATATAAAGTTTTTTGCCACGCCTACTTTTTGTGGGCGTTTTTCACTAAAATGCTGTTTTCTTCGATAATTTTCATAGAAACCGAAAAAAAGTGTTTAACAAGATATTTAGCCAATATTTTTTCCAATATATCGCCCATACAAAGTTTTTGGCCACGCCCACTTTTTGGGGGCGTTTTTTCAAAAAATGTTTTTTTTTTTTCTAAATTTTATAGAATGAAATAAAATGCTATCCATCATCTTCTTAAGGTTTTTTTTGGGGCATATAGGGATAGGGATAGGGTATCATACTGTTCGCTCCAAGCGGACTGTAGCCTTTCCTTATGTTTTCAAACATATTTGCCATAATTGCTAAAATCGATATTGGGGATTCTTCCGACTTTGAGACGTACAGTGGTCTCAACGAAGCATTTATTAGATAACCGATAAGAATTAGGCAACTCCTTGAGAACTTGTCGTATCCTGGGAGCCTGGTTTAATTCCAATGTTTGTATTTCACCTCACAGTTCTGCCAGCGACACACTTTTAATTCTAAAATTATCAGGTATGCCAGCTAAGACGTAACTTCATGCTCTTCACCGTCATATATTTCGGCTTTTTCTTTGTCTCCTTTCGCCCATTAGCCATTATCTTTCCTGATAGGATGGGCTTGAGTTTTATGCTTTTTAATACCTTTCATAGCTTCTAGAGTGAGCTTCGAACTCTTATCCGCAGTTCAGACCTTCAAGAAAATTAAGAAACTTTGCGATTTTGAAAGTCCTGAATCGTTTCTTTAAGAGTGCCATATAGATTATTTAATATTGTTTTAAACCGCTGAGCTTTTTTTTCTCTTTTACTGGTTTAATCGGTTTTCCGAGGATTTGTTTGATACCAGACTGAGCTTTCTTTGACTGCGATTAATTGATCGACATCGTCTTCAAGTTCAAAGATGTTTGAAGAGATGCTTTAAGATCGATTTTATTTTCGCAATGTTTTCTAAAGGAATACCAGTTAGTTGATACGCTATCCAATTTGTAGATAGGCCTTAGCAAAAATTTGGAACAAATACTGCCTAGTGTCCCAAATTGTGCAGCTGTGTAAAATTTTGGTTTTTCCTTTTTCCACGCCAAATTTTTGTGTAGTATTTAAAAATATTTTTGTTTTTAACTTTCTCGTATACATTAGTATACTAAAGACAAAGTTATTGGGATCGTGCGGAAATTTCGAACTCAAACTGAGTATGAGGGACGATATTGCGACTATAGAGAAGTCCAAAAAAGTGGGTCCGCCAATGCCGTCCGTCGGTCTGTCTGTCTGCCCGGGCGCCGTATGGCGAAACGGTTCGACGGATTTGCTTCAATGCTCGTATATAAGGTTTTTTGGGTTATATCTCGGGGATCTTTTTAGTTTCTGCTTTATCGTTTGAAATAACTGTACCTGCCATACAATTTTTTTTAGTGAAAATCACTTATCACTAATTTTCTCGAAGACGGTTCCAAGGATTTCGGTCTTCTTTGGTACTAAGGATACTTGGGATGGGGCCAAAATCGATTAGCGGTAATTTATAAAACCGCCAATATCTCGAAAACTAAAAAATACTAAGTTAGTAAGTTGGAAAAATTTGCATACATAGATTTTTGAAATAATTTTTTTTAAATTTATTTTTCGTATAACGATTTTCTTAAATTTAAATTAAATTCGATAATTTTTTACATTTTGAACAATTATGTTAAAAGTGTCCAATGCGCGAAATTACAATTAAATCGTAGGTACATTTTTTTAGAAAATTTAATTTTTTAAAACCTGAAAAGTGATATAAATAAATTTGTCACCATTCGTTTTCGATTCATTTTGCGATTCAAAAAAGCATCTAATGTACAGAGAAAGTTTCGTATGACGCAGTTGTGCACTTCATTTTTTTTAATTTGGACGCTTAGAACAATGTAAGTCGGTCCCATTTGCTGAACTTATGACTCCGATGAAGTTGTGCATAGTGTGTACGCTTGCTATACAAGACTGCTGGGTCTAAGTGTAGGATCGATTCCTAATGAGGAAAAGTGTTTTTGGAATTTAATGATCAACATATATACCAGCACCACACAAAGCAATTGTAAAAGAGCTGTAATTTCGGTCTTCATTTTTCATTACATTAAAAATAAAATGTCATTCATGGCATTTTTAAGATTTTTTTTTTTGGGCTAATACAGGAATATGGATAGTGTAGCCTACTGTTCGCCGCACTTGAACTGTAGCCTCTCATGTTGTATACAAAATCCAAGACTTGGCAACTATTTGCAGGTGACGTGAAATAACGCCAATCGAAATAAAGCCAAACTCTAAAAATTTATTCCATTCCAAAATCGAACCGCCTGCGAAAAGAGGATTGAAATCCCTCATTCCCGCGTAGCAGGGCACCAAGGTACTGTTGCCAAGGCCGCCTTACCTAAAATTTGGCATTATTTCGATTGGCGTTATTTCACGTCACCCTATTTGCACTGTTCCAAATGAAGCTTGCATCATATAAGAAAAACGATTAACAACATACTGTGTTCTAAAGGGTAATTTTTTAGCTGGTTTGGTTTTGGCAACACTGGTTTTGACAGCTGACGTGTGTTTAGTACCTTGTGTCACTGTCAAACAGCTTCAGTTTGGTTTGCAATTTAACCATGGATTGTCTTACAAATGAACAACGCTTGCAAATTATTGAATTTTACTATCAAAATTCGTGCTCGGTTCGAAATGTTCATCGCGCGCTGCTTCCATTTTATGATCGGCATTCTCGACCTTCTGAGCAGTCTATTCGGAAGATTGTGACCAAATTTCGCACCAAATTTACTTTGTTGGACATTAAACCACCAACACGTTTACGTACTGTGCGTATTGAAGAAAATATTGCGGCCGTATCAGCTAGTGTGACAGAAGACCGCGAAATGTCGATTCGGCGCCGTTCCCAGCAGTTAGGCCTTTGTTACAGCACTACGTGGAAAATTTTGCGGAAGGATTTGGGCGTAAAGCCTTTTAAGATACAGCTGGTGCAAGAACTAAAGCCAGCCGACCTACCACAACGCCGAATTTTTGGTGAATGGGCTCTTGGAAAGCTGGCCGAGGATCCGCTTTTTTATCGAAAAATTGTGTTCAGCGATGAGGCTCATTTTTGGTTGAATGGGTACGTAAATAAGCAAAATTGCCGCATTTGGAGTGAAGATCAGCCAGAAGCATTGCAACAGCTACCAATGCATCCCGAAAAAGCCACTGTTTGGTGCGGTTTATGGGCCGGCGGCATTATTGGGCCATATTTCTTCAAAGATGATGCGAATCGCAGCGTTACTTTCAATGGTGAACGCTACCGAGCGATGATAACAAACTTTTTTTTGCCCGAAATGGAAGTTCTTGACTTGCATGATATGTGGTTTCAACAAGACGGTGCCACATGCCACACAGCACGCGAAACAATGGCGCAATTGCGAGGCGAGTTTGGTGAACAGTTAATTTCACGTTTCGGGGCGGTCAATTGGCCGCCTAGATCGTGCGATTTGACACCATTAGATTATTTTTTGTGGGGGTATGCCAAGGCTAATGTGTATAGGGACAAGCCCGCTTCGATAGACGCACTGGAAGCCAACATCCATGCATTCATTCGTGAGATACCGGCCGATATGTGTGAAAGAGTATGCCAAAATTGGACTCAGCGGATGGGCTACCTGAGACGCAGCCGCGGTCAACATTTGCATGAAATTATCTTTAAACATTAAATTGCAAGGTTCAAACTATCGATTCAAATAAATATTTCATTCATTTTTTCAAATTTTTTGTGTTTTTTTTTTAAAAAAAATTTTAAAACCTCTTAAAAAATCACCCTTTACAATAGAATCTAAATTTTTTATTATGCTTTTGTTATTTATTATTATCAGGTAGGTAAATTAAAGGCCAGAAATGAGAACAATAGCGGTTTGTTTATGTAGTAGCTTTAGGCAATTGATACCGATCGATGCACATGAGTCACACAATCACATCGAATTCTACTTAATTATTCTGAATTTAAATAAGCAATTAATAGCAACACCAGTATTAATAGTTACAAATATCCACGGGCGAAACAAACTGATTGATATGGAGCAACTTATGCTCGAAAAGTGATTGCTGCAAACAAGCTTCTGAAATCATCACAATAAAATTAAATTCCAATGAACAAATAATAAAGATAGCAAACATTATCTTATTCTACGTTGATTGTTCCAAATAGTCAGCAGATGGTGATATTTAATGAAATATTTTAATAACAAGACAGGCAATTTTTTTAGGTTGCTTTTACTATTTCCAACAAATTTCTTATGTTATGTTGAATTGGGTTATTTAATGTGGATCCCGAATGTCAAATTTCAGATACTTCCCATTTCGATTTCCTACTTTTGTCAGTTAGATGAAACTGGAGCCAATTACAAAATGAAATCTGAGTCCCCTCGACCAGTGCACTAACTCACTCGTTTTCTTTTAGGTTTCATTAAGACCAGAATTGTCGTAAAACTTATCGGGTTATGTCTCTGCTTAACGTCGTTTAAAAGATCATATGCAACGTAACATGTGAACTTCTCAAACCTTTTTGCAATACGGTTGCATTTACCAATCTAGCTTACAGTATGAAAAAATGAAAGCCTGTTAAGACCAAAAAGAATCAAGCCAAAAGTCACCATATTTTAATCGACTCGAAGCCAAATATGATGAGTATTCAGGAACTCTATATGGCTTGCATTTCTTTTTAGAACATGCAACGACATTCGGTAAAGAGCATCTGCAACAGATCTGTCCAGCTTCTACGATATGACAGCTTCTACAGCTTACCGCCGCGCCAATTTAGCTTTCATGACTATTGAAGAGCAGAAGAATGTAGTTGGCCTTAGATTGAGTAACAGGACTATGTTTAATATGGTTACAAAAAAACAAACAGCCACCAATGTTAACCATCTAGGAGCGCATAGGGAAAAGTCACTCGAGTTGATTAACCACTTAACTAGTTCATCTACCTCAGAGTAAAAATTATTTCTACTAAATAATTACAGCTTATGGCAGGGATTCCTAGCGAATACCTGCCATAGACTGAACAGATCGAATCCTTGCTTTAGGGACCAATCGAAATGCTGCAGTGTTTTAGGAAGATACTCCTTTTAGTTGGACAGCTAGTTGAGTAGAATTGTCGCATTTGAGGCTCAAAGAATTATAAATTAATCACCGGAACACCTCTCTATTTACAGCAAGTCAGTTTTAATGGTGTTAGCGACTTAATGTTCAATACTTTTTTCTTTAAATAATATGACCATTTCCACAATTTTACCCCAAAATAATGCACATTAAATTGGTAACACTGTGTTCCAAATTAAATTATAAATTTTACCTAGGGTTATTTCCTCTTTTTTTCATTTCAAATTATCAAAATATATATATCTTGTTTGTTTCTACTGCCAAAAAAAAACATTAAATTCAAATAAAATAAATAACAATTTTCATAACAAATTAAAAAAAATGAAATTTAAACAATCTTCAAGTTCAGTTTTGAAATTTATGCGCTGCGCAAAAGTCGCACACCAAACTTCTTGTCATAAGATTGTTTTCGAGGCAGTATGTATGTTTTAGGAACGTTTTTCTCGTTTTTTTTGTTTATTTTCATGGGAAGTTTTCGATTTTTTCGTTCCATTTTTACTTGTTTCCTGATATCAATATAATTTTTTTAGCAGCTCGTTGTTAAGAGACGTTAAACTTCAACTGTTGTGTCTATTTTTTTGATAGCTTGAGCATTCTCTTTGTCGATCAAAGTATCTGATGTTATGTGTTCAATTGCTTCCAAACAGTTTTGAACGCATTTGCTGTAGTCTACTGCGTTTGGATCAGAAGGGTAAATGCCACATTTACTTTAAGAGTTTCTTGCTGTGTCTTTTGTCTAGGACCAATTTCAATATGTAAGAGCAGTTTCTCTTTGTAACGGAAAGAAAACTAAGCCATTTACTCACTGAAGCCTTATAATCACATTCTTCCTGTTTCAGGATACTTGTTTTACAAGTATTGATGGTGGACGTCAAATGTAAGGGAATACGATTTCATGAGGTAATGTCACTCCATTTCCGCTGAAGACCAAGAGTACCGTCTTCTTATTGATTGGATAATTTCACTTCATATATGTACATTTTTAACCCTCTTGGACCGATTACTTTTCCCTTCATTTGGGGGCAAAACTTCTATTAGTCTCGTCTCCATTAAAAATTCGAGGGGTGTCATTCAAAATATCTTTGGCGTTAATTTCTATTAAATATTTTTCAGTTCAGTTTGGGGTCAATGATCAACAGCGAAGCATGACCCACACCAATCATCGAGTAAGCATAGGGTGGATGAAGCGGCAGGAAAACTCTACCTGATCGACAAATGACCCCTAAGCTGAAAGGAAGACTCTACACCGCAGTTGTGCTTCCGGCACTCACATACGGGTCACAATGCTGCATAATGTACAAAAGAATGAGGGCAAGTTGACAGCAGTTGAGATGAAGATGCTTCGCTTGACAGCAGGAGTAATAAAGCTTGATCGAATTAGAAGTTCCAGAATCCGAGGAAGTCGTCATGCCAAGGAACCCATCTCGAAAAAATTGGAGCTCACCGACTCAGTTGGTATTGTCATGTTCAAAGGAGGGATCCTACGAACCTCGTCAAAAAGGCAATGGCAATCAACGTTCCCTTACAATCCCAGTAGGAATGCAGTGAAGTGGGAGGGTTACGATCCCTGTAATCCTGATCATAATCTCATCGTTGTATGGAGAGAAGAAAGAAGAAATATTTTTCATTTCCGAGTATTTTTATCAGTACTACTGCTCTGGCATTACATAATGATTCCGATACCGGTAGACTTAGCTCTTTATGCCTTTTCAAAAAATCGTAGTACCAATTCTTACCCGGTCTATCGTCATCACTTTTTGTCCCTAAATATCTTTTGAACCACATCTAAAAACTGTATTATTTTGAGGGAAATTGGGGCATTTGGTAATATTAATAAGCCAATGTATGACCTTACGCTCCTCAATTTCTGTAAGACTTATCGTCTGTAATTTTGCTATTACTCCAATAGTGAAGTCTAGTAATGGTCACACCAAACTTCCTTCTCGCTGCTCGAAAGCTCAAACCCTGCTCTCGAATAGCCTTTAAAGCGCTTGATAACGAGGCTTCACTATACGCCTGATATCTTCGCTTCATTGTGCCTGAAATAATTTAGTTTTTAAATTGAAGGCAAGAAGTTCCTACATACATAAAATTGTAAAAACTGTTCGATTAAAGGAAACCATATATATAAAGTTTCCTTAATCTGTATATATCTGAGAAAAAAGGAGTTCGATTACTGGGAGTGTTCGAATGACTGAGTCATACCCATATTCCAGTAGTTAATCTTTTTATTTCTGAGAAAAATAAGTTTATTGCTTTCTAAGTCTACTTTAAAACAATATTTGCCTTGGTGGTAAAACAGTTAACAACATCTCCATTTAAACTTTACATTCGCCCCTTTATCGTCTGGCAATATAATCCTTGTAGCTAGTTCTCATTACTTCCAAGAAACATCACTTGAATGCCTTCTGTTGTCGAAATAGTAAAGTTGCTGCATCCCCAACCACTGTTTCCTAATACGTTGAAATATATCGCTCCTTAGGCACTTAATCCGTCTATCTAGAACAATTTATAGTGGCACTTCGACCCCCACATCAGACATTCCACCGTTTGGGGAATTCTCTCAAGACTCCAGAATTCAAATAAACTGTTGCTTTATTGAATTACTTTTTAGTGCATATTTACCGTCTCTACGTCCCTGCTCTCTCGCACATGAACATCATTCTTGGTAGCAAAAAAAAACAAAAAAACACCCTCCCCTAAAAGGAATTTAGTAAGTATTCAGGAAATTTTATGAAGCTGACTCTATACGGGCACCTCCTGTCAAAGCGATTTATTTATTACCACATATACTCGTTTTCCACATATATCTACTACACAACAACCCTTTGCCGACATCCTTTATTAAGCGACCAAACTTTAAGTATCAATGTTTAACTTTTTTGACAACAGTCATTCCGGGTTCCGTTCCCGTACCGGGTTTTCATCGTTTGATGATGCCCGAGCTAGGTATGTGTGCGAGCAGGGAATCAACAGCAGCGCAACTTTGTCGGGAGAGAATTTTTAATTGAAATACCGAACATTCCTCACTAGAGTCGGTCGGGTCGGGCTGCAGAGCGGAACGAAGATGAATCCATTTCCTTAACCCTCAGCTGGCAAGCCAGAGGAAAGAAAATATGTAGCTTTCTCGAAACCTTGTGCTTCTTTAATTCATTTACAAGCGTGAGTGTTGAGGTGGGATGCTAATGGTTTAAGTGAAAGTTTTTCTTTGATTTTTTTTTTCCTTATCTCATCTCTCATGTGATGTACGATGAAAGTCGTCTTGAGGTGTATGTACAACAAGCGGTACATACAATCCACAGCAAATAGTTATCCGTGACTTTCCGGAGAGGGTACGAGTATCGTATCGGATACCATACCAGGTAGCTTGGGCTAAAACGTGTACAACATTCCAAGTGGAAGGAAAATGTTTTATTGTGCAGCAAGTTGATGGCTGGTCATCGGACGATTTTTAAAGTTAATTAAGTTTAAGTGGTTTTGGAAAGTTTCTCATTAAAAGGTTTTATCCATAGAGATAAGGAGCTACCGAACCGAAGTTAGGACTCGATTTTGATTGACGTATTACATTGTTTCGAGAAGAATATCTGAATGGTGGGCGCCCGCTTGAACTTGAAATAAAGTATCAACATATTTACTATCTCTACGAAAGTTTTTGCGGTGGGGGTGTTGCAAAACTTTTCGATAAGATAAGTTGCGGAGAGCTTTGTTATGGTTTTTAATTAACTATTGAAAATGATTTGTTAAATTTTTGAGCATTTCACTTATGTAGAAATATGTGGCGTGTGCAAAGTCTGAAATTCGAATCTTGGCGTAACTTTCCTTGTGCGTACGAGGGTAAAAATGTTTTGTTCAATGTAAGAATTTATTGTTCAATAGTAGCGTGATACAAAGTTTGAAATGAACATGATTGATAGGAAATCGAGCAACTTTGGTGCTACACCTCTGGCCATGTTTAGCCCCGCCTAACTTATTAGAGGTAACATTATTAGAGACACTTTACCTTAAACAAAGCTTAAAGCATTAGATGACTGAGTGACACGGCCCTAAAGTTATCCCAAATATACACTGATAACTATCTTTAAGTTGAACAAAAACGTGGTTAGATTCGACATCTGCAACTCGGAAGTTGGGTTGGAAGTGTATAAAATTAATCTAATTTACCTAGAAGAGGGCGTGTAAAGCGCAAAGGACAGGGCAAAAAGTCTTTGATTTTTATATATAAAAATTTTCCAAAAATGTTGGCATGTTGTCGGAATTTTTGTACCCCTGCTAAAGTACTGAAATCAGAAACTGTTCCATTACAGAGAGATGCTTCCATTTACTAGTAAAATGCTCGACTTTGTTAGAAAGCCAATAAGGTATTTCAGTGATAAGGAGGTTTGTTCAGAACTCAGCATGTCTGCTGAGTGGTAAGTCGTTATTTTTAAAGTCATGTCTTCGCCTTTTTTACCATTATATTTAGGTGCTTTGAAGCCGTTGAATTCTTACAAACCCGTCAATTTTCTACTTTTTGAAAGAAAGAAGAATAAGAACTACTTCGACGAACCGAGAGGCCATAAGAGTGGATATAGGAAACCGCCTTGTGCACATATCGGTGTAATGTTGTGTATGATTTTCCTCGCTATTAGACGTGTTGCATTTCGGAACACGAAATTCATTTTGCGCGAGTGCACCTCAATCGGTCTTTACGTGCTTTTTAAAAGAAAATATATTACACTTATACATCTGAAGTTCTTAGCGATGGAGTAGTCATATTAACCAAATTTTGATATGAATCCTTCTCTAACCAATCGTTGGAAAGATGGGATGTAGGCCAGTGCTATGCCAGCCGTTAAGATTCTCTTCAAGACTGGCAGTAGCCGATTTATTGCATTCCAAGTGATGCGGTATCACATTTCATAGTATAACTCTCATCAGTAGCAAGATTCGCAGTATATCTGCTGCGTTGAGTCTTCGCCTCTCCAGCGAGGCTTGAATAAGCATCGTATATTTATTTTACTTCGTTCTGCAAAAATACCAGTCGTCCCATACATCTTGATTCAAAGCCTTCTGACATCTTTTCTCATTCTACTAAGTAGACATAACAGGTGTAAGCATGTTCTATAATGGCTCCATCCAGGTCATGAACGGCATCTCTTGTTTCGACCTGGGCTTAGGAAGGATCTTAAGAGATTTGTCTGACTCGTACCAAACCGCGTCCAGTTTGTTTTTCTCTGATTGCTTCACAATGGTTGAGGTAACGGAGTTCAAATTACTGTTCAATAAAGTAAGATTGTCACCTCGAGGTACACATTATAAACGGCAAGATGAGGCGATGGGATGAAGTCCAAAAGGCGGTTTCCCTGGCAGTACACGTCTTATGGGAAATCTTTTTCAAAATCAGTAGCGTGCCATATTTTTCCACCATACTAAATTGAAATAAACCTCTCATAAAGTGTTTACCCGCCAGTGAATTTCCAATTGCATCTGACATAGATCCAACACGTGTCCTGTTTGGCAATACAACAGTGTTCGTTGGTTTAGTAAAGGTCAAGTCATGGAACATTTCTGGCTAATAAATAAACAAGTTATCTCCTTCTTTCAAAACTTGGATACGCAGGAAACAAGCAACCTGGCTTCCTGTGGTAGATGTGGCTTTTTTAAAAAGATGTTCTGAATATTTTATCTGCGGTCAACACTGAGTTACAAGGAAATGGGAAATGAATATGTGATCTGATTCAAAACTTGTTTTTAAAAAAATATTGCTAGACAAGAATTTATTCATTTCTTAACAATTCTTAATTATAAAAAGAAAAACTCTGACCAAAAAAAAGTGTTCACAACATTATGGATAGCATTTTATTTCATTCTATAAAATTTATAAAACTATAGAGGCAGGCATATCCCTGCCTAATGACGCATATACAATCCTATCCGACGTACTGTGTGAACGTTTCAAACCTTTCTGCAATACACTAATCGGCACGTACCAGTGTGGCTTCCGTCCCGGCACTATAATTTGACTTCTTCAATCTTGTTCTGATGTAGATAGTGCGCATGGCAGGTGTCAACACGGAAGCCACTATCTTCAACAGATCCAGCTACTGAGATATGCGGGGGATATTGACAACATCGGACGCTCTCAACGTGCACTGGTAGAGGCTTTCACGGCTATAAAAGAACAGGCAAAATTAGTTGGTCTGAATGAGGACAAGACTGAAATCATGCTATCACCAAACAAACAATCATATGTCCACCGACTATGACAAAATGTCACTGTTGATAGCAACAACTTCGAGGTAGTCAAGGATTTCATCTACCTCAGGGTAAACATCAACTCCGCAAAGAAACCGATGCTACTTCGGTTTGGTGAAACAAATGGGTTCAAAACTCCTGACTCGAAGGACAAAGTGCATGCTCTACAGAACCCTTATTCCACCAGTTCTGCTATACGGCGCCGAGTTTTGGACAATAAGCAGGAAAGGAGAGTTAATACTGGGATCCTTTGATGCCTCCTTCGAGGAGGCCAAATGGAGGAAAAGATCCAACCGCAAACTCTATATATAACCAGAACTAGCTCTCGCTAGTATTAAAAAGTAATCTTCTTAAAACATTAACAAAGTTGGAGCACAACGTGGAATTCTCCATGGCAAAATTGCTTAGGGAGATCTAAATTACTCGGATTGCAGCATTAACATGGAACTTCAAACCTCGCCTTAAATTGGAATAAATATGTTGTAAAAGTCTGTACCCTAATCGCACAATCATGTTCATTTATAATGCTGAGACACCTTTAAACAAATGGTTTATCCGGATAGGTATACCTTAAAAAAACGACTCCAAAATATGAAGGAGTAACCCACATTGAAGGTCGTAGAGGTTAGAAAAGCGAAAAATGGTTGGGCAAGACAAAATAACCTCAGAGTATTGAAAAAAAAACCTGAAATGTGCAATGGAAAGATGTCCTCAAATGCTCCATAGTTCACTAAAGGTATTTTTATAGAGTCAAACTGTTGACTGAGATTCAAGCGAAAATCTAACTTCAATCTTATGTTTAATCCTAAATAGAGAAAATCACTAGGCCCTATTAAGACAGTCAACAGTAAGAGTTCCGATTTTGCCTCCGATATACTAATTTGTGTCCAATCACTTTTAAGACAAAAAAAACAAGCCTTCCCATGTGATGTGAACCTAAATTATTAAAGCATAACAAAATACAATTACAAATACTATAGCAACGCATAGATCTATTAACTATAATCTAATACGAAAATAAAATGCAATTTTCACTTACCGGCGTCGAATAGGGATGCGCTGTCAGACGTATCCCGTCGGCTTCCAAATGCCGTTTCATCACAGATTCAAGTTCCTTCGGTGTAGTTGGTGTATCACATTCTGATGCTAGAATTTCATTGCTATTACTTAAGGCTTTCGGATCGTTGATCATCACATAAACAAGTGCAGCTCCTTTTTCGCGCAGATTTCGCACACTCTTCAACAGCTTGCTGCGATGCTGTCCATTTTCCACGCCAATTGCGTCTAAATCAATTTCACCAATTTGCTTGCATATCTCCAGCTCGTCATAGCCATTTTCCATGAAACTTTCTGCATACTGTCCCATTCCGAGGGCACGCAGCCACTCGCAAACAATATTACTACGGTATGCCATTTCACGCGACTGTTATCGTCTTATCGCATTTAGTCCTTGGGCATGTACTCTTCATGCTATTCTTGGATGTTATATCTGAGAAATGGGTCAAAACATGTTGGATTAGTCTCCCACCTATGTATGTACCACAAAACGCGGCAGTCGATTTATATAATTGACATTAACAAGTGCTCATTAGCAGAATAATTATGCGTCCACAAGTCAGTGGTTGGCTGGACTAACTGTACTATCAACTTTGACCATTGAATAACTCAATCTCAAGCACTTCGACCGGCCACCCGACCAAAATATGGCTGCCGCGTATCAGTCATCCCGGCAAAGTGGTTTATGCGAACGACTTTTACTAAATCAAATTGATATCCTTTTTGTGAGTATGAATAACCCATGAGACGACCACACGACTTGTAATAATATCAACCTAATACACGGTCATACATCAAGGATATTATGGTGCAAGCAGAGGGATTGAGGTTTAGTTGAAATGGAATGGAATGGCATGGCGTTATCTGTATTGGCGCACGACTAATGCGAATAGTCATGGGATAAAGGATAGAGGAAAGATAAATATCTTCGAATACCAAAAGAGACGGAATAGCTTTCTGTACAGACAAAGGAGCAGTGGAAACGGTTACTTTGTTGAAAGTGAAATGCATTCACCTTAAGTTGCAAAGTGAAATGCATTCACCTTAAGTTGCAAAGTGAAATGCATTTACCTTAAGTTCTAATCATTGAGAATTTAAATGTTGATTGATGAAGCTGATTAGGCGATGTTCGTATAGGGTGGAGCGATAATTTTTTAACTTTCTCGTATACATAAGTATACTAAAGAGAAAGTATTTGCGACCGTCGGTCTGCCGGTCTGTCTGTCCTACAATCTGTCTGTCCGGGCGCGGCGCCGTATGGCGAAATGGTTCAACTGATTTGCTTCACAGTTCGTATATATTCGTTTTGGGGTTACATCTTGGGGCATCTTTTTATTTTTTGCTTTACTGTTTCAAATAACGGTACCTGCTATACAACTTTTTTTTTTGTGAAAATTTGTGATTAGTGAAATTAGATGGTTCCAAAGATTTTTTTAATTTAAACAATTATGTTAAAAGTGTCCAATTTGCAAAATTGCATCAAAACCTAAAAAGTAATTTATATAAATTTGGTATGTGATCAAATGTGTGATTCAAAAAGCACCTGATGTACCGGGAAAGTTTCGTATGACGAAATCGTGCGCGTTATTTTTTTCATTTTCAAATAGCATTAAAAAGTTTTATAATTACGTATACTACCCGTAAAATAAAACACATTAATTTAACTTTTCTTAGCACTCTGCCACAACTTAAAGATTAGCAAAATTTGCAAAGATTTTCTTAAAACTTTTTTTGTCGGCTCGAAAATACCTATTCGACCAAAAAAATATTCTTTATAAAAAAAAAGATAACTTTATTTCCTATAAAACAGAAGATATAAACAACTTTTATGTACGATAAGCCATTCTCAAGAAATTTGTTAAAAGGTTTCGTAAGCGCACCACTTAAAATAATTTGTTTAATGCCAATTTCAATCATAAAATTAAAATAAGTTGAATAATTTTTTTGACGAGGAAAAATGCATTGATATTAAATAACTGTTTTTGTCCTTAATATTGTTATCTTCCTATTCCCCTTAAGTTTCTGTATTAGGAATATCTTTTCTCATCAATCAAAGAAATGAAATAAGAAAAATTCCAAGGAAGAAGTTTGAGGAAGGAGAAAATAACTAAAATGAATTTAAGTCTGTGTTTTCCATCTTCAACTACTCATAATACTGATACTGATTTCCAACCAATTACTTCAAAATGTCAAGAGAGTAGTGAGAGAAATCGGTTGAATCTGCCGACTTGTGATCAGTACGGCATTTCGGATTGATGAGCAGCAGCAGTAGCGAGTTCAGTGAAATAATGCCATTATTGATAGCAGCAACTCCGAGGTAGTTAATGAGTTCATCTACCTCGGTGTAACCATCAACTCCACGAATGACATCTTGGTGGAGACTCGGCGTAGAATTACCCTAGGAAACCGCTCCCACTTCGGTTTGGCGAAACAAATGAGTTCAAAACTCTCTCGTAGGACGTGCTCTATAGAACCCTTATTCTGTAAGATGTGCTATACTGTGCAAAGTGCTGGACGATAAGTAGGAAAGGAGAGCTAATACCAGGCTCCTTCGAAATAGTCTATGAGCTTCAGCAAGATGTGGTTGTAGTCCGAAAAGTCAAAAACCGTCGACTACACTGGCTCGGCCACATCGAGCGAATGGATAAATGCTCCGGTCAAGGGGATTTTCGAAACCCAGCTCCCAGGTTTAAGACGACAAGGAAGACCGAAGATGAATATATGACGATATAAGGATCCCGTCCTATTAGATCTCTCCAACAGAAACCTGGAAAAAATAACACACTCGAGATTGTTAACAAAAGCCTACAGAATTTTAAGAATTTATATCGCCACATCGAATCCAACTGATAACTTAATAAAACTTGCTAAATATATTTTAAAAGTGTTTGGTTAAGTATTAAGAATATACAGTTCATTTAAAAATGGTCCCAGTCATGTATTCAAGTAAAGATCTTTTAGTTCTAGTTTAAGGAAAATAATATTCACTTTCCAGGGTCGTCTACGAAACACACGAAAGCTCAACCAAGACGGACCCTAATGGCTCGATATCGGGAAGAGTTAATAGGTTATCTGGGAAAATCTTTAGCCCAAATAAGGTTAGATAAGCAATGGGCTGATTTAAACCATTTAAAACACCTACTGGTGATGGTCTATTTCCAGCCCTTATCCAAAAGGATATACTACCATACTACCGGCTATTGTTATTTTAAATATTTAGGGCTGGTTATAGTTCCTCTCTAATGGAGACAAGTGAATGTGATTTTCATTCCCAAAATATCAATAGGCCTAAATCATACCTAACATACCAGCCTAACTTTTTTTGTTCTTAAGATAATGGAATAGATGTTCATATCAAAAGTCAGTTAGAAGTATCTTACCCCCTTCACTCAAGTCAATTTGCGTACAGAAAGAGAAAGTCCACTGTAGGTGTTCTTCACTAATTTTGCCCTGTGTTCCTTCTTAGACGTTGAAGGTGCTTTCAAAAACACCGGATACGACGCGATTTCCAGGGCAAGGTATCGAAGATTCAACAAACCAATGGATCGGAGCCACGCCTATGTTGGTAGTTAAAGACTGCCCTCAAAGAGCAGCTGCTAGTCAGCCTAGAGAAACTAGGCTATAGCGCCATTGGTTATGCAGATGACCTAGCTATAATTAATAATGGTAAGCTTAGTGTAACCATTACTAGTGGTATGCAGGATGCATTAGTGCAAGTCTACCAAAACCTTTTACTAGGAAAAGATTGTTGAATCTTCAACCCATCACCGTGATGAGTTAATCCAATAAATTCAAATACCTTGGAAACCTCATATAAAGTCCGCAACCGAACGCGCAACTAAAGCCATGTGGCAGAAGTTGGGGTCTTAGTCCCAGCATGATATACTGGCTATTTCGATAAGGAATTATTGGTGCCTAACTTTTTCAAACAGCACTACAGCCACTATCATCGAACACTGTAAATTCTGCCTTTTAAAACCTCGTCAAACTTGGATGGGAACCTTGCCACCAAGGTATTGCAAACAACGAATCTGCAGACAAGCTGGCTAGATTTGGAGCAGAATCTGAGTTGTAAGGATCAGAGTCCTACTGCAGAGTCACTTGGGGTGCTCCATTAAGGCTAATTAACGATTGGGAACAACAACTCGGTCTTAACCACTGGAAAAGTGTCCCGGGTAAGGCAATCCAAAAGAATAATTAAGCCTTACTTCTACAAGGAAATCTTATTATTAAGTAAGTAGAATATTGTGAATGTCCGTCCCTTTATTGGTTCAAAGCGAATGTGAGGCAGTTGCGGCGTAAATAGTGGTTTCCTCTTCTTGAGGTCTCTAAAGCTCCTGCCGAAGTAATTACACGGTACTCCCTTTCTGATGGCATGTATCCGTGGGACGAAGGTGGGATTTTTTTCCTACAAATTCATTCGCATTGCAGTTACCTGGAATATAGCTGTGACCGGGAATCGAACATAGCAATTTTTTTAAACTTTTATAGCTATCTAACTAGAGTCATTATTTGGTGTTGGAATTTCTGTATTCAGGAACGGGTTTTGTAAGCACTCTACATTTGAACTGCTAAGAGACAAACAGTGCCTTATAGCCTTACAAATTCAGAGAGTAAAGGTGCGATCAGACGGTCATCCGAACACTTCACCCATATTACATGCTGACGTCGAAGAACTTGTGTAATTGGGTTGTCCGATCACAGAGTGTCATCCGTTATGCCATCCGAGTGTAAGTGTTTGCACATGAACTTTCAACGATGCAAACGTGTTATCCGATGTTAGATGACAATGTGAAAAATAGAGCGATGTCATCCGTAGGACCTTGTCATTCGGATAATACGTTTAATGACATGCCAGATGACAGGCGATTACACTAAATGACAACTTAAGTACAAATTCTACGTCATAGTGACTGCTATATGTGTGACAATAAGGCAAAGCCACTTAATTCAAATTTGGAAGAAAATTAGTTAATTTTGTTGATAAATATCTAAGCAATGCCCTCCTCGATGAGCTTGGATGTAGTCCTGGTTGAGATGAGGGCCTTAATTGCGGCCTGACTTTCGTGGATATGTTTAAATTTATTATTGTACTATTTGAAAGTATCTTGCCTTTTTCGCTAATCGCAAGGACCTCTGCCTGGTTATATATGAAAAATTAACGTATTTTCTACAAGACTCCATTGAAGTCGTCTTCAGTAGTGAAAGCATTAATTTTCTTAAAGACTTTGCCGTGTTCAAAGTCACAATGATATTGACTTCAAACGAATGGTGAAAGATTTTATTTTGAATCTGAAGAACGCTATTGAAGTCATTGAAGGTCGGATGTGCGTGTGTGATAGGAAATTCCCTGAACCCAACTTGTGGTATGAAATGAAGAATGTAGCATGAGTTAACATTATGATTGTGTTCATCTTACAGCAAAATGTAGCTACTTTTTTAATCTGCAGAATCAAAGTCTATGATGCATAAAGATACCCCAATCAAATAATGTTATCCTTCCTGTATATCAGTGGAAAATCAATTCGTACCCTTTGAAGCGTACTTCATTCTACTGCGCTGAGAGAATCATTTAGTTCTTTGTTTTTGTTTTTTTTTTGCTCATATTGACTGTCTCAACACTACCATCGTCGTCGACGACGTCTAGACTTGCAACTCGCAATACCATTTCAATTATCAACCCTTCAACGTGCAACACAACCCTCATGTCACGCACGCAGCCAGGCAGAATAGCGAGCAAGGTGCGTGTACTGCACCTTTGCATCCATTCCACGTACATACCTATTCTGTCTACAGTTTATCAGTTGTGATGAAACGATGACGAGGCACAAAAATAATGGAACTCCACGCAAACACAGACAAGCGGGCGACTCCACTGGCCAGGGTTGCCATCGTAAAATGAAGCCCCAGCGAGTTATTTAAAGCCCCCCTTTTTTTGCCCTACAGAAAGGAAGGATGAACTTAACGAAACAATAGCAATTGTGTACACACACACACGCACAGACTTCCTTTACACGTGCGGACTTACAAATAACCCATCGTTCATTACAACAACGGTCAGGTCGTCAAGTATTCACAAGAGAAACTTCTGACCATTTCATCAACTTGACGACGTTGGTGAAGTGGCAGAGATATTCGATACTCAGACTTTATGGTGCTGGCGTTGTGTTGAACTCACTGCAATTTCTTAGTAAGGGGAACGAGACAATTGCAAGCCTTGTAAACTGAGAACGTTGGATTAATATATGTAGCATTCTGACAAGGGGAGGCGAATGAGGCAGATGTGGCTGGTGAAAGGATTATCCAAGAGATGTTTACAAAACATTGCACAAACATAAATAAGCCAAGTGCATGCGAGTATGTTGCACGACCACGGTTCAGTTGATTATTGGAAGTAGCAGGAACAAACGAATATTGGTTAGGAGAGGCAGGGTGTGAGGTAGGATGTGTTATTGAATGGATTTGCCAGTGCCAGTACCACCACCCATTTACTGGCCGACCGGAAATTAAAAATTTAACAATATAGTACCGAATAGAAGCAGTAAAATCGAGCTGGGCTAATATATGTAGAATGCAGCTACATAGAATGTGAAATGCGCCGATTTTCTTAGTAAAATTGTGCGCTTCGTACAAATGCAGGATGTTATTGCCTGGGCAAATTTTTGGAAATTCTTCCTTTTTCGGTGGAGGAAATTGCTAAACTTACACGATTGTTTGGGGAAGTAAAAGTTTTAGTTCAAGACAGACCGCATGGTTTACATTACCTTTTGCCGGTAGCTACTGAATGGCATGGTGATTACTAAAACTACTTTTTTAGAGTAGGTTTTTTATGACTTTGTAAAGAGTCGATGCTGCAGAAGGTTTTGGTAGAAGTTGGGAAGGCGGAGATTGTATAGAGGTGCAGGTTAAAATAAATGCTTTACGGATTGATATTTAAAATCTACGTAAGGAAAGTACATCTTATCATTGCGATAGCACAATTTGGTATATGTACCTTGGGTATATGTGCTTGCAACACCGCCTTAATGAACTGGAAGATTCTATATGGGGAATAGCTTACGCAATGGTTAAGGCGGGCAAATCAACTTGTGCTAATTATAACTGTTACACATGTCCCAGTGTAGGTAGGTGTTAAAGAAGTTAAGAAACCCAAGGAGCACTATGTACCCTTTTGATACCACAACCCATTTGACCTACTTATGCTACTTTTGCTGATGAGAGAAGTCTGAATCCTGCCTGTTAATAGTTAATTAATACCTTTTATTGAAACCTCCTCACAGGAGTCGATGAAGGGTATTCCTAAGACTCCATTCCCGGTTCTAGCTCGTGCCGGACAGGTGCATATATAGTGAATGAGCGTTTCTTTCTGGGTTGGGACATTACAAATGCCGCAGTGCGTATAATATTGGATACCCGGTCTGACCGCATGATCCCCTATTGCCTGGAACTTTTTAGGAATTGGAGAAGTTCAGAGACTCTCAGAACCTATAATTGCACAAACTCCACAGTCCACTTACAAGCCATCAGTGTAGATTGTTAAATTGGAATCCCCAGTCACTCGGCGATTTTGTTACTCTAATTTTGATATATCTGCGGAAAGAGTCCAATTGTTGAATTCTGTGGTTTTTCGCAAATAAAAAAAAATTAATTTGTCCTTTGCTATTAGATACAGGACTTGAATGTGGACTGTGCTCACACTAAGTAAAATTCATTTGGTTCAATGTAATTAGTCGATTCAACTGATGTGTTTTTGCAAAAAAGACACTTTCAGATATTAATGCGTGTAACTTCAAATTTGTATGAATTTAACGACTAAGAGCTGACTTAATCTCAGCCAAAAGGTGGAGAGTCATTTCAATACACATTTTTTGCATTCTGAACGCATTAGTAATGTAATCAAAAAAATCAAATACAACATCTGTCTGTCTGTCTGTCTGTCTGTCCATTCATAACTCGCAAACTACTCAAACGTTTTTTGTTGCTTATTTAAGTTTAAAAGTGGAGAGAAGTTAGTTAAAGGGGGCGGAGTAACGAAGAAGAGGGATGATGAGATATCTTTCGAACTACTCGTCCGATTCTAAAAACTCTTTCAAAGTTATAGGGGTAGTATCCTTCAGATAAGTATAGGAAAGGGAATGTAACGGCGTATGGACTTTCAACTTTGTTATGTGTCACCCTACGGATTAGTAGGGGTTCCTTAGGATACGGTTACAGTAGACTCATATTATGACGAAAAACTGATCTGACATACACCTCAAAAGAAACAAAAATTTAGGTTCTTATGGAACTGGTTAGATTGCGAGCGGTTTAATCGTCAGAACCCTCAAGAGTTCGTTAGAATAAATTGATCATTCAAATCAATCCTATTTTGCAATGTAAATGTAATGTAAGACTGCGTTGTGTTTTTATGAAGATTAGTTTCTAAAGTTTCACAACTGACAGCAGAAAAGTCAAGCCAACAAAATAATGCTTCACTATTCTAGGTTGAGGTTAACTTCTAGTTCAATAATAATGGTTCAATAATGGTTGGACAAACTAAACTTTAATTCCTCTATGGGTCGTTTACGCAAAATATTGATTTTGTTATTTATTTATTTACTTAAAACACTTAACAATAATTTTCACCACCACTTTCTGACGATCAATTCTGACAAAAATGTCCGAATATTTCTTCGTCAGAAAACGCATCCACTGTAATCGTGGCATTAGTGAAATTATTTCGTGTTAGCGGAGACGCGGTATACCAATTTATCATTCACTAGCGCCAAACCGTACTAAGAAAAAGTTAATTTTAGCCAATTAAAACATTTGAGGCAAATTGAGTAGGCTTCATTTTTGAAACTAAGTTTATCCCGCTTAATTATAGTTGGTCCGTAAATATTGTACGCGGTGATTGAAGTATATCTATTAGAAAAAAAAAGAAATAGAACAAGATGTGCTAACAAGATTTTGTATCAAGTGACAATCATCAACACAGCTTTCGATTAGAGGAAGAGCAATCACGCTTTTTGTGGGAGTGTCGCGCTTTTGTAACTCTGTCCCTCGAAGTGACCCCCAATTTTAACGTCTATTTTAAATCAATTTGAATCACAAATCGTACGGCTTTATTAAGGTCTGTCATTAACAATAAGATGTAACAGTTTTGAGTCAAGTTTGGGGTCGAAATAAACCCCAAGCTGTAATATGTACAGAGCACTTCCACTCCCAAATGCAATTGACTTAACTTTCTCGCTACATGCGTCTTTGAATCGCCTCCAACTAAATTTTAACAAAAAATTATATAAATCACTTTTTAAGGTTTTAAAAAATATATATATTTTCTCAGTAACGGCTCTGCAGATTTTCAACATACAAAAACGGATCAAAATCGTTAGAGCCCTTTTTTAAAAAACGAATTTAATATAAAATGAAAATTAAAAAAAAATTACTACAAAAATTCAAATTATCTTAATATATAGTATACACATTTTTGTAAATTTTGTTTGTACGTCCTTTAATAGTTTTTGAGGTAGGTATTGGCGGTTTTAAAGTACAGTTATCTGTATTTTTTTCGGCAAACTAAGTATTCCGTAGTAGACCAAATTGTTTTGAATCGTTAGTTGTGTCTAGTGTCGTTTTTTTTTAATTATGGCAGGTACCGGACGCCGCAAGAGGATAACATCTTCAACTTTCAATACTAATTTTGAAGCCAATCCATCAAACCGTTTAGATATATGACTTCCGGAAAGACAGATAGACAGGCAGACAGTCGGAATGCGAGTCGGAATTTCGAGAAAAAAAACTCGTTAAATATGGAAAAAAAAATCATTCTGGCCTGCATTTGGTTTAAAAAAATTGTTTAAAAAAAAATAATCAAATACATATTTGTAGTTCAGACGTCGAGGTCGCGATTTTAATTGATTTTAAGCAAGAACTACAATTGGAAGGGAAAGAAAATCATTTTAAACTATCTAAAGGACTTTATAAAAAAATCTGGGTTTTCTGCGTATTTTTTGTATATTTCAATGATCAACTTTCACATGGGAAACAGTGGGTCCTGAATTTTACTTTCATTCATCATATAGCAACAACTCACTTATAGCACTGTCGAAATTGCGTCATTTGGGAGTTGAAGAATTAAGGTGGAAATAGGGAAAGTTCAACCAAGAATCCCCGGTTTGTCGCCAGAAATACTAATTACTGACCCATAGCTCTTTGATCTCTTCAGAAAAGAATTCCCAATAAGCCATTTGCTAGCTTTTTGATTTTGGCTGTTTGGCTTAGCTATATTTCAGTTGAAAACCATAGTCAGGGTCGACTGACTACAAATCACTTAAACATAACAAGAAATTCAGCATGGTAGCAATTTAAGGCTAATTACAATCACTACTTGACCAGTGTCAACTCTTTCACTTTGTCTCGCCTTTTTCGAATATAAGTAAAACGAGTTGTTGGCTGATGAATATAAAATGCAATAAACGTGTGCGCTTAGAAAAATGTTAGTCTGTCCATTACAACAATAACAAAAATCCCACTTAAAACGAGCTAGACTTGTGGCTGATATTTGGATTGTTTATCGAATTTATTGACCAACAAGTACACCAGCACCACGCAACAAGGAATCGACCATGGCAAGCTGTGAAACTTCTGCCATTGTTCGTGGTGACAATTACAAATTCCATTCAACTAATCAAATTTTGTCTTATGAGTTCTTAAAGTTTCGCCGTAGCCCGCCTATTCAAATGCGCTGTCACGCAACTACCTCCATTCGTATGGCAACTCTTACTTGAACAACCTTAACAACCCGAACGTACCTTTACTGCTGTTAAAACTTCATAAGACCGATCCGATTTGAGTAAGCGTTCCAAGTTTCTATCACGTCCTTATACGCTGTTGTCTCATCGGTCTGAAGTCGACGGCAAATGAAAATGAACCGAACAAAAAATGAAAAAAGCCTTAACGATGTTCGATTAATGAAGATTTCGGTAAAAATGTAGATATATTTAATAAAATCGACACAGTGATTAATTCAAAAAGTAACGAACTTTCTCCCCGAAAGATTTTCCACAATAGAAAAACATAAAAATAAATACGAAAAACTCTCTATATCAATTTCGGCTCCAAAGTGAAGAACACAAGAGCAACATTTTGTAAAGTAAAACATGTCCATTCTCTTCGCAACGATTAAAGAACTCAATTATAAACAAGGTAATTATGGCTGCTAACAGGTTAGATATATTTCAAAGGATTAAAACCGAATCACAATCCAATCTTCTCGACCCAATTAATCACTAAAAAGGTCATGTATAACCCTCTCTCAGCTAATCCAACATGTTTTCTCCCCCCAATGCGTTTGCATATTCCACTTATTTCGATGATTTACATCAATTTAGTCGCACCGCATCCACTAGCGACAAACAATACTATTCCCGTTGATTTATGACAATAGCAGCGGAAAAATATTTTTTGCGGATAGGATGTCGAGAAGGCACTCACTTTTTCGAGTGCTCTAATTAACTGTCGTTGACCACGATGTCCAGGATCGCGCGCACACAGAGGCTAGACCTACTCTATTTTATTTCAAAACCTATAGGTATATGTATAAAATTACAACTTCCGGTAGGTACTTATCAAAAATGCACATACTTCTGACACTGACAGATAACACAGCGCGCACACACAACAAAATATAATACGTAGCCGGCACAAAAGTTCAAATCGAGTTTGAAATGGATTTCCGGCGACCAGAAAACCGATGACACTAGTCCGCGCGCACACCCTATTCCTTCAAATCCTTGCGGTAGGACTGACATAAATCAAAACTTGGAGACAACTTGATTGCACAGGTTGTGCACAGTTAAAAGCCTCCGTAAAAATGCTTAAAAATGCACGCCAGTGTATTTATATTTTGAACGAGCATACATAAAGCAGAGTGTACGGCAAGTGAACACCACAAGCACACGGCACACAACATGCATTTACACTCAAACAAACTAAGAAGAGCTCACAAAAAAAAACATAAAAAACCAGAAAAAATATATACAAAAATTATTTTCCAAAAAGGAAAGCAAAAAAAAGTATTAAGAAATCAACCGACGACGGCTGACGACATGCAACACCGATAGGGATACACAAACAAGTATAATACCCAACCAACCCCCAGAAGCCACCCCGTATCATTGTCACATGGAAACGTATACATCCACAGAATGCATACAAGCTACAACCATCGTCGTCTCCCAGCAGGTTATCCTGCGTAGTTTTTTTTTTCCTCTTTTTTTTCTTTATTTTTGTGTTTATGCAGCAGCTAAGCTATCCTATCCATTTCATATCCATGACAGTCTGTCTCGTAGAAATGGAATAAGCGGCAACTGTCTGTCGTAGTCTGGAGGATTCGATTCAGGAAAAGTTGGCGGCGCGGTGATGCTTCAGCGTGTATCTAGAGGAGGCAGCAACAGCACAGCTGGCATTGCATCCGGCCACATTACAGGACAGCAAAAGCAGCAGCTTTAACCAACAAACATCGATAGCAGTATCATCAACATCACCATCGTTGTCGAAATCACACCGTAATCATGGTCCTTTTAGTAGCGCAAGAAGCGCATTCCTCATTAACCGTAGCATGAAGATGAGGGTGGATGCTTTGCAAATGTGTTGGTACGTGGGAGAAATATAGGCTCGTGTATGGGAGCAGAAAAAAAAAAAAAAAATACGAAGCGAAATCCCAAAACACATGCGTTCGGGACATGGATGAGAGTTCAGTGTTGCCATTGTCAGCATAATGACATTTTAAAGTTGATTAGTTTGCAAATTTTAATTATCTATTCTGAGATAAGTTGGAATTTATGAAAAGAGTGGAATCACAAATTAAGAACCAACTTGGAAGTAATTTATGGACGTTCATTTCCGCTTGAGGTATGCCATATATGTTGCATGTACCTTGACGTGTGTATCAGCCTAGATAGTGCTGGTGCAGATACATGAGTCGAGGTGATCATGCTGTCTGGTAGAGTCCCCTACGAAAAAGATACATTACTATTTCTCCATGTTAAACGCTCACCAGTAAAAATTCACTCGCTTCTGCTGAAGCTGCAGAGCTGCGAAGCCTGAACGATAACACTGATAGTCAAAGGTATAAAACACCTGGGGAACTCCGACGACGACTTGAGATTAACGTCATCGCTTGTAGAAATTCTGGCCGAATATAATTGCTGGAGAACAGACATGTGGATACATGAGGAATTAATAGAAAAACTTAACCATAACCTGAGTTCAGAAATGGTTATAAGAATTGGGAGGCAGGCACTGTCATTGATCTGCTATATCCATCTTCACCGACGGGTCCAAAATGGATTGTGGAGTGGGAGCGGGTGTCTTTTCAGACGTACTACACACATCCTCATCCTTCCGGCTCCGCAACTCGTCTAGCGTCTCCCAGGGGGAGGTCCTTGCGATTAGGGAAGCAGGCAAGATACTCTTGAATAAGACCACAACAAATCCAAACATATCAATTTTCGTGGACAGTCAAGCCGCTATCAAGGCCCTAACCTCAGCCAGGACTACGTCTTAGCTTGACGAGGAGTGCGAGAAGATACTGTCTAGGGCAGGTCGCCGGTTTAGAATCTCTCTCATCTGGGTTCCTGGGCACAGGAACATAGAGGGGAATGAGAAAGCCAAGGAGCTGGCCAGAATAGGCTCCTCCCTTCCGGAATCCTGCGCGGTGGAAGTTCTCCTCTCGCTGGGTTACGTGAAGGGAGAAATCTCCTCATACTTCATGGCGACGGCGGAGTCTAGGTGGAGGAATCTGACGAACTGCGTCAACTGCGTCAGGAAGACCTGGCCCCACTACAACAAATCTAGAACCCAGAACCTCATAGATAGAACAAGGGTGGATGTCGCTAGACTGGTGGCTGTAAGCACAGGTCACTGGGCAGGCTCGGCATACCCCACAACACCCATTGTCGCAGCTGCAATGACGCCAATGAGAGTGAAACGGTTTTTCACCTCCTTTGCGGCTGCCCAGCACTGACCGAGGCTAGGCGAAGGGCGCTGGGTAGACCATTATTTGATAACCTCACAGATATCGCGGACATGGGTCTCAACGATATCATAACATTTCTCAACACCTTACCATACCATGGTAAATGTAACATGTGAATCGTGGGGATTTCTAGCTTGACGCCAACTGGAGAAGCTACCTGCGTTGACTCTCCCCTTCCGTACGCCTGCATGGACAATCCATACTCCAGCATCTGTCACTGAGAGCAAAAGGTACTACATGCCATCAACATAGCCAAGAGCCTAATTGATGCTACCAGTATGAGTTCGGCTAAGAAACAGTGGGGTATCGTATATAAGTTAGAGATCAAAGACCCTAGTTCCATTCAATAAGAACCAAATCCAAGTGCCCGTCGGGGTATTAACCGGACACTGGATCATTGGAAACATGAAAAGGATTTTTTGCAAAATCAGCAGGGATAAAGAGGAAATTGAATTAATCATGGAAAATTCTCCTACGACTAATAAAGATACTTCAAAGACCAACGGGTAGCCATTGCGGTGTTACATTGTACGTAGATTTTTTTTAAGTATAAGGTGGACGGTAGAAAGCTAATTTCTTAGAAACAAACGAACCAACAAATAAAATTTTCAGATTCATCCATTATTGAAAGTTTGTTGATTTGAATTGACATCGGTTAGGTAAACAAAGACCAAGATCAGTTAATTGCAACACCATTTGGGGAAGGACTAGGTTGGTCGTCTTCTCAGCTTCCTGACCCAAATCATTAGGATCATATAGATCATGAACCAGGTTTTGCCCAGAAAGTGCAGGATCATTTCATCTTCTTCCTCGTCTCTGCAGCTTCGGCAAAAATCGTTCACTGTACGGTTATCATATTTGTTAAGCTAAAGATTAAGAGAGGAACCCCTCTTAATTTTCTTTGGTTCAGCTTATAGAACTAGACTTAATTTACCTTAGGTTCTATCAATATCAAGCTTGTTCGAATCACCCTATCGTAAGATGTTTTCATTTTTGCAAATGCCGGCAAATGCTAATCCGACTTTGACACTTGTGAATTAAACAAATACAAAATAGACGTCAACAAGACATAAATCGCTATACTCCTTGCGTTTTGCACTGACCGTCAGTATCAGCTTTTTCTTTTCTAACCTTTTCAGACTTATTTTTGTGGGTTTTTTTTAGATAAAAAGCCTAAGACTCTTGAAACCCTCAGGCAGAATATCCGTCAAGAATGCGAGGACCTTTCACCGAAAGTTCGGCAAAGAGTGATGGAAAATGCCATAGATCGGTCCCGAATGGTCATCAATTCTGGCGGTGACCAATACCATTTTCTAGACTTAATGGAAAAAATATTTAAGACATCAAATCAACATATATCAGAAGCAGAACCAACGTTTTTCATCTATAAAAAAAGGCGGCGCTTTGTATTTTGCAAACGTATCGCCGCTGGCCCTGGATAAAGTTGTCAAACGACCTTGGTCCATCGCAATCTTCAAGGGTTGTGCTTTTGTACTTCAAGAACCTCGTTTAGCTAATTTTTAATGTCAACCATCCGGGAGGATTTTACACACGTCCCGTTCACTATACCCAGTCCCGTTGGTCAAGACAGTTGATCTGTCGACCTCTTTCCAGAACAATATTTGGTTCTCTCTATTGTTGAGTGTGTGCAGTGGATAAGTGATTACGTTTGTTGGACTACTAAGTGAGGGGCTCTAAGCTTAAATCTGACTCGTACCAACTAAAATGTTTTATTTGCTACCCCACCTCTTGCGAAGGACTGACAAACATCTGAGTGTAAGAACGGTCATAAGAAGCATATCAAAAAATATGATTGCCGTTAGGAATCGACATTAAACTATAAGTCCCTTTCTTTTAGGGTTAACAAATTAGGAGAATAGGTCTTACTACAGAAATTCACAACCATTGCATTATTTGTGGTTGCAGACCTCATGCCGTTAGAAGGTATACAGGGCAACCCTGGCTTTCTTTAAGCATTCGTTAATGCTTTCTTTCCAGTACAGCTTTCGATCTAACATAATTCCGAAATAGCAGTGGCAGCTTGAGAGATTACTCCCTTAAAGTGAGTAGAGTGAAGCATAGCCTCCCAGTTTAAGGCCGCAAGTGATTGCCCCTTTGACTTATTGTATAAGATTGGTCGGTGTCGATGCTCGGTGCTTCACAATTTTTTTTGAATTCAAATTTAGTTTGGCGGCTGTTCGTGTGTGTCAGCCCCGTGAAAATTTTAATACAGCAGTTCTAATCGATTTTGAGTAATCCCCTCCATGTCTTCTGATCCACTTTAGTTTACTCGATCCACAATGTCGAAGGCATCATTAAGTAAAGCCTAAATAATGACAAGGATTACCAGACATACACCTACGCTAAGAGCAAAAAACGCAAAAACAGTCCTGCAGGAAGAGGAAAAATTCCAAACTTAAGGCAAAGTGGTTGCACGTTGCACTTGCAATGTGTGTATCCATCTCACATGCATAGCGAACAGAAATATGAGTTCCAAAGGATTGACTACAATGAGGATGAGGGATGTAAGAGGCTACACGAAAAATGGAAGTAGAGAATTGCCAAGAAAAGAAGAAAAAAATATGGAAACAGCGACAACTCTCAAGCAGCGTATCGGTTTGGTGGTACAAATGTGTGTGCAAGACTTGTGCCAGCATGAGTTAGAAGAAGCCGAATAAGGATAAGAATGTCAACCCTTTCCCACTTGGGTTTCTGCACTTTACATACCTTTGCCATATTATTTTTCGTTCATTGCATGTTGTGCATTTGCATGTAGGGAAACGGGTGAGAGTTAAAGACAGTGTGGTTAAAGAACTAAATAAAAATGTTGCCAATGCTGTGTGTTTTTAAATTAGCTTTAAATTTAGCGTTTTTATTATCACTATTAACTTAGTTTTTTTAGTTACTGGGCCAATCCCATATGAGCTTTGTTTGCCAATATAGAACAGGGCCAAGTTGTAATACCAGTCGTAATGTTCATTTTCAGTCTTCTAAACGTTAAGCCTTTAAGCAGCATATTTGCTGAATTTTAAACAAAGCTCTCGATGAACCAGAAAGTAAAAGTAGTGAGTGCAGTTTCCCAGGTTCAAAACCAAATCATGGTGTATACGTCTTAAAATAATTTTTGCCAAGTCCTACCTCTTGCGAAAGTCTGACAAACTTCCAGGAGTTAAAAATATTCTGCGTTTTGGGTTTGGTATTAAGCTGTAGATTTTTCTAGGCTTTAGGTTATGTATGGGCCGTTTACAACTAATATTTATTTTACTTTTTAGAACGCGGCCACGAATATTTCCAGAAGGAAAAAAAGTCTCTGTTCGAAAATGGTTTAAAAACCAATAAAAACGTCGTTAATGCGCAAAGAGATTACAATGCGCCTAGGTGCTGGAGCAAGTCTTCCTAATTTTCTTTTTGCTGTAGCTTTGATCGCCCTAACAGAAAAGTGTATCATGACGACAATAAAATGACAGTTGATCGCAATTTTTGCATGTATATTTTGCAGAACCTATTAATTCTCAGCAGGCGCTATAAATAATATGGGCGTATGCAGGGGGCAACAGCCCTCCCCTGTAAATTTTTTATGTTCATTAAAAATTTTATTTTTGTTAAGGAATTAGTTATAAAATTAAATATTTAATGATTATAAAGTTTCCAAAATGTATTGTACTGACAGTACTGATATGAGAAAGACCAAAACGGAAATAGTTTTAATAAATAAAAGTCAAATAATTTTTTAATGCAAGCATTAATATTGCATTAAGAATGCCTTGCCGTTGCAGTAATACAGCAGTGCTGCATTTAGGAATTCAGCCTTTGTATTGGCACATGAATAAGTTTGCCCCCCCCCCCCTGATCAAAATCCTGCAGACGCCATTGATAAATAAGATTGTCACTTTCGACCGCTGATGGGGTACAATGAGATAGTCAATGTCAGACCACGTTCTTAAATTGCCCTCACTTTGAAAATTCTATAAATTACATATATGCTAAATCACTTTTATTATCGTCGCTTACTTCAATTTTTCTCTTAATGGTTTAAAAGCGTCTGAGTTCGAGCCACCAGCCAAAGATGCCAATGTGGAAGCTCCACCGAATCAAATACATCAGTGATCCATTGGAAGTCCAAAGAATACCGAGCTTCTTAGTATAATTTTTGTCATAACTGTCCTACATACACATTTTTTCGAAAAATATCAAAAAATGGTAAAAACACTAATACCTCAAAAACGAATGGGAATAATTCCAAGATATTTTAAATTAATTTTAGCCCAGATAAGTCAACGAAAACTTGACGAAACCGAGTACATATAATCCCTTTATGGCCAAGCTATTCTGTTTGTCTGAGTAAAGCCGGAACTTCATCAAAACAAAAATAAAACGTAAAAAAATACACGCATATTTATATGACATCTATGAGTAAGATCTTAACTAACAAAGCTCAAAAACTTTTATCTAACATTGAACATTTTTAAAATTCACTTCATTTAAAAGGAACAAATTTAAAATTTTATTATTTAATTAGAGGTATTCATTTTAATTCAACTCAGGTAAATCAAAATAAATTCCTTAAAAACACACAAAATTACTGATTTTAATTTCAATTGTTTTGTTGATTTGTTTTGTCACTTGCTGGTAAACATTTTTTTTCTTGAGAAACTGTCAGGAATTCTATAATTTGAACGTGATTTGGTGTACAAGCTCTCAGCCAAACACAAAATTTTAATATACTAAGTTTACTATATGTTGAAGTAGTACAGACGAATTTAATAAATTTTTTCTACTTTCCTTCACTTTTGTTTCGATGTAGTTCAGCTCACCGAAGTCTATTATAGTTGGCCCTTAAGGGGGTATTCTGGTCTAGATGGCTATTCAAAAAACTTGTCCTCTGATTGAGATAATTCCCACCTCCTCTGTGAGCTGAAATACAAAATTTTATGTAATCCTTAAAATAAAGCTTGGGATTTTTTTCTGAATATATTAAGAAGATCTCTACAAAATGTAAAAGCAATCGGTCCACAAGAACTTAACTGTTTCAAAATACATAGTTTCGAGAAAAACAAAAGTTTAAAGTTTGGAGTCTCGGTTCAGACAGTCTAAGTCATATGTGTGGCCATTTCATAAAAACAGTATGACAAATCCATCCGTAAATAATTCTAATTTCGAAAAAGCCTTTTACAGACCATAAAGCCATTTTCTTAAGGCTGAAAATATTTTTTTCTATATCAAACTGTTATGCCAAATAAATTTGTGTCGAAAAAAATTGTTCGACACTTCAAACGTATACTCCCATATAGGTAAAAATAATATGGAAATCTCTCTGAGATTGCAATATCTGGTACATCTGTCTGGTACTCATCTGTGATCTGTGCTTTCCAGCAAATCTTGCGAAGCTGTATAATGTGTCTCCATGAGTGCATGAGTTTGATTTTGTTAGCATTGATAACTTTTTGCTGCTTCTTTTAACTATTGATGACAAATAACAAATACCGTGTCATCTGTAATTCGTTAGGTAAGTGTACAAGATGAAGAGTAGAGAACCCAGATCGCAGCCTTCTGGAAATGCACATTTTATTAGCCTTGCTACAACAATCTTAGGTTTTACTTGAAATGTTCTGTCTGGCTGCTATACAGTTTGTCAATTTTCCTCTAATACAAACTACTAACCGGTATAGATAAGTCTGCTGTGGTCAAGGGTATCAAATGCTTTTCTAAGGTCAAAAAACAGAACTTTTGAATTGCCAAGACTAACTAACGTTTGCTTATTATATCGTGTTTGTGGATAAAGTTGAATATTCAATTTGACACGATCTGCGTCATGATGTTCTCAAAAGCTAAAAGATTGCAATCGGTCGAACAACTACATCTTTCATTTTCCCTGGTATCGTCGAAGTGTCGAAGCTGAGATTTATGAAACTTACAGAAAACCGTGATTTTCTTATGAATTTATGATTTGTTTTTTCACTTTTGATTTTTTTTTCATGTCTGTGCCACAAATATATCTTTAGTTGTTTATTTGTTTGTAAAACAATATAGCGGTCCGAATAAAAAATTTAATTTGAAAACTTGTCGAATTTTTTCTCAAAACTTAGACTTTGAAAAAAACGATTCTCTTTAACGTCTGCCTCAATGCGAATTGGGCTACATTACTAAATGTCTCAAGACTTTTTCTCGAACTAGTTTTTAAAAATAAAAGTTCATTTGAGTATAGCTTAAAACTTAAATGAAAATTTGGGTCAAAAATTGCACCAGATCCTACAGAAAGTAAAGTGCAAGACTGCGTCATACGAAACTTTCTCGGTACAAGAGATGTGTTTTTGAATCGCAGAATGAACCGAAAAAGAATGGTGACAAATTTTTTTATATCACTTTTCAGGTTTTGATGTAAATTCGCACATTGAAAATTTTTAACATAATTGTTCGAAATACAAACAATTATCACAATCTTTTGAGCAGTTTTTGAGAAAAGGAATTTAATTTAAATTTAAGAAAATCGTTATATGAAAAAAAAATTTAAAAAAAAAAATATTTCAAAAATCGAAGTACGCAAATTTTTTTGGAGTTCCCCTTATTAGCTTCCGACATAATGGCGGTTTTACAAATTACCGTTAATCGATTTTTTTCCAAAAACTGAGTATGCAGTATTTTTGGCCTCATCCCAAGTATCGATAGTACAAAGAAAGACCAATATCATTGGAACCATTTTCTAGAAAAATTGTGATACGTGATTTTGACCAAAAAATTGTATGGCAGGTGCCGTTTATTTCAAACGATAAAGCAAAAAATAAAAAGATGCCTCGAGATGTAACCCAAAAAACGTTGTATACGAACTTTAAAGCAAATCCGTCGAACCGTTTCGCCATACGGCGCCCAGACACAAAGACAGACAGACGGCATTGACGAACCCACTTTTTTGGACTTTTCTCTATAGTCTTAATGTCATCCTTCAAACTCAGTTTGATTTCGAAATTTCCGCACGATCACAACCGCGGCAACAATTCAAAATTAAATATCGAAATTGCTTCATTTGGGCGTTAAAGGGTTGAATTGTTTTTTTTTACCCCCATCACGAGCTACGTCGTAATAGAAAAATTTCTACGAATCCCGAAAAATCTATTACAAGTTCCCTTCGTAGTGGAAAAACTGCTACGAAATTCGAAATTCGTAGAATTTGGTATGACTGCCTCCGAAAAAAACTTGAATTATGTTGTCCTTCTCTACGACAAGTTATTTCTGTCGTAGACTAACAGTAACGAAAATTTAACAAAATGTATGTTCTTTTATAAATAATTTTATTAATTTATATATAATAATAAATGTTTCAAATTTCAACGTATTTGAGGGGCCTTTGTTTAGTTAGAAGCGTCCCTTAGTCATCTTCTTTAAATTTGTTGCTGTATCGCCTCTTCATGAATTGCACCAAAAGCAATTGCAATTGATTTCCATTTAAGAAAAAATCCAAAATATGAGCGAAAAACTAATATTTTTAAGTTTTTGAATTTGAATTTTAATTTGACAGTTCTCAGGGACCATTTAACAAAAATCCTTTTTTTGGGAATTTTGAATTTAAAGGCAAACATATTTAATATATTAGACACATAAATTGTTCTTTACATATTTACTTTAAATTAAGTCAATATTATAAATCTATTAAGTCAGTAAAATTCAATTTTTACTAGAAAATAATAATCGGTAAAAAGAATTGTTTTGTGAAAATTAAGGGATTTTTTATTTAATTTCAGGGATTATTCTTTGTATGGTTTGAGTATTAATTTTGACATAAGTCAACTGACTTCGAAAACTACTGAAACTACTTTTCTCAATAAATTTTCGGACCTTTTGACTGCGTTTTTTCGGGGTTCGTAGTGGAATTTTTCATTCGGAGATTTCTCCGAAGGGAACATGTGTTAGGCCTGAATAACTTCATCCAAGTTGAGGTTTTTCGACCCATTACTTTTCTCCTTGTATCGGATCTTACTTCACCACATTTTGTTGTAACCTTCTTTCCGTAAAGTTTAGAACTCTCCTTCACAACAAAATAGAATGCATTAGGGCCGTACAGCGGCTAAATCCGACATTTTGATGTTCCTAAATTATGATATTGATCTTGCCAATCTGCCTGTAAATTGAAAGAATTTTTTTATTGTAATGTGAAAGCCTACGTCATCCTTTCAAACCCTAACTCCATACAAGACACTAATGAGATTAATTTTCCGTTTGCTTTGCAGCCCAACCATTTACGAATCTAACACTTGAACGAATACAAATATGTTTTTTTTCTCATATCTTATGTCATTAACCTTTACCAATATTATAACAAAAACATTGAATCCAGTTCCACTCTTTTGAAATCCAACTGAAATGGATATAAGCACCCAACCGCTGTGTCATTTTTTTTCCATTTTGTACTTTTTAAATTTAACACTCTCTCAAGGGAATTATGAATTTGATGGTGTTTTATTTTTGCCACATGCATGGAAATATCGTAACGCCCCATCCAAGCACATATTTTTTTTTTTGATGGCAAAGGTGGCTGGATTGCAGCAGGGTGGTTGAGAAACAAAGGAGTACAGTTTGCTTTTGGGAATCCCCTTGACAAAAAATAGAAACCACCAGTCACACAATTTACATACATATATAGGCGACCCACCACCATAAATAAGTATTGCATTTCATTTAACACATTTGCATTTGGCGGATTTGTGGGTTTTTTAAGACACTTAAATATGAAACAAACAGAAAATAAGGACGAAAATATATGTGTTTGTGTATTCTATTATGCCTGAGAGTGCTTCACTGTGCCAGACAGACTGTCGTCGGGCGCATGACTTGAAAAAAAATTGGAACTTAAAATTCGCACTCGTAACTGGTGCACGAGATTTGAGGCTTGTGCTAATGATAGCTAACGTAATGCACATAACGTGTGTCAGAAAGGATGTTCTCGTTTTTGGCTAAGCAATGAAGCTATTCTATCCAAACGATACTGTTTTCCAAAAAAAAAAAGTTGCCTCAAAGCGAAGTGGACCATGTTATTCAATGGAGAGACGTTCGGAATTAGGAGAGTTATATGTAGTTTGAAAGTGTTTCTTTCATACTTACTACCTAAATCAACCTAGATTTTGTAAATTTGATGACTTTCGGATGTTTATCATATAATTTAGCTTTGAAATGAATGCTTTTCTTCAAAATACCTACAAGGACTTGAATCCATTTTTAAGTGGAGCAACGAAACAGTGTAAAGTGATTTGGTAAGCTTTTTCTAAAAACAAGCCCAAAGGCGGGTAACTTGTAGCAAATAGATATTCGACGCATGAATGATTTCTTAGTGTTGGAGAGTAAGTAAGCTACTTAATTTATAAACGGCACAAACTACTCAAATTTCCGTCAGGTTCTCTTTAATTTTGAAAAGCAAAATATAACCATAGGCATGTTTTATTCTTTACAGTATCCTTAAAAGCAGGTAGGTAGGTTGGTTGGTGGATGCCCCTGTGGCTTTAGCCACGGCTCACGTAGACCAGCAATTGGGTCCATTGTGTCGATTGTGTCCATCTGGGTACCTTTCCTCGAACTTAAAAACACCTGGAAATAGTCTAAAACGGAAAACCGCTGGTACGTGCTCAAAGTGTCGCTCTCTTAGGAACAACCCAAATTGTACACAAATCTGAGAAGGTCTTTGCTCGATTTTGCCCACATCGTCCAGCTCTTCATAGCAGTATCTGCCGAGGGCCGTAAGCCTTATGCTATTTAAGGCTGAGCATTCGTATAGTAGGATATGAACAGACTTAATTTCTTCAACGTCCCTCCAGCTTCTGCAGTAATTCCGCATGTAGACCCACAGCGCAGTGACCCGTGAGAACACCCGTGAGGACACCCGTAAGTACTCGGATATTCTTGCGGTTTAACCCGATCATGAATTTTGATCTCCTTATGCTGACATCCGGCCATATCTCTTCTGTATGTCTGCACTTGTCGAGTTGTGTCCAACGTAGATTAGTTCTACTCAAGGACTCGGTGTTGATTTTACGTGCGATAGTACGTGCGTTCTTAATTATCAAGTGCCAGTGATGCATTCACTTCTGACACTGATCTTATAAGCTTGTCCGCTACCTCGTTACACGGGATATCAGTGTGTCCTGACACCCAGCATAGGGTTACTGTGTTGATTAAGGAAATATTTTCTTTAAAATACACAGATTCCTAGCAAATAAATATATAAATATGGATATCATTAAAAAATTATTTAAGATACGCTTTTTGAACAATAAAAGGATTTGATTTATAATTTCAGGGCTCTGTTGTTCAATGGCTTATGCTCAAAAGTAGATAGATAAATTGCATATCTATCTCCAATTACGCTTCCTAGCTCCTCTACCACGCCTATACGCCATCGTGTACGGTTTTTGGCAATATGCCTTAGTTCTCCCCACTTACCGTGCTTCCTTCTCGACCATGTACTCCTAGGACCGCCGCGTTTTCTGTCATCTTAACTTAGCGAGTTTCACTGCATCGCGTGGTTGGCTACAGACCTGCCACCTTTTCGGAATGTGTGACCAATTAACTGCCACATTAGTCGCTGTATAGGTGCGCTCTAGGCCCGTTCTCTGGTAAAGCTGTTCGTTTAAGATACGGTTCGGCGAGAAATTAACGAATGTGCGCAGCTTCCTCGTGATAGTAGTAGTCACTCTCTAAGTGCCACATCCATACAGCAGCAACGTTGAAACGGAACAGCAGCCGTAGCAGTTCGGTTCCGCCATCCGTTGAGACAATACTTCCAAGGTATTGAAAACCCTCCACTCTCTCAACCGGTTGTGCAGCAAAGCATTTTGTATGAGTTAATGAGTTCGGTCTTAGACTGATCATTTCTGTTTTTCCCGAATTAATTTTAAGCCCAACGACGTCTGCTTCCCTCTCCACATTTGTTGTCATTTGGCGAAGGTTGGCGAAATCGATGAACAGCAGGTGAAGTGGCATCGATATTCAAAGCACTTCTCAATGATGATCCGCAATGTGTTTATGTGGTCGACACAGGAGGATTCAGAGTGGAAACCTGATTGTTCGGCGACAAGTTTTTCTTCGAGGTGTCCTCTGAATCGCTCCAGGATATTTTGCGCTATTATCTTGGCGCTATTTTCACAGCAGGCAGAATGCAGATGCCTCTGTTTTTGACAATCATACCCTTCTTCCAGTTATTCGGAAAACTCTCGCTCTCCCAGGTTCTCTGAATATGTGGGAGTAGTAGCGCTGCCGATACAGTTGGATGCTCGGAAAAGCTCATACCCGTATGCCATCAATTCCTACCGCTTTATTGGTGCATCGCAGTAATGATCTCATCCCTACAGGGGCTTGTAGTACAAATTCGGGAATTTCATTCTCAAGGCAGCTTAGTCTGAGATGGGTGTATATAGCTGACGAATACTCGGTTCAAGACCGAAGCCAAATGCTCTCTCCATCTCTTGAGCTGATCCTCAACCGATATGAGCAGAGAACCGTTTTGGTTCTTTTTACTGAGTATTGAGTACAGCATCGGCGACCTACCAGCTCTTTGGGGACTCTATAAACGGTTCTGCTGGCGCACCCAGCTGCTGCTTCTTCTATTTCCGTAACCAGCGCTTGGCACCCTGTACGCTACGCTGCACTTCTTTCATTATCGTGCGATATAGGGAATCTAGCTCGGTCATCTCTGCTGCTGGAGTAGCTGCTATTCGAGATCAAAGCTGTTTCCGTTCGTCGATCCTTCTGAAGCTATCTTCAGAAATCTACGCAGTTCGTAGTTGGACAGTTGCTATCATAAGATTGTGAGCTCATGCCCACCCCATTTCCGCCCCCCACCTGATTCGGACTACTGTAGAAAACTACTTCTAAAACGGGGACTGATGGAAAAATGCTCAATTTAGTTTGAGGTTGCTCGTCTGTCAGTTGACACCCAACTGATCGTATGACAAGGCGATTTGCGTTGCAAAAGTCAACGAACCTTTCACCATTGTCATTGCGGTTGCCTAATCCCTGCCGTCCCATAACTTGTCTAAGCCCTTCGTTGTCGCTGCCTACCTTAGCATTCAGGTTCCCCGTCAATATCACAATCCCGCCGTTGGGTATTGCACTGAAAACAGCTCCCAACTGGTTGTCTCATTGTCTTCCTCAGACGAGCCCGCGGTAGGGGCGGAACACTATCCATATACGCTTGAACAACGCTGGGAAATATTCCGACATAATTGGGCCATTTTTCTTCGGCAAACTATATATAACTTTCAATGTAAGTGTGATTAAGATTAAGCATTAAAATTCATTTTTATACTGACAAGAGACAAGATTTTAAGCGCAACAAAAGAGCCACAACACACGGGGAAGTGTTGTGTTGCGTTATTAGCGAACGGTTACTCAAGGGACAGTTTCATAAAATGCTCATAGTTTAAAGGAACACCCAAAAAAATGTATGCAGTACTATAGAATGAGTACAAATACCTTTAATGAATTACTTCAACTAATTGGACCCAGAATTGAATACGATGAACATAAAGTGGAGGAAATCCATATCACTTGAGGAACTTACAACCGACTCGTTATCAGACATTATGCAAACTGCATGATTTTAATTCATAAACAAGTCGCAAGGGCGCGAATTTTTGCGATTATCCATATCATCCAGTTAACTTTGCGACGAAAAAATCGTCAGCATAATACCGTTTGTTATTGCTGCTATTGGTCGCATGTATGCGCATCAAAATTAAAAGCCCTATGTTTTATTTTTGCACGATTGAATAACATGGTCATATTTGGTTGCGGTCACGATTTTTTAATCGTTGCGACAAAAAATCGCATATGCGAGCCTAGCCTTACTCTAGTCCAGCATATGGCCGTTAAAATCCTATCTCTGCGTGCTGTATGTGTTAATAGCAGTCTAACTTCATAACCACGGGGGCTTCCGGGTGGTCTTCCGGAGTAGAGCAGTAGAGTGTTACACGTCGGGGACTAATACTCACCCGCATCTAACCATCATATCTCGCTTATTCTCAATATGTCCAGCCTATATCGCATGAACTCACTTTCCAGTTGAAGGAATCTGGCGTTCTGAGGCCCTTCGCTCTGTGAGTCAAGGAGCGTCTTCACATTCCAGAAACCAATCTTTGTCCGGGTACGATAGTTAAAAGTCGTCAACGAATGATATTTTCACTCAATGTGTCGATGTTTACAAAACTCATAACGAACAAGACAAAATCAGGTGGACACAATGTTACAAGAAATTGTATCCTTAGCTGGAGCTATCCACCCTCAGCTTAAGTAAATCATTGTTGTATTATGCCTGTTCAGTGAAAGAAAGTTGATTGTCAAAACTAGCAATGTAACTTCTACCGCTATATCTGACATTAAAAGTGGTCTTCAGCAGAGAGCGCCCATTCTATTCAGAATTTAAACCAGCATCAGCGATTAAACAGGAAGTTAACCAAGTGTATGCCGACGATCTTATGGCATACAGAACGACCTTATTTGAATTATTCTCCAAAGTGATATTGACAATATTCAGCGATAGTGTAATGACTGGAAATTGAAAATCAACCTACAGAAATCGGAAACGATTCTGTTTAGGACTCTTTTTTCTAGGATCTTCAGCCAAAGCGCAAGCTTCTGATCATGACAACCGCCGGCGAGTAAAATTGTATTACCTTGACACCTATAGTTGAATCAGTATCTAAATATATTTCAACAGATATATTTATAAAGATGCTGCCTGGACGAAACGGGTGTTTTATTGCAAACGACTTGATACCAGGGCAAAGGTGATAGATATTCTTCATGGCCCGATCAGGCCGATGATTGCTGTCTGGGGTGTTTCAACGTTGCCCCATCTGTAATGGAAAGGATTCTGGGTTTTTAGACGATATTTATCTTCGAAGCTGCCTTAGGCACACCCAAATCGGAGTAGAAACATTATTACTCCAACCAAATTCTATAAAACGGGGCTAACGTAAACGGGAACAATAACTTTATGCTGAAGCTTGTTCCGGGCTGCATTACATTTAGAGACAGTCCACAGTAGATGGGCGGCTCCTTTAACGAACCTCGCACAAGGCAACGCTAAGTGTTCAGTAGGATTGTGTCCAAACAAGACCGAAAAGATAGAATAAAGGAGATAGCACATTTGAGAAAAATACATCCAAAATTGCTACTGTGGATGTTTTACAATTGTAGATATTTACTTGCGTATTTTTCTTTTAGTTTGTAATTTTTATATAAAATAAAAATGTTTCAATGCAACATATTTTCTTGCTGAAAAACAAAAAAACGAAAGGAAATTTATAAAAACAAATATGTATAAAGACGGCCGAATTTTAAACCCTTCGTGGGGTCGGTAAGGCTAGTTTGTAAAAAATGTTGTCTTGCTTGAATTTTCAAAAACAAAAAATGACTAACAGGGTAGCGAATTATTACGATTTGAAGAGCTATGCCTGTATTCAACACTAAAGTACATTAGCCAGGGGCACATTGATGCGTTTGCTTCACTATGTAATCGGAACTTTTAATTATTTATTTTTAATTGCAGGAATAAATCAATTGAATTGTCATTTAAACAAAATTTCAAACCAAAAAAAAAAAAACTTCATCAAAAATATTCAAATTATTTAATCATTTTTTAATTGCTAAATCATAGAATTACTTGTTTGCTTCCCGCTTCTTTCATTAAATTTTTTTTTTTTCTCAAAATTTAGTCATAAATGCAGCATCAGTCAATCTGATTCATTTAAACTAACAGCGAATCTTAATTAATTGATGCATCAGATAAACCTATATTATCCAAGTTTCTGAATAATTTTGTCATTTACATACAATCACTGCACATTAACCTTTTGAGGTATTTGACGGCTTGCAGTGATTATGACTGCAATAAAAAAAACACACTATTTAATCAAATGTGACTTTTTAAAATACTTTCTAAGCCGATTAAACTTTAGGTAGCCAAGCAAGGCTTTATTACTTAATTCAAATTATCCACCGAATCTTTTATTTATTTGAAATTATGTTAGGTAAGAATTCTTGAACAATAATAGACTAAGATTTTTTAGTATATGAATTGAGTTTTTATTTATTGTCTAATTGTTTAACATAAAAAGTTGGACAGACAAGTTATTTGTTAAAAATTCTGTTCACATACAAAATAAAATGAACAATATTTACAACCAATTGGATAGCAGAAATATAGGATTGCCTTTTTTCTCGCCTTTTATTTTGTTTTATTTTTTATTTTTAGTTTACTAACTGATTTAGATTTATTAGACATAAAGAGCACGACTGCATCATACTAAAATTTCTCGGTACATGAGATGCGTTCTGAAATCGCCCTAACACTCACACGTCTTGGACACCTTTTACCCAAATGTCTTTTTAGCCAGTGCCTAAATATTTAAAACATTTTGAAAAATTAAAAAAAAAAATTATTTAGTGTCACACTAACGCGGAACCTTTCATACTTCCCCTTGAAGTGTGAAACCACAAATAAAAATTAAACAGTAGGTAGGAAGTAAGACCTTTTTTTTATAAGAAGAAATCTCAAAGTATTATTCCATTTGTAATAATACTATAAACCTGGGTTAATAAGATACTGATTAGGGGGCAAGATTTGTCGACCATGTGAGGGTTAAAAAGAATAATAACATTTGGTTAAATACCAAATTTATTTAATGTAATTTGATGTAAACTTTTTGGTTTTAAAATACTAGATTTTCTCAAAAACGGCACGTACAATTTTGATGTAATTTCGCACATTGGACACTTTTAACATAATTGTTCGAACTACAAAAAATTATTAAAATCGTTAAAGACGTTTTTTAGAAATCGAATTTAATTAAAATTTAAGAAAATCGTTATATGATTGTTATATTAAACAAAATTATCAAAAATCGAAGTATGCAAATTTGTTCGACTTTTTTGCAAAAAAAAGTGAGTATGCAGTATTTTTTGCCCTATCCCAATCATCTTTAGTACAAAAAAGGGCTAAAATTCTTGAAACCATTTTCTAGAAAATTAGTAATAGGTGATTTTCACAAAAAAATGGTATGACAGGTACCGTTATTTCAAACGATAAAGCAAAAAATAAAAATATGCCCCGAGATGTAACCCCAAAAAACTTATAAACGAAGTTTAAAGCAAATCCGTCGAACCGTTTCGCCATACGGTGCCCGGATAGACAGACACAAAGCCAGACATACAGGCATTAGCGGACCCACGTTTTTGGACTTCTCTATAGTCGTAATATCATCTCTCATGCTCAGATTGAGTTCGAATTTTTCGCACGATCGCAATAACTTTCTCTTTAGTATAGGAGAAAGTTAAAAATAATTATGAAGTGAAAATTATATATTAAAAATTTTTACTCGTTGTAATTATTTAAAAGATTATTTAAAGCTAAATAATGTTCATCGTTGGTACGATAATGAATAATAAAAATTGAATTAGGCTCGGTTTCTTAAATTTCTGGGTGAAATATTTAAGTAGGTTAAAGTTGCAGTCGGTAAGGCCGACCCACTTAAACCAAAAAGAGGTCCATGTGGACTTTTACTACTCTACACTACATGAAACCGCTTGGGGCTTTGGATATAGCGAAAGAGATCTCTAGCGTCAGTAGTTGACAGAACTTCAAGATTGTCATGGAAGAAGGCACCTAGGTTAACCTTACGTTTCTAAAAGGGAGCCGGACAGGTGCAAAAAAGGTGCGGGATTGTCTCCTCTTCCTCCTTGTCCATGCAGCTCCTGCAAAAGTCATTTGAGTACATGCCAAGCCTAGTTGTATGCCTGCCTATAAGATAGTGTCCAGTGTTGAAACGTATTGTGGAGCTGACGTGCAGTCTTTTTAAGGTTGTGCCACTTGCCCACCTAAGGTTAGTTTCCTTTGCTAGTTCGTCGGCCTCGCAGTTCCCTAGGATATCTCTATACCCCGGCTCCCAGCAGAAGTAAATTTCGAAATGCTTCGACATCTCCTTAAGCGAGGAAATGCATTCTACGGCCACTATAGATTTGAGAGAAACTGAGTTTAGTGATTTTAAGGCCGCTTGGCTATAAGAGAAGATTCGGATATCTCTCCCAGTATGACCTGGATGGAATGGTGACTAGAACGTTTTCATCAAACTAAGGCTTAGGTTTGGTCTAGTTTATGTTTCTAGGAAGGATCCTAAATTTGATTTATAATAGCAGAGTGGCCAACTTCTTTCTCCGTCTACTAGGATGTTGCTTTGAGGCGAATGGCCGAGTTAGCAGCTAATTCGCTGCCAAAGTTGTCGAGTGATTTTAAACAGGAAGTCGAGTGCTGCCGAGGGAGTAGAACGAAGTGCACCACTCATGCATAGACAATCTGATCGCTGAACTTTACTATGTTTGTCGCGATTTGTCGTGATTTGATCAGTCCACAAGACCACCACACCATATATGAGTATAGGTTTTACAGTCTAAGCCAATGTGTAATGGGGTCGAAGACCCCATTAATTGCAAATTACGTTCTTGGAACAAAACAGAGGCAGCAGTTGCTTTTCTAACTCTTTCTCGTATATTAGATTTCCAGCTTAGTTTTTATCCAAGATTTTACCCAGATATTTTGCTTCTTCAGAGAAGACTAGGCTGGTACCTTTAATAGAGAGAGGAACATTTAAAGGGATTTTGTGGGGATTAACCCCCAGCCCACAACGGTCTGTCCAGCTTGTAACCTAATTAAGTGCATTCTGAAGGAGTTCTTTTAAGGTACTGAGATGCTTTCCTGAGACGGCAATTGCAACTTCATCTGCATAGGCAATCACTGTACAGCCCTGACCTTCTAGACTTATGAGCAGATTTTTCAGCACTAAGTTCCAGAGAAGAAGGGGACAAATCTTCTGGCAGATGACACACCCAAGTTCTCCTAATTGTGCACAGAGGCTTGATCAACTCACCAAGTACCGAATCTGCCTTCAAACCGCAGATGTGTTGAAATTGTTAAAAGCGCCCTCTATGTCCAGGAAGGCTGCCATTGTATACTCTTTGTGAGAAGAGAGATGCGTACTAGCGTATGCAGGGCTGTTTCCACAGATTTACCTTTATAATCCAATGTTGAGCGGTAGGCACAAAAGTCTCGCATCAATGTTAGTACGCAAGTGGATATTCTATAAATTTGACTGGTAGGTCAGAGATCTTTGGGAATTGCCAGCTTTATTAGTGGATTTGCAAACCACTTTTACTTCTCGCCATAACACTAGAATATGGACCAGTTCCAAGGAACTCTTCATGATTACCTCTAACCTCGACCTTAGTCGGAACTTCTTTTCCAGTAGGTTCTAACTGAGGCCTCTGCTACCAATTAACAGTAATATTAAAAGTACACCATATTGTCAAAGACCTACCTACTTTTAAATTTCGCTTATTTCATTAACTAAGCCTTATCCCTACATGTCATTATTTCTCCTCCATTAGTCCAGCACCACAAATTCTAATGCCACTTGCCTCTTAGGAATACGGTTGAATCCGCTTTCTGTAAAACCTTCTCATTTCGAAGTGCAAATTACAACCGTCAGTACAACAAACGTATCACTTTCCGTCACTGAGCCTAATGCCTAAATCCCAAAGCTGCAAATGCACAAAAAAAAAATTAAATTGCGAAGAGTATTTTTTGCGACCAACAACAAACAGTAACAAAGCCAACTAGCGTTGTAAATATTGTGCGGGGGTATGGTCGGATCCTTTAAATGGCTTCCACTTTCAAGCTGATTTTATTTTTATTTTTCGGGCCTCTACACTTTCCAGCCGTCTACTTCTGTGTTTTTTCTTTGCTCAACTCTCCCTCTCTCTATGTCGGTATGTGGTATGTGGCGATGAAATAAATGTCGTTCAACTCTTGTCAATGGGGGATGGTTATGGGGGTGAGTTTATGTCTGCACATACTCGCAAAAATTCTTATCCTTTTGGTTTCATCTTCATACTTCATGCATTAACATGCAGCCGCAACGTTGTTGTTGTTGTTGTTGTTACGAGGACGATGACGATGACGATGACGACAACGACAACGACGACGTGAAATTACCACACGAGTGACAGTGGCAGGCGTAATTACTTCAGAGATTTTGCTTCACTTTCTTTTGTCATTTTTTCGGCGGTATCTGTTTTGGCAACTTGACTTGTTAATGGGAGGACAATTATTGTGCATGCCTTTGTTCGCTTCATCTCCATGTGACATCAACAGCATTCTTGTTATGCCTTTTATGCTGTATCTTAATCTAAAAGTTCTATTGTAAATCTACATAATACTGTATCCTCATTTGCTAGAAATGTGAAATTTCTTTACAGAAATCTGTTTTCTTCTTAATCCTTCACAATTTCACAGCAGTTGCACTGGTTCGGAGCCTTGGAATTCCTTAAGAAATTTTAATTAAGCTAACGTGCAATGTGCACGCGGACATCCTTTTGGTCTAAAGTTTGAAGCGGTCTTTCTCTCAGTTTCATCAGTGTGGTGTGGATATGCAAGATGGGTTCATATGAATAGAAGAAGAAACGCCGGATTAAATAGAGAAAGGGAGAATCGTGACGTGAGCATGTTAAGAATAACGACTTCTTTCATTCTTTTATTTTTATTTTCATTACTTTGTGTAGTGTTGCTCCCGGGCTAAGTACAGGTGTAGGTACCTACGTAGCTGCTACGTGGGTTTGAAGTACGTTTTCACACGTGCACTAATGTGTCTGCATTAAAATTCATGTATACGTGTATGAACTCCTTTTAGTATCTAACACAGAGCGTTAAGTGTGACCTTATAGTGTTTCTGTTGTAAAGAAAAACTATACAAACATAGCATAAGAAGGTGTGAAAATAAATGGAACAACGCCCATCAGATGAAAGCGGCCTTAATTAAGATGAAAACGTGCTAACAGAGTTACGACAATACAAGGAAATGTAGTTCAATGGTTCATGCTGAAAGTTGTGTAACAAATTTTATTCCATTTTTATTTGGACGACTAAACCATCTTGCCATCGGCCGCAAATAGTTTATTAGATCACTTACTCGTAAGTGAATAAACAGCTTGCACTTGACTTGACAACTTCCACATACCTAATAGATACGAAATCCCTTTTCATCAGCAGCGATAAGAAGCACTATTATTCCAAGCCCAGACACTAGACATGAAACACCTGAGGGCATTTTAAACCCTGAATTGGTTGCAATCAAGAAACATTTTTCCGCCCCACCTAACAGCATGCGTGGTCACAACATTTTGATGTCACTTAATAAGAAAATTGCGTAGACGCAGGGTCTACATCCTACCGGTCGTGGAATTCTGTTTGCTTACTCACCTGCACAAGCACAAGTACTTGTCGTCATAATTCGCTTCATCCTTTCGTTGACGATGGAATATGTAGGTACCAAACCAAACGGTGACAAAGAAGCGCAACCTAATGAAAAGCATTTAGAGTGCATTTGGTTTGATGCCACAGTTCTTGTTTTCGCTGTTGTCACCCGCAAGAGCATTGCGTTGCGTTGCGTTGCAGCTGCCGGTATCCGTTTTCTAACAAAATGTCACTGTACGATGTTGCCTCCTTCGGTCATGTGAGGCAATTACTTGCCAAGACGTGGAGCCACCTACATACACATATACTAATGTGTATCCAAGGTGCATTTGTTTCGCCTTGTTCAAACAGTCAAACCATTGAGACATGGACTTCCTGGGGCGATATGTACTTATATGTGCCTTCATACGCAGTCCATACATACTGTGCCGAACGTACAAAACAACTAGGACTCCCTGATTTGGGTACACGTCTATTCAACAAAAAAAAAATACGTGAAGTCTCTATTTGACGTGAGTGAGTTGTGTTGTGTGCGTTGTTTAAATGCACGAGAATTCTGCCGGCACGGCACCTATGGCAGAAGTGGTAGAGTGACGGTTTTAATCTTTTTCGCGCAGTCTAGGAGTCTATTCATTGGTGAATCACTTTTCACACGATGCTTTTACCTGACTGTCTCGTTAGGTGTTCGGAGTACATTAACACTTTTGTTTAGACTTTCCTGTTGTTTATTTTCATTTTTACTTTAGTGAACAAAAGCTATACATATTGTATGGAGTTGTATACGTGTGTTACTGTTTTTCTGCAGAAGCAGCACTCAACTTTTACTTAATTGGTTTTTATTCCCAATTGCATTGCATTTTATTGATTTCCGCCGATTTTATCGAGATACGTTTTCAACGGTGCATATCTGTATAAAAAACCCTTTGTCATTGGAAAATATTAAAAAATAAAATGTGTATTTCCAGCTAATTCGTTAATACTTTTATAAAGTCGAATTTACAAATACTAATAAAGCAAAAAAAATCTTTCTTTTTTTTGTGGATTTGTTTTTTTTTTTCAAGTAACTTCAAGTAACTTCCTAAATTTAGAGGAGTGGGGATAAAATCTCCCAAACTCTCTCAGAAAATGCTCAAGTTATTTAAAAGTTGAGGAACGCTTTTGTAGTAAGTTGTATCACACCAAAAACATAAATGTTAAGGAATAGCCAAGTTATTTTATACAAAAATCGCTTTGACTTACAAGATAGCCATAAAAAGTACTGAGATCTAAAATAGAACGCCAAGTTTGTATTGTAATTATTAAAAATTTCACAAAAATTCAACCCTCATGTAAAAAATCAGAATTGTAGGTCTTTTGGGGACTGCATTAATAGAAGTGGGCAGCTACCACGCCCCTGGATGGAAAATCACAAATGTTAGAATTTTCCCTGTGGTTTTTTCGCAAAGCCTATTACTGTGGCAAATTTTAAGGTTCTACGATGATTGGAAATGGTCCATAGTTTTGATGATCTGTCAGTGAGTCAGTGAGTCAGTGAGTCAGTGGTTACTATTATTTGCTAATTTTGGGGCCTTATAACTCAGGGACGGCTCATGTGAAACAGCGGTATGTGAGCCTGCTGCTGTGCGTCTTAATAAATACTGAAAATATAATGTCTCTAGCTTTGTTGGAAGCGAATTTAGAGGGGGGGGGATCAAAATGGCCTGATTTGGTTCGTGTATATAAAGGTGTAGTGCCAAAGTTGCTAAAGAACTTGGCTGGGCACTACCGTGCCCCTTGATTAATTATACTACTTGACAGAAATAATAATAATAACAATAAATAGCTATAAACAGCAAAAAAAAATTATGTTTTCTTAAGGTTTGCAGAGCACGAGGCTTGCATCTTCTTAATTGCACTTCAGTTTAGCTTTTTTTTTTTACGCACACACACCATCGGAGACTTCCACGTTGACAAAACTGTATCCACTGGTGTTGCACCCTTTATTGGTTACAGCACCTGCATCATTCAACACAAGTGCACGGGCAGCACTAATATTTGAAACGCTTCCCTAGAAATCAGGAGCCCTAGAGCTATCCTAAGTCATACAACCTAGCAACTTTACTCATGCTCAGTGTAGCGAGTGAGTCGGACATAAAGCCGCAAGAGCCACTTATTGACTCTTAATTTATTTTTAATATTGACAAAAGAGCTGTTTCAAATAAGTGCTCGAAGAAATTTAGAAATTTAGTAAGTTTCTCATTTGAGGGAAAGTTATTTACTCTCTGGTTGCCTCTCACTTTTACTATACTTATAAGTTGTGGAACAACTTTAAGCACTTTTTAGTAACTTTGAGTAGTTTAAAGTCACTTGAAAAAGTAAAGGAACAAATCTTATGATACCTTATCCACATTCCTATATGCCACTAAGAAAGAACCGTTAAGAACATGATGGATAGCATATTATTTCATTCTATAAAGTTTGTAAAAATAAAATATTTTTTTAAAAAAAAGACCCCCAAAAAGTTGGCTAAATAACTTGTTAAACATTTTTTTTTTTCGTTTCTAAATATGAAAATTTTTTGAGGAAAACAATTTTTTATTGATAAACGACCACAAAAAGTAGTCGTGGCAAAGCAATTTATATGACTAACTTATATAGGAGGGCAGTGCCTACATATTCTGTAAAGGTTCTAGCACTTTTTCTCTCTAAATTTAGCTTTAAAACGGTTTGTTATAAATTGTGGGCGTGGCAGTCACGGTGACCAACTCTATCAAAGCCCGGAGATTTTTTTCTTTTTTTGCCAAGTGTTTTTGACAATGCATAGTTAATATAAAAGAGTAACTTTTTCCAAAAAGATATTAAATACATTTTTTCATTAATTCTTCTTCTTTCTATTTAACGACGAGATTATGATCAGGATTACAGGCTCATAATCCTCCCACTTCACTGCATTCTTACTGGTCCGCCTGTGGGGTTCGCTGGTCACTTATCGATTGAACTTCATTGACGCCAATCAAATGCTGATATTTCTGCATTTGTGTGATCCAGGAGTTTTTATGCCTGCCTCTCTTACACGATTGTAAAGGAACGTTGATTGCCATTGCCTTTTTGACGGGGTTCGTAGGATGTAGGATCCCTCCTTTGAACATGACAATACCAACTGATTAATTATTGATTATAATTTATTTTATAAAAAAATAAAAATTTGAAGGTAGGTTCATGTAGTAGCGAGTAAAGCTGGCAGAAAGTTTTGCAAGTTTAATTACGCACATCATGTGATTTTATCTAACTAACAAGAAGCTACATGGTTATAACCGAATAAAACAATCGAAATAAATTTTTCAAAAAAACCTCTACTTCCTACATATGACTTTCTAATTTAAATTTTATAGAAAATTTGTCGGGGATAGAAAGAAATTTATTAAGAACAGCACAGCAGCCTCAGCAAAAAAAAAACAGATCACTGATTACTGCCGGAAATTGGCGTATTCCGTCCGTATGTTTTATGACTATCCTAACCTAACATATATTCGAACACTACCAGAGATTTGTTTGCATTCAAGTTGCAAGTCCACTATAAGCTAAGAATCCCTATATCCTCACAAAGTTCGCGCGATCATCGTTCAAGAAATCGGTAAGCTGACTCTTAGGTGACTTGTAAGGCAGTTGTAAACTGTCAACCGCTGGTCATTTGCTTTGTGGAACTTGTAGTATATGTTAAAAGGTGCATTTGTTTCGAAAACCTCACCATTGAAACCAGCTTCTGTGGAAACCTCCTTATTTCGATGGAGGTTTTAGGAGATTTTGCAAAACCTCAGATTTCAATGCGGTGTGAAAATTTTGTTTTTTGTACATTTGCCGAACTATTTATCACTGTAAACGAATGCTAACAAGTTTTTAATGGCTGTAAACGATTTTGAGGTTTAAAGAAATTATAAACATTTAAAACCGGGCGGCCCTGAGAAATTTCGGCTAGGCCCGCAGCCTGCAGACTTGAGCAAATTCCCGGAGTCTCCTGACCAAAATACCCCTGTTAGTAACCCTAGTGGCAGGGGGCGTATTAAAAAAAAACACTAGGGAATATGGAGTCCAAATTTAAACTTCCTAGCTTAAATTTAAAGAATAGACATTGCTATAGTGTTAGATTTTGACACTGGTCATAAATATATATACTTTTAGGGGTCTACGATGAATACTAAGGGGTATTACAAACTATGTGTCAAAATTAATATACCCTTAGGATAAAGTATACACAAATAAAGAAATAGAATTTAAAAGGTATTATTTGATTTCTCAAAAGGAAAGTTCAATTAGGGTGCTGAAACGCGGGACTTGCGATTTAATGGGCGAAGCTGAAAAACGCACATTTCTACATATGAAAGAAACTCACACAAGTTTGGTTCGGTAATGATGTAACGACTGGGCACGACACGACTGGAGATCACTGATATAGTAATACGGAAGATTAATAATATTACGAAAAGGTTGTCAGGTCTTACCCAAAATGGAAGACCTGATGAAATTTTTTAAAGTTAAAAAGTTAACCCTACAAGCGGCCAATTAAAACTCAGTCAAAAAATTAGAAAGTGATGACCTCTCACCCTTGTTCGTAACATCGGCGGAAATATGGGAAAAGATGCTAAAAAAAATCTCGTGAAAAATTCGTATATATAAATACCACAGAGGCAGCGCAAGAACAAAATCTAATTAAATTTAAAAAAGTTCATTAGTTTGGAAAGCAGCATGAATATTACCAATACAATTAGCATTCAGGAATAAAGACTCATGCAGCCGGACACAAATCAAAACCACCAAACCAAAGCCGAAGGATTAATACAGAATATGTAGCTGTGTCTAATTATTATCAGCAAATAGCTGAATATAGCCATTTGACGATTATCTTTCTTAAAATATGCTGAGGTAAAAAAAAACCATTCAATGGAAACCTCAAGACGGGCTATTTCCCACAAATTATGCAAATATTTACAGCCCGGATGTAAATGTGTCAACAATTCTTTCCATTTCAATAAACTTCCCAGCAACCCGTTTATAATTTTTTTTGTCTCTTAAGACGTTCAATACTATTGTGCAAATTGAAACAAAGACGATTGTATTTTTTACATTGCCAATAAATATTAAAAAGGCTTTGAAATTTTACACAATAAAAGCATTATATTTGTTTCTTCTTTGTTTTTTGAGTAGATAGTGGCTGAAACGTGTCTTTGACGCAACGTCTCTGCTGAAAGGAGCGATGCGATTGACTCGATACTACAGTAGTCGAACACATTATATTTATATTAAAAATTTGAGCTTCAAAAGAAAGTAAAAGGCCTAAGTACAACGTAGCAAAATATTATGTTTGATAATGTGCTCAGGTTACTAAAGCATCCGTGGATGAAGACTAAGGGTTTTGCGGATGATATCGCCACCACATTCACAAAATTGTTTTTAAAATATAAAATACGCCCCGACCACTTCTGTATAATGAACTCAGTATCTCTATCTTGATCTAAAGCGTTATGAACTCAAGATTCGGATTAATAGTCGCTTTATTTCGATCGATTCTTCAATTGGCTCTGTTAACAAATTGGATATTCGAAGCTTTTAATCATAACAGAAGAAGCGGTTTACGAGCTTAGGCTGTGGGAAGCCGCTCTCTGTTTCTCTTTCTCTTTCTTATACACATAAAAACAAGTATGAGTACATAAAAGTGTCGGGATAATATATAGCTATGTCGGATACATACAGAAATGCTCCCTGAAATTACGCCCAAAAAGATGTTTCAGCAGCCCTCTGGGAAGTCAGATGGAACTACAAAGCGATCCCGATAATTGAGATCTGGACAAAAGGTCCCTATATGAAAGCATCGATTTAGCTTTTGCCCAGAATGCACAGACAAGAAGGAAGATAAGAGCACACAACATTTCCTTGTACTCACAGAACGAATGTTGCACACTAGTGATAATGGTGCAAAACTAAAGCAGAAGAATTGAATAAATAAGACCAGCTGAATAATAAGTCATTCATAAAGGCAGTCCTGCGAAAAGAGTGGTTGAAGAACGTAGAGTTGAGAGTTAATGAGTAGACGCATTCCTGGTAGCACGGGCAATCACTTCTTTAGAAGCTAACCTCATCCATTGGCGCATTAAAAAAAGCTTGATTTCAAACTCATATGCTTTCCCGATCCAGATTCAGCATTTGAAACGAATTTTCTTAGCTCGTTCACCTTATATACTTCGTACACCCTTATATATAGTTTATGCTAAATTTTAACATTTTTGCTCTATAGAAAGCTTTGGAAATTTTTCACAAAAGTCATAACCAAACAGGAAACAATGCGCCTCGAAAATTTCGGCTGTAGAAAATAAGGCCGCCAAAAATAATACCCCAAAATATATTTTGAAAGAAAATTGCTTGTCTCCGATCTTGGTATAATGTGTCCAACGCTACGACAAAATGGTAAATATAGAGCCTGCTTAAGATCTAAAAAGAACAACCGAGCATTTTTGCATTTTTAGTAGACGTTAAATGTCTATCCGGATTCCGGAGTAAGGGCTCCTCCCACCTCCGCTGCTTCGCTTCTCTAAATCATGTCAAACATGCTGTTAGCCCCGTCCCCTTTTATTATGTTTAATATCCTTTAAGTCCCGTCACAACGAGAGAATCCCTTAGTGCAAAGACTGGCGTGCCTATGCATCACCGGCGCTATTGCTGCTATTGGAATTATTTCCCCTACACCTCATTGTCTCAGAGGCTGTGGACAAACTAAGAACAGCAAAAGAAGGAACTGAAAAGTGGAAATGCATTTGATCGAAATAATATGATGCACTTCCAGGTAAACTTTCACTCTTGTCTATTCCAAGAGATGACAGCATTAGGAAATACAACTTTTAAAAGAATTTCTTAACGAAGCTCAGCAACAAGAAACAATGGCCTGAGCAATCACACGGTAATGTGGTATACAGATGGCACGAGAACTAATGAAGGAACTGGTGCAGGAGTGTCTGGGCCAAGAACAAAACACTATGAATCCATGTTCAAAAGTGTCAGCATCTTTCAAGCAGAAATATGCGCCATAGAAAGATGCGTTCGAATCAATCTCGAAAAGAATTACAGAAACTATAATATAGCAATAACGTCAGAAAGACAAGCAGATATCAAAGCACTGGACTCCTTTGTCATTAAATCCAAATTTGTATGGGAATGCCTACAAAGTCTCAACAAATTGGGCAAGGAAAATAGAATATCTGTCTGCTGGGTACCAGGCCATGCGGACATTATTGGTAACGAGGCGGCGGACTCTATACCGAGAAAAGGGGCAGCAGCATCCTTCATAGGATCTGAACCATTCTGCGGGATAGGGGTACACACCCTACGTGAAGAATTCAAGAAATTGAAAAAAAAGAAAAGGGCTAGAAGCTTTCGGGATCTACACGATCTGAGATAAGACAAAATAATTCTTATGAGATTAAAATCTAAAAATATTTAAGGCATGTATCAGTATCAGGGAACATATAGGGAAGATAGGGATATCAGATAAAAGTTTCTGCAGTTACTGCAATGAGTTCACAGAAACTGTGGAACATATACTGGAATCCTGTGGGGTACTGACCCATAAACGTTTTAAATATTTGGGAAAACTCCAAATTCAAGAAAAGGATTTACCAACTACGGATCCACTGCTCATTCCCAGATTCATAAAAGAAACTGGACTGGATGATGTGCTCTGAGTAGGTATTCCTTGCCAAGGGTAAAGCCAGAGCATAGACACTCCAACATAATTCCTGGTGAATTAAGCTGTGAGGGTGCTCTGGAAGAGGGACCAAACCTCTGCAAGGTATAAGTAGAGGGCACAATAGACCACAAGGTCGCAGTGTACAACAACCTATATATATATAGGGTGATTCATCGTGGGATTTGATTTTAACTCCTATCAAACTGCTTTGTAATTTTTGTTCAGTATCGTTTGGCACACACCACAACAGCGTCTCCAAATTGTTCAGCTGTATTACGAAAATCAGCGTTCGTAATCTGGTGTCTTATCGTGAAATTTTTTTTCAGTGATGAAGTCCATTTCTGACAGATGAGCAACGCGAAGACTGTCAAGAGCTACCATTTCATCCATTGAAAACAACGGTATGGTGTGGTTTATAGGCTGGGGAATCATTGGTCGATATTTCTTCAAAAATGAGGCAAATCGGAATGTTACCCATTAATGGTAATCGTTACCGCGCCATGTGAACGGACGGCGTGCGTCCTGAAATTCAAGCCCATGGTCATGGTGAACTCTGGTTTCAACAAGACGGCGCTTCGAGCCATACAGAGCGTGAAACAAGGGACTTGTTGAGAAATCATTTTGATGAGCACTTAACCACCTCAGACGTAATGTCGCCAACATTATTTTTATTTAGTGGTATGCATAAAACCGAAGTATTTACGTAAGTAAAGAGTTTAAGTAAATTCTAAAATTTAAGTACAATCTCAGAATTTCAGTATTTACTTCGTATGCATAGAAAAAAGTGTTTACTAGATTACAAATACTTTAAGTAAATACTAAAAAATAGTAAACACTTTTTTTTCATTTTGTTTGTGCAAACATTAAAAATGCATTCTGTTTTATTGAATAAGTCTCAGCAGCCATCAATTAAAAATGCTAAAGAAGAAGCTCTAGAATTATTCATTAGTGAATACAAAAATAAAACGGGTGTTTAACTAAAAGCAAAAACGACTTTAAGAAAACACAAAATAAGCACATTAAACTAAAAGAATCGAAGACAATGTTTTTTGATATTCTCAACGCTGGTGAAAATCCAACGATAACTTGTATTCCCGGTAAGTTTTGAAATAAAAACTATAAAAGAATTTTGATTAACATGCACTTTTTAAAGATGGCTTATCTGTTGGAGCAGATGATGCCAACCAACGAGGAGGGGAAGAGAAGAGAGAGAAGAGACGGAAGGAGTTTCAGCACAAAATAAAAAAAAGAAAGTTCAACGATACGAGAGAAACCAAAAATCTTACAAATGCTGAGCTACAGCGTTTGGTTTTGCTGGAGCCATTAAAACTTATTCTAATGCAACAAGAAGAAATTGAAAGAAGAAGAAAATACAGCGACAATGAAGAACGAAGAAATTGCTCTTCTCATAACCCTACCAACATCATAACAACTTTTTTCAACTTTTTTTAATTTGAAAAAAAAAAAAAAACATTTTCCGAATTTATACGTTGAAAAGTATTTTATTTTTGACAAATTTTTTTTTCTTTAAGTTTATGTAAAAAGAATACAAATTATTTATGATTATTCATGATAATTGATTATTCAAACATACATTTCTACAAGCTAAAATTATTGTGCATTATTTGAGTAAATTCGTATCTTTTCATTTGTCCTAATCTTCGAATTTGAAGAGATAAATGTCCGCTTTCATCAAGAGATATATTATTTTGTATTTCTTCAAATACTTAGTTAAATATCTAGTTGAAAATCGTCGTTGTCCTTTAAATATTTTACAAGATAAAGCAGGATACTATTAAATTTGGAACATTTTCCAAATTTATTCGTATGGAATTTTGAAGAATTCGAAATCTTCTTTTTAACTGCTGCCGAAACATCTTTCTAATACAACTCTCTCTCTCTTTAGAGTGAAGTTTATTAAATGTTTTTTTCCTGGTTTGCCATTGCATTTTTAGAAGGGCTCATAGCCTTCATCTCCGAGCAAAACAACGTCTGTTGAATTTCGCATAATTGATTCCATGGCGATATGTCCTCAAATTCTGGAGTCATGGACTTACCCTGGCCATTGGCAATCAACGCTGGTAAAATATTCCATCGCACTGCACGGTATCTTTACAGTCTAAGACTCCTATGTATGTTGGAAAAATATATGTGACACTCCATTCTTTTTTCACTCTTAACTGTTCTTCATAGTTCGCTGGAAATTTTATCCAATTCGATGCCTTATCTTTTATGAGTCTTGCAACACAGTTAATTGTTCGACAGACAGTACTCTGATGCACTCCTATATCTTCACCAACACCAGTATGAAATCCAGGATCTCCAGTACCGCAGAAACATCCGCATCTTTTCGAGATGGGTAGTAGCACCTCCCCCCTGTTTCAGTTTGAATAAATTTGATTAAATAATCATCAAATCAATTTATTAATTAAATATAAAACTTACCAATGAAATATTATTCACTCAACCCCTCTACATTGTCCCATTCAAAGCGATACAGTTGCTTGAAACTGATCTTCACTAATATGTCATTTGTGGAGCACGCTTTCCTCCACCCAAACTTGGTTAATGATTTGGTGCATGCGCCCTACCATAACATCACCTCCGTATTTGAAAAGCTCTGTAGGTAGACCATCGGAGCCGGCGGCCTTGTTGTTCTTTAGCTTTTTTAAAGCTAAGCCAACCTCGTCTATACTGGGTGGCGGGACTGGTTCTTCATTGACTGGACGTGCTGGAAATGCTGCTTAAATACGTCTACTATTTCCAGGTTGTCGGTGACGCTGTTGCGAAGAGCCTGCGTGTCGGTTTTAAAGCCAGCAGCCAGTTGCTTGGCTTTCTTATAGAACTTCCGGATTTTGTTTTGGTCACGAGACTCTTCGATCTCCTTTAGCTGGCTATCTGCCTGCTATCTTTTCTTCCTATGCAGGATTTTTTTCTCCTCCCTTCTCCTGGCTCGGTACTCATCCCTTGCTGCCTTCTTTTTCCTCTGCAGCGTTCTAATGTGTACATCTTCTGTCACCTACATCATCATACCACGGGCTTTTTCTCTGGGTTGGCTGGTATCCTAGGGTGGTTTCGGCTACCTCCTTGATGATGTCGCGATACTGAGACCACTGGTTGTTGGCGTCTGTGGTAGGTGAATGCACAGTGGAAAGTTTCTCACTCAGGCGCTCTTTGTAGGCTCTGGCAACTCCAGATGTGCTAAGGCGTCCAACGTCGAATTTCTTCTTCTGGGCAGTTCGCAGCTTGTTCTCGTTGGACAATGGAGCTCTGAATCAAGACTATGGTCAGAGTTGACGTTTGCGCCTCGGTAAGTGTGCACGTTCAAGATGTTGAATGCGTGCCTCGCATCGATTAGCACATGGTCGATTTGGTTGGCGGTTCGACCGTCTGGAGAGCGCCAGGTTGCTGTGTGGATCCCTAGTCGCGGAATTTAATATACAAATTCATCCGAAAAAAGAACATTCTTTTACATGAAGTAAATTCTAGACCTGTAGTATTTACTCTATGTTATGCATATAACCCATTATTATCGTTTAAGTTTTTGATTAATAGCTAGAAATCGCTTTTTTAAAGTTGCGTGCAAAATTGCAAAGACATTCCAATAATATCATTGCGCTTTCATTCGCCCCTAAGTATTCTAAACATGTTAATCAACTAAAGAAAAATATGACTTAGAATACGTATTAAATGCGAACAAACTACCAGCTTGGCACGCGATCACATTTAAAACATTTCCGGTATCATTGACATTTTTAAGCTAAATTCTTCTACATCCGGTTAAGGTATCAACAGATCATTCTAGTGTCTTTGTGAATTATGTCATTAGTTCTAAAAGTACATGATACACCATAATTAGTACAATTTGAAGCTTCCGTATTTACGCCACGGTCGAGAACTATTTTACACCTTTAAAAGTTCTTTTTTCAAGCTTCTAGTGACTTAAGGGCATTGTATTATTTATTTACTCTAATTTGGAAGCAAGTTTTCCCACAACCAAACCGTATCGTATTAAACAAGTTTACTGACTTCTTTGCCTAGCATAGAGATAAAAGACATAATATAATAATGCTGTTTGTTATTTTTAATAAATAAATGTATATTTAATAGGCCAAGCTATCAAGTCAGCACCCCACCTATTGTCTATTCATATTGAAACAAGTTTCCTTCACACACACACAAAGCGTACCTCCACAGCATAAGTTAACGATTGAGATGATACCATGTGGCAACGGTCAGTCTGAATCGAAGATCATAGATCGTATGCTTGCCGTGCTATTAAACTTTACTAGACACCTGCCTAATCTGTTGCGAATATGAAGAATCTTGTATTTCGGGTAAGATGGCTTTTTATGTAATAAATTGATTTGCATCTAGATATTAAATCTATGAAAAAAAAATATTCTAATTTGCAGTGTTATTTGCTGGTGACTTTATGCTGGCATAGTGGCATTGCTAAACGATCCGCTAATGGCTATTTCTATGACAAGCCAGAGGGTGCGCTGTTTGACGAAGCTGCTGGAAGATATCCATCGCAACGATTACCCTCGGTCGGTGGATTCTATCGACAGCAAATCCTATCATCGCGACCTGCGATTCCTTTGCAACAGATACATGTTGAAGTATATCCAGCCAACTTGGTCTATGAGAACTGGCAGACTCCGAATGTAAACTTGAATGGCCACTTTCAGCAACAACGGCAACAACAACAACAACAACAAGAACACTATCCCAAATTCGTCCAACCCCAACAAACTTATAGGGATTCCATTGAAGACAACTTTCATCCGCTGGCATTCGCCATACAAGGTGATAGCAGTATTCAGCAATCCTGCGGTCCGGAGCCGATTGTCGCTCAAGTACATCCTGACTTGGTGAACTACTCTAATGGTGGACCGCTCACAAGACACATAAAAACGTGTGGTCCGAACAATGACTGCACCACAATTACGGTGCAGTCTGACTTTAGGCGGCACTTAGGTGCCTTTCCACCACAAAGCATTGCCGCCCAGGATCAGTCAAATCGAGGGTTCCAAGTGTTGCCGAGAAGTTTTAACACAGAAATACAGGCAGATGAAACAACCCCTTTGGTGAGGCCAGCCAGCAGGCGTATGATACAGTACAGCGAAATAGAGCAGGAAGACGTCTTCAATTAAATGCAACTTTTAATCTTTGATAATTTACAGATTTCAAATTCACTATAATTTAATTATTCCGTGAATGTTTAATTTATTTTACTTAAGCAACCACAATTATTAACCAATTCCATAAGTCGGACTAGTGATACGTAAATTAAGCTTAAGGGGAAAGTTGTTTTCACATTTTCTTCGACTTGATTATTATTTATTAATAAAAGAAAGTTGTGTGGAAAGTAAAAGTCTCGCATGTCTCACTGTCTTTGTGATGGGATTTTTTCAATATAATTTAATTGGTCGGATGAAGATTTGTCTTGTCCGAAAACGTTAGTTTCCTTTTTTTTGGTTAATCATTTCATCTCATAATTATGTTGATGATATTATTTACAATTTACAAGAAATTAAGGTAAAAATAAATATTTCATAGACCCTAAAATAATATGTTGTAGTTTTATTTAATTTCTAGTGTAATAGACTGATCCGTACCAATAACAAAATAAGATTAAGTCTCATAGGGTAGTCACTGATCGGTAGCACACATCAATTGTCCTTATTTTAACTATCAAGTAGAAAACAGTATCTCTGTCTATGATTACTGGCTGATCAAGTCTCAGAAGTCTATATGCGCACCTAGATTTGAATGCACAAGAGTCGACAATGGTCATTTGGAGCACAGGTCAGATGAGCCCTTTATAGATTAACGGCACCTCTCACCACACCAAACTGGGTTACTTGGCACTAGAATTACCGGCCTGCGGTCCTAGGGTCAAATCCATACATCGCAATATCTTACCACGTCAAAAGCTTATAGTTTAGAGAGAGACATATTCAGCTTTGGATGCGAATTTGACCACAATCATTGCAAACGCTTTACTAAAATTTGTAGGTGGCCAATCATATGACAATGCTGCGTGAGTGGTAAATAAAGGGTGATTTAAGTTTAGGTTGGCAGCACTGTTTAGTAATGGCGTCCAAACGTCATCTGTCAAAGTGAAAAGTTTTCAGTATACTCTGCCATTTAATCACGGAAAGACTTACAAACGAGCAACGATTGCAAATTATTGAAATTTATTATCAAAATTCGTGTTCCGTGAAAAATGTGAAAATCCGCTGTTTTATCAAAAGATTGTGTTCAGCGATGAGGCTTATTTCTGGCTCAACTAACGTAAATAAGCAAAACTGTCGCATCTGGAGTAATGAACAGCCATACGCCATACAAGAATTACCGATGCATCCCGAAAAAAAGACAGTTTGGTGTGGTTTTATGGGCTTCTGGTATTGTCGGTCCATTTTTCTTCAAAGACGACCGTGGAAGAAACGTAACGGTCAACGGCGAACGATATCGAGCCATGATACGCGACTTTTGTTTGTCCCAGTTGGCTGAGTTGAACTTGGTTGACATGTGGTTTCATCAAGACGGCGCCACATGCCACACAGCTCGTGAAAAAATGGAAATGTTGAAGGATGAATTTGGTGAGCAGCTTATCTCTCGAAATGGCCCTGTGAGTTGGCCGCCTAAATTATGCGATTTAAAGTCTCTTGATTATTTCTTGTGGGGTTATGTAAAGTCCTTAGTCTATGCGGATAAGCCGAACACGATTGAAGCCTTACAGGATAACATAATCTGAAATAATTTTTCTGAAACAAATGTTGTATGGTTCTGTGTACCGATTCCATAGCCTCTCTAACTCTAGCTTCCAGCACTAACATATATTTTTGGCGTGTGCGGGAGATGAAAGATTCTTTTACACGCCCATACTTGTGCTGCATAAAAAACAATAGACTGTATGTATTTTAAAAAAACATCTTCTCCATTCTAAATTAATAGCGGTTTTAGATTTTACCAGTTTCTCTTCTATATGAGCATTCATACTAAAATTCTTGGTAACAAGCAAGCCCAGGTATTTATATTTCTTCACGGCTTCAAATGCTTCACCTCTAAAACACTATTTCTAATTAGCAATGGATTTGCCACGCCCTTTTTTGAGTACCATCGCCTTAGAATTAGCCAAATTAAAAATTATTTAACATAACCTGCAATAATCACTGAGGCGGTTTATCATAAGCTGACTCTAAGATGGTGCCAAACTAGGATATAAGCCTTAGGTGCAGATCATTGGTCCCTTGCTTATAAAATTTTCACCTGCGGCTTTACCATTCTTTAAGGTGCGTAGAACCTGAATAAATTCATGAAAAGCGATGGGTCTGTCCAAAATTTCATGCTGGTGCCCTGGTATGCCATATTGAAAGGGTATAAGACTCTCAGAAGGTTTTAATAGCCTTTTAAAATGATCTGAGAGAATATTCGGATTTAGATCATTGCACATAACATACTTTCCACCATTGAGTTTTCTTGTCTGCTTCCAAAAGCCCGCTGAATTATTACAACGTGCCAGTGTGCGAGCCTCTGATACCTATTGTTTATCTTACATAACGCCTTCAATTCACTTTATATATGAGTCTTTCATAACGCCCTTGTTAAATTCGCGAAATAACTTAAGCCTCGTCAAATTCTCTTCTTTTGTTGCTGTTTCTATTACTTGGGTAGTGAGTCCTTAATATTTTTTTTCAATTTGGATGTCATCTTCCTCGTTAAGCATACCTAGTTGTTCACTGAGTTGTCTTTAATACGTAGATGCCTTGCGATCATTCCATATTAGCTTCGGACGGAGATTCATATCCCTCACTCCCCCAACATCTACTCTATAACGTGACAACAATCGGAAGGTGATTCGAATATGGTACATGCTGCACTTCCAGGTCGGTTACATATGCACTCCATTCTCCCCTTACTAGGCTACAGTCGATTACCGATGTGCCTTGATTTCCTACAAAGGTGAAGTCGGCTAACTTCATTAACCTAATTCTAAAAGAATCACACAGTTCCACTAACCGCTTACCCCTGGTATTGAAAATTCAATCCTTCAACTGATTACACCTGCTTACCTGTTAAAGTCCAAAATCAACATTACGTGCCTAGTATCTCGAGTGAAGATTGAGTCACCAAATCCCCTGTAAATCGGCTTACGTTAAAAGTTATTAACTTTAAGCCATTGTACGATTAACTGCGCAATCCGCATAATGGTTTTATTCAAAAATATTAACAATGTATGTGCCCTAGTAATTTTAGTCGTTTTATGATCCCCTGAACGATGCCCACGGAGCTTCTCCTGTATACGATGGAAGAACTGCAGTTCGGGAACTTCAATGTATATATGCTTCAATAATATGCACAGTCGACAGTTTCTCACTCAGGGATTCTTTGTAGCTGCTCCAGCTGTGCTATGCCGAATATATATATATATATCGAACAATTAGAGTTAGTTGATCGATATGATATTCATCGGGAGTAGAATCCACTGACACCGAATAATTTTATTTTTTTATTCTGGATACTATTTCAGTTAGCACTTTGTTACCCATAGTCAGTTCTTCGCAAATCGTGGACGAAAAATAATTGACATGACTAGTTCCTTTATTTGCATGCTCTTTCGAATAGGTTGGCAGCATTGGTTTTGGGCTAGCAATTTCAAAATTTCCAAAAAATTCCCATTTCTTTTTTAATAACACTATCAGATCTGTGTGAGTGCTTATTACAAGCAGCTGTCACGAGCAGAAATTTTCCAGCACAAAAGTGCACCACAGGCACAGATATAAAAATTATCTAACACTAAGACACTAAAAATATGATTACGCAAACACATTTTCAGTTTAAATTTACTGACATGCAAATCAATCACATGATTGTTTAAATTATAAATTCTACTCATGCGAGTAATTGGCTCATTCCTGCCATAATTGGTCCTATGATAACCACTTATTAAAAGATCAACACTACGTAAATTGTGAGCACCACCACGGAAGTTGAATGCAATGGAGGACAACAGATCAGGAGCATCTATATTACCAGCTATAAGTTGCTGTAGGAAAACTATATCATTATTCAGTCTACGTTGAGATAGGGGTATCATTTGAAGAAGTTTGATACATTGACTGTAGGGGGGAAGGTTGTATGGATCAGCCCATGGAAGACCTCTAAGGGCAAAACGAATAAAGTTACGTTGAATACCTTAAATTCGAACTGAGTGAATATTGTAGTACGGAGTCCAAACTTGTGAAGCATATTCTAGATGCGGACGGACGAAACAATTGTACAAAGATTGAGTAACATAGGTTACGCCAAATTCTTTAGACCACCTCCTAATAAAGCCCAGCATGGAGTTTGATTTATTAAAAATAAAATTAATGTGACCAATAAAGTTAAGTTTGGGGTCAAAGAAAACTCCGAGATCTTTAAAACTATCAACATGACAAAGCATATGATCGGATAAAGAATAATGAAAAATATTCTTGAAAATGTCATATGCTGACATTTAGATGGGTTCAAAGTTAACCCATTTTTAAAACACTAAGTTGCAAAACTATCTATGTCCGCTTGGAGAAGATTTCTGTCATACTGATTGTTAACAGATTTAAAAATGTTCATATCATCTGCGTATATTAAAATATTGCTGGATTTTATGCATGCTTTAACATCATTTATAGCAAGTAAGAACAAAATAGGGCCTAAGTGACTTCCCTGAGGAACTCCAGACCTAGCAGAAAAAGATTCAGAAAACGAACCTCTAAATTTGACACGACACGGGTAGGGATTACCCATAAGGTATGAATTAATCCATTTTATAAAAACAGGTCGGAAACCATACGCCCTGAGTTTAAATCTGATTATCTCATGGGACAGCTGATCAAAAGCCTTAGAGAAGTCGGTGTATATGCAATCGACTTCATTATTATTTTCTAAGGAACTAGAGCATGCACGCAAAAAACATAACAAATTTGTAAGAGTGGACCTGCTTCTTACAAATCCATGTTGTTCGTTACAAATGACACTACGACACAGAAATATTAATTTTTCGCAGACTATTTGCTCAAAAAGCTTAGGAATACACGAAAGCTTAGAAATTGGTCTGTAATTCGTGATATCACCACGTTCACCCTTTTTAAATACAGGCGTGATAAAGGCACTTTTCCATAGCTTAGGGAATTTCCCAGTGCTAATGGATAAATCGAACAAATACTTAAGATAAGGACTAAGGGCTTGGCTGCATTTTTTAAGAACAATCGGTGCAATGCCATCAGGTTCAGATGAGTAGTCATTTTTCAATAGGGAAACAAATTTCGAAATAGTTTCCATATCGAAAGAAAAATTACTGAAAGTAATCTGGGAACAGCTATTTAAATAGCTAAAATAATTACCATCGATGAAAAGAGGAGAGTCACTGAATGATCTACTAAAATAGTCAGCAAACATATTGCTAACAGCAAAGGAATCAGAAGTTTTACTATTACAGTAACTAAAATTTGCTGGATACCATCCGCTTTTTTCTTCGAGTTAACAAACTTCCAAAAACGTTTAGGATCACTTTTTAGTGAAAATTCCATATTTTTGACATAATCTCTATAAAGGTTAAATGATAAAATTTTAAACTCATTAAATAGAATTAAATAATGATCGAAATCTGATTGAAGGAGGCTTTTTAAATAAATTTTCCAAGCTCTGTTTCGTCGATTCCGTATCGACTTAAGCTCTCTCGTATACCAAGGGTGGGACAAGTGGCCATTTTTAGATGACTCTGTGAACCAACAATTTCTTTGCAACCTCGAAAGGCTGAATTTGATAGTACTACACGTAATTCTGAAGATTTTTTGCCATTGGAATTTAAGCACACTCCTACAATGAGATTTATGCTTCCAATCACTGAAGCCTTCACCACTTAGTTTGATGTTTTCAGTGGACATTAACTTACACGCATAACAATAGATTTTACCCCGTAGTTGGAGAAAAGCAAAGCCAGGATCGATTGACAGTCTTTTTAAACACATCCAAATAAAGTTGGATCTATCTCGCGATACACTTGCCGCGCTTGCAGGAAACTATACTTATACCAGTTCATTCGTTTTCCATTCCGAATGTGAACGATCCTGCTAACGGCTTACTGAAATTAACGATTTCGCCCAACTTTACCGGCTATCTATATTATGGCGCTTTTGTTCATATTCGTTTTGGCTGTAGCCCTGGCTGCCCTCCCCTAAATCCGGCACTGGTCCCAATACAATTAATAACTTAAGCACATTTAAAAATCAAGATTGTGCTCAAGTATTAAATCTATCTATCAAAAAGCGTGGAAATAATATTATATAGATATATTTATGTATATGTAGCTACTTCTCTCTAGACCTTAACCCACAAAATCTATTTAGTGGCAATGTAACCGCGCCTTAAAAGCCTAATATATTCATATTCAGTGAACGTAGGTGTGGCAGTCATTATGAGTCGTCAATCAGCAAACGCATCAGTAGACCAGTTAACTTGTTTGTCTTCAAGGTTGCTTGGTAACGTCTTCTTCTATATGTGTCTATCGGTGGCCGGCGCTTCTTAGAAACTGCCAAATATTTTTTCCAAAGATTAAATCGGACATAAGACTGATGATTAATTGCGCTAACAGATCCGCCGACCTGATAATTCCATTCCACTCATTAATCATCAGATACCCACGTGTTTCTAAAATGAACACTTTTTCCAAAAACAGAATTTTTTTTTAATTGTTTTCGTTATTTCTTTTTTATTTTGGTCTAAATTTTAAGCTTAAATACTATAGATACATCTATGACTTGACATGGTGCTAATTGACTTTGTTTGACTTAAATTTCGGTTTCATCTGGATCCACACTGTACTGATCGTAGTCAAAGACATTGTATTCCTTGTCGGAATCCTTGTTGACGTGCGGTCCTACATAGCTTCCGGGACTTAGACTTCTTACAGCGTGTTCCTCTCTATCGCTGTCGCCATTTTCTTCCAGTCTTCGAGCTTGTTGTTCTTCGCGATTTAATGGCTGTGGGTCTTGAAGTGTGGAATACTGGTCGGTTTTTAACAAACCCACATGATAGCGACTGCTACGAAGTGACTCTGCACCTGCGAGTGCAGTATCGCCTTGACCATCGATTGGTGCATTATATGCAGAAGAATCAACTGCGGATTCATCCTGAGTTGGACCGGAAGGAATCACTTCATAGCTTCCTTGTACAGATGTCTGCCCACGCTCGAGTACTGTCAAGTGAGTCTTGACAACTTGCTGAGTGGGAACTGCATGTACATTTTGCGACTGTACCTGGACGTCAATATTGGGTGTGATTTCATTGAAACCTTGTGATACTTGTGGGCCATTGAATGATGCACTAACTATTCCTTCAACATGCTGGCTTTGGGGTTCATCGGTTGATAACTCCAAAGACGATTGTTTTACGGGAGCGTATGTGTTAGTGCTGAACTTAGTTTTGATGAGTGAAGCGTGCTTTTCAACCTCCTGCTCTTGAACTCCGCTGAGTACCTGCTGAGCAACGACCGACTGAACGTTACCGGTGTCAACAAATTCTTCAACCTTCTGCTCATGAGCTGCATCGACTACTTGGTTGGCAGTAGCCGATGGGAACTCAAAAAACGACTGCGATGGAGCTCCGGAAGACCTGGCCACATTTATTGGAACTTTGCCACCCACTGGAGGTAAGTATTCCAAATTAACGTTTCGCGACGGCGCCGCAGTTGCGATACTCGATACATATGATGCCTGTGGCCTAACTGTAGTTGAGACAACTTGAGATTGATATTGTCCTGTTGGTTTAGCTGGCAGTTGTCCGATTTGACTGAACGTTGTAGTGGTAACTGCTGGTTTCTGAACAGTTGATTGGCCAAAACTTTGGAATCCTGTTTGTGGCCTTGAAGCGGTTGAAGATGAGAATCCTTGGTAAGCCACTTGGGGCTTGGAAACGGTGATTGTAGATTGCTTTTGGTATTGACCTGCTACAACTGCTGGTTTTTGAACAGTTGGCTGACCGAAGCTTGGGAAACTTGCTTGTGGCTTAACGGCGGCAATCACTGGCCTTGAAGTGGCTGATGCTGAGAATCCCTGGAAGGCGACTTGAGGCCTGGCTGCAGTGAGCGTATTTTGGTATTGTCCTGCTAAAACTGCTGGTTTTTGAATAGTTGATTGGCCAAAGCTTTGGAATCCTGTTTGTGGCCTAGAAGCGGTTGAAGATGAGAATCCTTGGTAAGCTACTTGAGGCTTGGAAACGGTGATTGTAGATTGCTTTTGGTATTGTCCTGCTGGTTTTTGAATAGTTGATTGACCGAAGCTTTGGAAACTTGCCTGTGGCTTAACGGCGGCAATCACTGGCCTCGAAGTGGCTGATGCTGAGAATCCCTGGAAGGCGTCTTGAGGCTTGGCAACTGCAGGTGCTTGAACAGTTTGTGGCCGTACTGTAGCAACGACAGGTCTGGAAGTGACAGATACTACCGAGGATTGAGGTGGCAGATATGATAACTGCGGCTTCAATGGTGAAACAGTGGTTGAGACAACAGTTTGCTGACCCGAGATGACTGCTGGTTTTGCTGGCAATTGTCCGAATTGACTGAATGTTGTGGTAGTAACTGCAGGTTTCTGTACAGTTGACTGGCCGAAGCTTTGGTAACTTGCCTGTGGTTTAGCAGTGGCAATTACTGGCCTTGAAGTGGCTGATGCTGAGAATCCCTGGTAAGCGACTTGTGGCTTGCCTACAGTGAGCGTATTTTGGTATTGTCCGGCAACAACTACTGGTTTTTGAATAGTTGTTTGGCCAAAGCTTTGGAATCCTGTTTGTGGCCTAGAAGCGGTTGAAGATGAGAATCCTTGGTAAGCTACTTGAGGCTTGGCAACGGTGATTGTAGATTGCTTTTGGTATTGACCTGCTACAACTGCTGGTTTTTGAACAGTTGACTGACCGAAGCTAGGGAAACTTCCTTGTGGCTTAACGGCGGCAATCACTGGCCTTGAAGTGGCTGATGCTGAGAATCCCTGGAAGGCGACTTGAGGCTTGGCAACTGCAGGTGCTTGAACAGTTTGTGGCCTTACTGTAGCAACGACAGGTCTGGAAGTGACAGATACTACCGAGGATTGAGGTGGCAGATATGATAACTGCGGCTTCAATGGTGAAACAGTGGTTGAGACAACAGTTTGCTGACCCGAGATGACTGCTGGTTTTGCTGGCAATTGTCCGAATTGACTGAATGTTGTGGTAGTAACTGCTGGTTTCTGTACAGTTGACTGGCCGAAGCTTTGGTAACTTGCCTGTGGTTTTGCAGTGGCAATTACTGGCCTTGAAGTGGCTGATGCTGAGAATCCCTGGTAGGCGACTTGTGGCTTGCCTACAGTGAGCGTATTTTGGTATTGTCCGGCAACAACTGCTGGTTTTTGAACAGTTGATTGGCCAAAGCTTTGGAATCCTGTTTGTGGCCTAGAAGCGGTTGAAGATGAGAATCCTTGGTAAGCTACTTGAGGCTTGGCAACAGTGATTGTAGATTGCTTTTGGTATTGTCCTGCTGGTTTTTGAATAGTTGATTGACCGAAGCTTTGGAAACTTGCCTGTGGCTTAACGGCGGCAATCACTGGCCTCGAAGTGGCTGATGCTGACAATCCTTGGTATGCGACTTGGGGCTTGGCTACAGTGAGTGTATTTTGGTATTGTCCAGCAACAACTGCTGGTTTTTGAATAGCTGATTGACCATAGCTTTGGAAACTAGCTTGTGGCTTAACGGCGGCAATCACCGGCCTTGAAGTAGCTGATGCTGAGAATCCCTGGTAGGCGACTTGAGGCTTGGCAACTGCAGGTGCTTGAACAGATTGTGGCCTGACTGTAGCAACGACAGGTCTGGAAGTGACAGATACTACCGAGGATTGAGGTGGCAGATATGATAACTGCGGCTTCAATGGTGAAACAGTGGTTGAGACAACAGTTTGCTGACCCGAGATGATTGCTGGTTTAGCTGGCAATTGTCCGAATTGACTGAATGTTGTGGTAGTAACTGCAGGTTTCTGTACAGTTGACTGGCCGAAGCTTTGGTAACTTGCCTGTGGTTTAGCAGTGGCAATTACTGGCCTTGAAGTGGCTGATGCTAAGAATCCCTGGTAGGCGACTTGTGGCTTGCCTACAGTGAGCGTATTTTGGTATTGTCCGGCAACAACTGCTGGTTTTTGAACAGTTGTTTGGCCAAAGCTTTGGAATCCTGTTTGTGGCCTAGAAGCGGTTGAAGATGAGAATCCTTGGTAAGCTACTTGAGGCTTGGCAACGGTGATTGTAGATTGCTTTTGGTATTGACCAGCTACAACCGCTGGTTTTTGAACAGTTGACTGACTGAAGCTTTGGTAACTTGGTTGTGGCTTAGCGGCGGCAATCACTGGCCTCGAAGTGGCTGATGCTGAGAATCCCTGAAAGGCGACTTGAGGCTTGGCAACTGCAGGTGCTTGAACAGTTTGTGGCCTGACTGTAGCAACAACTGGTCTGGAAGTGACAGACACTACCGAGGATTGAGGTGGCAGATATGATAACTGCGGCTTCAATGGTGAAACAGTGGTTGAGACAACAGTTTGCTGACCCGAGATGACTGCTGGTTTAGCTGGCAATTGTCCGAATTGACTGAATGTTGTGGTGCTAACTGCAGGTTTCTGTACAGTTGACTGGCCGAAGCTTTGGTAACTTGCCTGTGGTTTAGCGGTGGCAATTACTGGCCTTGAAGTGACTGATGCTGAGAATCCCTGGTAGGCGACTTGTGGCTTGGCTACACTGAGCGTATTTTGGTATTGTCCGGCAACAACTGCTGGTTTTTGAACAGTTGATTGGCCAAAGCTTTGGAATCCTGTTTGTGGCCTAGAAGCGGTTGAAGATGAGAATCCTTGGTAAGCTACTTGAGGTTTGGAAATAGTGATTGTGGATTGCTTTTGGTACTGTCCTGCTACAACTGCTGGTTTTTGAACAGTTGACTGACCGAAGCTTTGGAAACTTGCTTGAGGCTTAACGGCGGCAATCACCGGCCTTGAAGTGGCTGATGCTAAGAATCCCTGGTAGGCGACTTGAGGCTTAGCAACTGTAGGTGCTTGAACAGTTTGTGGCCTGACTGTAGCAACGACTGGTCTGGAAGTGACAGATACTACCGAGGATTGTGGTGGCAGATATGATAACTGCGGCTTCAATGGTGAAACAGTGGTTGAGACAACAGTTTGCTGACCCGATATGACTGCTGGTTTTGCTGGCAATTGTCCGAATTGACTGAATGTTGTGGTACTAACTGCAGGTTTCTGCACAGTTGACTGGCCGAAGCTTTGGAATCCGGTTTGTGGTCTGGCTGTGGCTGAAGCTGAAAATCCTTGGAAGGCAACTTGTGGTTTTGCACCAGTAACTGTCGCGGGCTTCTGGTACTGCTTTTGAACGGCTGCCTGTCCAATTGCTTGGAATTTGAACGTATCAATTACTGGCTTGACATATTGTCCTTTAGCAACGACCGGCTGTTGAATTGTTGACTGACTTAATCCATTAAAACTGATTGATGCAGGTTTTGGTGCCACTGGCTTTTGTACAATAGACTGTCCAACGCTTTGGAATCCACCGATTCCACCGATCTGAGGCTTAGATGCTCCAACATTTGTAAATCCATCACTAAATCCTATTGATGGTCTTCCGTATTCGTAACCATCTTCAGCAATACAACTTCCCACTCCTGCCAAAAGCAGAAAGCTCTGTAATAAAATAGAGAAAAAATTGTTTTTAATTTATTATGCTCCAAGAACGACCTGAAGTTCTTTTACCAAAATCACTTTTTCCGCTCGCATCCTAATCACCATCTACTTCGTAAGAAAAGCAATGAACTTCTAATGCTTCGCTACCCATGTCATTTTCTTAAATATTTTTTCAAAGTCAGGATCCGGTTCGGAAGAGCCCAACCCTTATTTGTATAAAATAACAAGTTCGCTCTATCGCCTTGGCGCTCCACCGTCGTGGGTCTCACTTCATCCCGCGAATATTATAATTTTTGTTAATTGGACTCATCTGCAAGTGTGCGACAAAACCATTTGGATCACCACCAACACCATCAAAGCGCTGATAGAACACTCCGATGTGATTTGTTGCGATAGGGCAGTCACCTTGTTAGACCTGGTTTGGATGTCAGGTATAAACATAATAACCTAGCCGCAGCACAAAACACAATGTTGTCATTCTCCGGCATTTGAAATGCAAATGTTCGCCGAGAGCGGCCGGTAGTTGGAGCATCTCAATGTGAAGGTCAAATGGTCGACACGCCGCTGTGAGAGGTGTTTGGTTTAATTATTTTGGGGCTATCTGCATGTGGCTCTAATAATATAATAATTTTAAATTAAAATGGAGGGGATCTGACGCATTTGTTAACAAAAAAATAATCAACAATGGATGCTTTATTGTTTGAGGACGCTTCGTCTGTGGTTTCGGTTAAAACGAACTTTATTACTTAGCGGCAGCGGTTCTCTGCGTAGTTTTATTGCATATTTCCCATGATTAGTGATAAAAATAAATTGACGTCCGACGTGTGATATTCCCATTTAAGTTTTTAATGAAATTCATATTTGCTTGACTTGCGAATTGGGCGGATCCCGAATTTCGGAAATACATACGTTTTTATTCGAACATTAGTATTCCATTGTCATCTGTAATTTATGATAATCGGGCATTTGTTGTGTATCTTTTTGTTTTTCATTTATTTTGTGGCACTCATAGAGGTACAAAAAAAAGCATTAATACTGTTTTTATATGTATTCAGTTCAAATTTATGTGGTTGGGGGGTCAGATGGAGTTGCATTAAGTCGGTACGTGGAATTGATGTTTAGATAGATAGCCGCTGGTGATGTTACGCAACGTATCTGCATTGAAGATTGTTGTAATGTCAGGGCAATAAAATGGGTACAGCAACTGTTTAGAAAAGTTAAACGGCATTGTGTTGTTGTCGCATCGCTTCGTTCAGGAATTCACAGCTTGTTTTTATTTTAAGGAAGACATCAATTAGCCTTATTACTTACTTGATCTGCTTCCGACTCGTGAAGTATCTGCGGGCTCAGAGCTTTTTTTATGAGTACTTGAATACAAAGGGTGTTTTTCTTAGAGGTATAGAACTTCGAATTGAAATAAAACACAAGGAAATCGTTTTAATGTCCATCAAATTATTGATGCTTTTTTGAAAGGATAATCTGATGCCATTAATGTTTAAATATGATTTCGGGCATGTGGCCGTCGTGGCTGGTTCGAGTAAAGACAAGACTAGAGGTCCAATTTTCAACCACTTTTTCAAGCATTTCGGGCTGTATGTCGGCAATAACGCCACGAATGTTGGCTTCTAAGTCCCCTAACGTTTCTGGTTTGTTGGCGTAGGCGAGCGACTTCACTTATCCCCAAAGAAAATAATCCAATGGTGTCAAATCACACGATCTTGGTGGCCAATTGACAGGCTAATTCCGCGAAATTATGCGCTCATCGAATATTTCCTTCAATTAATCGATTGTGACGTGCGCAGTGTGGCATGTAGCGCCGTTTTGTTAACGGTAACTGACTGTCCAGCATCATTTCGGAAGAAGTATGGCCCAATGACTCCACAGCCCATAGAGCATACCAAACAGTCAGTTTTTGTAGATGTAATGGCGTTTCAAGGGTCTCATGTGGATTCTCTTCACTCCAAATGCGGCGATTTTGCTTGTTGACGTAGTCATTCAACCCAAAATGAGCCTCATCACTGAACAAAATTTTGCGATGAAACTTCGCAAACTGAACCATTATTTTCGAAATAAATTTGCACGATTTGCAAGCGTTGTTTATTTGTCAACCTGTTCATGATGAAATGGCAAACCAAACTGAACATAATTGACATTAGAGTTGCCAGATTTGATCACTAATTGTCTGTTTTGATGAGAAATTTCAAAATGAGAAACACATTGGTGGGTACATTTAGCCTTTATGGCAAGTGCTTAACAATTTTTCAACTCGCTCTATACTTGAAAAAGATACATTTAAAGCTTTAACTAAGAATCATAAATAGAAGATTTAGAGCAGTTTCATTTAAATCTGGGCTTAGCTTTTACAAAGAAATATTAAAAAATAGTGCTGAAGGACGTATCTATCTAATACTATTCTTCAAATGTGCAGAGTATCAAATCATATTTTCCATCAGCAGCAACATTTTAGACTATAATGTATAATGTTATAATTAGAGTTAGGCAGAAAAGGAGAGTTAATACTGGGATCCTTTGAAAGCAAAATTGTTCGACGGATATTTGGTCCTAGGTGCGAGGAAAGCGAATAGAAATAAAAAAGTCCAAACGCCCAGATACGTCGAAAAAATCTTAATGATTTATGAATTCATATCAATTGAGACTTGACAACTTTAAACCGTTACCGTGAACGCACCTTGAAAACAATGATCAAAACATTTAGTAAAAGCAATATTTTTATCATGGTGACGTCATTCATCATTCGAACGAAGAACGTTTACATAAAATTAAAATTTATTACCAAAATTCCAAGTCGGTGACGGCAACTTTAATCGCAAAATCATCTTCAGTACTAAAGCGCATTTTTGGTTAAACGGAATAAGCGTTATTGGTCAGGTGAAAAGCCACACGTGCTTCAGGTAGTACAACTTCATCAACAAAAAAATAACTGTTAGGTGTGGTGTTCGTGCCGATGATGTCTCAAAGGACACATGTTGAAAAGTTACTTTTTTGGTCAACAAGACGGTTTCTCAAGTCACACAACGAGTGTTACAGTCAACTTATTGAAAAATTGTTTTAACAGCTATAGACCTTTTTCCAGCCTCATAGGCTTTGTTAAATCACTTGTCTATGCGAAGAAGCTGGAAGAGGAGCTCAATGCCAATGTTTACAGAGAGATAGCAGTCATTTCGGTCGAAATGTGTGGTTCGAGTCGTCCAAAATTGTCGGATGTCTGTGGTCCGTGGGAACGACGTTCAATTAAAATACATTAATGTTTTGAATGACCTAAAACCAACAATATAATTTTTGAGACATCTCAAATAGTTTACGTTTTATTTAAAAAAAAAGTCATTTTGACAATTATCAAAACCAAAAGCTTAAAAAATGAGCGCTCCTCGAATGCCAGCCCCGAGGTTCCAGACAACCTCCATCAGAGCGCTTGGTCTGGAAAATTATGTTAAGTAAATTAGTTAAGTCACTTTGCGATGTAAAGAATGAGAGAAGTGCGGATGCAGGAAGTGATCATCACCTGCTACTAGCAACGCTCCGGCTAAGAACAGCTGCTGTCCGGCGATGTTCTGAGAGAACATCTAGCAGACCAAAATTTAATACGAACGCCCAACGCTCAACCCAAATATTTGTCGTAATTGAGGCGATGTGTGACAACGCAAAGAGGGTTTTCATGGAAGATGGATCTGAAGCGGTACCGAGGCAATCAACGGATAGAGATTTTTGGATTTCCCAAGACACCTGGGACAAAATTACGCAGCGCAGAGCACTCAAAATTAGAATCAACAACGAAAATTATATTCACCGGAAGTTGATTCTACAGAACGAGTATAAGGAAGATAGAGAGACGTGATAGAAGGGCAAGTTGGCGGAGAACGCCGAAGAAGCTGCAAGAAGAGACATTATAGGTAAACAAAGTAGCACCAACCACCCTGTGCTAAATACAAATGGCAAACTGTTAGTGTCACTCGAAGACCAATTACAAAGGTGGAAAATCGTCAACTGATATTGACATCAACCCCCCAACAAGTGCAGAAATAAAAACCGCGATTCTGCTTCTAAAGAATAACAAAGCAGCTGGACTGGATGGCATACCTGCTGAGTTCCTGTTTGGTTGTTTGGGTGAATGAAATCTTTCCCAAAGAATGGAAGGATGGAGTTATTGTCAAGATACCGAAGAAAGGGGATCTCAAGAACTGCAATAACCGGCGTGGTTTCACCGTTTTGTCCATTTTCCTTAAGCTGATGGCAACTATCATTCGCGAAGGGATAAAGTCCAGGATTGAGTCGATGCTCAAGAGGCACCAAGCGGGATTTCGCTGTGGTCCATCATGCGTAGATCATGTTAACACCTTGCGAATCGTCCTGTCGGAGTATTAATCACCACTTTTCCTCTTGTTTGTCGAGAAAGAAATAAAGAATAAATAAAATAATAAATAATAAAAAAAAAAAAAAAAAAAAAAAAGATAAATGCCAACACGACAAAAATTATGCACACTAGCCGAGGCCAACTACAGCGGGTTATCTTGAGCCGGGAGACCATAGAAGAGGTCACGCAGTTTAACTATCTACGTGTCACTCAATTGTGGAACGGATCTGGAAGCTCGCAGTGCATTTGGCATCATATCTCCAGTGTGGAACTCAAGCAAAATATCGCTTCACATTGAGTTGAAACTGTTTGAATCCAACCTAAAATGCTTTATGCATGTGAAACGGGGAAATGCTCCGCCCAACATCTCAAGCAGGTTACAAGCTTTTGTTAACGCAGACACATCCGAAAGATGCGGCGGCCACAAACAATTTCCAACAATGAATTGTGGCTTAGAAATTCTAAGAAACCAACGTCACTTTTGACATATTCAGGTATGGTGAATTGGTATAGTGTGTTCACAAACCGATTCTGACATGCAAACCCAGTTTCTTTCAAGATTATTTTCTAATCTTGTGTTTAAAATTTGTATGGTAAATCTTAAGATTTAAGGTAGATTAAGGGCAGATTAATCTTAATCTCGCTTTAGTGTTCGGTGAAAACGTAGCATAAGGGTGATTGTTTTGGCTTTTTATATCTCGATGCGAGCATCTAATTCGTGTTCTGATCACTTATGGTTTTGAAATTGTTGTGCGTGTTAAATTAACCTTTCCTGAACAGAAAAGGACGTTCCAAGAGCTGATAACTTAACCAAAGTTTTCTATATTTTATCGAAAACGTGTACACTCGTAAGACTCGAATTTGAATATCTGATGTTTATTTTTTGGCATTTCTTTAGATTTGTTTCGCGAATGTTCTCTACAAAAATAGTACAAATCGGTCAAATCTAGGAAAGTGTGAATTCCAACCATGTTGTTTGTGTTTTCAAGTACATTCGTCAGTCCATGCATTCATCAGTTCTGACAAAAACATCCGCAACCGCAACCGCAACCCAATCTAGAACAAAAACGTAATAGCGAGTAGATAAATCCAACTCATTTTTGAGCTTGCAAGGCAGGAACATGGCGAAATTAAATTTTGCGGAATTTGTCTCTCGAAATATATCAGAAATGTGTGAGTTTGTCACTTTCTTTAAAATTTTTAACACAACATTAGGTCGTAAATTTACCGACAAAATGTTTTTTTTAGAAGTGTGGACTCAACTAAGGTTGTTAATCCCAGTTTGGTTTGCTTTATTACATTATTATAATTTAAGGCACACAATTTTTGTTGACAATACAAAGTCCAACAACCAATACCTTCTCTTAAAAACGTATAAGTGTGTGTCCTATTCTAATAATCAATGCTATGATCAGTATTTGAATTTGACTAACAAAAACGCGGTCGAACAAAACCATATTCAAAGAGATATTTTATTGCGATTATTATATTATGCAGAGATAGTTATAGTATGTATTTTCAATCTTTTACAGAACCACCAAAAAAACCAAAACTGTGCGGTGGAGGAGATGCCATACGATGCATTATCTGTCGTGCTTGCGTTAAACCACATTAAATTTAATGGTACCGTCGGGTGGCATATTCCATTTCTAGTTTTGGTCTTTTACCAACTGCCACCATTTGATGGCAAGTAGGGTAAGCCCAATATGGGAGGATGTTATGGACATGCCAAACATACATGGGATTTTTGGTTTTTTTTTTTGCTATTGTAACCCCATCCGGTGTGATGATAGAATTACATAACTACATATATGTACGGGTACGGGAACAATGGGTATGTGGAAAATGCATAATGAATATCTGTGTGCACATCAGCAACTTCCTGGTTGGTGTCCCATCCAATGCTGAAGTAATGAAACTGCCAAAGCACTAGAATGGGAATAATTATGCTGGATAATCTCTTTCATAGTGTGCCAAATGGTCGACAATATTATGGGCCATTGCATGAATGCAGCATACATATGGTTTTGAGAAGAATGTGCTGCTAGTGTTGATTGGTTGCACATTACGTCTATCGATCGGAGTGTTTAATTTAATTAAATTGCCTTGGATATGTTTAAAGTTAGAGAATACAAGTTTGGCAACGAGAATTGTAATAAAGATAAGCAGAGCTAGAGCTTTTCTGCAGAGGTATTAGAGTTGTAGTGCGTAGAAACTGGGTTGTTTGATTATGGCAAGATTACCATCATTTCAATCCTTAATTGGTTGTTAGCAAAATATAGTGATGTAATCTCAAATTGGGCTTAGAATTATGTGAGTCGTAATATTATAAATAAAATTTTATCTATTCAGTGGATTTATATGTGCCGAATGCCGAATTAGCCATTATTCCTATGAGAAATGTGGAGTTGCAAGCAATTTTTGGGAAGACAGTCGGCATAGGTAGCTTTTTTCAAGAACTGAAGAATCTTAGTAAAAACTGCTGCATTAGGTTGATAAAGTTTTAGCAAAAAAAAATACAAAAAAAGTTAAAGACTTAAACATTTTCTTATCACAAGGCTTTTAATATCTCAAAAAAGCATGTGTAAATAGCATTCTTTCTTGAAGAAACTATAATATCAAAAATATTTTGAAAACGTTTATTCGGGGCAAAAAAGTTCTATTTTCAACAATTTTTTTTTATATAAAAAATAAAATATTTTATTTAAACTTTACATTTAATACATTTGAAAAAGAATTTCCAAAATTTTCAATGGAAAATATTCAAAACTCCGTCATTGTGACGTAATTTCCGATGATCCCTCGGAAAAACAGGTGCGTCCGCGTTGACAGTAGAACTCGTGACAGTATCATCAGAAGTGAAAAAAAAATCGTGTTTTAGTTAAGACCATAAACAAGAATTTGGACGGAGAAAAAAAAGGGAAAGGGATTTTTGGCAGACCGTTTTACAAAAAAATTCGAATTTTGGTTAAATTTGTTCAACATTTTTTTTTAAATAGTTGTGATTGAAAAAATAAATGCTTCGTTCAAGACCTGTATAAAATTTCATCAATATCGGTTGAGTGGTCTTCGAGAACTTTTGACAACCGGCTTTGAGAACACAGTTTCGAGAAAAACGCGTTTAAACTTTGGGTAACCTCAAATACACTTCGTGATTCAATTGAGTGCGCACCTTTCCAAGGCTGTATATCCGGAACTTTTATTCGGAATGACTTGAAAATTTAGGATAATATTCTCGAGATGTTGTAGAAATTATTAAGACAATAAAAAAAATTGATTTTTTGAAGCTGTGAAATCCAGGTAATCCCTTAACCCCCTTACCCCTTGTTGAGCGGGTATTAGCTGGCCGCATAAGACAAATAATACGGCTGTCTGACGAACAGTGCGGGTTTGTCGCGGGTAAATCAATCACAGATGCAATCCAAAGAATAAGGATCATAATGGAAAAGCATCGTGATTCCTTAAAGGATCTGCATATGTCTCTGGTTGATTTTGAAAAAGCATTCGATAGACAACCACGAGATCTGATATGGGTAGCGCGACGAGGTGGTCCTGAAACCTACGTACAGATAATCATGGACATATACGAGGACATGGACTTGGTACGCAGGAGTGATCGCTGAATTTCCAATAAAAGTCGGTGTTCACCAGGGAAGTGTCTTAAGTCCTTTGCTCTTTATTACAGTCCTAGATTATGTGCTTGAGGAAAGAGTGACCGACCCTAAATTGCATCAGTTGTTCTTTGCTGACGATGAAGCTATCACAAGTAATGATAAGACTTCCCTGCAACGAGCACTTGATGTTTGGGTAGATGTTTTAGAAAGGAATGGGTACCACTTAGCCAAAAAAAAGACAGAGTATCTGTACTGCCAATTGTCTGAACTAAGTCAACCCATTCCAGACATTAATTTGAATGGGGTGGTGGTTCCCAAGTTTTAAAAGTTCAAATATCTGGGGTCAATAAAGTGACGGGAAAACTCTGCCATCTTCTGTGACCGAAAAATGTCCCCTAAGCTGAAAGGAAGGCTCTACACCGCAGTTGTGCATCCGGCGCTCACATACGGTTCACAATGCTGGACAATGTACAAAAAGTGTGAGGGCAAGTTTACACCAGCTGACATGAAGATTCTTCGCATGACAGCAGTAGTAACAAAGCTTGATCGAATTAGAAGTTCCAGAATACGAGGAAGCCTTCACGTTAAGGAACCCAGCTCGAAAAAATTTGAGCACGACCGACTCAGTTAGTATTGTCATGTTCAAAGAAGGGATCCAACGAACCCCATCAAAAAGGCAGTAGCAATCAACGTTCCCTTACAATCGCGTAAAAGAGGCAGGCCTGAAAACTCCTGGAGTTTTTTTTTTTTGTGCCGAAACACCAGCATTTGATTGGCCTCAATGATGAAGTGATTCAAAATCGAGATGCCTGCATTTTTTTTTTTTTTTTGTTAAATGGACAGAAGAAGATGTACACTTATTTCAAGAATAAAGAAGACATTATCAATTCTAACAATTAACTCATTAATCGGTATACTCTTAAGGAACGCGGAATAATTGTTTGTGCGCAGCGTAAATTTCGGCGGCGATTTTTCGGTCGTCCACCACACCAATTGGGCAAATAATACAATATTGATCCGCTGACCTATAAAAGTATGCGACAATACAAGATGCTGCCAGGTCTGACCGGTCCCGTCGCAGCCAGTCTGCTGAGAATATCGCGGCTACACTAAAGATGTCTCAGAGGACCACGGAGTATCGACCAGATAACGTGCCACGTAATCGGCGGTCTTAACATATAATATTGGTGAATGACTTGAAGCTGTTCGCTTACAAAGTGCAGTCAGTGTATCAACAGTTGACCAACTGTAAGTCTCGAAAAAGGAGGAAAACAAATTTTTATCGAATATCATCACGAGGCCCACTTCCATTTCTGTTGATATGAGAACAAGCAAAATTATCGCTTCTGGGACACCGAAAATCCACATGTAACCCACGGAGAGCCCTTACACCCGCTCAAAGTTACTGCTTGGTGTATACACTTTTATGAATAATATTTTAATTTACCATCTTCTAGAACCAATCTACCCACTTTCACACTGCTCTCACTTTCCCAGTATTTCTTTCTCTGAAAGTAAAACAATTAAAGTCATGCCAACCGCTTACGGGCATTCAAAACCTATATACGCGCGACTACACTAAAAGTTTCTGGCAAACGGAAAGATCGCCTGACATGTGCCGTGCTATCAATGATAAATTGACCTCTTCATTGCCTTTGTTCAGATCGACTCGACCGACTGCAGATCCGTAAAATAAAATTAAATAAATACCCACAATGGAAAACTGTGTAAATTGCAAACGAGGTCTTGGTCGATACAAAGAACTCTCTCATTCTGGCAAGCTTAGGTTGAACATAGCAAGGCGTGCTACCCACATTCGTCGTTACAATGGTGTGCTGTTTACGATTGAGTTGGTATCAGGGCAAACGACTACTGTGGACTGTGAGCGCTACAAAGCCCTGCTCAACGACTTATTCCTCTCTCATTTGGATGAGAAAACCTAAAAATGAGTAATTACCCAATAATATGAGGCAAAAGGAAGGATCGCCCAAAAAAAAACATTAATTGCCCAAAAAAAATAATGAACGCTTACCCAAAAGATGAAAGCAACAATTGGTCAAACAATTGGATCAGTTGTCAAGATGGAATCGCCCGAAATTGCCCAAACCTTTTCTTGGGGCTTTTAACTTTCTTTCTACAAGCGGCTGGAAAATTTGGAGGGAGCCTTTAGCAACAAATAGAAATTTTTCAATTAGTTTTAAATATGTTTTAAAATGCATAGATAATGGAATATGAAACCCCCCTGTTCGGTTTCACTGTTAGATTTAGATTTGGAAGAGGTGCGAGGTTGGGTATATGAAAAAATTGTCTCGCGTCTACTCCAAATCACCTCCTCCCCACATACATATGCAATTCTTTATGCATTCATATAATTCAAAGCTGCAAACTTTGATCCAAATAGCCGAAAACTCAATTAATAGTTTTTGAGTATGAACAATTGCCCAAAATTGCAGCGCGAATTTTTGGGCCATTATTCATTTTTTGGTTTTGGGCGATTATTCGCAGTGAAACTGAACAACATGTTCTTGACTCGAAAGAAGTGGGGGTGTGTTACTTGCGCTTCAATCTACGTTTCCCTGCACGCAGCTGTTTTCACATATCTCCAGTTCTTCCAATTCATATGATATTGATCAATTTATTGTTAGAGTTTATTTGAATCATTACTGTGAGATCATATTAATTATTAGTTACATTCCTCCAAAAAGTTCGTTAGAATTATATAGAGTTCACGTAAACAATTGCTTCTTTTATTTATCGAATATCAAAGATAATCAAAATGTAATGATTCTTGGCGATTTTAACTTGCCTATCGTTGATTGGGTTTATGATTCGGATGACCAAAATTTAGTTCCATTTGATGTTAAATTACGAAACGGAGGTTGTTTACACCTTATTGTGGAACGATCTAGTCCAAGTCAGTTTTGAAACTAAATCAAGTATTGGAAGTTTACATATAAACTCATATGATATTCAAAACGCTTTACAAGGTTTAAGCTGCGATAAAAATGCTGGCCCTAATGAAATTTCTCCAATTATTTAAAAAAAATATTCATCTGCCCTCTCTGAGCCTTTAGCAATTATTTTCAATAGTTCTCTTTCTAAAGGGGAATTTCTGTAAGAGTTTATAACACCAATTCACAAATTGGGTTCAAAACAACATATATCGAACTATCGCCCGATCTGCAAATTCTCAGCAATTCCTAAACTCTTCGAAAAAATTGTTTACCATAAGTTAACATTTTTGTTTAAAGAAATAATATCGCCCTACCAACATGGGTTTGTTGCTGGAAGATCAACCTTAACTAACCTTGCTCTATTTTCGAATTATGTTCTTCTACCTCAATATGGCCAATGTTCCAATCCGGAATTTCATTTTATTTGGCTAAAATTCCATGTCCGTAGGCAAATAATTCACTACTGTTTCATTTATAGAAGCCCTAACCAGGACAGGCATTCAACTTATAATGAGTTTGATGCACTGTCTGATTCCATCACCAGAATTGTAACCCAATATCCTCGTACTGAAATCGTCATTGCGGGCGATTTCAATATACACAATTCAAGTGTATCAAATCCAAAGGAAGGTATGTCGAGATCTTTGCTCAGGTTAATAATTTAACCCAGATTGTAAATGAGCCGACACTGATTCCGGACATTAGCGGTAAAAACGCCAACACTCTGGACTTGTTTCGCACCTCTCACTCAGATAAATACACTTTAAATGTATTATCGCCTCTAGGTTCGTCAGACCATTGTATCATATCGTTAAAGAATAAGCTCCTAAAAGAACCGTATGGCAATACGAGATAGCCAATTGGGATGCTGTAAATGGTTTCTTTAGGAGTTTCAACTGGTCGTTGTGCTTCCTCAACAACGACGTGGATGCCACTGCCGAGATGATTAGAAATTTAATTCACCTGGTTATGAAACGCTTTATCCCTAACAGGATAAAGTGTATCAGACCTAAGGAAAACGCGTGGTGTGACTTGAGCTGTGAAGAAGCTATCAGGGCTAAAGAGGTAAGTTTTCGGTCATTTAAGGCCAATCCAACTGAGGAAAACCGAAAAAAGTTCAAACGAGCCAGGAATGACTACAATGCCCACATTAATCGTGTCAAATTCTCCTACGACCAAAAGTTGAGGCCAAAAATACTACAACGCTGATAAACCGTCAGCTTATGAAATATCTGGAAATATCAGTGGTGGTGAAAGTAAGGTCGTTGCGCTTGATATTTCAAAGGCATTTGACAGAGTCTGGCATCAAGATCTTTTGTCGAAAATGCGTGCATTTGGGATCGATGATACCCTTCTTCAATGGATTAGAAATAACCTTTCGGACTGTTCAATACAAGTTGTTTTGGACGGTTTCAAGTCTGCAACTCACCAAATAAATGCTGGTGTCCCCCAAGGTTCTGTTTTGTCTCCGACTTACTTTCTCATTTTTATCAATGACCTCCTGTCTGTCACTTCTAATCCAATCCATTCCTTTGCTGATGACAGTACCCTTAGCTTCGCATATTCGTTTTATGATTCACGTTCCACATCTTCGGGCGTAGAGCTTGAACGGCAATGTATGTTAAGCTCATTAAATTCTGACCTTGACAGCATTCTTAAGTGGGGTAAAACCAACAGAGTAGAATTTAATGCTTCCAAAACAAAATGCTGTCTTCTGTCATTAAAGCAAAACCCCAATACTCTGCCATTATCCATGGACGATACTTGCATCGCCGAAACCGAAAGACTTTCCATCCTCGGTATGTGCGTTAACGACAAACTTCGTTGCAATGACCACATATTCGATGTCGCCAAGAACGCTGCGAAATGTCTAGGCTTCCTTAAGCGATGCAAGAAATATTTCACCTCTTCTGATCTGGCAACAATTTATAAGGCGTTTATTCGCCCAAAACTTGAGTACAATCCTCATATCTGGTCTGGTGCACCAATAACATATTTGGAGCTACTTGACAGGATTCCAAAACGTGCGGTAAAACTTATTGGCGATCGAGACATCGCGAAATCACTGGACCCTCTTAGTAATCGTCGTAATGTCTCCTGCCTGTCATTGTTTTACAGGTATTTTCACCACAAGTGCTCAAATGAAATAGCCAGTTACATTCCACCCCTACAGCAATTCAACCGCAATACTCGCCATGCTAGGAATGCACATCAACCGTACAATACGAATGTGGAATGCTCTACCACGCTCTGTTTTGCCTGCACATTATAGTTTACAGACATTTAAGACCAACGTGCATTGGTTTCTCCCTTTCTCTAATCCTTCATATCTTTAATGCCCGCACTGTGTCACTTCATTATAAGGATATCCAAAGTATCTTTAGTCCGCGTACATTGAAAAAAAAAACTTTTATGCATAGATAATTTTCATTCTTCTCATATTTTAATAACCTCTGGCGTACCGCAAGGTAGTCATCTTGGACCGTTCTTGTTTTTAATCTTTATAAACGACATGCCTCACGTTTTCATATCGCCTTCTATTTGCGGACGATTTAAAGTTCTTTAGATGTATTAAAACTTTACGCGACTGCCATCTCTTTCAAGACGACCTTGATCATTTGACTAATTGGTGCATGATCAATGACATGGTTTTGAATGTCTCCAAATGTCAATGTTTTACTTTCTCTCGAAATGATAGCCCAATCTATTTTTATAACAAAACGTCGATATTTTAGAAAGAGTTTTTGTAAAAAAAGACTTAGGATCAAAAATTAAATTTCATTAAACATATTAAATACATAGTAGCAAAATCCAACTCTATGCTTGGCTTTATAAAACGTAATTCTTCCGACTTAACCGATCCCTATACTCTTAGAAGTCTGTATAATGCATATTATATGGAATCCATTGTACAACATTCATTCTCTTAAAATCGAAAATGTTTAGAAAAAGTTTACTAGGTTTGTTATATGGAAGCTTGGTTGGAACATTGACATGCCCTCCTATACAACTAGAGGTCAACTTATTGGTATTCAGTCAAAAAAATGTACTCCGTAATGTTTATATTGTTCTTCTCTTCTGTCATTAATAAATTTGTATACCCCAAGTCGTCATTTGAGAAATAGATTTTTATTTCTCATAAACGGTCATGGAACTAATTATGCACTTAATGAACCAATTACGTCAGCGAAATTAATTGTATTCGTTCTGTTCTTAAATGTAATCCTCTCTTTAATATGTATGTCGCGCTTTTGTATTAATGTTTTATTAGTAGTAGTCTATAAGATAATTTTGTGTCTGATTGATGAATAAATAAATGAATGAACATGTGGTTGCAATAGGATGGAGTAACGGCGCATACTGCACGGCCAGTCTCTCATCTTGGCAATTTGCACTGACCCGCAAGATTTTCCCTTTATTTTTTAGAAGTCACAAGTCTATTTCAACAAGCCTCAGGCTCTTGAAACTCTCAAAGAGAATATCCTTCAATAATGCGAGGACCTAATGCCGGAATTGCCATAAATCATCCTAAACGGTTATCGTCATCACTTCTGAAGGCGGTCACTTAGCCGATTTCATTTTCTTGACTCAACCAATATTTTTCATTCATAAAAACCCCTTGCACTATCTTTGCGTTCATCAGCATTGATTATATATTCACACTGTACGAGTATATGTATCTATGTATTAACGCAATTATCTAGCCATGTACCATTTTCCAAATAAACAAAACTATCAATGTTAAACAATCATTAATGTGAATGTCTTAAAATGAATAATTAGTAGTTAGCCTAACATTCAATGTTTCTTAAAGAAGATCGCTGTTTCGATTTGGGTCATGGTATTACTTTTTCCAAAAAACCAAACTTCACTTAAATCGTATAAGAAATATTCGCAATGGAATTGTTCTTAAGAAAGACAGACAAAAACGTGTTATGCATTTTAATCCATTAAACCAATTATGCTCTAAACAAAAAAAAACCCATTTAACCAAACATGAACGATGCTATCTCGCCAAATGACATGTTAATTTATTAACCAAATGTCAGGGTCATTCGACGATGAATCAGTTGAATTTGAATTTTTCATCGAATGTATAAATATAGTGTACTTTTGTTAACAGGTAGATTCTGTATAGACAGTATGATTACCTTCTGTCATGTTAAAGCCATTTAAATCGGCACTTGCTGGACTTGCTTCAGATAAGCTGTCATTTTTAATTTAAAATATGTATTCTTCATCAACATCATGCTGTTGAATTCTAATTTAAGAGCAATAAACGATTAGGCTGTGATAATATTTCCTTTGAACTATTGTTTGATGAATGCATAAAAATAGGTTTCAATTTCAAGATTATTCGGTTTCCACACAATACTCAGATTAGGGAGATCTGATTTCAGTCAAGATGTCTGCCAAATTTACTTTTCATACATAACACTTTGTATTGACGGAAGCTTGGTATCTCTGTATCTTGTAAGAATGAGACTAAAACTATAAACTGGTCTATGGTATTGCCTTTTACTTATAACATACATCTACATTTATTATGACGGAAAATTTAAGGCCAAGACATTATAGATAAATACTCACTCGTTAGTAAAGTTCTTAACTCGTTCTTAGAATATACGTCATTGACACCATTTCAATATAAATACAAGTAGTTAGGTAAACTATATTAAAATTTTGTTTTCTGTTTTTAAGAAACTTATATTCTAATTTATGTCTTTTAAATTCAAAAATCATGCGTGTACGTGTATACACCGTAAGAAAAACAATACCAAAATTAATATTTTTAATTCTGAATTTTTCAGTTTTTAGTAAAAGTATAAATTTAAATTTATTACGATAGAAATTCTATGCAACTTTTAGAATTATCTCCATAACAGTACTCAGTTTGAGTTTGAAATTTCCGCATTTAGCATATATGTACCTACTAAACTAACGAATTTAAAAAATATAAAAAAAAAGATCGAAAACAAAACAAAGTTATTTAATGTTGAGCACAAAAAAAAGTATGATGTCTTCTTCGCTTTATTTCTGCACCTTTTATTGCTAAGTTCCAATATATTTTACTTATCCTTTACAATTTTTTAGTCAATCCTTTGATTTTTCTTCGTTTAAAAAACCGTTTAACTTAAAAGAGTTTTTTTAATTTATTGTTAATAATTTCACTTAAAAGTTTATTCTTGTTTTGACAAAATATTTGTTAAATGTTTATGAAATATTTACAGTCTTGAAAAAATTCCTGAACGTTACAAATGTCAGAGCTGAAGCTTGACCAAATTCTTTTATACTGGATGCTGCGATTGGTTTTTCATCGACTGGACGTGATACCGAAAATGCTGGTTGTTGACATCTCTGGTTGGCCAATTAACAGTGACAGTCAAGTTCTAGTTCTGTGTGGAACATTCGGAAAGCGTGCAGGAGGTAAAAGGAGCTTGATATGTGCCTTATGATTCAACCCTTGGAAGCTTAGTTCTACTTATCAACCGCATTTACAAGCTGCCGCAATATCAATTTCAATTAGTTGACAGCCTTCATCTGTTATCGTTTCATAGAGGCAGTACCTACCAACCAAATCGTAAAAAGATGTTTTCCTTTCCGTTGCATTGAATTCCCCGAGCATAACTCAAACAGGGTTCAATAGACTCCTTCCAGCAGGTCGACCTCCTACTTAATAGCCAGCTGCATTCCACTCCTGCAGCAATTCAACCGCAAAAAAAGCCTTGCTAGGAATGCATTAAGACTACATTCGGGCGGACAGTGAAATACAAGGATTCGTTTCTTAACCGTACAACGCGAATGTGGAATGCGCTCTGTTTTTCCCTCACATTACAGTTTACGGATATTTAAAACCAACGTGCATCGGTATCTGCCTCTCTCTAATAATACACTTCCATAATGCCCGCACTGTGTCACTTCATTATAAGGATATTCAAAGTTCCTGTAGTGCGCGTATATCATAAAAACAAAAACGGTTCGCCTTATCCGGTAGGGGCCTGTGTGCACATAATATTTGGCCAATGTTTTAGAATGTGCGGATCACAGCGAGGCAACGACTTTTCAGTTTGATGTCAATAACTTTTGACTTAAGCCGATTTTCCACGACAAATCCGCATCCTAACACACGCAACATTTTTTCCAGCTACGATAGATATATGTCACAGTTTTCTTGATAGTATTTATATCCTGTCTGCCTTATACCGAGTAAGGACAGGATCAAGCTTTTAAAGTTCCACCTATGGAGGGTCACATACTGTATTTGACCATAGGACCTCAGGTAGTAACGCTTTTAAGTACTCGGTGGCTTACATCGTTGAGAAAGGTAAATTAATTACCTCACTGTACATCGCCAACGATGACAGTTTCATATGACAAACTTTTTTTGAGTGTAACAGTCTATTGTTCTTTGTTTATTAAAACCGGCTCCTAGCAAAATAAAACAACATATTTCGAGGCATTGTCTTCACGCCTACATTATACATTCTATAAATTTTCCGGAATTGAGAATTAAAAAAAAATTTGTTTAAATTATAATAATAATATTTTTGTTGGACATTTATTTTTTCTAGAACTTGTCCATTTATTCAGAAATTATGCAAAGATGAGAGACCTTGAGGTCAATAACGTCAATGCCAAAACATCTGCAAGAATATCAAAAAACAGAGTTGAATTTTATTAAGCAGCGCAAGAAGGTCCAAATTGTAATATGTCGTCATGCGTGCATAACGACAACACCCAATCGAAATGGTTTAAATATTTTAAGTCACTCTACGTGCGTGTACGTGCGCTAACTACCTGTTCAAATCATCCGATTGCAATTAACACCTGACCTCAACGACTTCCGGAACTGCAAAATTTACAACAAATTACACAAATAATCTGCATTACAGGATATCGGACTTCGAAATTCATAAGCTCATCTACGAAAATTCCACTATCGGAGAATGCAAAGCTTTCAATTGGCCCAAAGAGGATTTGTATACTACTGCAAATATATGCTGCAATTATGCGTGCAGCAAAATAACACTTATATTCTGTTAAATTAATAATGTACATCTCGATAAGCTGGACTGGTTTTTTTTACATTTTGTTTACTTCAATGGTTGGCTACTACATTACCCGCGACCGTATGTAAATGCAGAGCTGCGGCATACCTATCAACATCATCGAGAGTGGTACATCGTGCGCGTTGTCGTCATAGTGGTATCATTAAAACCCGCTTAATTGCATCGGCCTCATTCAGTCCGAAAATTAATTAATTAGTCCTGCTGTTGATGGCGCTCGTCGTGATGTAGTGTATATAATGTATTCCCAGTGGGTGGAAGCGCACGCCTGCATACCTACACAGAGGAACTGTAAAATGCAGGCAATAACTGATAAAAATGCGGGACGATATTTTGCGACGGATTGACCGGCAAACAAACAGACAGGCGGGCAGGGCAGCACTTGCCGTTCGACCCGCCGCTGCGCCAGCCGCGTCGATTATGCGTATGCAAATTAATAATCTATTCATTTGAGCCAAAGCCTGTAATTAGTTTTAAATTCCAATGTTAAATATTAATGAAATCATAACATGGTGCAGATAAGTGTTTTGGTGATTTTTCGCATGAATGCATTGCAACTGGGTTGGCTGTGCTGACTGCCGACTGGGCCTGGAGACGGGAGGGATTAAGTAGGATTCCTGAATAGTGGGATGTATGTTTTTTTTTGTGGTTATGTAACTGCGTTATTGGTCGGGGTTTCATTGGTGATTGATGCAATTGAGATGGTATGACAGTCTGTTGCGCTGTGTTGCGTATTCAGTTCAGAATATTTTCCAATTCGCTACACAATTTATGTTCCAATAACATTGCGGCAGAAAGTGTATATGGACATGATGTGTTTTGTTTTTTGTGAATTGGCTGAGAAGTCCAACAGGAAAGTGTGCCATGTAAAGGAGGGGCCACGAACGGTCCATTGTATTGGCAACCGTAGTAGTATATGGTATAAAACAATTTGGATCTTGCGATCTGATAGGGGTTTTTCCTTTGGTAATCTTTGCAATGGAGCAATGTCTAGTTAATAAATAACCCGACAAGCACCAGGTTTTAGTTTCTGCCAAGGAAAACTAGGGTCCATCTTCTTATCGATGGCGGGTGTTTATTATTTACATACTCGGTTGGGTCCCTGATCAGCAGGGTATTGCTGGCAACGAATCTGCCGATGAGCTGGCTAGAGCCGGATCAGAATCTGCGTTCTTTGGACCAGAACCCTATTGCAGAGCCAATTGGGCTGCTGCTTTAAGGCTGATTAACGATTGGGAACAACAACTTCGTCTGAACCACTGGGAAAGTGTCCCGGGTTGAAGGCAACCCAAAAGATTAATAAAGCCCTACTCCTATAAAGAAACTCTACTATTAAGTAAGGGAAATATTATGAAGCTGATGGGCTTCCTCACAGGGCATTACGGCCTCAGATATCATCTTACCAAAATGAACTTGTGTCCAGAAACTGAATGCCGATTCTGAGTGAGTGAGGTGAGGTTAAGACGACGGATCTTCCATAAAGAGTTCCGTTCATCCAGCAGAATTCCGAAACTCTGCAACTAAGGACATTGGCATTCGCTAGTGAAGACACTCGTCTCTTAGGCAAACTCCCCCTTGAGATACAATAGACCTTTGAAGTCGCAGTGTCAGCCATGTGGGCAAGGGAACAATTAAAAAAAAAAATTGGTTTTACATTATTCCTAAGCCGAACTTGTAGTGACGTCGTCAATGAAGCTTTGTGCTGTTTTGAAGGCAGGAAGTATTTGCATTTTAACCAGCTGTAAGTCCGAATCAGACCCATATACAAGATTCGTTGGTACTGGATGGTACCAACTATCTCATGTTCATTATTTCATTCTCTGTCTACGAACTATCAGTGAGGAAGAGTAAATCTTTTATGAGAGTGCCGGTCAGTCCAGTCTAGTCGTCGGTCAGGAATTAAAACTTTGAAGGCTTTGAAAAAGTCGTCCTTGGGTTTTCGGAGTTGATTACAAATTAAAGATTTCAATTTGCAACGTTCCTCTTAAAGGACATAATATAAATGGATTATATGTTCAATAGGGTTTCTAAGCCTAGTTGAGGTGTGTTTAATATAGAAAATTGTATGCTTACTAAGACAAACAAACCAGCGATGCAAGTGCCAGTGCCACTCATGAATTATGACAGAGTACTTGGGGTCCGGAAGATAATCTGTAATCCATTGAGGAAGGTTATTTCATTTGCATATTTGGTGACTACACCAGTCAGTTTGTTTGTTTGTTTGTTTGTTTAACAAAAAAGAAAATAAAATATACATTTTAAAAATAATACAGCAAGAAATTTCAAAAAACATTTTCTTATACAGCAATTACGAATATTTAATTTTTATATAATTTGAAGTCTCAATTCGTTGGGAAGTTCATTAAATATATTTAAGCCATCGGGCTTATTATCTTATTACATTTTCAAAGTATTGTAATTCATTAACTAAATCTATAGTTTCGTTAGTAATTAAGGGACACAGTAGGGCCCAGCCAAGTTTTTTAGCAACTTTGGCACTACACCTTTATTTACACGAACCAACTTAGGCCATTTGAACCCCCCTCTAACTCCGCTTACAACAAAGCTAGAGACATAAAATTTAAGGATCACAGCAGCAGGCTCCATACTAAATTGATCATTGATTAACATGAGCAGTTCCTGGCCCCAAAATGAGCAAAAATAGTTACAATGCTCTGTCCAACAAAAATTTGCAGTACAGGGAAAATAGGGATGTTTGCCTCACATTCGCACTCTTTTATTTTCCGTTAGGTGCTATTATAACAAAAGCTCTTACAGGATTTCCCTACTAAGCATTATAAATCTGCAATAACCTGAAATCATATTATGTTGGGTTATCATGCTTTTTTAAGATTGAAAATTTCATTTTAATTATTTTATTTATAAAAAAATAAAACAAATTTATCTTTATGTCAAGATATTAGTTATTTCCAAAAGAACACTCTTTCCCCGACGATGGCAAATTTAAAGCCTAGTTTATTCGTTAAAACCGTATGCAGAGAAGACCTGCTAATTTTAGTGATGTTTGCATTGCGTCCTACCTCATGCAGTATTTTATCCAGCGTCGAAAGTTCGTTATTTGGAAAAAAAACTGCTGCACAATTTGCCTGATGGCACCCTTATCGAAATCATCTACTTTTCTTTTAAATCAGTTTGGTTTTTCTTCTTTGGTGGCGAGTTGTGGCCTTTGGTACTATTTTTTTTTTTTTAAAGTCTGTAAACTGTTGACCCATAGAAAACATATCACCTACTTGCTTCAAAGCTACTGTTTTATTTTTAAAATTTTGATTAATTTTTTTTGTCGCGTCAACAATTCCTTTTTTTTCGGCACTGAAGTCTTTGGATGAATTTAAAGCCATTTCTAAAAAACAAAACAAACGCAAATAATCTTTTTCCTTCAAGAAAACAGATTATAATTTTGTAACTGAATTTTAACGTATTTTCCACACATTCAAGATCAAAACAAAATCGCCACGACAATTTTTTTCCAAAACTCTAAAACCTAAAGCTCCTCAACAGAAACCCAAGAAAAAAATGCTGAACGAGTTACCAAACGGACATTGGTAACTCTGAATGCACATCAAGTTAATGGGCGTGGAATAGCAGCAGCCACAGGCCACAGCCGATCAGTGCACACGCACATGTGCGCTGAATAAGACGTGGTGGATCTACGTCAGATGCCCCTTTTCTTTAACTTTGTACCCAAACGACTTAGAGTTATAAAATTATAAAATAAAACACTGTGTATGTATATTGAAAAAAAAATTGGTGTGGCAACCGCCCATATATTGAATTCATTCAACAGTTATAAAATTTCACATGTAGGTAGTTGTTTTTAAGTTTACTAAAAATTACATTTTCCTCGGAAAATTGCGTTTACCTCTAAATTCATACAATTTTAAAATTTTGCAAAATTTCAACGTATTAAAAAATTTTTGCAAAATCATAACAAAGACATAAATGTTAAGGAATAGTTAAGTCCTCTTATACAAAAATCGCTTCTGCCTTACAATTCAGCCACAACAATTACTAAGATCTAAAAAAGAACGCCAAGTTTGTATTGTAATTATTAAAAATTTCACAAATAGTATTTAGGTACATATTACGCGAATGGAAAGGACGCTTAGTTAAATACTGAAACTTCCCAAGTAACAATTTAGTTTCCATAAGGGCAAAGGGAAGCTATTTTCTTATTTCCATAACAATTGTAAAAGATCTTATGGAAACCGATTTGGCGCACTTTAGCGAAGTTATTTACTTTTCTTAAGACCTTTGTTCACAGGCTCTATAAAAGTAATAGCTTCTTTTTAGATATTGCTTTAAGGACGTACAGAAGTTATTACGGAAATCTTAACGAAATTAAAAAAATTCGCACATGTTTACATAATTTTTTTTTATTTTTTTTTGTTTTGATTATTATATTAGCTCGTATTAAGATTTTCCATCATTTGAAAGCGTCAAGTTGCTTGAAAGTTTATCTGAAGAGGAAAAATAAATAATGATTTTTTAAAGTGAAAAAATACTTAGGCTTGTCCAGGATTCGAACTCGAGACCATTCGCGTACCAGCCCAAAACGCATCCACTGGGTCAAACTGATTAATACAGAGTGAAGATTAAAAATTGATAAGTTGATACTATTTCTTCATCTTAAACATCGCAGATGTACCTAGTTACATAGAAAGTTACGACCTTGATGCCGACAATAATTTTATCTTATGTAAAAAGTATTTCATTTTCATTTCATTTTTTTCATTTTATCATTTCAGACGTCAACCAACTAACTTCGAAAGGCCTTATAGCCACCTCGTTAAATAATAATATCTCTCCCTTCTATACAGCTTGTGAAATTGTTTCCCAAAAGTTTTAAAGAAAGATTTTGTGAAAGTATATCTTGAAAAATAGTAAACATCTATAAAAAAGCCTTATGGCAATACAATAGGAGCAATAGATTAACAAATTTAAAAAATTGGACCTTATAGAAGATAAATTGTTAGTTGGGTTCTCATGATATTTCTTACTCTTTGAAGTTTGTCAGGCCTTCACTTGCAAGATCCTCTATTCGCAGCAGATAAAGGCTTTACTTTCTTAAATTTAAAGTTGTCATAGGTTGTTAGGGGCGAACATAGCTAGGTATAGCAAAACACAAAATATGTGAAAAAATTAATCAACATACCCTTAGTGAAGGATATAATATATTATGACTTTCTTACCTCTACCTAGCAATTTTATTTTTAATAACGTTTAAGGTAAGGTTCGTTCATTGGTTAAGCTTTTTGCAGAACCCTTTTAATAGGTAATAAAATGATGTAGTTTAACCCTACTACAAAAGGCGCCGTTTTCCCGACCATTTTCATTGAATGAAACAAGTTGTTTAAAGTTAAATCTTTATTGGTCTAAATGATTATTTTCGAAAACTCCCGTAAGATCTTTATTTACTTTCCAGGGCTGAAGGAGCATATGAGGTCCAAATTCGAACGGATTGTATAAGTGGAATTCTAAAACCTTGCCAAGTACGAATTTATCATTCAGGTTTTTTGAATGAACTAGGTTGTCGAACCTTAATGCTCTGCAGAACATTTTACCGATTCAGCCTACAATAATATGTAATATGTAGAAATTAATTAGACTGTCTTAAAAAAATGTAAATAAAAGTCTTTTGTATTTCATCAACAATTGTGAAAACATACGACGAAAATGGCATTTTAGTTATTAGGAAATGTTTCCAGAACCTTTTAGCACTTTATCTGCCCAAGCCAATTCCTATCAATTATTGCGACCGAATATCATTTGAGCATTCGCCAAATACCAGTACACACAGTCACTACATGAAGAGCACAAGAAAACAAAAACAAAAAAAAAAAAATGATTTGCTTTGCTACTATCAATAAACAAAAATAAGGGACATTTGTCGTGAATTGTTTGTTTGTTCTCTGAATACGAGATGATTTACAGCAAAACACTAATTATGTTCAATGCACAGATGGTGAGGTAAGGGGAAGTTTACCCTGTGCCAGCTCTAATGAATTTGTTGCGGACTTTTCTGGTTCGTAAGGACACTAATGCTGACAGCAGCGCACTGCCAATGCGCCCCCTTAGTTGAATAACAAAAGACGACAAAGTATTTGTGTTTAATTTCTAGTCCCTAACTTCGAGTGGTGGACTTTTCCAATCTGGATTATAGGGACTACGTATATATTTAGTGTATAGTCCATCCCTTAACAATGACAAGATAAGTGGGAGGATGGTGAATATAGATTCTCGTAGAGTAGCTAAAATACACTCGTAATAGGAGTAAATGTTTTTCTTTAGATAGACAAAGTTTTTGTTTGCCTCAACCGGGGGTATTGGGGTATTGGATGAGTTTGTAGTTTTGATGTTAATTTTGTTTGTATTTCATTTTAGATGCCAACACTGATTGCATAGACAATTGACATATACATAGGTTAGGTACCTACCTCGAACATCGTTAATATTACTTTTTAGGATTTTGTCTTCTTCCATCTAGGTAACTGACCCGCAAATGACAAAACGAGTTAAATTGATTCAACCATATCTGAAAAACACGATTTAATTGCATAATCAAACGTAACTAACTGAAAAAAAAAAATTAGGTTAAGGTTACCGCCTTGCAAATGCATAAATTGAGATAGTTCCATTTTGAATGGGATTTTTTTTTTTTTGGTCAAGAGGTCATTTACCGTATCACGGATACTCTTTCGAAGACATAGCTCTCGTTCATTTAATTTATTTTATGTAAATTACGTATCTGTATATAAATTGAATGACTCACTGTTCGTCATGTAGATATTAGCCACGGTTCGCATGAAATCATAAAAATCGAATTAAGTCAAAAAGCTTGAATTTCATTTGAATAATCGAATCATTACATAACAAGAAAGAGTTTAATTTTATTCAAATAGATAGATATTTGAATTTGAAATATTTATTAATATGTGGTTGGCGTTGAGCACTTGAATAAATGTCAAATAAATGTAGCTGAGATTTGTTTTGTCTACGCATTCATGGAAGAGGCACGCTCGTGATCCAAAAAGCCATAAAAGAAATAAATTATACTTGAAACAGGAATTTCGCAAGGACAAAAGGGTCTTGAGATAGGGATAATAATTTGCAATGGTGTCACATTAACTTAATTTCACTAGTCATAGCACCAAATGCTAATATAATATTACCGCCATGTTCGATAAGGCTTCAGAACGCCATAAAGATTAGTGGTGTTCTTTTGCACCCACTCATAGGAAGACATGCAAAATACAACACGATACGTAAAATTCGCGTAGAATACCGTGGGTAAGAATGGCTGTTATAGGAACAGGAGAAAGTGCTAACAAATTCCATTTCCACCAGTCGGCAATAAAGAACGTTTGGAGTGGGTGGGCGAACAGGCAATACAGATACTCTACCTATGCATGCACCCAAACATGAAGTGCTTAATGTAAAAAAGTTTTATCCTCGGCTTTGAATAACCGATGCGGGGCACTGACCCAAAAAATGGTTTAAATATTTTGGAAAACGCCAAATTCAAGAAAAGGATTTACCAACCACGGATCCACTGCTCATACTCAGATTCATAAAAGAAACTGGACTGGATGATGTGCTCTGAGTAAGTATTCCTTACTTACTTACTTAACGCGCTCCCGACCCGTGAAGAGTCCCTACCTGAGATACGTCAGCCTTCCATCCTCTGCGATCCCGGGCACGCTGCTTCCAGTTGTCCAGACCAAGCGCTCTGGCATCCGCGATGGCTTAGTCTTTAAAACGGAGGTTCGGTTTTCCTTGTCGTCTCGAACCTGGGCGTTGGAATTCGAAGATCCTCTCGGCTGGAGCTCGATGTGGCCGAGCCAATGTAGTCGACGAGTTTTAGCTTTTCGGACTACATCCACATCTTGGTACAGCTCATAGAGTTCGTGGTTTTATCTTCTCCTCCATTCACCCTCCTCGCACACAGGACCAAATATCCATCGAAGGATTTTTCTTTCAAAGGATCCCAGTATTAACTCTCCTTTCCTGCTTTCCAGCACTCGGCGCCGTATAGCAGAACTGGCAGGATAAGGGTTCTGTAGAGCATGCACTTTGTCCTTCGAGTTTTGAACCCATTTGCCAAACCGAAGTAGCAGCTGTTTCCTAGGGTAATTCTTCGACGGGTCTCCACTAAGATGTCATTAGTGGAGTTGAAATTTGGTTGATGATTTGGTGCATGCGCCCTACCATAACATCACCTTCGTATTTGAAAAGTTCTGCAGGTAGACCATCAGACCCGGCTATTTTATAGCTGGAGAGCGCCAGGTTGCTGTGTGTATCCTTAGTCGCGGAAACCTAGTGCTACGTATCACCATATTACAAGCTGCTGCAAAGTCCATTAGTTGGTATTTACTGCCAAGAAGAAGAAGAAAAACAAGCACAACGTTGAAATATTAGGTTAGGGTAGGTTGAAGTGGCTGGCGGCATAAGAACCGACCCACTTAGACCAGTATTGGTCCGTTGTGATGCTACAGGAATCTCTGATAAAGCTTCCCTCTACTCGTTGAACCAATTGGAGCTTCTTTCGAAGCGAAGTAGACCTTTGATCTCAATGTTTGTAAGATCACAGGTGTCTACGTAGAAGAAGGCTCCGAGATGGAGCTTTGAAGGGCATGTACAAAGCAGGTGAAGGATCATTTCCTCCTCCTCTTCGTTAATACATACAACTTCTGCAAAAGTCGTCTTGTTGCATATTTACTTATAACACAGTGTCCAGTGATGACAACTTTAGTAGTGCTTATGAGCGTTTCAGATTCAGCTTAGGCCAGATATATTTTGTCGCTAGACATTTGATACCACTTGCCCACCTAGAGTTTGTTTCCCCTGTAGGAGCCAGCCTTAGCGATAATTTGCAAGAAACGTGATTCCTAGTTTTGCAAGTCCATCAGGCTTACAGTTCCTGGAATGCCACACCCATTTCTTACACTATTTCACCCCATCAAAGTCAATAAAAATGCAGTAAAAAAAACAGCATTTCATAAAGTTCGAACCGCTTTAAACATCATCAAACTCTTTCTCGCGCACAGCAAAAAGTGACTTTAATATAAAGCGTGTTTTTTAGAGGTTGGTTTTCCGAACAGATATAAAACTGACATTTTGTGGTCAAATATTGGAACTCTAATGTCATTTATGTTCAGTTTGGTTTGCCATTTCATCATGAACAGGTTAACATATGAACAACGCTTGCAAATCGTGCAAAATTTATTTCGAAATTAATGGTTCAACATTTATTTTTTTTTTTAAAAATTTTCAAAATTTTGTTCAGTAATGAGGCTTATTTTGGGTTGAATTGCTACGTCAAAAAGCAAAATTGCGGCATTTGGAGTGAAGAGAATCCACATGAGACCCTTGAAATGGGCTGGTGGAGTCCATTGGTTAATGGAGACCGGTATAGAGCCATGATAACCGACTATTTTGTTCCTGAATTGGATGGCATGGATGTGGATGAGATATGGTTCCAACAAGACGGCGCCACATGCCACACAGCGCACGTCACAATCGATTTATTGAAGGAAACATTCGATGAGCGCATTATATCGCGGAATGGACCTGTCAATTGGCCACCAAGATCGTGTGATTTGGCACCATTGGATTATTTTCTTTGGGGATATGTGAAGTCGGTCGCCTACGCCAACAAACCAGAAACGTTAGGGGACTTGGAAGCCGACATACAGCCCCAAATGCTTTAAAAAGTGGTTGAGTGGTCGGAGTGATGAGGGTCATTTCTATCAAAAATGTTGTGGACGAAGTTTTAAGTCAACGACAGTAACACATGCCACACAACTGGTAAAACAGAAGCTCTATCGTTGCTGATATGCTAGATGTATGGTTTCTCTAAATAGAGACTACAAATAGACTCAAAGGTTGTTTTTACTTTTGAACTTATTTCCTTGGGGATATGTTAAAGAAAAAGTCTACACCAATGATTTCCCAACAATTCAAGGGCTAAAAGAAAATATTAAAACTATAATTCGCGAAATTGAAATGAAAGAAAATTTCATTGAAGAAATGACCATTTGAAAGCAAAGGCGAAGACTTCGAAAATGTTGATGTGGTTCATTTTACAGTTGCCTATGAGTCCCAGATGTGCTATGACTCCTTAAGGCAGCCCTTCAAGTATCTACAAATTAAGCAGGGCTTAATGAACAATTGCATAAATCACATGTGAATAAAGTGCAATATTTTCACGATTTTGAAAAATTTGCAAAGTATAACAATATTAATTATATTCCGAATTTTTAATAAATCTAACAATAAAAAGTTGGCATTCTTTTTTAGATCTCAGTCCTTTTTGTGGCACACTTGTAAGGCAAAAGCGATTTTTGTATAAGAGAACTTGTCTATTCCTTAACATTTATATATTATTCAATAATATTTTCAATACTTTTTGCAAAGACTTTTTAAGAAATGGGACTTTTGAAAAATTTTAAAATTGTAGAAATTTTAACCGAACCTCAACGCCCTTTTCGAGGAAAATACGATTTGTTTTTTAATTAAAACAACAAACGACTTGTAAAATTTCATAACTGTAGAATGAGTTCTTTTTCGGAATATGTACACAGTTTTTTATTTGATTCAGTGTTTGTTCTTCAAATCCCACATAACCTTAGTCTTTTGGGTGCTAAACAAAAATTTATTATATTCCGAGTAAAAAATCATAATTGTACGTCTTTTGCGAGCGGAGTTACGAAAAGTGGGCGACTTCCCCGCTCTGTGAATGAAAAACCACAAATGTTAGATTTTTCAATGGGTTTACTCGGCAAATCCTATTACTTACTGTGCAGGGCTGACAGAAATCATGCTTCATTCAATCATCCAACTACGAAATGGAAATCATGCTTTTTGAACCTAGATCATGCCTTAAAACTATATTCTTTTAATATGTTTAGTGTCAGCACTGTTACCATGCCAAATTTCAAGGTTCTACGATAAAAGTATCAACATCTGATAGTTCTATTGTATCCGCAATATTATTTTGTTTTACAAAATTTTAGTACAGTAAATGAAGATTACAAGAAACACGCTTATAAGACAAACACTGATATGAAGCATTTTTTTACAACACCGATTCTCAGTTTCCTCTGGAATATAAAATAGTGATATAAATGGTTGATATTTTAAGAGTTAAGTTTTTCAAGTTGGCAGCATGGTCAGTAATGGTGTCCAAACGTCATCTGCCAAAGTGAACAGTTTTTAGTATACTCTGCCATTAAGTCATGGAAAGACTTACAAACGAGCAACGATTGCAAATTATTGAAATGTGTTATCAAAATTCGTGCTCTGTGAAAAAAATGTGAAAATCCGCAGTTTTATCGAAAAATTGTGTTCAGCGATGAGGCTCATTTCTGGCTCAACGGATACGTGAATAGGCAAAACTGTCGCATCTGGAGTGAAGCACAGCCACAAGCCATACAAGAATTACCGATGCATCCCGAAAAAACGACAGTTTGGTGTGGTTTAAGGGATGGTGGCATCATCGGTCCATTTTTCTTCAAAGGCGACTGTGGAAGAAACGTTACAGTCAACGGGGAACGATATCGAGCCATGATACGCGACTGTTTTTTGCCCCATTTGGCTGAGTTGAACTTGGTTGACATGTGGTTTCATCAAGACGGTGCCACATGCCACACAGCTCTTGAAACAATGGAAATGTTGAAGGATGAATTTGGTGAGCAGCTTATCTCTTGAAATGGCCCTGTGAGTTGGCCGCCAATATTTTCTGTGGGGTAATGTAAAGTCGTTAGTCTATATGGACAAGCCGAATACGATTGAAGCCTTACAGGATAATATAACACGCGTAATTCGTGGAACACATGCAGAAATGCTGGAAAAAGTGACTCAAAATTGGACAAATTGGACTCAAAATTGGACCTTACGAATGCACCATTTGAAACTGAGCCGCGGACAACACAAGTGTCAGTTCAGTTGTGTTTAAAAAAAATTTGACGAAATAATGTTTCAAATAAAATAAAACTCATAATATTGGAAGAATAAGTAGCGATCGGAAGAGGAAGAAGAATGTGATCAAACGTCAATACCAACGCCGCCTACTGAGGACTAGGCTTGGAGAGCTCTAAATGTTTATTTAAACAGTGATGAGGAATGTGACAGCTACCTCGTATATTGACAGCTACCTCGTAATTGAAAGCGCTCACTGAAACCACAATTTTTCTAAATAAAATTGATTTATTATATGTTGTTTAAATATGAACTTTTTTCTGATATAATATTTTTTATAAGAAACTTCTGTTAAGCAAAGTGAAGTAAGGTCTTAGTTGGTTCCAGTAAATAACGGTGTAGTACAAATGTTTCTAAAGAACTTCACTGGGCACTACCGTGCTCCCTAAAAATATTTACACTAAGTACCTACCTAAGTTCTTTGGCCTATTTTTTAAGGAAACAATTTTTACACATGATAGCAAAAATATTTTAAGTTTGCAACACTTTTGCATATTCTTTAATAAAAAAACATTTATAAGACTAATTTAAATAATTTAACCTTAACTTTATAAAAACCCTTAAAAATGCAATAACTTAACTCTAACCTGTAATAGTTTTAAATGTTTTTAGATTAAGCAGAGGCGTTCCCTTGCAACAGCCTTGGCATGGCTCTTTTTCACCAACTTCACAACAAACTTCACAGGGTTGCTTTGCTGCAGCTCTAAATATGAACATGATTGTGAAAAAAAATGCAGATCAATAAAATTTGGACAAAAGAAATGATTACCTCAGCTTTGGTTCCAATGATGGTGCTGTCAACCTTGTAAAGCCTTTCGTATTCTCTGCGTCATCAGGCTGTGACTGATCCTCGGTTATACTCGTGGTAGCCATGTTTTCCTCCTGCATGGTAAGCGAATTTTGCTCGCTCTGCACAGAGTTTGTGTGTTGGTCGGAGAAACTCATAATAGGTTCATCGGGAACTGGTGACTCACTTTGCCTCATCAAACCATCGGTATTTGAATATCTTAACCGCTGAGTTTTTCTATTACTTGAGGGCTTTTGTACATTCTGAACATAGGTAATGGTTGCATCTTCTTGCAAATGCATCTTTGATAGACCCTCTTTTTTGCCATGATTATTATTTGATGTCTTAAATACGAAATAACTATTACCATGCTGTTCGTTTGTTGGATTTGGTTCTACATAGAAAGTTTGCGCAAATTGTTGCTGTGGGTACACATTATGGATTGGTAACTTTGAATTGAAATTCAGGAAAAATGGTTCCTCTGGTGGAGACCTTAAAAGTGTAAAGAAAATTTTATTAAACTTTACAAACTCGGTCCTAAAACTACTCACGGACTTTGGTTTTGCTGCAAATGGGGCGATGCTTGAGATGAGTTGTCTTCGATTCCAGATGGCTTTTGTGAACTTTCTTGTTGCTCATTTTTGGAACAGGGTGACCTTTGCGTAGATACAGAGTCAATATTTTGAATTGAATAAGGCATTTGCATGGGACCAATAATTTGTTGATTTATTCGTGGCTGTTGCCCTCGATTCGATGTCTGATAAATGTATGAGCCAAGGTCTTGGACTCGCCCTTGATTGACTTTATCATAGAGAAGCAAAGCATCTTTGAAAAATGTACGTCTTAAGTGACTAATGTTAAAGTCAAGATTTTCCTCACACAGAATTGTGGTAATTAAACAACCGAAAAATTTTAACACTATAATAAAGGTGTTCATCTTTAGCAACCAACTAACCACGTCATGAGACGGCAAACCTAAGACTGGCACGTAAATGATGCTTTATAACTTGTTGCCTTTGGTCATCTTTAATCGGTTTATAAACAAAAAAAAACACATCATTCATTCGAGCTCCGAGGTATTATTTTCGCTTCAAATTTCGCAAATGTACTATGGTGCGCGATGCGAATGGCGACAGACAAAAATGTATAAATAAAAAAAAGAAACCAGTTTTGAAGTTTCGGGTAGTTTTGTGTACGTTTAATTTGAAAGGAAAAGTCTAGTTTCAGGGGTTCACTTTAAGACTAAGTGATTGTAAGTCAAGTTTGTATATTGCCGTGCTATCCTTGGTTCTTTCCCCGAATCCAGATCAATAATACAAAAGCAGCTACTACATACTAACAATATAAACTGGTGAGCTGGGAAATTGGCCAGAAGTTGGGCAAGGAATCTAATACTCCACTCATGACTTGTAAGTTAATAAAGGGTGATTTTTTAAGAGGTTTAGAACTTTTTTAAAAAAAAAAAAACACAAAAAATTCGAAAAAATGAATGAAATATTTATTTGAATCGATAGTTTGAACCTTGCAATTTAATGTTTAAAGATAATTTCATGCAAATGTTGACCGCGGCTGCGTCTCAGGTAGCCCATCCGATGAGTCCAATTTTGGCATAGTCTTTCACACATATCGGCCGGTATCTCACGAATGAATGCATGGATGTTGGCTTCCAGTGCGTCAATCGAAGCGGGCTTGTCCCTTTACACATTAGCCTTGGCATACCCCCACAAAAAATAATCTAATGGTGTCAAATCGCACGATCTAGGCGGCCAATTGACCGGCCCGAAACGTGAAATTAACTGTTCACCAAACTCGCCTCGCAATTGCGCCATTGTTTCGCGTGCTGTGTGGCATGTGGCACCGTCTTGTTGAAACCACATATCATGCAAGTCAAGAACTTCCATTTCGGGCAAAAAAAAGTTTGTTATCATCGCTCGGTAGCGTTCACCATTGACAGTAACGCTGCGATTCGCATCATCTTTGAAGAAATATGGCCCAATAATGCCGCCGGCCCATAAACCGCACCAAACAGTGGCTTTTTCGGGATGCATTGGTAGCTGTTGCAATGCTTCTGGCTGATCTTCACTCCAAATGCGGCAATTTTGCTTATTTACGTACCCATTCAACCAAAAATGAGCCTCATCGCTGAACACAATTTTTCGATAAAAAAGCGGATCCTCGGCCAGCTTCCAAGAGCCCATTCACCAAAAATTCGGCGTTGTGGTAGGTCGCCTGACTTTAGTTCTTGCACCAGCTGTATCTTAAAAGGCTTTACGCCCAAATCCTTCCGCAAAATTTTCCACGTAGTGCTGTAACAAAGGCCTAACTGCTGGGAACGGCGCCGAATCGACATTTCGCGGTCTTCTGTCACACTAGCTGATACGGCCGCAATATTTTCTTCAATACGCACAGTACGTAAACGTGTTGGTGGTTTAATGTCCAACAAAGTAAATTTGGTGCGAAATTTGGTCACAATCTTCCGAATAGACTGCTCAGAAGGTCGAGAATGCCGATCATAAAAATGGAAGCAGTGCGCGATGAACATTTCGAACCGAGCACGAATTTTGATAGTAAAATTCAATAATTTGCAAGCGTTGTTCATTTGTAAGACGATCCATGGTTAAATTGCAAACCAAACTGAAGCTGTTTGACAGTGACACAAGGTACTAAACACACGTCAGCTGTCAAAACCAGTGTTGCCAAAACCAAACCAGCTAAAAAATCACCCTTTATAAGCAGTTAACACTGAACCAAAAAGGTACTTAAATATAAAGAAAAAGTTCCTTGTATAAAAGAATTTTTCATTAAAATGCAGTCGATGAACATGATCCTTGAATCAAAGAATGGTCGTTCATCAATCAATAATGAATTATTCCTTGTATTAATGAAAAGCAGTTTATTGATTTATGTATTTCATTCATTAATCAACGCACTCCAAACATTCAATCAACGAACTTTGTACTTTGTGTCAATGAATATTGTTAATTGAAACAAAGAATTTTGTTTATTGAGCCAACGTTTTGTTTAATCAATATAAAAATAACATAGAGAATAATAAATGAAATAAAACTGAGAATATAATAACATAATATATAATATGGAATGAGAGGGAAGAAAAGAAATTATTATATAAAAGTGCACATATTTGCACTAAAATGCTAATCGTTTTTATACTCACTATAGTCATTAAGGGGGGAATATGAGCTACCTGGCGTAAATTAGGTGAATAAATCCTTTCGTCACTGATGTTGAGGTTTGAATTTTTTAGCTAGTAAGATGAACACATAGATATTAAAGTATGTATTGTATACGTAAAAAAATAGACTTACCTTTATGCTTTCTATTGTTTGTCAGTTTTCCTTTTTTAAACAACTTTTTTTTAATGTCCACGTTTTTAAAAATATCACTTCATTGAATATATGGGTAGTGCTCATTATTCAATGAAAACAATACTTTGCTTCAATGTATCGTACGTTAAGTTACGAACATAAATGATGCAAAAAGCGCCCCAAAATAATACTATGTCTACATATAGGGTACGCCAAATAACTTCTTTTTTTTTGAAACAGGGCTCAAAACATCGAGTGTAGCTTCGGCTGTGTGGCACGTAGCGCCGTCCTGTTGAAACCAAATGTTGCCAATATCCTCCTCTTCAATTTTTGTGAACAAAAATTCGTTCAACATGGCCCGATAACGATCGCCATTGACTGTAACGGCCACTCCTTGCTCATTTTCGAAGAAAAATGGCCCAATTATGCCGCAATATTTCCCAGCGTTGTTTAAGCGTATATACAACCATATTCGTTCAGTGGAAGGATAAAACTAATTATCTGTCAAATCGGACATGAGCTAAGTGTTACCATTCGCGAAATAAGCACTAGTTAAAAAAAACCTTAGATGGCGTACCCTTTAGTTTATGATGAAAACAATTTACAAGTTCAAGTGTCCGAAAAGATGTCTTTAAACCATAGAAAATAAGCTCATATAAATTCCTAAGAAGGAATAGAAGAATAGAAATATTAATATATTTGATGGCGGAGGTTAATGTACAGTTCTTTAAAGAGCGGAACTGTTCATTAAAAATAAGTAGTAACGTTTAAACTATGCTAAAATATTAAAGAACACACATTCTTTAAATTAACGAACTGTTCATTAAAAAGTGTGTTGAGTTTGTTCATTGAGCCAAAGAATTCGTACATTGAACCAATGAATTTTACTTAATGAACAAAAATTCATAAGATTATGAATAATATTATTTTCAGTGAGTCAGTCAGTAAGTCAGTAAGTTCAAAGTCTGAGATGAAATATAAGGAAGTGACATACACGTAACGTGTGTAAACAACAAGGCTAACAATTTGCAGATAAGTAATTTGGGACCCATTACTAATCAAAAAAGTAATGGTCTGCCAGGCATTCGCAACGTCCTAGTGACCAATGCACTGGACTTTTGAAATTGTAAAAAATGGACGAACAAAAATTGCATCCACAAAGCTTAAATTGCCGTATGTTCAATTGTAAGTTTGTATAAAAGTAAAAATATTTGCCTGGCATGATTTTGACGGCTGCAAGTGCTTGCCAGACGAGTGTGTAACTAGCGCACTGTTTTTGAAGTGCAATATCATTGTAAATAATAACACTATCGATATAAAATAACCAGCCTCAAGTTTCTAGTTTTTAAATCTTCCAGCAGAGCATTCTTTTGAGCTATTGGTTATCAATTGTAAGAAAAGGTGTTAAACAAACATTTTACGAATTTTTCATTCTCCTTTTTAAGGTACCCTAACCCTTAGAAATTTCTTTAGTAAGACCAATGCATTAGCCAGTTCATACAGCTTTAATTTAATGTATTTTTGGCCTCCCTATGTCAATACTTTTCTGAGGTATTCGACTTTGAATGGGAAGGGATCTTTTTTAGCTAAGCAATTAATGGTAAATCTAAGTCTTAAAACTTCTTTACTTTTTTTTTTATAATAAACGCTTACGCCGCTACAGTCTGGGGTAGACCTGGGCCTTGATTACTAAGCATCTCCAATTAGTGCGGTCTTTGGCTAACTACCTGCAGTTGCGCACTTCAAGTTGGTTGAGATCCCATGCCGGTTGAGCGCGCCTCCTAATGCGAAGCCTTCCTCTGTTGTGTTGTCCGTCAAAGATTCTGCGGGGTGGATCGTTGCTCTTTATTCGATCTACTGTCATTTAGTAGTTTAAAAGACTTACACAAAAAGTGATTAATTCGAGTTTACTGCATTCTTTACCTCTCTGCAAGACAAGAATTAATAGTAGGCTTCTCCAACTATTTTTCAAATTTTTTAGCTTAGTTTGACAAGATTTGAAGCGATCGTGTTTACACCGATTTCGAGCCGTAGATATTTTTCACGTGAAGCCTTAAATTTTATATACAACAAGTGCAATTTAATGTTTTTACAACATACTCATTTATTAATATGGCAATTGAACTATAGAAACCGAAAGTCTTTCATTCTTTTATCGGTATGGGTGTGTTAAGGATTCTGAATTGTTAATTTGTATGTTAAGATTTCATATTCATTCTTCATTTATTATTGAAAAAATATTGCATATTTTTTTCCACATCAAAGTCTATTCTTATTTCACTCAAATAAAAAATAATTCAGTTATTTGTACTTTTAACTATTTGTAATAAGGCTTACAGTATTAAGTTCTACCAAAGAATAAAAAATTTCCAAAAGTATTATGCCTTTGAAAATGAAATTGAACACTAAAAGCTGTTTCTCAAATATTAAAAAAAAACACAAGGAAAGGATACAGTCCGCTGGAGGCGAACAGTACGATACCCTATCCATATCCCTATATGCCCCAAAGAAAAAAGCATTAAGAAGTTGATGGATAGCATTTTATTTAGTTCTATTACTTAAAAAAAAAAAGTTTTTTTTTAAAAACGCCCCCAAAAAGTAGGCCTGGCCAAAAACTTTGTATGGGCGATGTGTTGGAAAAAATATTGGGTATATATATATTGTTAAACAGTTTTTTTCGCTTTCTGTGAAAATTTTCGAAGAAAACAGCATTTTAGTGAAAAACGCCCACAAAAAGTAGGCGTGGCAAAAAACTTTATATGACAAACTTATAAAGGAGGGCAGTGCCTACATATCTTGTGAAGGTTGTAACACTCTATCTCTCTACCTTTAGCTTTAAAACCGTTTTTTATAAATTGCGGGCGTGGCAGTGGGCGTATTCAAAAAAATTTTACACTTAACCATTCCGGAGCCCTAGGGAATATGTGGTCCAAATATCAGCTTCCTAGCTTAACTTTAAAGGCCTAAAAATTGCGTACGGACGGACGGACGGAGAGATAGAGAGATAGAGTGTTACAACCTTCACAAGATATGTAGGCACTGCCCTCCTTTATAAGTTTGTCATATAAAGTTTTTTGCCACGCCTACTTTTTGTGGGCGTTTTTCACTAAAATGCTGTTTTCTTCGAAAGTTTTCACAGAAAGCGAAAAAAACTGTTTAACAAAATATTTACCCAATATTTTTTCCAACATATCGTCCATACAAAGTTTTTGCCACGCTCACTTTTTGGGGGCGTTTTTAAAAAAAAAAACTTTTTTTTTTTAAGTAATAGAACTAAATAAAATGCTATCCATCAACTTCTTAATGCTTTTTTCTTTGGGGCATATAGGGATATGGATAGGGTATCGTACTGTTCGCCCCAAGCGGACTGTAGCCTTTTCTTATGTTTAAATCTCAAAATGAAGCGAATATGAATGGTGACAAATTTATTTCGATCACTTTTTAGGTTTTGAAAAATTTGATTTTCTCAAAAATGGCACGTACGATTTTGATGTAATTTCGCCCATTGGACACATTTAACATAATTGTTCGAAATACAAAAAAATATCAAAATCGTTAGAGCCATTTTTGAGAAAACGAATTTAATTTAAATTTAAGAAAATCGTTATATGAAAATAAAATTTAAAAAAAATCTTTCAAAAATCAAAGTATGCAAATTTGTTCGACTTTATAATATAAAAAAAACAGTAAAATTTTTTTAAATTCCCTTTCTTAGTTTTACAGATATTGCCGGTTTTAAAAATTACCGTTAATCGATTTTTTTTTTCAAAAACTGAGTATGCAGAATTTTTCACCCGATCCCAAATAACTAAAATCCTTGGAACCACTTTAGATAAAAATAGTGATAAGTGATTGTCACAAACAAATTTGAATGGCAGGTACCGTTATTTCAAAAGATAAATCAAAAAATAAAATGATGCCCCGAGATGTAACCTCAAGAACCTTATATATGAACTTTGAAGCAAATCCATCGAACCGTTTCACCATTCGGCGCCCGGACAGACAGACCAACGGACGGTTGGGAGACCCACTTTGTTGGACTTCTCTATAGTCGTAATGTCATCCCTCATACTCAGTTTGAGTTCGAAACTTCCGCACGATCGCAATAACTTTCTCTTTAGTATACGAGAAAGTTAAAAAAAAGAACTTATAATCCACCTCCTTCAATTCTGTTAGTGCATAGAAAATGGCCAAGTTCTATTCCAAGATACCTCCTTCAATATGGTCGTTCAGTCAGTGGTATTCTGACAGGCCAGGTTAGGCGAAAATATGCCTAATTTAACAATGGAACTGTATTAGAAAAACCGACACAGCGAATATTTCTTTTAAGAACAAGTTTTTTATGGGAAATAAGAGTTGTAAATACAACATGTTTAATTGTATGTGAGTATTTTTTATGGAAGAATTTATGAAAAGCCGTTGCCATATAGTAACGCGGCCTTATATAGTGGACATATGGCTACTAAAGTCGCCCAACAGCAACACTGCCGCTGTGTGTTTTATCTCCATGGACTGGCCTATGAAGTTTTCTGAGCATAGGATTTAAAAGTTCTTGATAAAGCAAAGCAATTGCAACAGCTGTGAGAGCGGGCTTCAATGTTATATATGTATATATAATAACTTTCAGTATGAGGTGCCTCTTCTATATTCCATGGTTCCACTCTTTAATTGTTACCGTTACCTCTCTCTCCTTGGAATTCTCTTTAATATAGTCATTCTTTGAGTCATTTGCCAGCAATTTAATATTTGTTAATCTAGTTTCTGTCTTGTTTCTTGGTTGATCTTCAAGCTGTTGGGACGTTTGGTAACATTTACAAATTTACACATCATATAAATTAAAAAATTAAAACTTACATAAAACACATTTTTTAATTCCACAAACATTTAGCATAAAACTACCGTTACAAAACAGGGAGTAGGTGACAAGCTTCGTTAGACGACAAAATTTCATAATTTCCTTAAGCGATGCAAGAAATTAATACTTCATCCCAATTGACGGCTCAACTCGTAAGGAATTTATTTGCCTTGAAATTGAGTTTAACGCTCACATCTGACCTCATAAAAGATGCGTCAAGCGTTAAGTTTGCCAATAAATTTTACTTCTATCCACACAGATTCGCGTGGTTGACCACTGTAAAATTGCTATCTAGTTGTTGTAAACACCTACTGAGTGTGGGGACTTAATGATGGACTGCCAAAAATATTGAATTCCAAATAAGTGCAACCGGAAATATGTTTTTTTTTCTTTTTACCTTCAAAAGAAAACAAACCAATCATTAGATGAGAACTTACCAAATAATAACCGAATAACAAATCTGGTTTCTAGAAGAATGGATTAGTCACAAGTGATCAGTGGGATAGTCCATCGCACTTTAAATCATTATACAGTCATAAGAACAATTCCGCAGATAGAGTTGAGAGCAGTTTAAATATAGATATACATAAATAAACACATATTTGTATTTTGAGTGTTGTCTTGCTTTTTTGACGGTTATTTTGGGGAATTTTGTATGACGTAAGGATGCACATATTGTGTATATGACAGTCGATATCTTAACGTAATGATGAAAGAAAACAGATAAATCTTTAGGCGATGACTTTCCAAATAATAACAAAAATTATACAACTGGTATCTGGGTGAATAGAGTAATGAGAGAGTCTTTCAAACAAAAAAAAATTTTACGTCAATTAAATTTGCAACTTTGTAACCAAATGGTCCATTTTGTTACTGCAACCTTAACCGCCCACAATACGTACCCGCGATGCGGATGATTTTATTTGAATCATATGCGGCGTATATCATATACATTTAGTTTATGTTTAGCAACTAACTGCCATAAAATACTAATCACTATAATAGGTCCATCATGATCCCTGAAAGAACTAGCCATCAATATAAATCAGTCACAAGAAGAACATCCTACATCTCTTTCCCAAAAGCGCTTTATTTCCGCTCAAAAACTTAGTAATTTGCTGTCGCCTACAGCCATGAAGCTAGAAAAGTTTATGGCGGGTGAACCCTTAAAGGACCAAAGGCAGGACTTTCATTTCCAAAGCCAGTTACAGGCCTGGAATATCCGTCTTCTTTTTCTGTCTTGTGGGATACCATAAACGGGCTGTTTCTCAAGGTAGTAACGAGTCTTTAACTAAACAACCACTCATAAAAAGCGTCTGAAAAGTCTCTGATAAGAACGGATTCAGTTTTAACCAACCTACAAGACAAAAAAGAACAACGACCGTCCGTTCACGATCCGTCCATAGAATATTCGGATTCTAAGCAGCAGCCCTGCGCTGCTATAAAGCAATTATCACCTCTATCCAAGAAGTGTGATGGAATAGAATGGACGTCTTGAGCTTTCCATACGTGAGTGAACGCCTTATAAGAATCAGTAACAAATGTAAATTTAACAACCTGATAAGCGCTAGGATATAAGCATGATAGGGTCAAAGGAAGACGATGCCAATGAAATTTTGTACGAACTTTTGACAAAACTAATGAGCAATTTCTAACTTCAAAAATTAAGACACCGCGTCTTAAAACGGTATTTAAAAAAAAATATTAGTTTGTAAATAGCTCATACCGGACCTAAGGCCTAGCTTCTTCAACCAATGAGTATGCGAAGATAAATTTTTTGACACGACTGGAAAGGACCTACAGTTTAATAGCGATTTCGTATGGCAATTTTATTTTTGAAAGGCTTCTCAAGACAGTTCTTACTCTTGGACTGAAGACCCATCGCTAAGTATTCCCCTGCACTCACGGAGCAGATAAAAGTGTATCTTAAGTTTTAGCCGGATCAGAGGGGTTGAGGCAATCTAAAAAAAAAAAACAGTTGAATTTAATGGTATGAAAGGAAATTTCCTGCCGATCATTTTCGAAGAAGATTTCGAAAATATATTTCTAACGACGATGACCATGAAATAGGTGACTTAACTCCAAACGGTCGGTAGGAGAAGGACATGAGGTTTTCAAATTGGGCAAATTGTTGTTTCCATCTTCCAAGACCTCTCGTAGAATATGACAGATAGAAAAGCTTTCGCAGTTGGTATGCTAGGAAGGCACAACCCTTCTGCAGAACGATACGGGAAGTACCATTGTGATTGCATTTCTACCGGTTTTTTTGCTAAGCCCACAAAATAATAATTTAACCACAATTCCCGACAAAATAGAGCACATCTCATCGATATTCATATCATACAATTGGGACCAAAATAAATTGGTTATCATCGACCGATAGCGTTCGCCGTTGACAGTGATGGCCTGGCCAAAAAGGTATAGACCGGAGACCGCCAGTCAAAAATCCTCAAAAAATAGTGACTTTCTCTGAATGAATTGCAATTTGGTGAATCTCGTGTGGATTATTATCGTCAAACTCGATAATTTAGCATGTTAGTGAACCCATTTATCCAGAATTGGGAGTAAAATGGACGAAACGTGCGAAATGTTGCTCGAACCGAAGACCACCCACTTTCGTAAAACAATTTAATCATTTGCACATATTGTTCAACGCTTTAACTCTCAATGTTGATATCTTCAATGTTAAGTTACCAACTGAGCTTACTCACCTTTACTTATTCATATCTGAAACCTTCGTCAAACATGTATATACTTAATCGCTGAGCACATTCTCATCTATTTTATTCATGCCAAGTGGAGAATCATCTCCGAAAAGTTGAGTTTTGAGCAGATCTGCTCTGTTTTATTCATACCACCCATTCTCTAGCGTCGTAAGGGCAGCTTGACTGTCAATGTATATGGTGATGATATCTCTGTTGTATATCAAAGCGGGGGCATGATAGAGACTGACATAAATATTTTACACTACACCATGTAATTTCCTTCTTCATCTCCTTTTCAGTCCCCATTTGCTGTTAAGCGTCGGAGTAGACAGACCAGACCATCGTCTCCAATTGATTCGGTCCCAGCTCTCTCTTCTTATATCTGCCAGGGTTCTGCCCCTCATCACTCCCACTTTCTGGATGTGATTTTACCAAGTTTTTGGGGGTCTTCCTCGCGGTGCATAGCCTTCCATTCTCATTTCCAGTAGCTAGTTGGCTTTTCTCGTCCATCCGCTGCAGATTTCCGAACCATTTTAACTGTCTCGTACAGTCGTACTTCTGTACGTATTCTTACATTTCAGCCTATATCTCCACTGGTTTTTCCTGCGACTCTCAGTACGTACTTCATTGCTGTTGCCTGTATTTTACTCAGATGTTTTCCTAACAGCGGCAAACAGTACGGTACCATACAGTGCTATTGGTACTATAAGCGTATTGTAAAACTTGAGTTTTGTTTTTGTGCCTATCTCTCCTTTAAACGCTATAGTATAATATTTATATCTGATAGTATGCTGAGACTGCTTTATTGGTCCGGCTTACAACTTCTTCGTCTATTATTTCCTTACAGCTAACAATGGTTCCGAGGTATTCATAGGATTCAATTCTCTCTAATTATTTTACATTACCTCGCTCTTGGTTTTATTAACCTCCATTACCTCCATTACAACTTCTCTTATGTGGTTTCGTAGCCTTTCCGGATTGTTTGCTATGATAACAATATCGTCCGCATATAATAGGAATTGACAGGTAGATGGGTTCAAATCTCCAGTTCCCAATCTTTATTTTTTCTGTTTGCCTCTTACACGATTTAGCTATGAATGAATGAAACATGAATAAAATGAACAGTAGTGGGCTAAGACTGTCTCCTTACGTTAATCCTTTGCTTATTTCGAATAATTCTGACTTCTCCCCAGTCTTAATTTTTTTAAAAGCGTAAGTCTCTTTGGGACATTTTTAGTTTTCAGAGCCTCCCATATATGTTATATAAGTCTACGAACGCTAGGAAAATGCCCTTCCCCTTAACCATCCATTTTTCGATGATGGCTCTTAATGTAAAGATGTGGTCTTGTATTTGTCTACCAGATCTGAACGCCGCCTCCAATACTCGCCTAAGTCATTTTTCAAGAACCTTGACAATTAACTTATACACTGTAGATGATAGTGTTATCGGCCTCCTACCCTTCTTGTGAATTGGTATTATCATGTTTTGTTTTTCAGTCTGTTGGTGTCCTATTTTCATTCCATTTTATAAAATATCTTGATTCCGAAAACTTCTTAATGACCGGCAGTACGATTTTCGCAGCAACAGATCCACTGCTGGTTGGATCTAACATCTAACCGAAAAGTGGTGGTGAAAGCAAAGTCGTTGCGCTTGATATTTCAATGGCATTTGACAGAGTTTGGCAACAAAATCTTTTGTCGAAAATGCGGGTATTTGGAATCGCCGATACAATGGATTAGAAATTACCTTTCGGACCATTCAATACAAGTTGTTTTGGACGGTTTCAAGTTTGCAACTCACCAAATAAATCCTGACTTCCCTCAAGGCTCTGCTTTGTCTCTCACTCTTTTTCTCATTTCTATCAATGATTTCCTCTCTTTCACTTCTAACTCAATTTATTCCTTCGCTCCTATTTTCGCATATTTGTTTTGAGAGTCACGCCCCTCATATTTGACCGTTCGACCTAGAACGGCAACGAATATAAAGTTCATTAAATTCTGTCCTTTTCAGCATGGAGTAAATGGGGTTAAACCAATAGATTAGAATTTAATGCTTCCATACCACAATGCTTTGGCACTTGTATCGCCGAAACCAAAAATCTTTCCATTCTCGGTATGTGTGTTAATGACAAACTTCGATGGAATGATCACATATTCGACCTATCGCCAAGGACCCTGCGAAGTGACTGTGCTTCCTCAAACGATGCAATTGTACCCCTTCTGATCTGGCAAAAATTTATAAGGCGCTTATTCTTGCCATGCTAGGAAAGCACATCCATTTACCCTCAAGCCTGTTTTAGGACGTACAGTGAAATATGTACAAGGATTTGTTTCTTAACCGTACAACGCCAATGTGGAATGCTCTACCTCGCTCTGTTTTTCCATCACATTACAGTTTACAGATATTTAAAACCAACATGCATCGGTGTCTCCCTTTCCCTAATCCTTCACTTCCCTTATGGCGCACTGTGTTATTTCATTATAAATAAGGTCCGGCGGCTTTCCAATTTACTCTCTGTATTGCATACTCCTTCTATTATTTCGTCTTCAACTTCTAGGAATGGTCCATTTACGATTTCGTCCTCATGCAATTTTTACACCCTCAAATTAACCATCAACCGAAGTTAAAAACACCAAATTTAAAATTATTCATTATTCATTAAAATTATTCACACCGATATTCACCAAATTTCAATTGCTCAGCATGAGTTGTTCCTGAGTTGCAGAGCCCTAAATTTAGCCAAAAAAAAATTGTAACCGACTGACAGACCATCAAAACTGTACACCCAAACATTTGTTCAGCTATTTCAGCTTTGTATGTATGTATGGATGTATAAACATCCATCGGCATTATCAATCGTGTATTAGCTTAATCGGATTAAACTTAATCCTTCCTCACTCATGGCGCATTGTTAGGTTTATTGAATTGTTAACATTGTGCCTCTTTGGTAAAAGCGAACCGTTATTGTGGAGCTATAATTTTATCAATTATGTTTAGTTTAAAGCGCCAATTAAACATGTAATGTGTATCGACAAATTCTAACTTGGTTATGCAACACAATAGATACAATCAAAATCGTATTTTAGCGGAGTGCGCTGTTGTTTGATGTGACAAATATGCATTTGTGAATTCCCTACGGTCTTGTTCGCCTAAATTCCCATAATAATTACACCCGACTTTTAATTATTTATTGCACAGAAATTGGTTCCGTTGTTTTACGGAATACCACAGTTAGTCCGTCATTTGGTTAGAGTTGTCTTATTCGATTCGATAATTTTAATCCGTTGCACGACGTATAATTTACGACATGCATCCTTAGGCTCAGCGAAATGTTCAAGAGGATCTAACATTGTGATTGATAGAAAACTTATTACTATTCTATGTGATATGGCTCGTGTTTTATGGAGTCCTAAAAACGCCTTGGTGCGGTGAGATATTGCTATTAGACCATTAAAATTAAAGATTAATCAGCAGGATTCTCGTTTTTAGCAATAAATTGCTTGGTGGAGACAACTTTGTGCAGTATAAGTGCAATGTTAATTAAGGCTCCTCTCTTCGCTCGTAAAAGTTCTACCAGTTCTATCAAGGGCGGAGTGTGGCATTGGCGTTGGCGTTGGCGTATTCGTATTAAACATAAATACTTTAGCAGTTATCTGTAGGGATACGCAAGAAAGGAATCATAAACTAAAAGTTTAAGAGTAAGTTTCACTTAATCCAGCGGTCAGGATGGCGATAGCATTTTGGTTTAATGATGGTCCGGTGGATGGTCGTCCGTCCCTATGGTATAGTTTTATGGTGCTATATAATTGTTGAAATGAGAAACTTATTTGCAGTTTCTGTGTTGAAATGTGTGGGAGTGGGGGTGTGAAGCAACGCTTTATCTATCCTCATTTGGTGGTTTTTAATTAGGTTACGAGGTCCCCAAGCGATGTGGATGGGAAAAACAAACATGCGAGGTTAATAAACATAAAAAGTTAGCCTCGGGAAAGGCATCATCGCTTCGAGTGCTTTTGTGGCATTAAAGATTAGCTTGAATAAATGTTGAAGTACTCATGGCCGCACATAAGCATTTGTATAAAATTGTTAAAGCTGGTAGATCATGGTGACCAATTAAATTCTGGCTATCTTAACTCTGAATGTCCTGGGAAGACAAATCTATACCTTCATGTCACTTCCTGTCATTCGTGTCACTTCCTATCATTGTCAACTATCAGCACAGTAGCTTAGTTAGTACGATGGACTGTTGACTGAAGCCTTTTAGGTACAAATATTCCCAGCACTACATTCACCCTTATCACGAGCTAGGTCGTATTAGAAAAATTTGTACGAATCCCGAAAAAACTATTACTGTTTATGTTGTCCTTCTCTACGACAAGTTTTTTACCAAAAGTAACACTTATTTCAACAATTTTAAATAATTGCAAGGACAACTTCCTTACAGAGTTTCATCCAAATGTTACATGCGTCCCTTAGTCGCATTCTTTGAATTTGAATTTTTTTTTTGTATCGCCTCTTTATGAATTGCAGTAATAGCAATTGCAAATTGATTCCTTAAATTAAAAACTATTTTCTTCACTTAAAAAACGAAAATATGCACGAGATCTGCACGATTAAATTGGACACATGGGACAGTACTCGGTTACCAGGTTAACATGAAAGCAACATTTTTTTATTATATTCGACAGTTAAATTGTTCATTGCATATATATTTTATTTGGTAGTCCAAGGCAAATTGCTGTAAGGGCATAACACCTGCGGTAATTTGTTTTGGTAATCTAACATAGAATTTACATTGCACGGCTTTGCTTAAGTAGCGTCAGTGTTAAATTGTTTGTGTTTGTTTTTTGTAATGTTTAGCAGCTTCAGAGTAGATGTAATTAACATTCGTGGCTTAAGAGCGAATCTTTTTTTCTCTCTACGCCCTTGTTTCCCAAAACAAACCAGCTGTTTTGGCACTGAGTGAAACTCAGGTTAGCGTTGATTCTGATTCGTCGGAATTAAGTCTACCTGGATTTCCCCATCGTAGTCTCGCCGTTTATATACGTATAGTGACGTAGCCAACTAGCGTACCAACTTCAACCACAATACGGCCAATGTTCCAATCCGGAATTTAATTTTATTTGGCTTAAATTCCACATCCGTAGGCAATTAATTCACTACTGTTTCATTTATAGAAGCCCAAATTTGGACCGTAATCTTACTTTTAACGAGTTTGATGAGTTTTCCGATTCCATTACACGAATTGTAACCCTATATCCTCACACTGAAATTGTTGTTGCGGGCGATTTCAATGTTCACAATTCGAATTGGCTTCGTCACTCTGGACAGAAAACACCCGAAGGCAGGTACGCTGAGATCTTTGCTGAGGTAAACAACCTAACCCAGCTTGTAAATGAGCCGACACGGATACCGGACATTAGCGGTCAAAACGCCAACACTCTGGACTTGTTTCTTACCTCTCACCCTGATAAATACACTTTAAATGTATTATCGCCTCTAGGTTCGTCAGACCACTGTGTCATATCGGCCAATTTCTCGTACTCCAACCACAAAGTAAAAGAACAAGCTCCTAAAAGAACCGTATGGCAATACGAGAAAGCCAAAAGGGAAGAATTAAACGGTTTCTTCCGTTTAGCTCAACGCTTCCAGATTGTGCCTTATCTCCCCCTGTACTCCCCCTTCGAGATCTCAATGTATATGCCAAATAACTTTTTTTTTTTTAAACAGGGCGCAAAACATTGAGTGTAGCTTCGGCTGTGTGGCACGTAGCGCCGTCCTGTTGCAACCAAATGTTGCCAATATTCTCCTCTTCAATTTTTGTGAACAAAAATTCATTCAACATGGCCCGATAACGATCGCCATTGACTGTAACGGCCACTTCTTGTTGTTGTTATTGTTGTTGTTCGTTGTTCAAGCGTATACACAACCATATTCGTTCAGCGGAAGGATAAAACTAATTATCTGTCAAATCAGGCATAAGCTAAGTGTTACCATTCGCGAAATAAGCACCAGTTCTTCCACACTGGCAAAACCACTGCGTAAGCTTTTCTGTCTGTCCTATTCTTCAGGGCTCTTTCCGAGAAGATGGAAAATAGCCCGTTCCAACAAAAGGTGAATCTACCTCTCCCACCTCCTACCGACCAATTGCACTTATGTTTCTTCTTTCCAAGGTCATGGAAACGCTGATAAACCGTCAGCTTATGAAATATCTCCAATTCCGAAAACTTAAATTAAGAAATGACCGGCAGTATTGTTTTCGCAGCAACAGATCCACTGGTGATTTGATGAAATATCTAACCGAAAAGTGGAACCAATCGATTTCACCGTGGTGGTGAAAGTAAGGTCGTTGCGCTTGATATTTCAAAGGCATTTGACAGAGTCTGGCATCAAGCTCTTTTGTCGAAAATGCGTGCATTTGGGATCGATGATACCCTTCTTCAATGGATTAGAAATTACCTTTCGGACCGTTCAATACAAGTTGTTTTAGACGATTTCAAGTCTGCAACTCACCAAATAAATGCTGGTGTCCCACAAGGCTCTGTGTTGTCTCCGACTCTCTTTCTCATTTTTATAAATGATCTACTCTTTGTTACTTCTAATCCTATTCATTCCTTCGCCGATGACAGTACCCTCAGCGTTACATATTCGTTTCCTGGGCAACGCCCCTCATCTTCGGGCGTCGAACTGGAACGGCAACGTTTGTTAAGCTCATTAAATTCCGATCTTGACAGCATTCTTGAGTGGGGTAAAACCAATAGAGTGGAATTTAATGCTTCCAAAGCACACTGCGTCTTCTGTCATTAAAGCGAAACCTCAATACTCTGCCATTATCCATGAGTGGCACTTGCATCGCTGAATCCGAAAGACTTTCCATTCTGGGTATGTGTGTTAATGACAACCTTCGTTGGAGTCACCACATATTCGACGTCGCCAAGAACGCTGCGAAGTGTCTAGGCTTCCTAAAGCGATGCAGAAAAGGCGTTTATTCGCCCAAAACTTGAGTACAACGCTCATATCTGGGCCGGTGCACCAATTACATATTTTGAGCTACTTAACAGAATTAATAACATGCGATAAAACTTATTGCCGACCGAGATATTACGAATTCGCTTGACCGTCTTAGTCATCGTCGTAATGTCTCCTGCCTATCGTTGTTCTATCGATACTACCATCACAAGTGCTCAAACGAAATAGCCAGTTGCATTTCTCCCCTTCAACACTTTATCCGTAATACTCGCCAAGCCAGGAATGCTCATCAGTTCACCCTAAAGCCTATATTCGGTCGAACTGTGAAATGAAAGGATTCGTTCCTCTGCCGTACAACACGAATGTGGAATGCTCTACCTCACTCTGTTTTTCCTGACCATTACAATTTACAAACATTTAAAATCAATGTGCATCGGTTTCTCATCCGTTCGTCTAATCCCTCATTTCCTTAACGCCGTGCTGTGTTACTATAACATTATAAGGGTGCTAACAATCCCTTTTGCATGTCCAAATTATAAAAACAAAAAAAAATAAAAATTAAGTCAATGTTCCAAATCTACTAGAACTCATTTAAGTCACAAAAAATTAAATTTTTACTAGAAAATAAAAATAGCTTAAAAAAATTTTTCGAAGAAAATTAAGGGATTTTTTTTTGAAGTTCAGGGATTTTTCATTCCATTGAGTATTAATTTTGACATAAATCAGCTGACTTCGAAAATGGAGCCTAATGTCATTTCGTTTGGCAATCCGGAAGAGCTCTGCCAATCGAACAAGCAAACATTTTTCATTTGAATGTGTATTGGTCGTTGAATTTGTGTCTATGTATTTTCAACCGCCTCACTACCAATGTGCTGATGATGAAGGGGATGGAAGACCATTGCCATTGTAATATGTTTATATTACACCCAATATTATTTCAATATTTGTTTAGTTAAATATGGGAACAACTTTCAGCTAATCTCGCAAAATTTAAGAATTATTAAATGCATCACCAAAAAATATGACATTTATGTTTATAGTGTTTGAATGTGTTAGGGCTTCTGATTTTGATTCTGAATTCAAAGTCAGAAGCGATTTTCGCTTCTTTTTAGGAGAGGAACTGTCATTTAAGTACCAAAAGAACGCTTTTAGAAGAGTCCGGAAGACTTCCGGATTGCCAACCGAAAACGACAGAATTTTTTCAATCAGGCAATGCTTTTTTCCAATCCCTTCGGATCTTTTGATTGCTCTTGTCGGGATTCGTAAACTTGTGATAGGAATTATTTGGAACTTGTGATAGGCCTGATTATTTTGCGTTTAGGTCGGTGGAAATCATTAAAAAAAAAAATCGAATGCGATTTTTGCGATAATGTGGGACTTGAAGCCACTAAAAACACCCGGAGCAAGAGTAACTTATGTCATTCATCAAATTATCTCATGTAGTCCGTCAGCAACTTATTTTTAATACTTAGAAGTATGTTATATGGAACTGCCAATATAGCAGTTGCCCCTAATTCTAGATCCGTTTTTAATCACTCGTTTCTTGAAGGGCTTCTTAATATCCTAACAAGATTATTGTTATTAAGGAGACCTAAATTAACGTGGTTTCGAAGTCCGACTTCATGTCTTTTTGCGACCTTATTGACCTCGTCATCTACCATTTCAACTTTTTGATCTCTATGTAAATAAATCAGCTTTTCGTATGTACCGCGGCGCATTAACAAGTACTTTGTTCTGAAAATATTGAATAACTTGTAGGTTTATCTTTTCCAGATAAAGTTGGAGACCATATTGGCATAATAACTTGCTTATGAAGAAGCAATTCATTTTATGTCAACACCACATAACGTTCACTTCTCTGAAAGAGAAGCTTCCTCCAATGGCGCACTCCAAGTTGGTTGAAGTCGCGCGTCTGATAACGAGAGGCATTCCCCTAATGTGTTGTCCCGAAATGAGTGTCATTAATTCTTTTGTTGGCATTTAAAACCCCAATGCGTATTATTTTATCAGGTTCGTCTCCACTAAAACCCATCAACGCAAACGGGACAAAATATTTTACGATGACTTCTGATCTCGGAATGACTAAGGATATCTTTACACGCTGTAAAAAGAGACAGTGCCACATATCCATAGAGCAGGATTGCGATTATCAAGGTTTTATGTAGGGGAACTCTAGGTCAGGTTACCTTACTATATAGCTGCTTTCTCAGGCCAAAAAAAGCTTTTGGTAAGCGTTATTCTTTGTTTGACTTCAGATGTGAAAGCAGAGCCGAGATAGACAAAGTTCCATACTGCCTTAAAGTGAATACTTGTCAATTGTGTCGGGAGTATCTTCTCACACACAACGGTTAAAGAAGCTAGTCTTTAGGTCCTGTTTGGGCCGGGTACACCTAATATTTATTTGTCTTTTTTGTGTTCTACCAAATATATATTTACCAAATATATATCTTTGGCGCATGCAAGTTGTTGGCTTGTGAGTTTTGCACAATTTTTTTTTTTAATTTCTATTTTAAGAAGTCACAGTCAAGATAGCGCGTCGCTTTGTCTAAATTATTTTTGTACATCAAACGTCTCGTTTGGGTCGTTACTGTACTTGACGATGTAGTACCCAGATTTCTTGAGTTTTGCAGGAATGCCAAAATAATCCGTACTCTCCGTAGGTGCTGTCATATGCGGCTTTTAAATCGATAAAAGTGGCGGGTATCCATCTGGACATCTTATGTTTTCTCAAGCGTGAATATTTGGTCAATTGTAAACTTATCGGGACTATAACCGCACAGATAAGGTCCAATCAGGTCTTTGACAAATGGTTTCAGGCACTCGTACAATACGGCAGCAATGATCTTATACGCGAAGTTTTGAACTGCATTCATCAGGCATGTTTCTTCCGATCAAATCTTGGAAATGCTGTCCACCATGTTATCTCCTGCTGCCTTATCCTTACATTATTTTAATAGGGTGAACGGAATTCTTCGCTTTCATCGTCAATGATGAATGGTTCGATGTGCTGACAGCATCTTCGCAGTTTAGTAGTCTGCAGTAATATTTCTTCCACATTATCAGCCCCGACTGTGACTCTTCTACAAGGATTCCTTGTTCATCTTTAGAAATTTGTTTTCAGGTCTTGTTTCTCTCAATGGTGGTTTTTTACTTGTGGTAAAACTACCGATCATTATTACTGGCCTTTCTGTTTTCGCGGAAGAGGCTGCTGTTTTGTCCTTCTGTTTTATTCGCACATCGCACATCCTAACATAACCGTAGACGTACCTTGGCTGCAACTATGTAGTGGTTCGAGTCTATGTAGACCGCCCGAAATGTTTAGACATCTTGTGCCTTACGTCAATCGCAACGCTATTGGAGGCTATGCCTTATTCCCCTATCCCTTATTCCACCTAAAATTCAAGTATTTATGTCGGAGAAGCTCATATAAGAACAACACAACCTCCGCTGATGCTCAAAAAACAGGAGGAAGTTCCTTAGTGGTTGGGCCTCGTTGAAATGCAGAATTGGTGGGCCCATCCCAAATATCCGAAACAAAGGGGGGTTTTTTAGAGGTTGGTTTTTCGAATAGAGATAAAACTGACATTTTGTGGTCAAATCTGGCAACTCTTATGTCATTTATGTTCAGTTTGGTTTGCCATTTTATCATGAACAGGTTGACAAATGAACAACGCTTGCAAATCGTCCAAATTTATTTCGAAAATAATGGTTCAGTTCAGGGATGACACTTATCTTGGGTAGAATGGCTACGTCAACAAGCAAAATTGCTGCATTTGGAGTGAAGAGAATCTACATGAGACCTTCGAAACGCCATTACATCCACAATAACTGACTGTTTGGTGTGTTCTATAGGCTGGTGAGTCATTAGGCCATACTTCTTCCGAAATGATGCTGGAGAGTCAGTTACCGTTAATGGAAACCGGTATAGAGCCATGATAACCGACTATTTTGTTCCCAAATTGGATGGCATGAACGTGGATGAGATGTGGTTCCAAGCAGACGGCGCTACATGCCACGCAGCGCACGTCACAATCGATTTATTAAAGAAAACATTCGATGAACGCATTATATCGCGGAATGGACCTGTAAATTGGCCACCAAGATCGTGTGATTTGACACCATTGCATTATTTTCTTTGGGGAAACGTTAGGGGACTTGGAAGCCAACATTCGTGGCGTTATTGCCAACATACAGCCCCAAATGCTTGGAAAAGTGGTTGAAAATTCGACCTCTAGACTTGTCTTTATTCGAAACAGCCGCGGCGGCCACATGCCCGAAATGATATTTAAACATTAATGGCATAAAATGTAGTAGACCTTAAGACTCAGTCTACGCATTTTCGTACTTAAACGTAATTATGGATATATTTAGATTAAAGTTAATTTGAAATATATGATACTACTTTTACTTAACGGGCTCCCGATCCGTGAAGAGTCCCTGCCTGAGATACGGCAGCCTTCCACTCTCAGCGATCCCGAGCACGCTGCTACCAGTTGTCCAGACCAAGCGCTCTGGCATCCGCGATGGCTTGGTCTTTAAAACGGAGGTTCGGTCTATGATAGGTATTCTTTAAAATGATCTGATTTTCTAATTTGACGGGGCTATGTGTGGTCGTGTTCGAGCCTTTGGAGTATATGTGATTTCGTTTTAATTTAGGGACAGTTCCATAGATGTTCAGATTACGGGAACTGTCATGGCGTTCGTGAAGTTCGTGAGTAGGGAGGGAAAACCATGTGCTCAAGGCAACGTAACACCTGTTGCCACGCGAACAGAAACTGCTAGGGAAACAGGAGAGTCCGTCCGTTCAGGGTATGCATTTTTACATGAAATCTTTGCATGAACCAATTTTTTTTTCTGCGTGTGGCTTCCTTTGGACAAGTACCATGTCCCCATCCGACACTACCTAGCTGTGCCTATGCAAGCATGCCAAGTGCTTCTCAGAAGTGCAACAAAGGACAACAAATCAGTCTTCAAAAACTCGCTGATTTTATTCCTAATAGCAGTTACCGTTTGGTAATTGCATCCAGTTCGGGGGTGCAAGTACTAAAGTTGATCCAATTAGGGCTCATTAGCCAGAAACTTTTTTCTAACACCCTGGCTTAGTGTTGGAGATCCCTTATTCCACCTGAAAATCAAGTATGTACGTCGCAGCAGCTGATATAGAGACAACACAACCTCCGCTGATGCGAAAAAAATAAGAGGAAGTTCCTTAATGATAGGGCCTCATTTAAATGCAGAATTGTTGGGCCCATCCCAAGTATCCGAAATACAAAAACCCACTAAAATAGTTAAAACCTTTTTGTATTTTCAGCTTAAGTTTATATAAAACTTATTTTCTCTAAATACAAATGCAAATACGACCGACACACGAAATTGCAGCTTCTCATTCATCGTAATTAACCTCATCCTCAGCAGCAACTTTCCTTTTTCTTTAGTAAACTAATTCATATCAGGGAGTTTCAAGAAAATATTCAACTTTACTGCCACTTAAATCTCATTCAATTAAATAGGAATTTACTTAGATTCGCTTTAATTAACCAAAACTGTGAGAATACATACAACATACATAGCCTTGCCTACCTAAATGGGGCAATGGGTTAGTTAGAGTTGCATTTCCTCATTTAATTTGCATTGTGAATGCTGTGACTAATTGCTTCCTCCGACGGGGCCAATAGCAATTCGGCAATCGGTAGTTACGACATAGATTTTCACATTGCATTTTTGTCCAATTAGAGAGTCCTATGAAGTTTACACTAAATTCGGGAATCAATACTTTTCTTTTCTTTTCTTTTGTTTTTTCCACCCAAGTCTTCTATCACCTCCCAGCTGCATCTTTACCATGCACTTAATCTCGAACGTTCAAGTATCGGGTTCAACCGCTTAACACATGAATCTTAAATTCTCATCGCATATGAGGATATGTCAGTCTCTTTAGGGACTCCTGGCTGATGACCGCGTCATCGTTTTATATCCAATTTTTTTTCTCCTCTATCTCTCTCTTCTGGGCACCTATCTTTGAATTGGATATGGTGGTGGTAGCTGAGCTTGAGGGGATTGGAATTTCTTAATTGAAATTTCCACATGAAGAATTCTGATTTTATTATGAATCCACATTGTTGATGTTGTTGTGCAAAAGAGAAAGAGACTGATACTGAGAGGAGAAGAGGTTTTAAGACGGAGATAGGACAGCGTTGAAATATATGACAAAAGCTTAAGATGACTTAAAAAATAATAAGAAAATAAAATGTGAAAGAACTTGAAAGGCAAACGAACCAGGGACAAGTAGACAAAAAGATACGGATATATTGTTGTAGACGGTGGACGCAACGAGCTACAAATGAGGTCAATTTGTCAAAAAAAAAAATTCGCAGAGCAAAAAAGGAACAGTTTGCCGGTTTAACTTCGTCGAAAAAGTTTATGATTGAGTACAGCAACGGCAGACCGTCCGAAGATGAAATGCATGTAAGATGAAAAGTTTCGTAAGAAATTTACTTCGCCGAAAGATGTGGCCCCCAAAAAAGTTCTCCAAGTGGTTCGATGTTACATTCTGTCCTTTATGGTGGATTTAAAGGGTGTTAGCTGATGTCGAGATTTCTAAACTTTTATTTAATGTGAGTTACTTTTTTATTGATGCCTATGCATTTTTTTGTTTTCGGTAATTAAATATAAATTGGAGCAGCAAATAGTCATGCTTGATTTAGGTTAGGTTAAGTTTACGGGTCGGAAAAGCAAGTCTGTTCCGCTATGCCACACTCATACTTGATGTAGATGCAATCAATGAGATCTATCTTGGTAAGGCGTGTTCAAAAAGCCGACTCGAAAGCTCATCATATCAGTATCAGGAAAACCTCTATTTTGTAGGCTACAATATCAAGTAAATTACACATTAACCACTAGAATCAGAAGAGACAGTCAATTAAAAGCAGACCATGATGTATCCCTACGGAGTTGATGTGACAGCGAAGAAAAAAGCGGGTTACTGGGAAAAGCACATTCACTGTTTAAAGGGACGCAACATTGGTACCAAGAAATATTCCCCAAAGTAGTTGATCTCAACTTTCTCTGGGCTTTAGTAGTTACCCACTTAATTACTTTTTACTTAATGCGCTTCCGACCCGTAAAGAGTCTCTGCCTGAGATACAATAGCCTTCTACGGTCCTGGGCACGCTGCTTTTAGTTATCCAAACCAACCGTTCTTGAATCTGCATCTTTGAATCGAACGCTCGGTCGTCTTTGTTGTCTCGAACCCGAAAGCTGGGTTCGAATATTCTCTTGACTGGAGCACTATTTTCCATTCGGTTGATATGACCGAACCAATGTATTCGATACGTTTTGACTTTTTTGACTTCATCCTACATCTTGGCGGATCGTTTAAGGTGTCGTTTGAGGAGTTGATGTTATCTGCTTAACTGTTTACTCTTAACCACTTCGAAGTGTCTGCTTTCAACAGTTACATTTTGTGCAAGTCAGTCAGATAGTTGTTTGTTTGTTCAAAGGCCAACTGTACTAAAGGTGCGATTACACGGCCATTTTTGCGAGTCATTTAAATGATACTGTGAAGTCAGGAAAAAATGGCGCACTAGAGCGACATTGAAGCTACGATTCGCCATTGGTCATTGGCGGAAAAATGGCGATCACACGCAATGACTAACATTGTCATTTTTGTCCCAAAATCAAATGACGGACACTACGAGTCTTTAGAATTTTCTGTTGGTGTGCCATTAAATGACGAGCGAAAAAATGACTGCCGAATGATAATGACATTCCTAATCAAAATGACAAATGTCACCTTTAATGACCAATGACGAATATACAGCTGCTGTCATTTAGTACGACTTTTTTAATTAAATGAAAAAAAAAAATTATGTAAAAAAAATCCAAAAGAACTTTTGCGATGATAGTGGAAATTGCGGAGACGGCGTATTTAGTGCTGGAAAGCAGTGAAGGCGATTTTGATTACAAGCCAGAGATGTGATCTGAAACTAAACTGCTAGTTTCGTACCTTTTCGGACCTTTTTTGTAAATGTCTATAAGATCACGTAACAAATTGCTGTTGCTATGAATTTTTAGTCCTTGTCTTTGGAGGTCCTTGGCACAGATATCGTATTAAATGCTGCGTCATTTGTCATTTGTGCAGAGAAATAACATAGCTGGAATTTCGTGCCTTGTCATTTTTAAGAGGCTGCCATTTAAATGACGCAACATCCAAAAAGTTTAGCCGTTTGTCCTAGGCGTCATTAAAGAGCGATCACGCGCCCATTTGTTTTCGTTATTTTAATGGCACAAAATTAATGTCATTTGCTCCGCCATTTTCCTAGTCATTTAAATTACAGAGAAAGTGTCATCCCAAAAATGGCGATTACACGAGCGGCATTTAAATGACTGCTTTGTGATGTAATTTTTACGTCACTGCGTCATTTAAATGACTCTCAAAAATGGCCGTGTAATCGTACCTTAACTAATTTTGCCTGTTCTTTAATTATCGTAAAAGCCCCCAGTAGTACCAGTAGTTGTACAGATCAGTGAAGATAGTGCCTTTTGTGTTTACGTCTGCCCTGCGCACCGTAATAAGAATAAATTGGCTCTGATATAATACTCGTACTCGTATAAGGCAGAGACACCTTTATTTGATGCCAGAGATCGTAAGAAGAGTCAGGTCAAGTGTTTATTCACTAAAATAAGGTTAGGTAATAAGGCAAATCATAATTGGTGACTTAAAGTTTTCACTGATATGATTTGTAAAGCGATCGAAAAGGACCATCCTGCCATTTCGTTTTGATATTGACTATACTGTGGCTCTTGTAGGCTCTCCCAACATTCACCTTAGGTATTCATATTTTGAAAATAGGGAGAAGCACCTTACCATTGGCTACGCTGACGCATCCGTATTATTGTCAATACATGGGAACACCAAATGCGCATATCCCAATGGAATTCTATCCTAGATTGTAATTGTCTTCCTAACAGGTCACTGCGTCCTGTAAATGGGGAAAAGTTCTACAGATCTGTGTAGGATCTCCCTCGACAAACCAGAAACGGCGGAACTGCGACTGCCCTGCAATCATCCAAATGAGGCTTAAATGGTTCAACAAAGGACTCACCGAAATTCAGAATATTGTCAATTCATCGGCTTCAAAAATCGTAAGGTTCATCATAGACCTAGGATTATCGTCAGACCAAATCACATATTAAACATTCATGGGGAGCACAAAAGGTTTAGCCCACATCTTTTTTTAAAAAAAACAAAGAGTTGGTGTTATGAAAAGGCTTTGTCGGTTTAACCAACTAAGATATAGAAGATGCAAGAAGGCAAATATCATATATGAGGTGGTCTGTTTTATTGCTGACGTTATGTAGCAATGCTTAGTGCCTTCGTTAAATTACTATAGAGGCTCGAAACACTAAGGCCAAATACATTATCTAACAATAGTCTTAAGAGGTAGCCCTAGTCTAAGTCTCAGATTGGTTCACTGGATACATACCAACGTCAATCGCTCTAGCCCTCACAACTGCAGTATGATTTTAAGAATGTAATCCTGCTTCCCTCACCTCTACACCTCTAAGAATAGGAAAACAAGGGTATAATATATTTTCACTTTAAAAATCATCTGTCCGTACAAAAGAGTGTTGAATTCCGGCAGTGGAAGACCCCTGAGATTCCAACGAAAAGAACTGTATGGGGTCTATTTTTGCCTCAAATTAATGTGCCTGTAGCCTGTGGAAATAAAAATGTCTTTTTTTAATTTACAACTGCTGAAAATGTTACTAGAGTGAAGACTGAAGGGGCAAGAAGAGAACCCACGTTCAGTCAATGAAGAACCAGTCCCTCCGCCCAGTATAGAAGAGGTTGGCTTAGCTATTAAAAAGCTAAAGAACAACAAGGCCGCCGGCTCTGATGGTCTACCTGCATAGCTTTTCAAATAAGGAGGTGATGTTATAGTAGGGCGCATGCACCAAATTATCAATTATCAATTAGCGGATGCCAGAGCGCTTGGTTTGGAAAACTGGAAGCAGCGTGTTCGGGATCACAGAGGGTGGAAGGCTGCCGTATCTCAGGCAGGGAGCCCGTTAAGTAAAAGTTAGTAAGATGTTACTAGATCTGAGCTATTAAACGTATACAACATTTAGAGAAAATTACCTACTGTAGTTGAATAGTTTTCGTGGCTTAAAATTGATAAATTACATTTCTTTGCTTTCTTTTAAAATACATCATTTTCTCAGAACTTTTATTCTACTAAACGTTCGTTCTTCTTATCACACCTATTTGCTGTGATAAATTCTCTATGAATTAATTGCAATAACAAGAGCCTTACCGCCACTCGGTGTAGTAAAACGCACGACGCCTCATAGATCTCATAACCATACCCTTTATCTCAGTCCTCTTGAATTACTTTAAATCAGTGACGTGCAGTGGTGCTTTTAGTAGGGTGTTGACTTAATTCTGTTCTCAGGATATGTAGGTACTTATTATTAGTTTTTTCGAGTCGGTCTTAACTCTTGCATTTAGAAAATTGCAATATAGTGTAAAAGCTATAAATGAAAACTTCATCGTGTATTTTCAGAATGCATTTTCAGTTTCAATTTACCTTAGAAACGACTTCTTAATGCAAATAAGTTTTGATAATTTTTCGCCTAGAATTGCATTCCTTTTTAACATTTGAGAGCAGAAAAGGACGTTCGACAGAGGTAGAAGATGTTGGAAAAGGGAGCTTATTATAAAAATGTTCGAAAGGTGTTTTTTAAAACAAAACTCAGTAATGATAAGGATTGACGGCATAAATCGATTTATGTCAAAATTGAAGGTACCATTAAAATGGAACAAATTCCATATATTCGTTTGATATTCGACATTTTTTTTCATTGCGATATCTTAAGCCGATTGCTGCCACAGAAATTTAAAACTGAAAATACGTCTCCTGAAAATGTGACAAAAATGAAAAATAATCAAATATGTTTGTACAAATTTTTACTTGGCAACCATAGTAATAGGAGCGAATAACTCTTTAACACATTCATAATTCTCGATCGGTTCTGAAACCCTAGATTTTGTGTTGTGTTTGTTTAAAGTTCTGTCGTAGAGGTCGGGAGTGAGAGTGTAGTTGACGCGTGTAGCAGATGGTGGCACGCTTGCGGAAGGCCGGGCAAAAGCTCGTCGAATGGGGGGGGGGGGGGGGTTCTTCCTGCTACTTATCCTTGCTACAAAATATTGATCGTGCCACTGTTGCTATTCGCTACCTTAAAAGTGCGGATGTCACTTTAAAGCTATTCCCACCCGAACTGCTGACTTGATTAACAACTCCTTGGCTACCATATGCCGGTAATACTATTGGGTAGCCCCTAAATATCCATGTTACGCCTTGCCTACTTTCACGGTGTTTCCCTTTTACACCACGTATCGCCAAAAACTCAATGGGCCTTACTAATAATCACATTTAGTGAATGCTTAAATAAAAATCTTCACACTTTAAACAAATCATGTATAATAAAATCATAAACAATAAATACTACCGATAAAGATCACAATTTTGACGATATAAGGCAAAATAATACACACTCATGCGCAAATAAAGAGCTCAGTAGTAGTTCAAAGCCCATCAAGACTCGGTCATTATCACTCCGCACCCATAGTTATTAAAATTCTTTGCATTTATATTATTAATTTATTTTGAACTAAACATAAATAAAATATTGAATCTCTGTGGTGTTTTATTTATTTAAAAAAAAATCCCCCACATGCATATAAATATAAATATATCCATATTAATAGTTCCTACTCGGTACACTCATCGAATGAAAAGGTTCGATATGTATAATATGAGGAGCTTTAGTTGGAAATCAAAATGCACAAAAGTTTCTAAGGTTTTCTCATATTATTTCAATTCTAAACCCTTTCTATGTAGAATTGCATTAACAGAATTATTTGTTAATCAATTAATTAATGAAACTAAAATCGCTTTAAAAACGCATTGACACGGGTATCAAGAGCAATAAAAATTAGTGCTAAAATACCTACTACTACTACCACACGGTAATACCTACTGATATACGAAGGAAACGATTTTGACAGATGTATGTATAGCTTAGCTGTACCACAGTCTCGACTAGATCCATTCTTTCGTCCGAAAATAACTAAAAAAACATAAGGAAAGGCTACAGTCCACTTGGGGCGAACAGTATGATACCCTATCCTTATCCCTATGTACCCCAAAGAAAAAATTCATAAGGAAGATGATAGATAGCATTTTATTTTATTCTATGAAATTTATAGAAAAAAAAATATTTTTTGAAAAAACGCCCCCAAAAAGTGGGCGTGGCCAAAAACTTTGTATGGGCGATATATTGGAAAAAATATTGGCTAAATATATTGTTAAACATTATTTTTCGATTTCTATGAAAATTTTCAAAGAAAACTGCATTTTAGTGAAAAACTCCCACAAAAAGTAGGCGTGGCAAAACATTTTATATGACAAATTTATAAAGGTAGGCAGTACCTACATATCTTGTGAAGGTTTTACAACTTGGGTGATTTTTTAGCTGGTTTGGTTTTGGCAACACTGGTTTTGACAGCTGACGTGTGTTTAGTACCTTGTGTCACTGTCAAACAGCTTCAGTTTGGTTTGCAATTTAACCATGGATCGTCTTACAAATGAACAACGCTTGCAAATTATTGAATTTTACTATCAAAATTCGTGCTCGGTTCGAAATGTTCATCGCGCGCTGCTTCCATTTTATGATCGGCATTCTCGACCTTCTGAGCAGTCTATTCGGAAGATTGTGACCAAATTTCGCACCAAATTTACTTTGTTGGACATTAAACCACCAACACGTTTACGTACTGTGCGTATTGAAGAAAATATTGCGGCCGTATCAGCTAGTGTGACAGAAGACCGCGAAATGTCGATTCGGCGCCGTTCCCAGCAGTTAGGCCTTTGTTACAGCACTACGTGGAAAATTTTGCGGAAGGATTTGGGCGTAAAGCCTTTTAAGATACAGCTGGTGCAAGAACTAAAGCCAGCCGACCTACCACAACGCCGAATTTTTGGTGAATGGGCTCTTGGAAAGCTGGCCGAGGATCCGCTTTTTTATCGAAAAATTGTGTTCAGCGATGAGGCTCATTTTTGGTTGAATGGGTACGTAAATAAGCAAAATTGCCGCATTTGGAGTGAAGATCAGCCAGAAGCATTGCAACAGCTACCAATGCATCCCGAAAAAGCCACTGTTTGGTGCGGTTTATGGGCCGGCGGCATTATTGGGCCATATTTCTTCAAAGATGATGCGAATCGCAGCGTTACTGTCAATGGTGAACGCTACCGAGCGATGATAACAAACTTTTTTTTGCCCGAAATGGAAGTTCTTGACTTGCATGATATGTGGTTTCAACAAGACGGTGCCACATGCCACACAGCACGCGAAACAATGGCGCAATTGCGAGGCGAGTTTGGTGAACAGTTAATTTCACGTTTCGGGCCGGTCAATTGGCCGCCTAGATCGTGCGATTTGACACCATTAGATTATTTTTTGTGGGGGTATGCCAAGGCTAATGTGTATAGGGACAAGCCCGCTTCGATTGACGCACTGGAAGCCAACATCCATGCATTCATTCGTGAGATACCGGCCGATATGTGTGAAAGAGTATGCCAAAATTGGACTCAGCGGATGGGCTACCTGAGACGCAGCCGCGGTCAACATTTGCATGAAATTATCTTTAAACATTAAATTGCAAGGTTCAAACTATCGATTCAAATAAATATTTCATTCATTTTTCGAATTTTTTGTGTTTTTTTTTAAAAAAAGTTCTAAACCTCTTAAAAAATCACCCTTTATATACTTTTATGGGTCTACGACGAATATTAAGGGGTGTTACAAACTATGTATCAAAATTAATATACCCTTAGGATAGGGTATAATAATGGGATTTCAAAGTAATGATGATGCTTTAATTATTTCCAAATCGGCAAATAAACCTTCGTTACTCGAAGTACTTTTAATATTTGATTTGGAATTTTTTTTTTTGAGAACTACAAAATTGATTTCGACATTTAGTGTTGTTTGATAACAACTTTGATGGAAATTGTAGTAGATTGAAAGAAAGTACGAAGGTTACTTAATGAATATGTGAAATCGTTTATTAGTAGGATTCTATTAAAGCTGACTACTATACTATAACCTTGCAATTAGTTAGTAGTCGACATTTGTGTCTGTTTATTAGTAAGGCCCAATAATTAAACCATTTCATCAAGTAAAATAACTATTGTAAATTCAAACATTGAAAATATGTACAGAGTTTATTTATGAAGCGGAATTCAGGAAGAGACACAATATTCTCTCTTTATAAAACTTGTCGTTGTAAGAGCAAGTAAGAAGATGAACAAAAGAAATCTCACTAACTTCGATTTCGTAAATACGGAAACCATGATAAGGATGCTTATCATCTTTAAATATCTAAGTATGCATGTCTATATGAGTGAGTAGATTAAAGGTACGTATGAGAAATTTTCATAATTTTAATAGGTAGATTGTATTATTTAATTGAAACATAATATCAATAGCAAATTTAGGGAATTAATCAATTGTATTACTCATAAGTTAGGTGTCAAAGGAAAATTCAAATTTAAGTATGGACTTACGTAGTTCCTGGGATGTATTTGTGGTTATGTTATTTGTAATGCTTGATGTCATTCTATACAGCTGACTCCTCATGTGCGCACAATCGGTGGTCTGGTGTTGGTTCAGTGTTGATTAATATTAAAGATTATAATGAAGTGACACAGTGCGGGCATTAGGGAAATGAAGGATTAGAGAAAGGGAAAAACCGATGCACGTTGATTTTAAATGTTTGCAAATGTTTGCAGGAAAAACAGAGCGTGGTAGAGCATTCCACATACGTGGAGGAATTTTCATATTTCACAGTACGTCACCCCGGATACTAAAAGTACGTTAAGGGTAAACTGATGTGCATTCCTAGCATGGCGAGTATTGCGGTTCAATTGCTGTAGGGGTGGAATGCAACTGGCAATGTCATTTGAACACGTGGAAATACCGATAAAACAATTACAAGCAGGAGACATTACGATGATGACTAAGAGAGTCAACTGATTTCGCGATATCTCGATCGCCAATAAGTTTAACCGCACGTTTTAAATCCTGTCAAGTAGCTCCAAATATTTTATTGGTCCACCAGACCAGATACGAGCTTTTTATTCAAGTTTGGGGGCGAATAAACGCCTTATAAATTGTTCCCAGATCAATCAGAAGCGGTGAAATATTTCTTGCATCGATTAAGGAAAACTAGACACTTCGCAGCATTCTTGGTGACATCGAATTCCAACGAAGGTTGTCATTAACACACATACCGAGAATGGAAAGTCATTCAGTTCAAGTGCCATTCTTGGATAATGGCAGAGTATTAAGGTTTCGCTTCAATGACAGCAGACAGAATTGCGTTTTGGAAGCATTAAATTCCACTCTATTGGTTTTACCCCATTTAAGTATGCTGTCAAGATCGGAATTCAATGAGCTTAACATACGTTGCCATTCCAGTTCAACGCCCGAAGATGAGGAGCGTTGCCCAGGAAACGAATATGTTAAGCTGAGGGTACTGTCATCAGCAAAGGAATGGATTGGATTAGAAATGACAGACAGGAAGTCATTGATAAACATAAGGAAAGGCTACAGTCCGCTTGGGGCGAACAGTATGATACCCTATCCTTATCCCTATGTACCCCAAAGAAAAAAAGCAATGGGAAGATGATGGATAGCATTTTATTTCATTCTATGAAATTTATAAAAAAAAAATATTTTTTGAAAAAACGCCCCCAAAAACTAGGCGTGGCCAAAAACTTTGTATGGGCGATATACTGGAAAAAATATTGGCTAAATATATTGTTAAACATTTTTTTTCGATTTCTATGAAATTCGAAGAAAACAGCGGTTTAGTGAAAAACGCCCACAAAAAGTAGGCGTGGCAAAAAACTTTATATGACAAATTAATAAAGTTGGGCAGTACCTACATATCTTGTGAAGGTTGTACAACTTTATCTCTCTAACTTAAGCCTTAAAACGGTTTTTTCTAAATTGTGGGCGTGGCAGTGGGCGTATTTTGAAAATTTTAACACGTTACCATTTCGGGACCCTAGGGAGTATATGTTCTAAATTTTAGCTTCCTAGCATAATTATAAAGGCCTCAAAAGTTGATACGGACGGACGGACGGACGGACGGACATTGCTAAATAGTCTTAGATTTTGGTCCTGATCATAAATATATATACTTTTAGGGGTCTGCGACGAATATTAAGGGGTGTTACAAACTATGTGTCAAAATTAATATACCCTTAGGATAGGGTATAAAAATGAGAAAGAGAGTCGGAGACAAAACAGAGCCTTGAGTATGCTGAATGATGTGAATTGCAGTTATTCTAGCCAACTCGTAATATTTTCACAATTTTTTGCGGATTCGACTAATAGACAGTTGTTAGCGAGGTGATTGGGTTCGATTTCCTCGGCAATTCGATCAGGAGAAACAAGTGACTGATGCCTAGGTTGCTCAGCACATGGATGTTAACCACCGAATATTTCTGCCAGTTTCCACGCCGGAGAAGTTGTACTGGTGTCCCACAGGGTGTAATTCTTGATCGCAGTGGGCCAATAATGCTTTGCGTCTATTTTTATACCCTATCCTAAGGGTATATTAATTTTGACACATAGTTTGTAACACCCCTTAATATTCGTCGTAGACCCATAAAAGTATATATATATATGATCAGGACCAAATCCTAAGACTATTTAGCAATGTCCGTCCGTCCGTCCGTCCGTATCAACTTTTGAGGCCTTTAAAGTTATGCTAGGAAGCTGAAATTTGGAGCATATACTCCCTAGGGTCCCGAAATGGTAAAGTGTTAAAAGTTGTTAAATCCGCCCACTGCCACGCCCACAATTTAGAAAAAACCGTTTTAAGGCTTAAGTTAGAGAGATAAAGTTTTAAAACCTTCACAAGATATGTAGGTACTGCCTACCTTTATAAATTTGTCATATAAAGTTGTTTGCCACGCCTACTTTTTGTGGGCGTTTTTCACTAAAACGCTGTTTTCTTTGAAAATTTTCATAGAAATCGAAAAAAATGTTTAACAATATATTTAGCCAAAATTTTTCCCAATATATCGCCCATACAAAGTTTTTGGCCACGCCCACTTTTTGGGGGCGTTTTTTCAAAAAAATATTTTTTTTCTATAAATTTTATAGAATGAAATAAAATGCTATCTATCATCTTACTTATGAATTTTTTCTTTGGGCTACATAGGGATAAGGAAAGGGTATCATACTGTTCGCCCCAAGCGGACTGTAGCCTTTCCTTATGTTTTTTTTTATAAAGATCACTATATCACTAAATGGCTGGATCAGTTAGTATCCGGGGTGGACCTATTCCCTCTGACCTTCTGGATGGTCTTTGGTGTGGGCGAGTGTGGTGATGACCTGTCGATGCATGGGCACCAAAAGCAATTTAACACAACAACAAGGTCGTATTTGAGGTGCGGGGACAAATTTGTGCCTCCAAGTGTGGATGGATGGACCGGAGTTTAGATAGGTTGTAAATCTGTGTGCTTTGATGCCACATGCGGTTTTCCTTTATAAACGATAGGAATATATCAGAAATTTGTTTTCTAATTCCCGCGAAGATTATAATGACTTACCTTCTCGCAAAGGGTTAAAAGACTTTATAATAATAATGCTTTCTATTATTTTATTTCTTCTCAATTTGTGACAGAATTTTAACTTTTTTTCTAGTTTTTCCATATTCCCTGTTATTCGCGGAAACCACGCTCACACTTTACCACTTTTGACAAATAAAAATAACAAGCGCGCGTGCACAAAGCTTTTATACAGATATAGGTACATTGAACATAACTGGATACTGGATAACATGGATAACTCTCCAAATAATGGCCACGATGCGCTTTATACTTTTTTCATACCCTATCCTAAGGGTATAATAATTTTGACACATAGTTTGTAACACCCCTTAATATTCGCCATAGACCCATAAAAGTATATATATTTATGATCAGGATCAAATCCTAAGACTATCTAGCAATGTCCGTCCGTCCGTCCGTCCGTACGCAATTTTTAGGCCTTTAAAATTAAGCTAGAAAGCTGAAATTTGGACCACATATTCCCTAGGGCTCCGAAATGGTTAAGTGTAAAATTTTTTTGAAAACGCCCACAATTTAGAAAAAACCGTTTTAAAGCTAAAGTTAGAGAGATAGAGTGTTACAACCTTCACAAGATATATAGGCACTGCCCTCCTTTATAAGTTTGTCATATAAAGTTATTTGCCACGCCTACTTTTGTGGACGTTTTTGACTAAAATGCTGTTTTCTTCTATAATTTTCACAGAAAGCGAAAAAACTGTTTAACAAAATATTTACCCAATATTTTTTCCAACATATCGCCCACACAAAGTTTTTGGCCACGCCCACTTTTTGGGGGCGATTTTTCAAAAAAACTTTTTTTTTTTAATTAATAGAACTAAATAAAATGCTATCCATCATCTTCTTAATGCCTTTTTCTTTGGGGCATATAGCGATATGGATAGGGTATCATACTGTTCGCCTCAAGCGGACTGTAGCCTTTCCTTATGTTTTTATTTACGTACAGTGGCTCTCGTTTCCTGTGGTGTGGTGGTGCTCTTGATAAAGTGGAACAGTCATATAGGAGAATAAGTGTGTATTGCGATCTTTTCTTGAAAATATTTTGTATGCCAATCAGCGTTGCCATGAACAAAAAATTATTAGAGGCCTTTTTAAGGGTCATTTGCCAAAATTAAGGGCCACTATTCGTTGAAAGTTTAAATTGATTATGTCTTTTTGCCTGAATTTGAAAAATTTCGTAACTAAAAACATTAAATCTTTTTGCCATCAATTTCTTGTGAAAATTTGACCGGAAAATACGTTGCAGTGCTCGTTAATATATCACTCGCATAACAAACCGAGCTTACTTTCTAACCTAGACGTGGTCTTAAACCAATAGTCCTCTCCAATTAGCGCGATCTTAGACTAATACCTTCCAATTGTGCTGTGAAGCTCGTAGAGTTCATCGTTGCATAGTCTCCTGGAGTAACAATTGTGGACTTAGCGGACCTAAGACCGCACTGATAGAGTCGGGTCAGGTGAATCAGGTTTTTGTAAATCTTATGCGCTTTGTTTAGGAGACTGATAACTCTATTGTCGGCGCAGTTGAGAGGATCTCTTTTCTTTTGAAACAAGCTTTCATCATTCTTTCGACCATATCTTGAAAAAGAGCCTACACCAAGGCCTACACCAAGCTTCTTTTTCGCACCATCTACTCTTGCCTTTCACTGTTCAGCGGCTCCAAGTTATAGACCGTTCGGCCCTGCAGCGTTGTTGGACTTCAGTTTAGATATTACTGTCCTAACTTCATTTTGGCGGACAGAATTCAACAAACCGAACGCCTTCACAAAAAATATGGTCTACAGAACCTAGCTTGCCCATCGTAAATGTTTTATAAGATAACATTAATTATTTGTCGAAAGAATACAAAACGATGATAGGAAGTGCTAAAACGCAAAACAGAGGGTCAAATGGCCCCAACGGGCAATTTTTGGCAACTCTAATGCCGATTTCTATATTCTTCGCGTGCTGAAGTAAGGCGAACATCCTACAGTGATTTGTTAGAAATTATTAATTTCTTGTTTACACATTAAAATTATTAAGAAATTGATAGGGTTTTCGGGGAACACCTGTGCACCTTTGAAGGACGTCACTGCTTTCAACACATCCATTATGTGATAAGTTTCCTAGAGTCACCATTCCCCAGGTTGGTAGGTACCTACGTATGACAACAAGTTTTCATTAATTCTAACTGAAAACATTCCATGTAGAGAAGGCCGACAGCGCCGTCGAATGTTATTAAAAATGTTAATGAACTTTAAATGGTCGAATCCTCTTAAACTCACGTGCGGTAGAATTTCAACGAAAATTCTGTCTGTAATTCCAAAACACTAACTATTCTGCTGGATCCTGGTACGGGATCTGTCGTTAACAATCACATAAACACGCACACATAAACTGTGAAGTGAAAATATTTAAATAATATTTGCATAACAAATTCTCTGCGAAATAATTCGGTGTCTGCCTTCAGCTTTAGCTCGTGCAAATGAAGATGAACGGCTTTTGCCTCGAATGTAGTTTATCCATTCCATGCCGACCACAGCTATAGTGGAGTCCTTCTGCCTGGATGGTAAACGGTGAAGTGACATGTTTATTTTCGAAAGGAAAGGTTTCGTGAATAGTTTGCATGTTGCATCTCTCCGTTGCGTTGAATATGCAGTGTTCATCTGCGAAATTTTTGATGCTTTTCGAATGGTGGCCATTGTGCGTTGAAACATGAGATTTTGAGAGTACATTAGGAGTCGGGAAAGTGTTGAGGCTGAGGGGTATATTGGTATTATCCTACATACGCAACACGCAGAGCCAATGCCGCGTTGGCCGGCGGCTTCGGGCTTGGATAAAATCGTCGGTCGAACGAGTTGAACGGAAAATTACCCAGAAGACATTTTTCAATTAAAAATTTAAAACAAAAGTAGGGGAACATGGGGCACAGTGTATTTTTTTTCTTTTTTCTCTTTTTTCCAAAATCTTAACATTTTTATTTTGTTTTTCTATGGAAATTTTGGAAAAAAACAAGACTTTGTTAAGGTAAAAGTTGATGTACCATCTGAGTGCCTAAGCCGAAGAAATTTTTAATTTAAACTTTTCGCATAGTTGAGTAAGTATTAGACGTTTTGAAGCAAACAAAAAACTCCATTGGGGAAATTGCGAAAAGCACCAATTAAGTGATAATGCCACAAATACTGGCTCGTTTAACAATAATATTAATGCTGTCGATGTTTGCTCCTATTGACGCTGATATAAATTTAAATATTACTGATCTTAGTTTAAATGTACTAGAATAGCCGACTTGGAATTTGTATTACATTGCTTTCATTTTGACTGAGACATGGCTTCATGATGGAATCAAATTGACAAAACTCTCCTCTTTATTCTCATGACAGTTCTTATTTAAAGGGCTCCTGACCCGTGGAGAGTCTCTGCCTGAGGCACAGCAGCCTTCCATCCTCTACGGTACCGGGCACGCTGCTTCCAATTATCTAGACCAAGCGCTCTGACATCCCCAATGGCTTGGTCTTTAAAACTGAGCTGCAGTCTTCCTTGTCGTCTCGAACCTGGGGGCTGAGATTCGAAGATCCTCTTAGCATTATTGTCCATTCCCTCGTGACGTGGCCGAGCTTATCTTGGTACAGCTTATAGAGAAGGCGAATGTATCGTCTTCTCCATTCACCATTCTCGCAAACAGGACCAAATATTCGTCGAAGAATTTTTCTTTCAAAGGGGTGGACAAATGTTTGCTTGTTCGTTGATAGCATATATTTAGTCTTATACTCCTTTACTTCAAGACCAACTCAATTCGCCTGTTTCACTTCAAGTCGGGAGCGTCGATTGTTGAGGTCACATGATAGCGCAACATTTTGCCGAAATCCGGTGCATGTTTGGCAGAGTTCAGATGAGCTGCTGCGAAAATGCACATTGCCTCGCATGTTCTCCAGCGTCACGCGACACAGTGAGATAAGTTTTGCCGGGATTTCGAAGTCGGCCATCGCCATGTAGAGCTCCTTACGATGTGGCTCCATATACGGCTTTAAAGTCGATGAAAAGAAGGTGTGTCTCGTTGTACTTTCCCAGGATTTGCTGAAATGTGAAAATTCGGTCTATGGTCGATTCGACGCTCCCGAAGAACACTGAGCCTTCGTTCAGTTCTTACTCGTGGATAATTTCCAGACTTTCGTTGCACCGAATACATTTTTTTATTTACGTGGTACAAACCTGGGATCGCTCGCTTAGTAGTCCAACGCTCTTAACCACTAAGCCACTGCACCCACACGTCTCAAATAACGTCGGAATTAAAAATTCGACAACCCGACAAGATAATTTAAGTTAGAAACAGAGCATACAACAATTCCTAAATCATGCATTCACCTGGCTATTATCACTTCGTATATAATTTTATTTTCACCGTTGATTTCACATAGCACAAAAGAAATGGACTATGTTCCCTTCCCTATGCTGTATGCAAAGGACAATGGTTTCCCAGAGAGTCCACGCCTTGAATAATAATTAAGTCAGAATAAATTCCATTTTGAATTTAACCTCTTCAGCATTTTCACAAACCAACAAAGAGCGCAAAAACTAAAACACAACCCACCATCACCATTACCATCTCTAGTTTCGTTACATGGAGGTGCTTTCAACTGTGGTATTATCCCGTTCTTTTTGTTTTGGTGCAACAATAATGCATTCCGATACAAAGTTGCACAATTTAAGGGTTTCGGGGTGCTTTATATGCATTCCTCTGACTGTGCCCGCCTTATACGAAGCGAATATATTCATAACACATTGTGGGTGAAGAACCCTTTTAGTTGCAGTAATTCTCTTTCCCATTTACCCCGGCTTCCTCTTAATGGGACCGCAGTGGCAACTCGAGTAAGTTGTAAAAGTCCTCTCTGTGTTTCGCGTTGTACTTAACTTGAAAACCGCGTTGCTTTGAATATTTTTCGCTTGCTCAAATGCCTTTTGTTGCATGCATCTGAAATGAATGGTAAAATAAATGTCCCTATTCCAAAAAAGAGGACATTCAAAATGGAAAATGAGTGGGTTAGACAATAACAAAAAAACAAAAAATTAAATAAAATAAATAATAATGATTTACCCTCCACACACATGAACTATACAAATTCAATTCAATGGGCAAGCGTAGTTGTCAAGAGTTATTTATACAAAATACGTTGCCCGTGTGGGTGAATTTGCGTCAGGGAATTTATTGTGTTACGCTTAGGGTGGGTGCACAGACACATCTATGCTTTAAAAAAAGAGTGAATTGATGGTTAAGTTATTTCAGCAAGATACTGTTGCTAATTTTTATTTTAAGACTGAATGGCGTTTTCCATACTTGGTGTTGCAAAAATAACTAGCGAATGATTGTGTAAAGCTATATGAGTGACTGGCAGACGCGATGTATTTTCTTTTAGCGTATTTTCTTTTGGATGGATACGTACAATATGGGATGGGATAAATTTGCATTCCAACTCATCTGTGCAGTTAAGTTGGAGTAGTTTAATTGCAAAGAATGTATGAGGGATTTTTTTTACATTTTTTTACACCATTCACCGGTAATAAAAACGTTTGGTCGTTTATCAAGAATATTAAGAATTCGGGATCCCGATACTAATTTGCAATGATATTCCAGTTTTCACCTCTTCAGATAAAGTCAGTCTGTTTGTTGCTCATTCTGCGGCTATCTCAGCGCTCCCCCAGAACTTGAGCGCGTAGACCACTCCATGGGAGAAATCCACTTCCGCACTCGTACAGTGGCACAGTACTTCAAGATCTCCACATTCACAAATCCGCTGGCCCAGGTGGTATTTCTCCTATCGTTCTGAAGCGAAACCACTGCGTAAGCTTTTCTATCTGTCCCATTCTGAAGTGCTCTTTCCGAGAAGATGGAAAACAGCATGTGTCCAGCCAGTCCCATAAAAAGTTGAATCTTCCTCCTCCTACCGACCAATTTCAGTTATGTCCCTACTTTCCAAAGTCATGGAAACGTTAATAAATCTTCACCTTATGAATGGACAGTATGATTTTTGCGGCAACAGATCCACTGGTGATTGGATTACACATCTAACCGAAAAGTGGAACCATCTATTAACCATGGTGGTGAAAGTAAGGTCGTTGCGCTTGATATTTCAAAGGCTTTTGACAGAGTTTGGCGAAAAGTTGTTGAGTGTGCGAAAATTGCGTACGGATTTTGGAAGAAGAGAAGCACCGTCAGCTCCGTATGTTCGTTATCTTGTGGAAAAAGTGAAAGAAACTGGCATCCTCATCGATAAACCAAAGCGTGAAAAGCCAAAAACAGTGCGTACACCCGAGAAAATTGCTGCTGTGGCAGAAAGTGTGCGTGAAGCGCCATCAACATTAATTCACCGTCGTTCTCAACAATTGAACATTTCGGAGACATCATTGAGACGAATTTTGCATAAAGACCTTGGTATGACGCCATACAAAGTCCGATTGGTTCAGGAGTTGAAGCCAACTGACCATCCAATGCGTTTTCGCTTCGCTAAGTGGGCCTTCGATCGACTTAGAGAAGATGCCGATTTTGCCAAAAAAATCATCTTTTCAGATGAAGCTCATTTTGATCTTGGCGGGTATGTAAGCAAGCAAAATTGTCGCATTTGGGGCACAGAAAACCCGCACGCATACATTGAAAAGCTGATATACCCAAAACGAGTCACTGTTTGGAGCGGATTTTGGTCCAGAGGCATAATTGGGCCATTTTTCTTCGAAAATGCGCAAGGAGTGGCCGTTACAGGCAATGGCGATCGTTATCGGGCCATGTTGAATGAATTTTTATACCCTATCCTAAGGGTATATTAATTTTGACACATAGTTTGTAACACCCCTTAATATTCGTCGTAGACCCATAAAAGTATATATATTTATGATCAGGACCAAATCCTAAGACTATTTAGCAATGTCCGTCCGTCCGTCCGTCCGTACGCAATTTTTAAGCCTTTAAATTCAAGCTAGAAAGCTGAAATTTGGACCACATACTCCCTAGGGCTCCGAAATGGTTAAGTGTAAAATGTTTTGGAATACGCCCACTGCCACGCCCACAATTTAGAAAAAACCGATTTAAAGCTACAGATGGACAGATAGAGGGTTATAACCTTCACAAGATATGTAGACACTGCCCTCCTTTATAAGTTTGTCATATAAAGTTTTTTGCCACGCCTACTTTTTGTGGGCGTTTTTCACTAAAATGCTGTTTTCTTCGATAATTTTCATAGAAACCGAAAAAAAATGTTTAACAAGATATTTAGCCCATATTTTTTCCAATATATCGCCCATACAAAGTTTTTGGCCACGCCCACTTTTTGGGGGCGTTTTTTTCAAAAAATGTTTTTTTTTTTCTAAATTTTATAGAATGAAATAAAATGCTATCCATCATCTTCTTAAGGTTTTTTTGGGGCATATAGGGATAGGGATAGGGTATCATACTGTTCGCTCCAAGCGGACTGTAGCCTTTCCTTATGTTTTTTTACAAAAATTGAAGAGGAGGATATTGGCAACATTTCGTTTCAACAGGACGGCGCTACGTGCCACACAGCCGAAGCTACACTCGATGTTTTGCGTCCTGTTTTTGAAGATCGCATTATCAGCCGCAGAGCTGATTGGACTATTATTTATGGGGTGTCGTAAAAGATAAGTGTTAAGGCGATATGCCAGAGATAATTGACGCTTTAAAGCACAATATTCGTGATTGGTGAAATACAGCTGCATACAATCGATAATGTGCTTAAAAATTGGACCGATCGTGTAGGCAACTGCATGGCCAGCCGAGGCAGCCATTTGAATGAAATTATTTTCCATTATTAACCGGAAGGATTGTACTTTCAAATAAAAAAAGAAATTTGAGAAAATATTCAGTAGTTTTTTTTTATAGCATTTTCAAAAAAAAAAGTTATTTGGCGGACCCTTTATATGCTGATGTCCCTCAAGGTTCTGTTTTGTCTCCCACACTCATTCACTTCTTACCCAATTCATTCCTTCGCTGATTTGTATCGTACCCATATCTTCGCATATTCATTTTGGGAGTCAAGACTCTCATCTTCGGCCGTGAACCTAGAACGGCAACGTATGTTAAGTTCATTAAATTCTGACCTTTTCAGCATTTGTAAGCTTCCAAACCACAATGCTGTGTTCCGTCAATAAAGCGAAACTCCAATACTCTGCCATTATCCATAAATGGCACTTGTATCGCCGAAACCAAAAAGCTTTCCATCCTCGGTATGTGCATTAATGACAAACTTCGATGGATTGAACACAAGCGATGCAAGAAAAATTTCACCCCTTCTGATCTGGCTTATATTTATAAGGCGTTTATTCGCCTCAAAGATAAGTATAACGCTCACATCTGGTCTAGTGCACCAATAACATCTTTGGAGCTACTTAATAGGACTCAAAAAAGGGCGATGAAACATACTGGCAATCGAGATATCGGCAAGGCGCTTGACTCTCTTAGTCACCGTCGCAATGTCCCCTGCCTTTCATTATTTTATCGTTACTTTCATCATAAGTGCCCTAATGAAATAACCAGTTGCATTCCACCCCCACAACAATTCAGTCGCAATACTCGCCATGCAGGGAATGCATATCAGTTCACCCTTAAGCCTATATTCGTTTCTTAACCATACCATACAAATATGAAATGCTCTACCACGCCCTGTTTTTCTTCACACTATAGTTTACAGACTTTTAAAACCGACGTACATCGGTATCTTTCTTTCTCTAATCCTCATCCTTCCTAATTCACGCACTGTGACACTAAAGAGTACCCCTTTAGAGCGCGTATATTATAAAAAGAAAATTACACAGTTTTATTAGAAATTCTGAGGAGATTTTTCCTTGTTTGGGACAGTAACTTAATGTTAAATGCTTCCGCAAGTGAGCTACGAAGAGCATTCTATGAATAATTTGGATGTTTTACCCTTGATGACAGTTTGGATACCAATAAGTATGGTATGAGGCTATTTTGTTTTCTGTAGTTGGATAAGGCGGCAAAACTCGCGGATAGCAAGTAGTTCCGTCCCGGCAATATCAGAAGTCTATATGATTGTGAGATGTTAAGAGAACCAGGGAAAACACTCTAATTTACTCCGCAGTGCAGTGGCTTATTGGTTAAGTGCGTTGAAATGCGCTGCTCCACTTCTTGAGAAGGTCTGACAAAATTCCAAGAATAAGAAATGTCATGAGGCATTAAACTGTAGGTCCCTTCCATTCGTGTCAAATAATTTATCAACAATGGCTATAGAAGCTAGACTTTAGGTACTGTATGGGACGTTAACGCCTAATATTTTCAAGAATCCCTCATTAGCATTTTTAAAAAGTAGGTAAAAAAAGACTCAAGTAAAGACCTATAATATGTGCATATTATTCTGCCTTTCGTATATTCTACCCGGATACTGTTTTTAAATAAAAAAAATTATTATATGGACCATATAGGACCCAAAGCCTAGCTTCTCCAATCAATGTGTGTGCGAAGATATATTTTTTAACACGAATGGAAGGGACCTACAGTTTAATGCCGATTCTGAACGGCAGTTAATTTTTAAGAAGTTCTTACTCTTGGATGTTTGTCAGACGTTCGCAAGAGGTGGGACACCGAATAAAAACTTTCAGGTGGTACAGGCCGGGATTTGAACCAGCGACCTCTCGCTTAGTGGTCCAACGCACTTAACCACTAAGCCACTGCACCCACTGTTTAATACTTTTTGTTAAAATTAACGCAAGAATTTCTTGATATCAGATAACCAAAGTGCGAAAATGTTTCCACTGTAGGTACTGATTCGGAGGGTGTCAACATTATAACGTTGAAAGAATTTTGAAAGTCGTTGAAATAGTCTTATCCACATCAAACGCACGTTTTGTTGCATGTCGTGATCCAGTTCTATGGCCTGCCTCTCTTTCACGCTTGTATCAAAACATTGATTGATTTTTGATGCGGCTATAGATGGATTATGTGAAGTGAAGACTTCCTTGTATCTTTGGACTTTTTGCTCAAACTCCGTTGCTCATGCGAAGCAACTAACTATATCTCAGCCGCCGACAATTTGCCCAAAAGTTCGAACGGGGTCTGAGCTCTGGATCATCTGTTTCAGGAGCGCCTCGTTATCTTATCGCCACCTTTTATTTCTTCATATTTTTAGTAAGAATTGGCTCCTAGAAAATAAAGGAGTTTTTGTGCTCGTTTGAAACTCCATGCAGTTGTTTTAGGTCTGATGTTGTTACAAAGATAGTTGCGGAAGTTGATCCAGGTCCAGGTTACACTTTCCTTTGCATTTTCTTAATTGTAATTGCAGCATATGTCCGCATAATACGCTCCTACGACTGCGTTCATACAACGACTGCTATTTATTTTTGGAGGAAGCAAAGATGTCATTACCTTTCTACAGAAAAAGTGTTATACGAGACACATTTCTTTCTTTTCACCTCTAATGCTCCCTTTCTAACGTATTTTCCGGCTGCTCAGGGTTGGCTCGTGGGAAAGATGGGGATTTCGAATTATTGACTATTGGAATGAAATGTAGGAGACAATCAAACTATTACTTGTATACGTCAGTTTGGTGCCAACGCTATGACTAAACAATTCTGAGCGGGGAACTCTTAATTCAAAATGTTTGAAGCTCCATAAGGGGGTACGTATTGTACAGATTTGTCGTGTTCGTTGTTATACTATGGGATAACCTGTACATATTAAAGGGAAAGATGACGATGATGGTGGTGATGAAGATGACCGACAAAAAAAAGAGAATTAGAGAGACATGCCTAATTCGAGGTGTGTTCTGAAACAAACCAAACTTATTGACGCGTAGAACAAATCAAAACTCTGGCGTTTGTTATACATATTATGTGATTGTAAAATTTGTACTTCTTTATAATAGAAAACATCAACTACAACATCAGGAACATCTTGACGCTGGTTTGCTGAAAATGAATTTTAATATACAATGGTGGTCACAAAAATAGAGCCACACTATGTGATGCATAATAAAAAAATACAATTTAAGAAAATAAATGAAGAACATAGTTGTAACTAAATCATACTATATTTCATTGGTGCTTAAACAGAATGTAAATTATTTACGAAAAAAAACAATGTAAAGGAAAAAATTAACAAAAATGGAGTACTAGGCGAAAAATCGGTTGGCCATTGAAATAGAGCCACTATCCTTAGTACGTAAGACACCCACAAAACCAAGAATTTTCTTCAATGTATACCAAGAAAAGCGTGAAACACGGGCCTCATTTTCTTGGTATGATGTTGGTTCAATATTCTAGCTAAAACAAAATATGGACCAACACGAATATGTAAATATTCTTGGCAACGTTATGGTGCCGTTTGCCGAGAATCATTTGCCCTTAAGAAGGATATTTCAACAGGACAATGCACCAAAGCATACCTCAAAGAAGGCCAATTAATTCTTCCAGGACCATAACGCGACAGTGTTACCTTGGCCAGCTCAATCACCGGACCTAAATCCGATTGAGAATTTATGAAAGGAACTCAAAACGGCAGTAGGTAAGCACCAAGTCAAAAATACAACAAAATTGTGGGAAATTGTGAAGAAGGAATGGTTACACCTGTCCAACGATGCCAAGCTCCAATACCGAAACGCTGTGAATCTGCAATTAGAAATAATGGACATGCAACTGAGTATTAGTTCTCACAGCTTAAATGACATATTTTTATACCCTATCCTAAGGGTATATTAATTTTGACACATAGTTTGTAACACCCCTTAATATTCGTCGTAGACCCATAAAAGTATATATATTGATGATCAGGACCAAATCCTAAGACTATTTAGCAATGTCCGTCCGTCCGTCCGTCCGTCCGTCCGTCCGTATCAACTTTTGAGGCCTTTAAAGTTATGCTAGGAGGCTGAAATTTGGAGCATATACTCCCTAGGGTCCCGAAATGGTAAAGTGTTAAAAGTTTTTAAATCCGCCCACTGCCACGCCCACAATTTAGAAAAAACCGTTTTAAGGCTTAAGTTAGAGAGATAAAGTTGTAAAACCTTCACAAGATATGTAGGTACTGCCTACCTTTATAAATTTGTCATATAAAGATTTTTGCCACGCCTACTTTTTGTGGGCGTTTTTCACTAAAATGCTGTTTTCTTTGAAAATTTTCATAGAAATCGAAAAAAAATGTTTAACAATATATTTAGCCAATATTTTTTCCAATATATTGCCCATAAAAATTTTTTGGCCACGCCCACTTTTTGGGGGCGTTTTTTCAAAAAAATATTTGTTTTTCTTTAAATTTCATAGAATGAAATAAAATGCTATCCATAATCTTCCTAATGCTTTTTTTCTTTGGGGTACATAGGGATAAGGATAGGGTATCATACTGTTCGCCCCAAGCGGACTGTAGCCTTTCCGTATGTTTTTTAATGTTTTTTACCATGTTTTGTGAGTTTTTGAAACAAAGAAGGAAAGTGTCTCTATTTCAGTGGCCAACCGATTTTACGCCTAGTACTCAATTTTTGTTCATTGTTTTCTTAACATTGTTTTTTCGTAAATAATTTACATTCTGTTTAAGCACCAATGTGTAGTTACAACTATAGGGTCCGCCATTTAACGTTTTTTTTTTTTTTCAACTAGTTCGCGAAATAAGAATGGTAACACTTAGCTCATGTCTGATTTGACAGATAATTAGTTTTATCCTTCCGCTGAACGAATATGGTTGTATATACGCTAAAACAACGCTGGGAAATATTGCGGCATAATTGGGCCATTTTTCTTCGAAAATGAGCAAGGAGTGGTCGTTATTGAATTGAAGAGGAGGATATTGGCAACATTTGGTTTCAACAGGACGGCACTACGTGCCACACATCCGAAGGTACACTCGATGTTTTGCGCCCTGCTTAAAAAAAAAGTTATTTGGCGGAATCTATATGTTCTTAATTTATGTTCTTAAATTGTATTTTCTGGAAGGATATTATGCATCACATAGTGTGGCTCTATTTTCGTGACCACCACTGTGTACTCACTAAATTTGGCACTTTAGATTACATAACAAGATATGACAAAATATTCAAAATTTTATTTCATTTTTTTTTAATTTAAAACCAATAGGTATGTTATTATTTTTATACAAACAACGTGATTACCACTTCAGCTTCACTAAATATCACTCCCTCTTATCATGTTTAATTTATAACACAAATATGATGGACTATAAAGGTACATAATCTACCTAATTTCTGTCAGGAGAAGGCGGATTTGCCGGGTTCGAACGCGGTCCTGATTAATCCACGTGACTTGGTCATGCCTAAAATTGCTTTACATAGAAAAGTTCCTCGCGCTGTTTCTATAAACTTTGCTAGATTCCTGGGTATGTCCGTTCAAATCAAGGAGAATCTATTTAAGATCATGTTAGTGCCTGTCTTGCTCTATGGATCTGATGGATCTTTTTCAAAAGCGTATAAAGCGGATAGTATTCATTTAAAGTTTCATTAAAATATGTAAATGATATTTGAACAGGCGAAAAAGAATCTAACTCAGTATTATTTATGGTATAGGCTCGTCCCTGTTTGAAACTTTAAAGTGAGGGACCGTATTCAAAAACATTGATAGATTATTTTTGGCATCCTTTTTTTTGGTTAGACTTATAGTTATTTCATTTCAAATTAAAAAAGGGAGCAATAAGAAAACTTGTTATATCAAGTGCTTTGTTCCCAAACCAACAACCTTCCATTTTTAACCTTTTAAAATGAGTTCATTTAACAAAAATTTAATTCTAAATTCAAAACAGGTTAACTTTTCAAAACAACTGTTAGTGGTGAACTTTTTTTTTCAATTCTATTTCAATTTATTTAATACCTAAATCTAGTGTACAAATAAGACATAGTCTTTTATAGTACTTAAAATTATGGATATTTAACATGGTTTAATTCAATTAAAAGCATAGAACCTACAGTAATACAATGATTGAATAGATAAATAGATAATGAACATAGATATCAGAATTGGTGAGGAGGGAGGCGATTGGTATGATAGAAGGGGGTGAAAATCCGGAAAAGGGTAAGAAGATGAAATAGATAGTTGTTGCATTTTAAGAGAAATATTCCAACGCGGCATTTTTAAAATGTGAGGCTCCGATTATTTGTTTTACCCTAATAGGCAGAGAATTCCAGAGTCTAGTGGCATAGACGAAGATATGAGGAGTGGAGTTCAGATAGTTAGAGGTAGGTATAATGAGACTGAATGTTCCAGACGAACGAGCGAATGAGAGTTTTTCATACAGGTATGCTGGTGTTCAGGTTTGAATGATTTTGTGCAAGAAAACACGCAAGAACTGTTGAAGCGAACAACCAAGGACGTGATTGTGGTGAGCCCGTAAACATACCTTACCATGTCATTGAATGCAACAGTCAATTTGTGCTGATACAGGGAGTCAAGTTTGCAATACACTGCTGATGCATAATCAATGTAGGGAACTAATAAGGCTTGAGCACGTCTCAGTCTCGTATTTACAGGAGTTAAACTTGCGAATAATCAAAGTTTACGAAGACCACCATAAATTCTGCTCACAGTATGACTACTGGGACATAGAGAGCGGTTAATCTTAAAATCTAGGTTGGTTACCGTATCCGCGAACTGCAATTGTGTAACATTGAGGTAAATGGGCGGCATAACTTCGATATTGTGAAGTTTCTTAGATATTAAAATCAGCTGGGATTTAGCTGGATTGAGAGTCGGGCAATTGTGAAGTGACCATTGGTAGATGGCAGATAGATCCTCATTCAGCCTGCAAGCGAGGTCCTTAACTAGGCCTATGGGTCTCGATCAATAACGGGTGATCCAGGTAGAGATACTTTTTTTAATAGCCTTTTTTGACAGATCACGTGTGAGTCGTGTCATGCTGTCATGTTATTTTTGTTTAGTATTGTTTGGCATTTCATAATGGAAAGACTTACGCGTGAACAACGTTTACAAATTGTTCAACTTTATTATGAAAATTCACGTTCTGTGAGGAATGTGTTTCGTGCACTTCGCTCAACTTATGGTCAACATAATCGGCCTACTGAGCCTACTATTCGCAACACCATCACCCATTTTGAGACCCAGCATTCATTATTGGATAATATTCGACCGAATAGATCACGTCCAGCACGCTGTGAAGAAAATATAGCGGCCGTAGCTGAGAGTGTACACGAAGACCGTAGAGAGTCGATTCGGCGCCGTTCGCAGCAACTCGGACTGACGTATGGAACGACTTGGCGCATTTTACGTCAAGATCTTAAATTGAAAGCGTACAAAATACAGCTTGTGCAACAACTGAAGCCGCTCGACGTTCCCAAGTGACATCGCTTCGCTCTATGGGCTCTTGAAAAGTTCCAAGAAGATCCGACGTTTTCGAGGCAAATTTTGTTTAGCGATGAGGCCCATTTCTGGCTCAATGGGTATGTAAACAAACAAAATTGCCGCATTTATATTTGAGCCTCAACCGCATAAAAATGATGATTTAATGAATATACAAAATAGAATAGGCCCCAGTATAGAGCCCTTATGCACACCTGCTAATATATTTTCACGAGAGATGATTTTTCACCAACCACAACCCTTTGAGTACAATTACTTAAGTAATTACTGATTAGGCGAACCGAACTTTCACAAAATCTGAAATAACTTTTTAATTTCTCAGTAAGGATGGAGTGATTGACCGTATCAAAAGCTTTGGAAAAGTCAAGGAGGCAGAGTACTGTGATTAAGTCCAAGTCGTAGCTGATCCTTATGTCATCAAGGACTTAACAATTATGGTAAGCTCGAAAGCCCGACTGGACAGAAGTAAGTAGGTTATGTTGCTCTAGGTGACTCAAATTCTGCTTAGATAGGACTTTTTCCAATACTTTTCATAGGCAGGGATGGACTTTACTAAAAGAAGAATTCTATAAATAGAAAAAAACACTATCAAGGTAGATACAACTATATATAAACTGTATCACTTTTCTATAAAGTAACTTTTTTGGCAAACTAGTTGTATACCGCAAGCCAGTTAGAAGTAGAAATTAAGATACATATGTGGGTAGCAAATCTACCTACAGTCTTCTCAGTATAGATAAATCGTTCTCAGCTTTGCTTCGGGTGACCTTTTTAACCTGCGCACAATTTATATCCCTAGTAACTAATCTGCCACCAAATTAATTCCATTATGCCGCTTCCATTCCTTCCACTCTCCGGTGTAATATCATCCCGTCCACTTAAAATATATTATTTATGAGATTTTCTTACGTCTTCAAAGACGCATCGAAAAATTGTGTTCCTCTCCGCCAGACACAGAATGCGAATGCAACCCCTAATGCCTGAGAACTTACAAACCTGGTACAGCTTTTCAGTTTTCAGTTTTCACTGCAAAGTCGGTGGTAGCTATGGCCACTTGTCCAATAATTGCTCTTATCCACAGTGAAACAAAGAACACATTGCAGTTTTGTTGGTATCCCTGCCATATTGTGGGTCCTTTTCGCATCTGCACTTATTCCGTGCACCAAACGAATTGCACTATCATTGAAGTAATTAATATTAGTTTTGCCATCGCCCGCGCGTTCTATATAAACTTCCTTATGTAACCCACTACAAGTTGCCCGGCGCTGTAGCGCTCACTCGACGAAAACGTTTCTCCCTGGATGCCATGGGAGATTCTTTCTGTTGTGGAATTCATAAATAATAATGAGGTATAAAACTTAAAAGCAAGGTGCCATGGTGAAGGCGGTAGAAAAAATAACAGGGGAGGACGGAAACAAAACACCGAAGCTGCTACAAAGAAAGTTTATATTAAGAAGTTTTGCTTCGTTAGGCTTTAGGACAGGTGGCGAAATACCCGAAGGTTGGCTTGCACAAGCACACTCTGACAAACACATTTATTGCATCTTATTTGCCAATCCCTGTTTGCTTTAGCCGGATTCGCATATAGTTAACCAGCTGAAGACTACTCCTCCACACCATCAGAGTCGAAGTGGAGGGCGATCGTGAAGACTGAGTTACATAGTACATATATAGGTGTGCATAAGTGGGCTTAGGGTTTTCTATTTTCCTGTAGATGGTTTTGCTTAAACAACGGAGAATTATTGCATGGGAACGAAGCAACTGTTGCAGGATAAAAATGCATTCACAGGCGATGGTCGTTGGTTGTATAAGATAAATTTTGCTCCTTGCTTCCCGACATGTGTAATTTAGGAACCACTACCTACCTACATTGGTGTACCGTATTGGTGGACTGGGATGACTATCTCATTCGGATGATGTGGGTTTTTATCGCAATTACGAAGACTGTGATCGTCGTTACTACGTAAAATTGGTAGTAATATTTTTCGTTACATATAAATAAATAAATGAGGCTATACAACTTTTCTGGGCGTATAATAACTCACCACCTTATCTCGACCTTTTTTGTGTCTCTTTCAAATCTGATTAAACACTATGTGCCCATTTTCTGGCACCTGACTTAAACATCATAATTATCCTAAGGGTATATTAATTTTGACACATAGTTTGTAACACTTCTTAATATTCGTCGTAGACCCCTAAAAGTATATATATTTACGATCAGGACCAAAACCTAAGACTATTTAGAAATGTCCGTCCGTATAAACTTTTGAGGCCCTTAAAATTATGCTAGGAAGCTGAAATTTGTAGCATATACTCCCTAGGTCCCGAAATGGTAAAGTGTTCAAAAAGTTTAAATCTCATGCCTGGGTAGATTAAGTATCTTCTTGGCACGGTTTCTGAAGGCGGTTTCTGAACTGGCTAGAAAAGGCGTCTCCGAGCCTTTTCTAGCCAGTTCGTCAGCGTTTTCATTTCCATCAATTCCCTCGTGTCCGGGAACACACCAGACTTTGGTCCTCGTTCCTGGTGTTGAGTGCTTGAAGGGTTTCAAGCAGTGCAGTACTGATTTGTAGTCAATTATGGGCGAGCTAAGGGCTCTTATAGCTGATTGAATAAATGGATGTTAGTACCTCAAATTCCTGACATTTGAATAAGGTTCGCGCATTCCTTAATGGAATGGAGCTCTGTCTGAAATACACTGGGACACTATTCCATTGGTATTGAAACATTTTTGTTGGGTTCGTAGATACCAGCTCCCACCCCCAGTCCGTTTTTGAACCATTCGTATACCACTTTAGGCCGTTTTGGTAATTTGGCGGGTTGTTGCCAACCCATGCTTGTCTATTTGTGATTTCAGTAGAGAAACCTTTGATAAAGCATAGTGTTTTTGTAGTTTGATCTGTGACCGCGCAGATGATTGCTACATAATATCTATGATTTCTCTAGGATATGGATTTCTTCAATATTAATTTATTTATTTATTTATCTATCTACAAGCTTAGGCTAACAGATTTTAGAAATAGTATTATAAAAATATTTAGAATATTTACAAAAAAAGAAAAAGAAACAAATAATAAAAATAAATTTCATAAATAAAGAAAAGGAAATAAAAACCAAAATCATTAAAATGTAAATATTAAGACAAGTTTAGTTTTGAACAAGTCTCTTGTCCAGCTTAATTCAATATTCTGACAATCTTCATTGAAATGTCTTATGCATCTACAGATGGGTTCATTATTACCATAGTTAGTTCTGTGGTATTGCTCGAAAAGCAAATCTTTAGAGCGTAAGACTCTTGATAGTGCATAAAGTGGTATTTTGGAGAGTAAGGAAGGGCATTTAACGTGATAATTCAAAATATCCCTCACAAACGTTATATCATGCATACATCTTCTGGATTTCAGTGATTTAATACCATGAAGTAAACAACGCGACTTACATTCCGGGATAGAAGTCCATTTCATTTTATAAAATATAAATTTAGAAAAACGTCTTTGGACTTTTTCAATGCGTTCAGAGAAATTCTTCAAGGCCGGGTTCCAGATAATATCCGCATATTCGAGTAACGATCTAATTAGAGATATGTAAAGGGTGATCCATTTCGAGGTTCCCTACTTTTTTAAACAAAAACACACAGAAAATTCAAATTTAATGGAGAATGTTTATTATCACTTGAAATAATATTCTTTGGCATTTATTTTTTGAAGATTTTGTCTATCAAATGTTGGCCGTTGCTACGTCGCAGATGGTCCATCCGTTGAGTCGAATTTTCGATCACTCGTTCGAGCATTTCGACTGGTAACTGGCGAATGACACGCGTGATGTTTTCCTCCAAGGCCTGAATGGAAGCGGGTTTGTCGGCATAAGCTTTTGACTTTACATATCCCCACAGGAAAAAGTCTAACGGTGTGATATCACACGATCTTGGTGGCCAATCGACCGGCCCAAAATATGAAATGATGTGCTCACCGAAATGTTCTCTCAATAAGTCCATTGATTGATGTGATGTGTGGGAAGTGGCGCCGTCTTGCTAAAAACAAATGTCGCCGAGATCACGAGCTTAAAGCATAATTTTTAAAGAAATATGGACCGATGATTCCACCGGCCCACAAACCGTTGTTTTTTCTGGATGAAGTGGCAGTTCTTCAATCTCTTCAGGTTGCTCTTCGTCCCAAATGCGGCAATTTTGTTTGTTTACATACCCATTGAGCCAGAAATGGGCCTCATCGCTAAACAAAATTTGCCTCGAAAACGTCGGATCTTCTTGGAACTTTTCAAGAGCCAATAGAGCGAAGCGATGTCGCTTGGGAAGGTCGAGCGGCTTCAGTTGTTGCACAAGCTGTATTTTGTACGCTTTCAATTTAAGATCTTGACGTAAAATGCGCCAAGTCGTTCCATACATCAGTCCGAGTTGCTGCGAGCGGCGCCGAATCGACTCTCTACGGTCTTCGTGTACACTCTCAGCTACGGCCACTATATTTTCTTCACAGCGTGCTGGACGTGATCTATTCGGTCGAATATTATCCAATAATGAATGCTGGGTCTCAAAATGGGTGATGGTGTTGCGAATAGTACGCTCAGTAGGCTGATTATGTTGACCATAAGTTGAGCGGAGTGCACGAAACACATTCCCCACAAAACGTGAATTTTCATAATAAAGTTGAACAATTTGTAAACGTTGTTCACGCGTAAGTCTTTCCATTATGAAATGCCAAACAATACTAAACAAAAATAACATGACAGCATGACACGACTCACACGTGATCTGTCAAAAAAGGCTATTGAAAAAAGTATCTCTACTTGGATCACCCGTTATTTCTATGACAGTTAAGTGTGGAGTACCTTTGCTAGCTTGGTCTACATTCCATCGGCCTAAATGTTGGCAAGGATGACTACTCCATCACTTAGAATTTCAGACTTATAAGTCTATTATCACTCACCAACTTTCTGCAATGGAAACTGATTTCCAGCGAGGAATATCCAGCGGTACATCGCTACAGAACCATGTTAGACAGATAGAGAGTGCGCTCGATGAGAAAGATTACGCGCTGATCATTTTCATTGAAATTGGGAGTGCATATAAGGGTCCGCTAAATGATCGACTTGATGAAGAAGAATCACTTGTCGCATGGATCAGAGCCATGTTGGAGAGCTGGACCATGGGTGCAGTAAAAAATCTCTGTTGAACACGATCAATGTTTGCGGTCTCTACGCTCAGACTTATGCTGATAATGTTGCAGTTCTGTCGGAACAAACCAGTGAATGCTTATAAGAAACGCTTACGAAAAAGAAAAATTGGTATAGATACTGGAAATGGGCTCTTGGTGAGTCCTCTAAAAATCAAATCTGTTTTCTTAACGAGAAAAAAGAAAAAGGAAATCGATGGGTTTTTTGTAAACAAGTACTTAAATATGGTAGTTAACCGCGAAAGGAAGCTCTTTGGACCAAGCATGTCGAGACGAAGACATTTAAGACATTGTCGGCTTTCCGGCAGTGCAAGCATCACATTTGAGCAGTTTCTCATAACAGTTCTTACTCTAGGATGTTTGTCAGACTTTCGAAAGAGATGTGGGCAGTGAATAAAATCTTTTACGTGCTAGGGGGCGGATTTCAACCTGAAACCCACATCCGGGGTCTTCGTCGGCGATAAAAATTACAAAGCCTATACTTATCCCAAATTCAAAAATGGTTTCAACCAGGATCTGAGCCAGGAGAGGAATGTAATCGCATTTTACGGATCGTTCCAAGACCTGTCCGGGTTCAATTGCTGATACCCTTGTGGAATCTGACAATATAAGGCTATTCGCATGCATCGAACTTAATGTGCCTGTGGTTAAAGCCAAGCTGCGGCCATAAGCCTTTCTTAATATTTAATCAACGTTTAAGTAATTGCTCCAATAAAAGTTTGATTTTGTTTGGGTTCCGGGTCATTCTGGAATCAGGAGAAATGAAATCTATGCCGACATTCTCAGATATAATACTCGATTCCACTACTTTTCGAGCTGCAGGCAGACCAAACTAGACTGTGGAAAATCAGCGGTAATTTAGCTGTCACTAGCGTAAAAATACTGCAGGCATTCTCTCAGGCCAAATTGCTTTGCAATAACTTGATACAAGTATTTGCGACACTTTTGGAGAAGGCGAAAAGACTGAGCAGCATTTCTTCTGTGAATGTACTGCCTTGGGTCGAATCAAGCTTCAGGCTCCAGACTTCAAGCCTAAACTGTGCTCCTATCACTGAAGTGTCCTCTCAGCTTTCTGGCAAATTCGGATAAATTACTACAGTAAAATGAAATATCTGTCCAGCTTAATAAACTCAATAAATAGAGTCTAAATTCATCAGTGAATGTACAAAGCTTCCGAGGAAAGAAATCACCTCAAAGCTCAATTCTTAAACCATTGCTTTTTATTCTCTATGTAAATAACCTGTCATCGGTTGTCAGGCGTAGTTCGGTTAACATGTTCCCCGACAATGCCCAGATTTGTTTTTTTTTTTTGCAAGAAAGCAATTGATTGTAGATGGGGTCTTCAACCCCGCATTACGCATTGGCTATATATCTCGGTTGCAAGACCTATACTCATGTACGGCGCGGTGGTCTGGTGGACAACTCCCTCGGCAGCACTCGACAATCTGTTTCATTTAAAACCTCTCCACATCAGACAACTAGCTGACAATTAGCTGCTAATTCGGCCATTGTCCTTTAAGCAACATCCCAGTGGATTGTTTCAGGCGAAAGTCATGGCGATTAAAGAAGCTTTATCTTGGCTGAAAAGAGACGTTAGAGCTATCCGAATCTTCTCTGACAGTCCAAGCTGCATTAAAATCAACTCAGTTTCTCTAAACTCTAAAATTGCCCTAAATTGCCGTTCCTCCATTAATTCAATTGCAAATGTCAAAGCATTTCAATATTTACCTCTGCTCGCTGCTGGGGCATAGAGATATCCTAGGGAACTGCAAGGCCAACGAACTAGCAAAGAACACGGAACCACACTGCCTGATATTTCAACTTATAAAGGTTCCATAGGCATTCCAATTGCCACATGGAAACTAATGCTAACATTAGAAGGCATTGAGGAAATTAATCTTAGGTAAGTTAGTAGCACAACTTGTCAACAACAACAGAATGCAGATCAGCTTTACAATAGGTGTCATCACTGCATACTGTCTTATAGGCAGACACTCAACTAGGCTTGGCATGTACTCAAATGACTTTTGCAGAAGCTGCAGGAACGAGGAGGACATGTACTTTCACATGTACTGCTCTCTCCTAGAATCGTAAGGTCCACCTAGGTGCCTTCTTTCATGACAATCTTGACATCTGTGAACTACTGACGTTAAAGGTCTCTTCCTCTAAATCCAGAACTCCAAATGGTTTAGCGTGCAGAGTAGTAAATGTTTAGATCCTTGCAGTATCACAACTTACCTCTTTTTGATCTAAGTGAGTCGGACTCACCGGCTGCCATTTTAACCTAACCTAACCATGCCCAGTTGGCAGTTGTCATACGTTCGAATTTAGAAAATACCGGCCATCCAGACCCAATACCGATTTCTATATCGATTAGATAATAGTCAAAATATACACCTCCTTTGCTCTAGAACACTGTCATATGAGGCCTTAAAATCGGTTTTGAATTATTTTGATGTAAATGGTTTCAGTTTTTCAGTAAAATTGATCACGGGACCATTATACCAATCTTTAAACTTTAAAATCATTGTACTCATTAGTAAGGCTTTCTTCGCACTACATATCGATAAAAAGTGCCACTCATATTAATACAAAGTTTCAACACTTTCGCAATTAATTCTGCTTAACAGATAAATGTAATCGCTGTAGCCCATCGTCTTTTTCACTGGTCAACAGTGCCTAAAGTAAATTCATATTTGAGTACGGTATTTCGACGTCATCGCCGCCATATGCTACAATCTGTACCATTAAGGCTGACCGAAAATATGCTATAAAAAACAAAAACCCTTTTCAACATCTCTTATCCACTGATGTGTAAAGGTACCTGCCTACCTACCTATTATAAATACAAGTACGCATTACGGCCTGGCCATTTTATAACATCACATTATAACCAGATACAAGTGGGATGATATCAGATCCAATGAAAGCCATAGTAATACATGTAATAAATGTATATACATAAATTTGGGGCAAAAACATATTTTATGGATATCCTTATACAATATTTGCAGCTATCAAGGGTATATTTACTTTTAATTTCCTTCCTTGGATTTGTTGTGATTAAAAAAAAAAAGGCATCCACCTTTTTGATCTTAATACTGGGATAATGTGTGTTAAATGTCTTTTGCAATCTCTTGACCCGAGTAAAATATATATATTTATATTAAATTTGAGTGGATGAAATTATCCTGATTGACGTATAATTAAGAAACAATTATTTATTGTGTGTAAATTCAAGTAAGGTTGTTAAGAAACATACAACATATTTGTATTTATATGGGGCTGTGGCCTTTTATTGATTAAGTTTTGCGAGGGGATTAAGACATTGGCATATGTGTTTACTTTGGTAAATTTTAATTGCGAATTCAATCAAACATTTTCATTGATTTATGTAAATAATATTGTAATTGTTTACTTAATTAAGAATGTGTAGTCAAAGAGCCCGCAGCAAAGGTGACTGGACGAATCCTATTTTAGAATTTGAGGAGCATTATTTCAAATATGCCCGCCTGCCAGTACTAATGAGCGGATTAATGACGCAAATTTATGTTAAAAATACAGTAGTGGACAAAGAAAAGTTACCCCTACACTATTTAAAAAAAAAACTAAAATTGCAGCTCTGATTTATCCATGCTTTTTGCTTTTTTTTTTGTTTTAGAATAAATTTAGAACTGCTTTTTTGGGGATTAATTTAATAACTATTCGAATCCAGAGAGTCTCAACGAAGTTTAGTTTAAATTTTCTGGTGGTAACTTTTATTTGTCCAACAGTGTATGTTTTGATGCACATTACATTACGCAGTGCCGCAGTGGTTAGTGCGTTCGACTCAAGTAGGGGCTCCCAAGTTCAAATCCGACCAGTAGCACCTACATATATTTTTCGCTGCCCAACCTCTTGCGCAAGTCTGACAAACATCCAAGAGTAAGAACTGTTTCAAAAAATTAATTGCGGTTCGGAATCGGTATAAAACTCTTGGTCGTGTCAAAAAAATATATCTTCGCACACACAAATGTTGGAGAAGCCGGACAGATGGGGAATCCGGATTAAAACCAGCAAATCCGAACTCATCTACTCAACTCAAGCCGAGGCTCATCAGTCTAACTAACGCGACGATACAATTAACCTTCCTGATGGCTCTTTCAAAATGCAACGATCTTAAGTACCTTGGAGTCCACTTCAATATGAGGTTCCGCTTCAACCCTCAATCGAAAACAGTCATCAAGCATTTGCTTTTCATCGATTAAACGCAGTAAAGAGAAAGCAGAATGGACTTAGCACAAGGACGATATACCTATGACCCAATCCGAAGAAGGCATGTCAGAACAATTCTGCGTAAAAGCTGATAAGCTATTGCCTCTCTCTCCCTCGCTTTTGGTACATGCGAGAATGTATTTTTTTGAAAGTTCAGTTTGTTTGTTTGCATATTTGAATTTACTGTTTGGAGATAAAAGAAAAGTGTATGGAAGATGAGACGATAGGAATAGAGTTACGTAAAGAAAATTCAAAAAGAGAACGACAGCTACGGTCGTTTGTGGACGCCTCCTTTTTTAGCTCGCGCCCCTTTTTAAGCTTCTTTATGAAATCGTCAACACTGGACAGAACCACAAGAAATTGCTTATAGTCTGGCTACGACCGACAGAACAAAACTTTTCCACGTTTACAATTTGTTTTAAAATGATTTTGGTCTATATATTGCAAATAGACAAACAGACAAAAGCCGTAAGCGCTGTTTTAAAGGAAACTATTCTTTACGAAAATCATTACCTACATTGAAAAAAAAAACATAAAAATAAAATGTAAGTATACAAAAAAATTCTAACATTTAATTGTATTACCTTTTGAGATTTTTAGACATCAGCATTTCTGGCAGGAACCCATCCTAAGTTAAATCCTCTTTTAAGGAAAAGAGTGCTAAACAAACTATTTTTATGGTGTTATTTGAAATGTGATCGGTCAAGCCCTATACGAATCTCAAACCTCGACTAAGCTGGGTTGTTGAAAAAGAGTTGGTGTCGTAAGAACCCTTAATAGGCCAGTCAATTCCATTACTTTCGTGCTATTATCAAAACAAAATTACTTAAACTTAACGCAGATTCATTACCGGACCTGACGCTATCCTCACTACATAAAAAGGGATTAAAGAATGAGGTGACCTAATATCGCGATCGCCCCATTGCTATACTCTCTCATATTCTCAAATTTTTTGAAAGGATTGTACACGAGGCTTTTAGCTTTATTAAAATGGATATCTTCTTATCTAGATAAACGTTATTATAGTGTTCGCCTCTGTCTCTGCCTCTGGTCTGTCTTGTCGGCCCCCGTTTCTGCCACTTCGGGTGTTCCACAAGGAAGCCATTTGGGCCCGCTTTCCTTCGTCCTTACTATAAACGATCTAGAAAAGGTAAGCAAGCACTCCTCCCTGTCCCTATATGCTGACGATACAAACTTTTTGAAGGTTATTTCCTCACAGGAAGACTCTAGCCTTCTTTAAAAATATCTTGATAGTTTGGTGCCTAAAAAATTGTTTAGAACTCAACATAGCCAAGTGACAAACTATAACCCTATCCAATCCAATCAAAATTGAATGAATTGATAAATCTCATATTGATGAGATAATCCTTAAACCAAACTTCGATGTACTTACACCCTGGAGCGACCCATTTATTTAACCTTAACCGCCTGAAACTCATTAACTTGAATATCATGGAAGAACGTAGAGATGTAGCTGACATCGTATTCATTTATCGACTTCTATCTGGTTCTGTTGATTGCGCGTCTCTGTACAACTCGATTCCCTTCAACATTATCCCACGCAATTTGCGTACTTTTTACGGCTCTACCGAACCGATATTTCGTAGGCTGCGAAAAGTTAACTCGAACATTACCAGGTTCGATTTTAACCGCAGTTCTTCCCACTTTGAACTCGATTTCCTTCACTAATCTGAGTTATTAAGCTTAGCCTTAGAAGTTATTCTTAAGATATTTATATTGTTTTAGCTTGTATTAAGCCGAATAATTGGGGGTTGGCCCCCCACCAAAATTAAATAAATACTAACTTCGCTGAAGCGGGATACTGATTTCGGAATATTCGTCTTCTGTTTTCGAAGGGGTTGGGTTTGTGTACGAGGTTAACTGGCCAACCGCTTATAAACACCTCATGTGACTTCATTTTAACCCTATATCAGCAGTAAACGAGACTAAACAAAGTATGTGCTGCCAAAAAAGGCCACCGTACATCGACTTATCTACCAGAATGGCACAATCGATAGCTATAGCTTTGAGGTAGAAGGACTTTTGTCTCTGCTACGACATCTATTGAAAAAATAAAACGAAAAAGCCAATCGCTGAGTGTCTTTCTACTAAAGAACTCTTAAAGAAACTCTTTGAAAACTCTATTAATCCTAGGCCAGCTCTATAGATCTGAGGCATGGATTCTTCTAGAGCGGAGATGAAGATGGCTGGGACATGTAGAGTCCATGCAACTGTAAGCAATTGTATTGATTGGAATAGCTTATAAGTTGAGGTCCTGAACCACTCCAGACTGTAGCGCCGCTTAAGTATAAATAAATAAGGGAAAAAACTTTCGCTTCAAAATTACTACCGGCCTACGGTCAGCATTTTCAAAATTAAGTGCATTTTAGCACTCAAAACATTTGCACCAATGCAACAATAATGCACCCACAACTAAATGAAATATTTTTGACATATTTCACTTAAATTAAACAACAACACTACGTTGGTATTATTAAGATTGACATTCCCAGCACAGTCACGGAAAAAAAACCCTACCCACTTACAACAGAGCATCAAACAAATTCGAAGAAATAACAACAACAAAATAAGCATGATTCCAAGCAAGACTCACAATAAAACTTTCAAATGTCATTATGAATGGCATCTACCAAGCACGTCCAACAATCTTGCATTCCTTCCGTTTGGTGCTGCGCCTAACTCCTCTGTCCGCCCTTTCTGCATGCATCCCCTCAAGAAAAGATCAAATATACAACATCATCCTAAGCAGCATTTCCACAATAAGCAACAAATTTAAGAACAAATCCCTTTCATTTGCTGACGCTGCCGACAAGGACGATGACAACAAGAACGACGCGATTGCTATACGTTGAAACTTTTTAATTAAATAAAAAAACTTGACAGCCCAGAAAGTGGACACACAGGGAGGAGGATTGCAACTCTACGACAATTTACAGAAAACTTCCTCTTCCAGACATGATGTAAACTTTTCCGGAATGATATTCCCTTTCCATGGCATCATGGAGTTTATGTAACGGATAGCTCCGGACCAGAGTCCCGAACAGAAATGCATCAATTGCCGAAAAACAATTGTCAACCAATGGACTTGTCAACAAAAAATTAACTTTTTAAAGTTTATCCTTTCCTTGCTTTGCTGTCTCCTCAGAACATAAGGAGCTGTTTGTTATGTGCGTGTGTGTATGTGTGTGTGTGTGTATGGTTATATGATACGTAGGCGCTCTTGATCTTCACAATTAAAAATTTCGCAATAAAATATCGTAAGGCAAACTTTAAGTGTAGTGACGAATTAGTTAACGGAACTGGGACATTCCCCAATGGCATGCTCAACATGTGCAAATCATATAAAGTATGCTTTTTCTTTATCTAATTGAAGTTTCCCGGAAGTGAGAAGTTCACCATCATTTGTCTACTCGATTCGCACTAGCGAAACGAGCAAGAAGTATGAAAATTAAACTTTTACTATAAAGAATGGGGTAGTGGCTTCCGCTTACCACCTACACCTATACCTATATCCATACCTATACCATATTCTAAGGAAAAGGATGCAAAAATAAGTTTTTTGAGTTATTAGCATAGTTCTTCGCCGTGCCATGTGTGGCACAAGAGCTTAGTTCTTAAATAGATAGTTAGGTTAGCAACATCTAAAATAGAAGGAAAAAAGAAAAAACATCTCAAATAAAATAAAAATGAAAGTTTTCAAAGTTTAAAATTATGTCAACCTTAATTTTACATTAGTCTGGGACTATGAGGATATGACATTTTTTCGACATCAGCATGGGCTTGATGTTATGCGGCAAGTTTTCCTTAAAAGTTTCTTTTCTTAATAAGTTTCAAGTTAAGTGTGTTCGAATTTTGCAGTAAGATCAAAAGGTGAACTGCGACAGGGTTGCTGCTAGATGGAGTTTTATTTGTGGTCATTGTGCGGGTTTCAACAGAATATTGGGGTCTACCAAGAGATAGATTTGGAATTGTTATACCGGTGGCGTATTTCGAATTATGGTCTTGGAAATATACACTCCTTTGACTACTTTCTTGATATGTCTAAATTCAGAGATAGATTGTCAAACGAGAATGAGTTAGCTTCTACGTTGCAAGCCTTAGCATACCTGGAGTAGCCAGAATATACCCTTCTTAGTAATTATATTGTATCGAAGCGTCAACAAGGATAAAGGTCAAAGGTAAGTAGGTTACAACCCATTTCAAAGAAAAATCCGTAGTACGCTAATGAGCGTGTTTAATGAAATATTGTGGCTCTACGTGTACATTCACAAAGCGCTGCAGGCTGCATTTGAAATTTTAAGTAGCAGTATCGCGCTTGGAAAAGAGTATCCTCCTAGTCTCCTAGCTTTAGCATATAGAACGAAAAAAGTAGATGTATTGAAGCCGGATTTCCAGTATCTGCAAGAAGAGAACCTAATGTTTACTTTGCAGATTGGGATGAAAACAGACGGCAAAACTACCGATGTTCAAATGACGATAACGAAACTCCTAAATCGAATACAAGAAGGCAGGTTCGAAAAAGTAGGAAGAGCGATTCTACGTTTCAGTGAAAGAATCGCTGAAGAAACCGTAGACGATGGAGTGCAGCTGTCTCGCACGCAGATACTCGGCGCCCATTCAATAAGTAAAAATGTAGGCATGAGTGTTCAAGTGTAACCCTTCCTGATCTCCGATGAAGTCAAATGTCTGGGAGTAATTCTCGATAGAAACAATTCTATGGTCCGAGCATGTTGAATCGAAAACCAATAAAGCATTGTCGATTTTTTGGCGAGACATTGGACTTATCTCGGAAAAGGGTCTTTTGGATCAATACGGCCACTTCTTTCATACGCATCGACTGTTTGGTGTAACAGGCTTTCGCCGAACTTGTTACGGCATCTTTAGCCAAACTCCAAAGACCGCTCTATCTCGGCTGCACAGGGGCCTTCCCTAGCACGCCGGGCTCTCCTCTAGATGCTTTGATGAACCTTCCTTTCTTGATACATATGTTATGTGATGTACGCTAAAAACCAACCCTCGCTTTTTTGGCGGAGATTTGGTCTTCCTTGTCGTCTCGAACCTGGGGGCTGGGATTCGAAGATCCTCTTGGCTGGAGCGTTTTTGTCCATTCGCTCGATGCGGCCGAGCCAATGTAGTCGACGAGTTATGGCTTTTTGGACAACATCCATATCTTGGTACATCTCATAGAGTTCGTTGTTGTATCTTCTCCTCCATTCACCCTCCTCGCACACAGGACCAAATATTTGTCGAAGGATTTTTCTTTCAAAGGATCCCAGTATTAACTCTCCTTTCCTGCTTATCGTCCTGCACTCGGCGCCGTATAGCAGAACTGGCAGGATAAGGGTTCTGTAGAGCATGCACTTTGTAGTTGGAGTCAGGATTTTTGAACCCATTTGATTTGCCAAACCGAAGTAGCAGCGGTTTCCTAGGGCAATTCTTCGACGGGTCTCCACCAAGATGTCATTTGCAGAGTTGATGTTTACCCTGAGGTAGATGAACTCCTTAACTACCTCTTAGTTGCTGCTATCAACAGTGACATTTTGTCCTAGTCGGTGGACAGATGATTGTTTGTTTGTTGATATCATATATTTAGTCTTGTCCTCATTTACTTCAGGGCCAACTAGTCTCGCCTGTTCTTCAATAGCTGTGAAAGCCTCTATCACGGCACGCTGGGATCGACCGATGATGTCTATATCGTCCGCATACCCCAGCAGTTGGACCGTGGACCGTGCCTTCCGTGTTGACACCAGCCCTGCGCACTATCTGCTCAAAAACAAAACTGAAAAAATCACACGACAGCGCATCCATCCTCCTTGAAAGGTTTGAGACGTACACATACTACGTTGGATAGGATCTTATATGCGACATTAAGCAGGACTATGCCTCGATTGTTCTTGCAAGACTAAGGATCGCCTTTCTTGTCGATGGGACATATGGAGCTGATGGTCCAGTCATCGTGCATGCTTTCCCCCACCCAAACTTGGTTGATGATTTGGTGCATGCGCAACATCACCTCCTTATTTCAAAAGCTCTGCAGGTAGACCATTAGAGCCGGCGGCCTTGTTGTTCTTTAGCTTTTTTATAGCTAAGCCAACCTCTTCTATACTGGGCGGCGGGACTGGTTCTTCATTGACTGGACGTGGGATCTCTTCTTGCCCCATCACTCTCTCTACATTTTGTCCGTTTAGTAGCTGCTAGAAATGCTGCTTAAATATATCTACATACTATAACCTGCACGTCGGTGACTAGGTTTCCATCGCTGTTGGGAAGAGCCTGCATTCCGGTCTTAAAGCCAGCAGCCAGTTGCTTGGCTTTCTTATAAAACTTTCGGATGTTGTTTCAGTCACGTGCTCTCTTTTCTTGCTATGCAGGATCTTCTTCTCCTCCCTTCTCCTGACTCGGTACTCATCCCTTGCTGCCCTTGTTTTCCTCTGCAGCGTTCTAATGTGTGCATATTCTGTCACCTTTTTCCGGTATACGCATACATCATCATACCACGGGCTTTTTCTCTGGGGTGGCTGGTATCTTAGGGTGGTTTTGGCTACCTCCTTGATGATGTCGCGATACTGTGACCACTGTCTGTGGTAGGTGAATGCTCCGTTGAGAGTTTCTCACTCAGGCGCTCTTTGATTTTCTTCTTCTTTGCAGCTCGCAGCTTCTTCTCGTTGGACAGTCGAGCTCTGAATCTAGCTGAAACAAGAAAATGGTCAGAGTCGACGTTTGCCCCTCGGTATAATAACGGTATAAAGTAAAATGAAACGAATTTTTAGCAGGCTTGAGGGTTATGCAGATTTACTTATTGTGCACCCCATGGATGTACGAATGCTAATCTGGATAGACCCATTCAATTCCCCTGAAAAAGTTTTTGTTTAAACTGAATTTCCAATAAAATTAAATTCTTATTAAATAAGATTGAAAATATTGAAATATATATACTTTCTCGGTTATACCGAGTGATTTTTTTTAGAGGTATAGAACTTCGCATTGAAATAAAACACAAGAACTTCGTTTTAATGTACATCAATTTGGCTCTTTTGGAAGGATAATTTTATGCCATTAATGTTTGAATATGATTTCGGGCATGTGGCCGACGCGGCTGGTTCGAATAAAGACACATCTAGAGGTCCAATTTTCAACCACTTTTCCCAGCATTTGGGGCTGTATGTGGACAATAACGCCACGAATGTTGGCTTCCAAGTCCCCTAACGTTTCTTGTTTGTTGGCGTAGGCGAGCGACTTCACATATCCCCAAAGAAAGTAATCCAGTGGTGTCAAATCACACGATCTTGGTGGCCAATTGTGAGATCCATTCCGCGAAATTATGCGCTCATCGAATGTTTCCCTCAATAAATCGATTGTGACGTGCGCTGTGTGGCATGTAGCGCCGTCTTGTTGGAACCACAACTCATCCACATTCATGCCATCCAATTCGGGAACAAAACAGTCGGTTATCACGGCTCTATACCGGTCTCCATTAACGGTAACTGACTCTCCAGCATTATTTCGGAAGAAGTATGGCCCAATGACTCCACCAGCCCATAGAGCACACCAAACAGTCAGTTTTTTGTGGATGTAATGGCGTTTCAAGGGTCTCATGTAAATACTCTTCACTCCAAAAGCGGCAATTTTGCTTGTTGACGTAGCCATTCAACCCAAAATTGCTTTCGGTAAACTTCGCGAACTGAACCATTATATTCGAAATAAATTTGCACGATTTGCAAGCGTTGTTCATTTGTCAACCTGTTCAAACTGAACATAAATGACATTCGAGTTGCCAGAGTGGACCACAAAATGTCGGTTGTATCTCTATTCGAAAAACCAACCTCTAAAAAAACACCCTTTAGATCTTATCTACGCATCTTCCTTAAGATTTCATTTTTGTCACATGAAACCCAATTCGCATGGGCCGTGGTTAAAATTTCATATAATATCCAATATTTAGTTAATTTCATTATTGTTTCTCCCTTTACATAAATAATTTTTTTAATTAAAATGAACCCACAGCCATATCTTCTCATCTGAACTCCTTGACATAACCGCACACTCACACAAATTTGACTGTAAAAAGCGTGAGTTAATTGAGTATCGCACCGCGAATGGCGCACATACAGAAAGAAGCTTTAAGGTACACATTGCTGGAAAAAGTACGAGCATCTCCATCCGTGGAGTTAATTTATTTCGAAATAACAAAAATGTTAATTATATTTCACCGTCACGACATTGTTGTCATCAACGAACGATATGACCTCACCTTTAATATTTATTTAATATAACTGTAGGGCGCCTTTTTGCATGCTTGCTGCTGAGTAAATTCTGGTTAAGAGTTTTGCCAGAGGAAGTAATTAATGGAATTTTATTTAATGAATTTTATAAATATTGGGTGCATATGATAAATTCAGGATTTGGGCAACAGAAGGCCAAAAGGAACCTAACTGATTGTCGATCCGATATTAAATTTGCAATATTTTTGACATCTTTAAATCGTATTACTGTTAATGAAATAAATTCAAATGTTTAATGGATGCACATAAATGCATTAGATAACTTCAAATGACTTCAGTGGGCAAAACGAAATCAGAATTTCGGTGCAGCGAAAAAGAGTGGTGATTAGTCTAGTCGGTGTTATGGCCATCTCGATTTCCTCAGATACCTGTAAAGATCCAGAATCTGAGACATCGGATAGTTCTTCAATATCTTCAAAAAAAATAAACTCCCAAGTGTTCTCTTCCTCAAGTTACTAAGGCCAAGAGCCTTAGGTCTTCGCGACAGCGGGAAACGAACTTGGAATTTATTTAAGTAGCATTAAATACTTTTGTGGTTGCTAAGCCGTTAATAAATACATAGTATTGGCAACATTTCGCTTTTGTCGCTCTTGCAATTGTTAAACGCTGCTGTGACATGAAAGTCTTTTAGGGCTGTGTACATCTGATTTCTCTAAGAATGGACCGCCACCTGTTCCACAGTCTATTTTCGATTCATCTGTGTATATGGAAATAGATATCTCTTTGTATTCTTCCCTGTGAAGAAATGCGAAGGAGCTGGAGAATGGAATGTCAAAGTCCCAAATACCCTATGTTACTGTTCCAGCTGATTATTTCGCTAATCCTCAATACGCGCTGGGCAAATTAATTCATGCAAGTTAAGATCCAAGAGTAGCAAATTTATTATCGCTTCCAAACCAGCGGTTAGTGTATTTTTCATTGCAGCTGGGGGCTTGATAATATATAGAGTAGCGACGATAAGTTTTATCGCAAGTTTTCGAAAACTGTCCGGAAGCTTCAAATATGTAATTGGTGCTCCAGACCAGATATGAGCGTTATCCTCAAGTGTGGGGTGAATAAATGCGTTATAAGTTCTAGGCAGATGAGAAAGGGGTGAAATATTTATTTCATCGCTTCTTTGGCAATGCATAATATAAAGTTATTCGGACGAACGGTGTCTTTAACGCACATACCTTTTGGTTTCAGTGATGCAAGTGACGTTCATGAAAGGGAATGTTTGGCTTCAATGACAGTATCACAATGCTTACCACACTTAAGTATACTGTCAAGGTCAGAATTTAATCAGCCGGTAAGTCATCTGCCTTTATTATTGCGTCGTTAATCACGAATTAGTAGGAGCTCTAGAATTCTCGGACGGAGCCATTGAGGGAAGAGAAAACGCAACGGAGAACTTTAGCAAAATCATCTAAACAGCGGGCACTATTGATGAAGAGTATGGTATAGAACTTCAAAAACGAAAACTCGTTCGAAGACAAACGCATCGCTATTCGCTCGGATCTATTCGGCAAGCATTTTGAAGGATCATTTTCAAAATAACCGAAGTGTGCTCTACAATGTTGCTTGTCTTTGTTCAAAATGCAAAATTTTGATGAAGCATCTTGAACCTAAACATTTCTATATATACAGGGTGGGCCAAATACAAGTTGCTTTTTAAAAATGCAATGAAATGAACAAACATTTTTTTCATGTATTATGACTTTTTTTAGTAAGACCATTAATTGTGGAACACAACTCGTTAAAGTAGCTGCCTCGGCTGGCTTCGCATTTGCCCATTCTGTCACTCCTAGTTGCCAAGACCTTTCAGGCTGTAACTCACGGATTGCTTGGTTGATATTGGCCTTAAATGCTTGCCTTAAATCGTTTTCGGATTGTTAGCATAACATCGGACCTTCATGGTTCCCCAAAAAAAAATTCCCAAGGGGTCCATTTACAGATTCGAGGCGCAAATAACACGATTGGGAATTTGGCACCTCAATTTTAGTAAAAAAAAAAAAAGGAGGTGAACATGGCTCTGTAACAGCCACCGTTTACCGAAACATTTTTCACAGCCTAATTATCGATGAAAAATGGTCCAATGATGCCGCAATCCACAATCCGCACCAAACTGTCACTCTCTGTGGTAGCATAGGCTTCTCGACTATAACGTGCGGGTTTTCCGAGCCCCGGAAGTAGCAATTTTGTTTGTTAACTTAGCCGCCGAGATGAAACTGGGCCTCGTCCGAAAAGATGATTTTTCGCCCAAAATCATTGTCAAATTCAAGCTGCACTAAGGCCCAAACTGCGAAGCGATAACGAAGCGGACTCAATTACTAAGTCAATTGGACCTTGTAGGCGAATATTCCGATATCTTTGTGCATAATTCTCCTCAGGCTAGTACGTGAGATCGATGGCGAGTTGATGTTCGTGAATTGAGTCTCACACGCTGTGCTACAGCGGCCACATTTTCGCCTGTACGCACAGTACGACGACGGTGACCACGAGTGCTGTCCAGTTTCACGAACTTTTTGTACAAACTTGCGTACAGCAGGCGAGGTGGATGCGTCAGTTCGGTCAAAACTTCTTTAAAAAAAACGCACTGTTTTCGATACTCAGGACTCGTTCAATATTTCCCAACGTTGTTCAAGCGTAAAGCGACTCATTTCGTTCCGCAGAGATATGATACTGACTTTCTGTCAAGATTTTGAGCGGAAAACAGCTGTCAGCATCAAAATAACCTATGATTTAAAAAGAAACCACTAGATGGTCCACCCTTTACAGTTCTAATATGCACCAGTAAGATCGACGATGAAAGAGTACCGGTTTTCATAAATATGCATTTTTTCTGTACCTCGCTGAACATCGGTATTGAAAGAGCAAGGACGTGTTTCGTTTTAATGTACTCTAATTTTTTTTTTCCCCAGAAAATTTCTTGCCTTGTCTTATAGACTTTCTCCGAAATAGAGAAGGACGGGGAAACCAAAAGCCTTAGCATTTAAATCTTTCTAAGCCTGCATAGAAATCAAGGTGTCAAATTGGCGATACTGGGAGGCGTAACCCAGTTATTAGTGCGTTACCCATTCTCGAGTTCCTTTACGTCCTACTCCTTCCGATACTCTGAACAATAATCAAGAAATAGTTTAAATATAATGTAATTTTTCTCATTTTTCTTCAAAAGGTAGATAAATTCAAAGACTCAATTCCAACTTCGTAAAATAACAAATCAAAAGTTGTTGTTGTTGTTTTTTTCTAAAAATTAAGCCAAACCAATGTCAAAAACCTCATTTCTATTGTCCCATAATCCTGTACACATATCATGTACGACGCCACAAGTATGCCAAATCCGATCACTATCACTCTACTGGATTGTTGCACATCCACTAAATCGTATCGCAAAATACCCCGAAAGAATAAACCAAAATATTTAATTCAATTGCTTTGTCCAACAAGACGGAAAAACGCTCCGCAACAATAGAAATACGAGGGATAGCATCGCCGCCGCCACCCGATAACACCCAATTCGTGTCCTCGACAAAAATATTGTGAAGCAACAGCCAAGCCAACAATGACTCCAATGATGATGCCACATGCTTCCGTTGCTAAATCGCTGCAACTTACTGGGTTCCGCAAATGAGAAACAAGTCTCTACCGCTCTGCCAACTGTTGGGCTGCTTCTGCTTTAGTTGTTAGTGTTGCGGATGTTTCGGCTGGGTGCTGCTACTGCTACTACTACTGCTGCCAGGATGCCTGGCTGAGTTTCCTTTCTGTTTTGGTTCGCCTCAAATCGGCGACATGATAACTCTACGAAATCTTTTGGCAAGAAATTGGCAACAACTCAAGACATAATAATCCTCTTGTTTCGTTTGGTTCCCGGCGAGAGAAAGTTATACCAACAATACGTGATGTCCTAGAGGTCCATTATGCTTGTGCCTGGCTTCGCCAAGTGGATAAATGGAGAATGGGCCGGCAGTGCGCGACTCGTACTCTCATTGCTCTAACAGCCAAGAAGCAAACAGTGGATTCGAATTCTTGACACTAAATTACTCTATACATATATGGCAGGGTGTGATTTATGTTAGAAAATGAGCAGAGCCATGGTATAGCACATCCAGTGGGTGTTTAAAGTACACAGCAGTCCATCTGGCAGTGGGTTGCATTTTATTTATTTTCCTTTAATAGCGTATCGTCTAGGGGCGACTTTTCCGTTTTCTTCCTTTTTTGTTGTTTTTACCGTTTTTCAACAAGCAGCTGAGGCGTTTGGCCGTAGAATTAAACATCTAATAAGAAAGCCTTTGGGAGGGATATGATTGATGTAGCAATTTTAGAGTACTATTTGGGTAGACATAATCAATCCTTTTTAATTTAGAGATAATATTTTTAGCTACTTAAGTTGAAATACAAGAAAATCTTTATTGTTTGGCCGAACGCAGGGTTGCAACCATAGCTTGAAAATCAGCTTTAACTTCCTTGAAAGCAAAGTAATCAACCTTTTAGCGCCTAAAATATATCTAAACGTATTCCACATAGCTCAATATAATATAGAACTCTTGGTTTATATTTTTTACCTAACACAAAAACGAAATAATGGTTGCTATGAACCAGAGGTCGATTCATTTTTTTTTTTGTAGGTTTAACATTTCATAATGTTATCGCCTAAATAATAACTCATCTTTCAAGGAAGTCATTATTAAACAGACTTAAAGTGGAAGTGGGGAAAAATATTGGAAGCTTGCAACACAAGATGAAGCTTGCAACACATTTAGCATCTCGAAACTGTCCCGCAAGTGTGTCGGTAGGACTAAATACCTTTTTCGCATGGCTCACGTTTGCACTGACCAAATGAAGAAAAGAATTAGGACCCACCTTATAGAATATTCGAATGCCAACCCAGCCTTTTAATTTCAGGCAACGCACGGGAAGAAGGTACACAGTAATGCCACTAAAAAAAATTTCAAAGTCAAACTGAATATGAGGGATGATATTACGAGTAGTCCAACAAGTGGTATCGCCAATGCCTTCTCGGTCGGTCTGTCTGTCTGTCTGTCTCTCTGTCTGTCTGTCTGTCTCTCTGTCTGTCTGTCTGCCCAGTAGCCGCATGTCGAAACGGTTCAACGGATTTGCTCGAAGTTCCTCTTTAGATTTCTTGAAGGTTACATCTGTTTATTATTATGGATACTTTAGGTAGGGCGAAGAATACGGCATATTCAGGGTCTAGGAAATAAGGCCCCAAAAAAAAATTAAATAAAGTCACGAAAGTAGAACTTTATATAGTTATGAAATTCAAAATGAAATAAAGGCTAAAAAGTGGGTCTTCACGAGAATAAGGGATTTCAACTCTGGTCTCCTGTCTCCTTGACTGCGAAGAATGACATAAGGTCGACGGAGATAATATCCATGGACATTTAGTCTGGTTAAATGGATATAAACAAGTAAACCTAATGCGCTATGAAATTGTTGTCACACGCGCCTGCCTGATTTTAACTCTCTTTATTTTTTTACGAGTTTGTTCTTAAAATCCAACTCTTATGTAAAAAATAATAATTAGAGGTATTTTGGGGGCCGCTTTAAGAGAAGTGGGCGGCTGCCACGCCTCCTGGATGGAAAATCACAAATTTTGGATTTTTCCCTGTTTTTTCCCCTTTTACTGTGCCAAATTTCGAGGTTCTACGATGATTGGAAGTGCTCCATAGTTTTGATGATCTGTCAGTGAGTCAGTGAGTCCGTGGTTATGGTTTTTGCTAATTTTGGGGCCTTATAACTCAGGAACCGCTGATGTTAAACCTTTGAAATTTGGTATGGAGCCTGCCGCTGTGCGATGATGTGTGTTGATGTCTCTAGCTTTGTTGTAAGCGAAGTTAGAGGGGGGGTCAAAATGGTGATCAAGTGGTACCATTTTATGGTGCACTCTTTGGGCTACCCAGCTGTGTTTAAAAGACGCTTGTGAAGTCCTTAATTTTACCGATCTTTGTCTATAGTTGTGATAGTTTTTGCAGTTGTAGTTATGTGTACAAAATAAATCTCAGTGTTATGTTAAATAGTAAGATTTTTTTGTTCCCCGTAGATGCGATAGAGTGTCGAATTTTTCTAAACGACTTTTCAATACGTCGCTTGAAAGCTACTTTGAAATTTTTTGGCGTGTCATAATAAAATAATTACAAATACAACAAGATTTAAAGCACAGTTACAATTACATCTTTCTCCATTGCTCTTTCTTTAAAAGTGTTCACTTCTCCCATTTATTTTCGTTAATTTCGTTATACTTAACCTTCTTTGCAGCCTCGCTCTCTTCACCCTTTCTGACCATTTCTATTCGCTCCTTCTTTTTTTTATTAAAAACGCTGACCATTCAGAGGGGCTCTTGACGTAAAAATGGAATACAATTTTTTCTACCTGGATGAACCAGCCAATCAAAACGCCAACTGCGCCTTTTGTGATTTATCTGGAGAACATTTTTTCTCCAAAAAAATATCAAAATTGTTCCTCTATCTTTAGTCGTTCAGAAGTGACAAAAAACTGCATCAGGACCACGAAGAGTACAGAAACATCTGAAATAGGTTCATCTGAAATTTTGGTTATTGTTTTAACAAGAATATAGGTCAGTCATTTTGGTAAATTCTGATTAAGATGTTTTTTTTTAGTTCTATTCCAAAACTATCCAAAAAAAGGTTTTGCTTTTTTTCGAAATGTTTGTTAGGTTAATCGTTTGGCATTTAACTTTCTTTAAGACAAATTAACTAACAAGTTAAAGAAACATAAAATTTTACATAGAATATGCCATATATATATATTTTTTTTTTGTATCTATAAATAAGATTAATATTATCGCAATAATCTGATTAGATTAGCTGAGCTTAAAGCAAGAACTAGTGGAGAGTGCCCCATCAAAAACATGAGATTTCAAACATAATTCTGTGCAGAGTGAAGAGAAAAGTTAGAGGGAAATAAAAAGAGAAGAAAATATTGTTTTTTTCTTTATTTAATTTTTAATTGCACAAGGAAGGAGAGGAAAATTGACTGAGCTCAAAAACGAAATAAATTTGGCAACAACTTTTGAGAGTTTGGACCACAGTACGCCGGTTTTATAACCAAATAAACCAAATAAAAATCTCAAGTGTCTCAAACTACAGACATTAAATAACAGATATAACTACGAGATAAGAAGTTTAATACATTAGAGGTATTCCATAGTGATAAGAAATAATAAAACGGGCTTATGTATTTATACACATAATTGAATGAATTAGAAGAGATAATAATTTTCATATTTGTTTCATTATATTGACAGAAGACGCATACTACTTTTTATTACGGCAAAAAGGTGAAGAAAAAATTCCTTTACACTAGGAAGTAAAACTAATTGAAGGCTCATGTGATTGAATACAAATGAGTGATTAGTTGATTCAGTGGCTGGTAAAAGTCCGATCGAGAATTCCCCCTTCAATTGTATTAGGTAATTGCTCAATTGAAATACTAATTAAGTACGCAAAATATGATTGTACTGAACTCAGCCGCTCACTTCTTGAATAGAACAATTCGAATGTGCACTATGTACGTGCACATAATATGTAGGGAAGAATGAAATGTGCACGTCTCAATATACATATTAGCTCTATATACTGATTGACTGACTCAAGCCACTTATGGTGGTTATATTTTCTCTCTCCCTCCGGTTTTAAGAGGAAGATTCCTGCGGGCTGGAGCGTTGGTATTTTTTCGCTCTACATACACCAGCCATGTCAAACGATCCAGATCAATCTCGTTGTATAGCTCGTAAGTTAATAGTTGATTTGTCTCCCTCAGAACCCTTCAACGCAAACGGGACCAAATAGCTTACGAAGAATTTTTCTTTCAAAAATATTAAGGATATCTTCATTCGCTTTAGAAAAATTTCGCACAGTGAATCTCTCCTTATCCAAAGCTATTTTGTCGCTTCGTAACACGCAATTTTTAACGTAGCAAATAACTCCACCCGAAACCCCAGTAACTTTCGGACCCTATGGACCTTGTAAATAAATACTTTGAAGCAGCACATATAAAAAAACACTAGTTCGACCAAACTGGTGTGGCTTGAGTTGCAAAGAGGCTATCAGGGTTCTGAGGAAAACAGACAAAAATTTCAAACAAGCCAGAAATAACTACAATGCCCAAATCAATAGTGTCAAATGTTCCGACGACCAAAAGTTGAGACCACAAATACAACAATGTCCCACCGGTAATAAAAATGTTTGGTCCTTTGTCGAGAATATTAAGAATTAGGCCTCATCATCTGATCCGACACTCATTTACAATGATTTTCCAGTTGTCAGCTCTTCGGATAAAGCCGATCTGCATGGTGCTCATCTGGCTCAACGCTCCCAGATTGCCCTGTACTCGAGCGTGTAGAACACTCAACGGAAGAAATTCACTTCCGCACTCGTACAGTGGGAAGATCTTAACATACATAAGTCTGCTCGTCCAGATGGTATTTCTCCTATCGTTCTCTGTTAGGTAAGTACGGTACAACCAATACAGTAGAATTAAATGCTTCCAAAACACAATTCTGTCTTCTGTGATTGAAGCGAAACCGCAATACTCTGTCATTATCCATGAATGTAAATTGCATCGCTTCAACTAAAAGGTTTCGCATCCTCGGTATCTGCGTTAATGACACACACACTTCATGGGATGATCCAAAATGTTCGATGTCGAAATATTTTAAGAAGACTTCCTTAGTGGCGCGCTTGAAACGAGCTATTGAGATTTACAATTATTTTGAATTTTCCATTACCATCTTTATTTTTACATTAAAAATATTCCTTGATTTCAGAGTAATAGGTCTTTAAAAAAATGTATTTGTTTTACAACCCCCTAGAAGGGGCAAGCGATACCCAGGAGATTAAATCTTCTTAGGCATTCCTCTTTGGACAATCATTGCTGAATCAGTCTGTCAGTCATGTTTTTCACCGAAAGTATGGTAACTCTGTGTCTTTTAAAGATTCGCACATAACAATATTTTTGCACACCCTTTTTTGGGGGCCATTTTTAACCTAAAGGAAATGAATTTTATAGAAAAGCAAAGAAATAAATCAAGCTCCCTAAAAAAAACAACCTTATGCAGTGCGAAAACTGAAGGGGACATCTGCGTTCTGCCTGCTGTGGCCAAGGTAATAGCTAAAATTATCCTGAAGCGAATCAAAGAACACCTCGAAGACACATTTGGCGTCGATATAAACAGGTTTCCACTCTAAATCCTCTTAGATCACATAAACACCTGACCTCATGATCCGTATCATTGAGCATTGCGTTGAATATCGATCGCCACTTCACTTCTGTTCATCGATTTCGAAAAGGCTTTTGACAGTGTTAATCGGGAATTTATTTGCACAGGAGAAGCACTCCCGATAAGTTATAAGCAATTATTAAGGCTACATACGATGGGTCATCATGTAACATTTTGCATAGAGGAAAGCTGTATGAGGAATTCGAAGTATAAAGTGGGTTCGGCAAGGCTGCATTCTGTCACCAATATTGTTTTTATTTGTGATTAGCGATGTGCTTGATGCGGCTTTATCGACGGAAAGCGGAGGAATTCGATGGACTCTTAGATCGGATCTGAACCATCTGGACTACGCAGACGATGTATGCTTGCTATTTCGTAGAAAAATGAACCCTTGCCAAAGACAACAATTTCGTCAGAAGCGAAAATGATCAGCCTAACAATAAGACCGAACTCATTAACTCATACAATATACATTGCTGGACAACCGTTTGAGAGAGTGGAGAGTTTCTAATACCTTCGGAACCGAACTGAAATATGCAAGGCAAAATCTGCATTTGGGATGCTATCCAAGATTTGGCATAGTAATGCAGTTAGCCTAAATTCCAAGCTACGGCTGTTCCGTTTCAAAGTTGAATCCGTTCATCTGTAGGGATGTGGGGCTTGGAGACTACTATCATATATATAGATGCCCACGCAACATATTAAGGGTTTTTGGGCCGAACCGTATCTCAAACGAACAGCTTTACCAGAGAACGGGCCTTGAACCTATAGAGCGGCCCTATACATTCCGAAAAGGTGATAGGTCCATCGCTTACTACGCGATGCAATAGAACTCAGGATGGCAGAATACACGGCGGCCGCAGGAGTACATGGCGAAGAACTGTCGAGAAGGAGGCACTGCACCTAGGAAAGACTTAGGGAGAACCGAGGTACATTACCAGAAACCGCACACGATGGCGCGTAGGCGTTAGGCCCCAGGACCCACAAGTGAATATAGGAATACAGTAAGTAAAGAATGAAGTTACACAATGCACATAGATCCAGTACCAAGCCTTCTTTAGGAGGATAGAAATATGGGCATAGGGTGGCATTGCTTGTAACGTGATTTTAAAGTGAAATCAATTGTCTGACGTTTTCAATTAATTGACCTAATTCGGATTTTAATGCTAAGTTACAAGCGCAGTAGTGTTAGCGTTCATTGATTCCGAATCAAAAATAAATATATATTTTCGTAGATATCAAACTTGCTTTCATTCGTTATATGCGATTAGTAATAAAACCTTCATCTTCCATGAAATTAGGGCCTTACATGTGAAGCAGCTTATCACATTCTAGGGTCTTCTTAAGTTATTAACATATCTTGCTGCAAGTGATGCACCGAAATACGAGATAAGCTTTCTAAATAAAAGGCCATAAATCACTCGCAACTTATCAACAGTCAATGTCAATGGTCTGCGTTTCCCGTTTTGAAGCATTAAAGTTGAACTAGCACTTGCATCAATCTAATGAAACCAAACAAATCTTGAGATAGGTACTTTACAATTCGTTTTTCATTTCTCTTGTTACCCCTTTCTTGCGCAACGATTGCGGTTGATTTGCGATCGACGCTATGTGACACTTGGGAACGAATATTGCCCTACATTAAAGTTATCTATAAAAATGTGTATAACAATCTTTATATGGTGTTTCTATAGATAGCGTCTCATATGTCTGCTGGGGAAACTTAATCGCAATAACGCCAGCGCAACGCGATGAATTTAAAAAGATTACTTGATGTTGGTTACAGTCTTGTGCGGTCAATGGAAGCATCTCCATATGGGGCTTAGTGCATAGGACGAAATTGAACTAAGAGACACTCAGAAACGTGAATGTATAAATAGTTGATAGAGATTTGAAATTATTCTTAGTTGCATTTCATACGCATTTTGTGACTTTTGTTTTCTATTATTTATTGAATTTAACTTTAAATGGCTGAATATTGGCAACATCGAGTGGCAGTTGTAACCGGCGCAAGTGCCGGAATCGGAGCCGAAATTTGTGTTACACTCGCCAATGCGGGTATGGTTGTTGTCGGCTTAGCAAGACGTGATCATTTAGTCACAGTGAGCATTTAAATGATTTGTTTGAAGTGAAATAAAGAAATTAAGCGATGAATTATGTTGAATTTCAGGAACTGAATTCCCGGATTACCGGAGGGGGAAAAATCTTTGGATTAGAATGTGATCTAACGGATACGTCTAGCATAGTAAAAACTTTTGATAATATTAAAGCCAAGTTCTATGTAGTTCATTTATTGGTCAATTGTGCTGGAAGGACCGTGTCCAATTTTGTATTGGGTAAGTAAATGTCTTTTTTGTTTAATTTTTTGAATTTTTAAATGATCCAGAATATAACAGAAAAATGATTCAATCGTTAAAATTCGTAGACAAAATGTATCGCATTTGGGGCTCATAAAATCCAACAACGATTATCAGTAGCCTCTTTATCTACAACGTTGGTTATTGTCGGTGCGGTTTTTTTTTTTGTAAATTGAGACTTTTGAACCATAAACAATGGTTTTTATGGTCGAAATTCGAGGGTATGTGTGAATGACCCATTGGTGATTTTTCACAATCTAAGGAATGGATTTTAGATTCTAAAAAGTTGGTGATTGTAGAGCCAGACATTTGATTTTATATCCCACTGCTCAAAAATGCGCGCCGGATATACAGTCTTCTTAGAATTTCAGGCATATATATGCGGCTTTGAAGGAGATGATGGTGTGTCTCTAATTAAAATTCCTTAGCTTTTGTTTTTTGTGTGAAAATGTTGTCTACGTTCGACCTGCCGAGCCGAAAGCCACACATCAACGTTCCGATTAGGGTGTTGCAGAAGAGTTTGACATGTTCACAGAGCATATTGGTTATCTGTAATTCCGGCAAAAAATATATTAATCTTTTCTTGTCGATGGAGCAAATGAAATTGAATGTATAATCATTTGGTGCATGCGCCCTACTAACACATTAGATCCGCATTATAATAGCTCAGGGTGTAGGCCTGTTGTTCTTAACCTCTGACAACCCCTTCTTTACTTTATAGCGGGACTGGTACTTCGTTGACTGGATGTGGGTTCTCTTCTTGCTCTCTTTATTATTTTAAATAAACTCTCTATATGAGTCCCGTTTCGCAGATTCTGGAATTGCTGCTTTAATACATCGTCTATTCTCTGCGCGGCGATGACTAGCTTTCCTTTGCAGTTTTGAAACGCCTGCGTTCCGGTCTTAAGGCCAGCAGCCTTTTAAAAATAAAAACAGAGTGGACCTAAAGCCTAGCTTCTCCAACCATTGTATATGCGAAGATATATGTTTTTGACTCGAATGGAGGGACCTACAGCTTAATGACGAACGTCAATTACATTTTTGAGAAGCTTCTCATGACATTTCTTACTCTTTGACGTTTGTCAAGCTTTAGCAAGAGGTGAGACAGAGAATAAAAAAGTTAAGCTGGTACGGGATTGATTTAAAACATCGACCCCTCCCTTAGTGGCTCAACGTACCACTGCACCTGCAACCCACAGCAGCCAGCTGCTTTTATATAAAACTTCCGTTGTTGCGATCGTTAGACTCAGGCATTCATTGTAAACTCTGGCTCCATTTGCGTTAACGCCTCCAACGTCGCATTTTTTCTTCTAATCAGTTCGAAGTTTCTTCTCGTTAGACAGTCGAGCTTTACCAATTTAGCTGCAACGAGGGGTCAGAGACAAGATTTGCCCCTCCGACAGTATGGAAGTTAAATATGATGATGCGTTCCTCGCATGGTCGATTTGATTGGCGATTCGACAGTCTGGAACACTGCCAGCTTTTTGTATTGATTCTTAGCCTTAGAAGCCTGCATCTACCTATCACCGTATTAGGAGCTGCTGACCAAGCGTAAAGGAAAAGAGCGAAATAAGACCAGTCTTTACATTTTGGCCTTACATAACTGAACCGTTTTATATTAATGGACATTATATACAGACGAAAGGATATTTATTGGAAATATGCGAATGTAAATGAAATAATGGTGATTCGCCGAACTTCTCAAAATCTTGAACTTTGACTTCGTACCCGTTTTTTAACAGCTAAAAATCAAAGAAACTTCAAACTTCTTACTAATTCTTATTGCTCGTCTGTGTATTGCCACCCCTTGTGAAAAGTGAATTCAAGTTTACATAATAAATCAATTCCAAAACAACAATCAACAGTAGGACAAATTTTAAGTAGAATTGGCAATCAAGTCCGACAGTAGGACTTATAGGTTTGGAGTGTGGGCTTACGATCCCCCAAGTATAGCTGACTTATTTAGGAGTAAATAAACCACTTGATTTCCCAAATTGAAGTAGCAGCAGCAGACAGATATTATGAAATATGAAAACATATTTTCACTTTTGTCCTCATTTTCAAACCAAGTGAATTCGCCTGACCTTTAATTGCTGTAAAAGTCTTTATCGCTGGTCTTCGAGAGCCGCCCGGATCTGTATGGATCTTTGAAAGCGAATCTCCAAAATTTGGTGCACGTTTGAAAGTTCTATTCCATGTTGCCGCGAGTTTATTCGGGATCATTTTTGCCGGAGTTTGTTGTTCGACCATCGCCATATAAAGATCCTGAGCCCTGCAGATGAATGCCATCATATGCGCCTTTGGCTTTGGAATCGAGGAAAGTTTGGCAAATGTCGAATTAAATAGGGTGATTCGCTGGGAGACGATCAAAACCAGTCAACTTGTTGTTGTTTTTAGCTTGTGACCTCTGCACCAACCTCTTCTAAAAATAAAGGTGAAATTTCTTCTTCTTTATTGACAGAATATAAACAATAAACAAAAAAACAAATAAAATACGTCTTACCTAAAAATGATGACATAATTTTCTTTCAGATAGCTGTGCCGAGGAGGTGAGGGATATTTTTGACTTAAATGTAGTAGCAGCGTGTACATGTATTAAACAAGCAGTGGAATTGATGAAAATCCATGGAGTTCGATCACACATTATCATCATTAATAGGTAAACAAAAATGTTAAATAAAAATCTAATATTTAGTTCATAAAACTTAAACATAAATCGCATTTTGCGCAAATTGGCAAACATTTGTTTCGCCATTCGTTTTATAAATTTTGTAATTATTATTTTAGTTTATTAAATTAAAATTAGATTATGTTTCGACCTTAAGGAGCAGAAGTCACAAAGTAATATAATCGCAGTGACATAAATAATTGTTGTTATATGATCTTCAAACTATTAATCTCTCTCTCTCTCTCTCTCAAAATAACAAATATATATTGCTCAACCTGTCTATTGGCATGAAGTTACACTGTCGCGCCATCTACCGGAACCTTACATCATTTATCGTGGGATTCGACCAATGTTGGAAAACAGATGCAGGTTGCAGCCGATAATAAACAGCGTTTCCGTTTGGCCCCTTTTAAAGCCTTAAGATCCCTGGCCACCGCTAAATTATCAAAATGGGCCCTTTATCCAGCACAAAAATAAACAATGAAAATATTGTTGCATGCCTATTTAAATTTACTGTTTGGGGATTTCTGGCCAATACTAAAAGTTCAGAAAAGTAACGGAATGGCTTCTCCCTTTTATGTACGTTTTGTTTGTGGCGCGAAGTTTTTTTATTGAATTTATTTACGTGTTTTCTGATGTTTATTGTTGCTTTTTTTTGCTATCTAATACTTATGTGGACGACCCTATTTTTAAACTCGGGCCCCTTTCCCAGCCCCTTTTTAAAAAATTTCAGCGGTAACACTGGATACAAATAATAACAGCTGGGATAGTCCACAAGGCGGCGTTTTGTCGCCACTGTTATGGTTCATGGTGGTCGACTCACTGCTGACCACATTCAATGTTTCTGTTCTCTCGCATAGGTATATGCTGTTCTTTCTGCCGGATCAGCCCTACTACTAGAAATGGGCTTTCGGTGAATCCTCTTAAAACGAGGTTGTCCTCTCTATGACAAGACGGTAAATGACGGGTTTGACTAAACCACATAGTTTTAAAAGGCTTTACTTTACAGCTATCAAGAGAATCTTAAGATAATGAAGTCCTTTAGCTTACTGTCGGTTTTAAGTTTTGTCACTCAAAACAGTCTTATGGACCTACACGATCTACATAAGTAACTCAAATGAGATATTGACAAAGAGCGTTATTTAAAGTGGTCACTTTCAATATTACACTCTTCTGCAATAATAATCTATCGCTATCAATCCTTTTCGAAACGAATTATCAGTCGAAGACTTAAAACAGAGCCTTCAATTCGAGTCAACACAATAATTTATATTGTTGTTACACTTCTGATTAAAAGAATTAATTCATTAATCACTCAACATTCGCATTCAAAATTTACAAATTACATTTGGCAGGCGACAAATTATTCACCTTTATTCCTGTAACCAGAAAAAAAAACACACACACAGGCGAAAATTCCATCGCAAAGATATATTTATTTCGAATCTCCCAACTTATACTTGTAGAATTTTATATTTAATTTTCGCATAAATGCGAGGAATAAATTTTATATTACGTCCTAGCAAATAATAATTACAATTGAATTGCCCACATGTATATGGCAGACATATAAATATAACAACCAACATGCACACCTACATAATATTTCGTAGAGAAACAGCTTAAAGTGCAACGATGGAAGCTCCATTCGTGAGATACTTTACATCTGATGTTGGTTAAATAAAAATTAATAAACCATGAAATACGCAGTCTACGCACACAGTGCGGGGCTTAAAGTTGCCTTCAGATTTAACTTGCTTTTAATTGCATTTCCGACCACAATGAACTTGCGCGCCTTCAAATATTTGTTAAACAAGGTCTGTCGACATTTTGGGTTTATTATTTTTCCTCCTATTTACCAATTTTGTGGACCATCATGGCAGGCAGCAAAATAAAAATGTGGTGAAGTAACCTGATTTCCACAAAGGGTAGCTGTTGGCCGCCAGGACTTACAGACAAGTGCTCTGGAATCAGGTAAACATGAATAAAGCGGTAATTTCAGTTGGCCATAATGAAATTAAAACTTAATTAATTAAAAACTGCATTTAATGTATGAATGTTTGGCAATGTTTGCGGCATATGGTGGATATTGGGAATATTTCGTTGGATTTTATTTACATACATACATATGTATAGGTAGGTATTTTTTGTTATTCTGTAAGTTAATGTAAATATTTATGTATATTTGTACAAATATGTGGGTGAGAAATTGAAGTAACGTTCTTATTTATTTTGCACTTTTAATATAATTTCTTTTCAGCATTTTAGGACACCGGGTCTTGGACCTGCCGAAACCAGCATTCCATGTTTATCCTGCAACTAAGCACGCACTTACAGCACTGTGTCAAACTGTTCGACAGGAAATTCGTTACAACAAATTGAATATCAAATTGACGGTAAGTTTTACACTGCTGGCTCGAAAAATGTAAATTACTTCAAATTTTAGGGTACACATAAGTAGGGCTATCCCTTAATCCTCGGAAACTTAAGATAGACCCTTAATATCAGACGATTTTTTCCCGAGCATTTCTCCATCTTTTTGCGGGCTTTTTTAAAAATGCTTGTGTTCTTGTCACAGGTAGCCTGGTTAACATCAACAAGCAAAGAATATATTTCCTTCAGTTCTTCACCCTTGGACGCATATCTTCTTCGCAAGAGTTTTGTAATATCTGTATTCCAACCAAAGGCAAGCTTAATAACTTCTATCATTAGAGGGTTATCTTTCTTTGTCATGTTGTTAGTGTGCTATATGTTTTTCTTATGTCGGAGGTTGCTACTATCCGATGAAGCGCTTAGGCACAACTACTGTACCATTGCAGTCAGCTTACCTTACTGTACTTAGTTGTTCCGTGTTTTGAAGAAAGATGAGGAGGAGTTTTAGTGATGAAGAGCTTAGATGTTCCGCACTCACTACGTCAGCCCCGAAAATATGCCCAACACATTTACACTTAGTTGCTAGTAAGGACTCCTACAAGCAGCCTGAAGTCGATTCTCCTGAGAGATAGAATGAAATACGCAGACATTTTGAAAATGCCTGGGCCGGTAGTTTGGTCTGTCTGCATCTATTGCAGTTGCGCCACCGAAACTGACCTATTGAAGCCCCTTCCGAGTTTACAAATCTTGTATGTTTACTGCTTTCTTAACTTCGTCGATATTTTCAAAGATAGTTTCTTATATTGGGAATAAATGCTTCGCCTTTTTCTTCCTCCAGCTGGTACCAATTGATTTTCGCAGAAGATTTCGGACAATATGTCTTCCAGCTCGTACCTCCAGCGTTCCAACTCGCGATCCTTATGTTTCGAAAACGTCTTTGCACTATTCTGCGATCCGCCGAAAACTGAATAACACTGATCTGAGGATTTCTGTTACTTCCAAGAACACAGCCATGCATAGCGGCGCTTGGCAGGGTAATGACTCTTATATGTACGTCCTTTTCGCAATCATAGTTTAAAGAAATTACATTTTTTATGGACAACGTTTGGTAGTCTGGACCGACCCGAATAACCTGAGAGTTTTTATTCGCTGCCCCACCTCTTGCGAACGTCTGACAAACATCCAAGAGTAAAAACTGTCTTGAGAAGCTTATCAAAAATTAATTGCCGTTCGGAATTGGCATTACCCTGCAGGTTCCTTCCTTCCTTATGTCAAAAAAATGGTTGGAGAAGCTAGGCTTTAGGTCCTGTATGGGACGTTTATGCCTGATATTATTTTATTTCAATTTTAAAATTGCTCAAATTCGTCTCCCATAGTTTTGAGCATAATTTTCATAAGCCCATTTTAACTTTCTCGTATACATTAGTATACTAAATAGAAAGTTATTGCGATCATGCGGAAATTTCGAACTCAAACTGAGTATGAGGAAGATATTTCGACTCTAGAGAAGTCCAAAAAAATGGGTCCGCCAATGCCGTCCGTCCGTCGGTCTGTCTGTCTGTCCGTCCGGGCGCCGTCTGGCGAAACGGTTCAACGGATTTGCTTCAAAGTTCGTGTATAAGGTTTTTGGGGTTAAATCTCGGGGCATCTTTTTATTTTTTGCTTTATCGTTTGAAATAAAGGTACCTGCCATACAATTATAAAATCACTTATCACTATTTTTCTACTAAGGATACTTGGGATGGGACCCAAAATACTGAATACTCAATTTTTGTAACAAAAATTGATTAACGGTAATTTAGAAAACTGCCAATATTTCAAGAAACTAACAAAGCGAAGTCCAAAAAGTTTAACTATTTATTTTTTGCATACGAATTTGCATACTTCGATTTTTGAAATAATTTTTTTTAAATTTTTCTTTCATATAACGATTTTCTTAAATTTAATTTAAATTCGTTTTCTTAAAAAACGGCTCTTACGATTTTGATACTTTTTTTTATTTCGAACAATTATGTTAAAAGTGTCCTATGTCCGAAATAACATCAAAATCGTAGATGCCGTTTATGAGAAAGTCTAATTTTTCAAAACCTAAAAAGCGATTTAAATAAATTTGCACCATTTATTTTTGATTCATTTTGCGATTCAAAAACGCATCTCATGTACCGAGAAAGCTTCGTATGACGCAGTCATGCACTTATTTACAATTTACAACTCATCTTTCAGAGCATCAGTCCCGGAATGGTTGAAACGGACTTCCTAAAGGTATACAATTCAGCTTCTTATGCTATCATACCAAAACTACAGCCAAAGGATGTTGCTGATGCAGTACTATACGCATTGCAAACACCACCAAACGTTCAGGTACTTAACATTTATTACACAAACTCCATTGAATATTAATATTTGTCTAACTTTTTTATAGATTGAAGAAATCATCCTACAAGCTGTGCATCTTCACGATAATCCCGACAATAAAGAAGAAGAGGAATGAATCTAATTACAAAAATAAAAAAATATTTTTAAATATTTTTGAGGATAATCTGTAAAATAAAAAATGTCCTTCGCTATTCCTCTTTGTTGTTTTTTCTTTTTAATCAAAAGTTTAAACATCTAACACCACAGAACGGATCGGTATTTATTTACATTATCTTTTGTATATGTATACTAATCTATTTACTTCGAACTTTGCATATACATATATTTCTATAGCTCTGCTATAGCTCTCATTTTAAATGACGGCCACTAAGCTTTCTGACCTTGAGGCTATGGCGGGTTAGGCAAGTGTCACGAATGTTTGTTCGAATTTTATTTTATTTGCTTTCTACGCCTCTGTGCCATCTTGTCTATCTGTATATGTGGTATTTCCATCAGTCGGTTTGGCCCTTGTTTTATAGCTAACAAATACATAGACAAGGATCCAAGCAAAGCTGGCTGGCCAACCGCGCCATCTCAACTTTTGAACATGAGTGAATTTAAATATTCATTCGGGAAGTGAAAAAGTTGCACTTATTGAAACAACAAAAAAATTGTATTCCCCCATCGCGTCGGACGTTTTCGTTTGTTCATTCACAAAGCGATGAGAATGAGAATGAGAATCAGTTGAGTCCTCGGACAAATGGAACGGATGTGTAGGTACCTACTATGTCCCCCAAGGCAAGTAAGTTAAACAAAAAGCCGTTTTCTTTTATTTCCTGCAAATTTCAGGGTATTTGTGTGTCGCTTTGTTTGGATTGAGACAGAGTTTAGACGATAGCCTTGTCAGTAGAGTAGGTACGTTTATTTATGGTTTGTATCAAACGATTGTTTCCTCTTTGCTCCTCAAGAGATATTATGTGAGACGTTGGTCAACCCAAAAAAAAAACAAAACAATATTAACAATTTGAAAAATTATTTTGAATTTATTCATTTGCGGATCATGACAAAGCTCCATGTATATCTACTTGTTGATGATATTCAAACAAGGATTTCGTTTTATTACTTTTGTTCATGAGTTTGTATTAAATGAATTTTATTTGACAATTATGTATGTTTTTGTTGCTACTGCAGTTGAAGGTTGTTTGGTTTATGCCAAGGGCTTTCTCAAAATTTACAAGTAGCTTTGTTGAATTTCTCAAAATCAATTATTATACTTTGCAAATAAATGATATTTTGATAGAAAATAAGACCAAACATGACAGTTCTTATTCTTGGATGTTTGTCAAGCGTTCGCAAGAGGTGGGACACCGAATAAAAACTTTCAGGTGGTACAGGTCGGAATTTGAATCAGCTACCTCTCGCTTAGTGGTAAAACGCACTTAACCACCACTAAGCCACTGCACCCACTATAGCCTCGTACACTAGTTCATATACTCACATGACAAACCCATTCCGTTAAAATTCAACGCGTTCAACGCGTTGCTAGCCCCGAACACATAGTTCATCAACAAATCCCATTGTTGAATAGCCACTTTTTCGATGAGGTTGCGCATTGAGTTGATGCACGCGTTGATACCCTCGTATGCTAGACCAAGAATCACACGTTGAACAACGCTGTTCAACACACTAAGTAACTGACATAGACAGCTGTAGCACACCTTTGATTGTTAGATTTAATTTCAATTTATTTTGATTCATTCGGCAAAGTTTATTTTAAAAGAAAAGAAAGGAAATATAGCTGCTGTCCTCGTCCACTACCCGTATACTTGTTGAACAACGCGTTGAGCAATGAAAATAAACCATCTCCAACGCGTTGGTTGAACAAAGTTGGGAGCCTCGTACAATAGAATCGAATGCGTTGAACATGAAATTGATGAGTTGGGCCCGTAGTGGACAACCGACATAAGGTGACAAATTTCCAAATTGAAATGCGGACATTTAAGAAATATTTATGACTTTATTATTATTATATTTTAAATAATTATTTATGTTTTAATGCTGGACAATAATTGTCGGAAGTCAACGGCAGATATACCAGAGTTGAACAAAAAGTAACCATTATCTTCATACAATAAGTGACTTGGAAATTAGTTGGAAGAATTGCAAATATCAACCATTGCTATTATCATATTCATTGCTTTCCAAATGGTTCGGTTTTAAAATTATAAAAATAAATAATCAATTAAGCAGCAACTTCAGGTTAATGGCTGTGTGTCAAAGGAAAGATTCTTACTGGGGAAGACCTCATCGCAGAAAACCTTTTAATGGATTAGCAGTATGGTGTCGAAAATCCCTCCCATTAGGACCACATCTTCTGAGGTCGACAAGCCACCATGGGAAACTGGGGAAATCGGCGGATGTGCTAAAGCGTTTGCAAGCCCAGAATCCTGATCCAGGAACGAAAGTCTGGGTTGTCCGTTCACTCAAGTAGAGTAACGACCGTCATAATGGAGATGATAATTCTCTAATTGTGAGTGTAGACATGGCTGCTGCTGCCGAGGTCATCAAATCTTCATAAAAAAGGTGTTACTATCTGCATCTTGGCGGGATTCATTTCCATTTCAATGTCAGAAAGTGCTAACAGTGGAAGTCACCCAGATTCTACATTCATCTTGTTTACTCAAATAACAGCACTGTAAGCCTGCTGCCGCCCCTTTAAGTGGCAGGCTTGTGGTCCGTAAAAAGTATCATTTGATTCCTCCTCCAAAAAAGGCAGTAGTAGAGCTCGTAGAGCACTGTGAATTCAAAAGGTTGGGTCTTGTCTTGTGCTGTGTTTCGAGGCTAATATTCAGAATACATATTGATCATCTTATATCACAATTAGCATGTATGTTATCGACCCACATTGGTTTCAGCCAGCAGACAGCAAGTAATTGACGCTACCCTGTCAAAAAAGCTATCATAAATTCGAGGGTATCGCCAGATAGCACCTTATCAGATCACAGATACATCGAATTTCAAATCTACTGCGAATTTTTAGCTTTGCAAGAGACAAGCGAAATCCGAGAAAAACAAACTGTCCTTGGCTTAGAAAGAAGGTTGCACTCAAAGTCAGATCTAGACAGGAAGTGGAGAGGTCGTCCTCACCCGCTGCTATAAACTTTCGTACCCTGTTTCTAAACCCCCACCCCCGCAGAAAACCAGTACCCTGGTCGAATTCCGAACTGTAGTGTCTTCGTAAAGAAACTAGGAAGCTCCTAAATCGGTCTTTAAAAACCAACTAAGTAAAAGGCTGGAATCTTTATAGATCGAAACAAAATCGAAAAGTTTCTGCTATAAAAAGTTTTGTGAAGAGGTTGAATCTCTAAGTGGAACTAGTAGGCTTGTTAAAGCCCTCCAAAGGAACAGACCAAGCTAACTGAATGCAATTCTTACACCTGATGGTTCGTACACTGAGACAAAGGCGGAGACTTTCAGTCTTCCCCTTGAGACTCACATCCCGGGAAATCAGGTTACTAAGCGTTCTTCATCCATTCAATCAACTGTGGCTACATTTAAAAAGACTTACACCACGCAGCTCAGCTGATTTATTGCATCGATAGTGGTTACTGATGATGCTATCAAATATGCTATTGCGTCTATTGAGAGTTACAAGTCACCTGGTCCGGATGGAATTTATCCAGCTATGCTGAAACAAAGCTTGGCCTTTGCCAATATTCCTTCCCCTGGCATATGGTTGAACTTAAAATTAGTAAATCTGACTACACTCTAGCCAAAAGCTTTAGACCATTGGCTAAAGATTTTTACCTTTTTTAAGTCTGTCTTCCTTCTTCCTGAAAAGTTTGGAGAGACTGGTTGAGCTGCATGTCCGCAAAGTTCCTCTTCTATCACATCCTCTCTCTGAGATGCAACATGCTTCAAAACCTTTTTGGTAGGATTGAAAGTGCTCTTGACCGAAAGGTGCACGCGTTGGGCATTTTCGTTGATATTGAAGGTGCTTTTGATAATGCGACCTTGATAGCATGTGTAACTCTGCCAGACAACATGGTGTAAATGAAACTTTGGGGATGTGGATTAAAGCAATACTAATGTGCAGAACGATTGTTACCGAAGTAGTTAGTGGCAAGTGCGTCATAGCAGGGGTAAAAAGGGACTGCCAGCAAGGTGGTGCTCTATCTCCTCTTTTACATTTTTCAAATTTCGACTGTTTTGAAGGGTTGAATGAAACAACAATAACTTGTGATTGCCACCACGAACAATGAAGACGCTAGAATTACAGCTGTTTCACGGCTTGCCACGGCCGATCATCAGATTCCTTTATGTGGTGCTGGTCTATATGTTGGTCATTTAATGACAACATAATCATTAATACGATTTGTATGATGTTAATGTGACTGTAACTCATTCACATTCCTAAGCATAATATGAGGCCAAGTTAAATTAAGCGAAACATATAAAATAAAACCCAGGAGTTTTTATTGAACAAAATTGAATGAGCTGTAAACCAAACGAAAACAGCTTTCAGATAGCATAGAAATATGATTTTTGGTTTGAAAGATGCACAATTCAAATATCTAAAACTGAGCAAATGAACTTTACTTTATATTGTGCTAAAGTTTATTTATTGAATTTCGTGATTTCATGTATCAAATATTTTTATTTGTAGCGACCTGTTCATTATGAAGTTCCTTAAATCCATAAAAAAATTCATAAAAAGGTATTAAAAGTTTAAGAAATTTTAATTTGGTTTTTTTATCATTAGAAATGTACTTAATGTCTTTTCATTCTCAGGAATAGACCAAAACATAAGAACAAACGAACATCAGATCTTAAAACTCTGAGATCACAGAAATGTAAATTTACTCAAATGTTTTATCTAAAATTGGGAAAGCCTGCAAAAACAAATTTAAAACATTGTTAGCACTGCGGGTATAAGTTATAAATTAACATTCTGCTGCATTCAAAGAGGCAGGCCTAAAATCTCCCGGATTTGATTGGCCACAATGATAAAATGATGCAAAATCGAGAGGCCTGCAGATATTTGTTGATGTCGAACCGGCTAACCCCACAGTTGGACCAGTAGGAATGCAGTGAAGTGGGAGGGTTATGATGCCTATAATCGCAATCTCGTCGCTAAATGGAGAGAAGAAGAAGGATCTGCTGCATTCAGGAGCTGAGCTACAGGCAAAAAACTAAAAGATTTGGAACATGTCAGCAAAAATGTTTCTTGGTCGTGGCAATGCGCACTTGAAAAGTACACACATACTAACACTGTATGTTGTTTTCGCTGTTGGAACGAAACGACATAGAGTATGCGACAACCGCACAGTTTTTCAAGGAATGTGCAGTTCTTTTATCTGTTCATAACAACCTACGTATATTGTTTCGATCGCGAGATTGTTCTAATGTTCTCATTGTGATGATGTCCGTAATTTTGTCTTTTCGTCATACTTTAATGGCTTAATGGTTGCAAAGCTAGGCTTTGGGTCCAGTTTTCTTTAATCGGGCTACTCTTTTGTCTTTCGTCGTGGTTTAAATGCATCAGGATGGCCAGTTTTTGAGTAGCACCCACGGGCGTATGCATGGTGGTGCAGGTGATCCTCCCTCCTCCCCTAAATTTTTGTTTTTCTAAAGGAATTAGATATATTTATTTACATTAAAATTATAAAATTACATCATTAAATTAATTTTCAAACTAACTAAAGGCTTAACTACCTTCGCCAAAAATTAAAGTACACACACGAAAATGTTTTTTCTCTTTCCACACCGTTTGCAATTTGTATTTTTCTCTCAACTTTTCACAAAGTGACTTTCTTCAAAGTTAGACATACCTCTAACTTCCAAGTGGCACACTTTGGGAAAGTTCGAAAAAAACTAATACATTTACACAAAAAAGTTGTAACTAGTTACTGATCTTACGCTTAGATGACTCTGGATGCAAATGTTTCTTTCTTTCGTTGGCAAATTCTTCCTGTTTTTGTTTATTCTTTCTTAGAGCTTTTAAAACTCAAAATAGATACTTAGTCCAGTTTCTGAATACGAGGGGACAGCAGCGTGTGTATGTGAGCTTTGAAAAAGTCACTTTTTGCCGAATTTAGTTAAGCCTTAAATCTGTTTCAAACTAATCTTAAGGTAAGATCAAAAAGAGAAAAAAAGACCCCTTGATCAAAATCCTACGTACGCGCTTGGTAGCACCTATAGAGTCTATTTACAAGAATACATATTATTCATCGCAGGGGGTGTCACCCCTTTAGCATTTACGTACAGCCGGATGGTTATTCCGGTGCCAGTACACAACCAAGCTCAGGTTTAAATTTATCGAAGGAGCTCACGTAAAGTTGTTGTAATTTTGAAATAATCTAGGAAAATCATCTTCCGTACTACACCTGCACCTTCTGAGAGGCTCATAAACAGTTCCTGAGACTCATTGCACTTAGGGTCTTATATAATTGTTTAACCATGTTTTAAATAAATTGATTTCAATTGACAGCCTTTTGAAAAGATTTCAGCTGGAAAGACCAACGACCAACCATTCAATGAAATCACCAGCATACCTGAATAGTGACAGGTTTTAGAACAATCCATAAATATCCTTTCCCTACCTTACATCTTAACTTAAATCATTCCGGAACCTTGAGGAAAGTTTAGCTTGAAACTTTGACGCAGCCAAATTTCTGGTATCATTGCAGCCGAGGTCGATAGGAATTTCCTTAAATTTTTCGATTAGGGCTCTTTGTTAGTTTTGCAAGAGGCACCCTTGCACCGACAGAAAGCCGACAATGGCTTAGATGTCTTCGAACGGGTGATCGAAAGGAGCTTACTCCAGGATATCTAAAACTACTTGTGACACTTTTTTGAAATTCTTAGCCAATGAGCAGTCAAACTTAGCAACTTTTGTCTTCCTTTGCTCTTCCATGATGATTCCTGTTAGTAGAGTCATTTGTGAACAATTGAAAATATGGCTGCTAGGGAAATATATTTATCTGATTTAAAGATGGCGCTAATAGTCCAGTTAAAGTTAATCATCGACAACACAACTGCTCAACCTGGCACGTTCACTGAAATAGTCAAAGTTCTCTTTCATAGTTAGCAAAGCATAATCCCATTAAGAATTTATTATTGCTTAACCTGTCGCAAGCACTCTATTTAAGTCCTTTTCTCAAAATATCAAAGTTAGTCACTTGCAACAAAAAAAAACAGAACCACTTAATATGCGATTCTCGTCGACTTAAAGAAACGTCCTTGGAAAATAAAAACTTTTTCCTTCGTCATGCATTGTGGCGAATTGAAATAGGCAAAATCAAATCCACCATCATCACCCACCTACCGAATCGGAGAGCTACCATATTGCGTTGACTTCCATGCTAATTTATTTTTTTGGTTTGTGTTTTTTTTTCGAAAGCAAAACTAATTAAGAATCACCAGCAAAGTAGTTTCCTTCTGGCAAAGAGTGAGAATAACCAACAGAATTTCTTCTGAGAAAACTTTTTCTGTCTATAGAAGTGGACAAAATCCCTGCTTAAAAATAACAAGGACGAAGCCAGAAAAAAAAACCAACCACAAAACTGAATCCTTCCAGTAACACTGATCAAATTGCACAAAAGTCCCTGCAGACCATCGAAAATCAGCTAGCTGTGACTTTTCGTTTTCTCCATCTAAAGTGGCATCCAGGAGCAGAACCAGAACTAGATGCAGAGCTGCGTTTTCATTTCGCATGTATCTACGACCGCAGTATCCTTTTTTGCGACTACTCTCCTTTAAAACAATAATAACTTTTGTGTGCTGTATGCTGGGTGCATATCCGTCGAAGTTATTTAGAAACAATTTTCTCGAAAAGATTCTGTCAGTGACGCAAAAACGACTTTTCGTAGGCAAAAATGATTATGCATCAATTAAAAAGTTTTTACATTTCCATTCCTCCTGAGGATATGGGCGGAGGGGGAGTAGTTAAACCGGGGGAGTAGTCACCGCTTCCACTACACATTACCAGGAGCTGCTTTCCATTAATTATTAATTACTTATCCTTTGGCTTTTTATTTGAGCAAAAAATTATTAATGATTCCACGTCGCGAGAATGAAAAACTTTCAAGCATTCAGTTTCCAATTTTCAGTTTTGTATTTATGAGAGTTTTGATTCAAGGAGTTTATTTACTGCAAACGCTTTGAATAGAATTCGGGTTAATAAAGTTCATTGCGGTTGGTTAAGTTTTGGAAAAAGTTTCTCTTTGGGGCTCAACGCTGCTCTTAGAGTTGTTTCATTTGTTACCAATTAGAAAAGGATTGAGTAAGAACATGGAATAATTTGATTAAGAATAATAATTATTGCTCTAACTTGGAATTGCAAACTCTACGGGCATGCCAAATTATTACTTTAATGAAGAAATTATATCGTCATTTTTGAATAACAGAGCAACAAACAGAATAGCTATAATGAAAAAGAACTGAAATATCTCTACTGTCGAGGTAGACGTTTATGTCAACCACTTGACTTTATTTATGCACTTCAAGTTCTTTCAATTCCAGGTTGTCCTCTCTTGAACATATGACGTTAGCTGATCTTTCCACCAGCAGGCGCTGATATAGGTAGGTACTATCGATTGATTGATCTGTCACTTCGGCTATCATAAGAGGGAAGTAGGAGAAGATAAGTCCACAAGTCGAATGCTACGCTAACCGACCCAGGAAGACAAACCTTTAGAGATTTCGAAAGGCACACAAAGAAAGCCACGCAATTAAATTAGCAGAGGCTCTGTTTAGGCGGTGTCTAGGCTCCAGAGAGTTTTCTTAGCTGACCCTAAAGCGAAACTAGACGCACTTTGGAAAGATGCCGGAATCGTTACTAACTCCAAGGAAGAGGTACTGTAATTAATGAGTGGGTGTCCACTTCCTGATAGTGTCGCATATATAGGGTGATTTTGTAAGAGTTAAGTTTTTCAGGTTGGTAGTACTGGTTAGTAATGGCGTCCAAACGTCATCTGTCAAAGTGAAAAGTTTTCAGTATACTCTGCCATTTAATCATGGAAAGACTTACAAACGAGCAACGATTGCAAATTGGTGAAATTTATTATCAAAATTCGTGCTCTGTGAAAAATGTGAAAATCCGCTGTTTTATCGAAAAATTGTGTTCAGCGATGAGGCTAATTTCTGGCTCAACGGATACGTTAATAAGCAAAACTGTCGCATCTGGAGTGATGAACAGCCCCGTGCCATACAAGAAATACCGATGCATCCCGAAAAAACGACAGTTTGGTGTGGTTTATGGCCTGGTGGCATCATCGGTCCATTTTTCTTCAAAGGCGACCGTGGAAGAAACGTTACCGTTAACGGCGAACGATATCGAGCCATGGATACGCGACTGGTTTTTGCCCCAGTTGGCTGAGTTGAACTTGTAGTTTCAATTAGATGGTGCCACATGCCACACAGCTCGTGAAACAATGGAAATGTTGAAGGATGAATTTGGTGAGCAGCTTATATCTCGAAATGGCCCTGTGAGTTGGCCGCCAAGATCATGCGATTTAACGCCTCTTGATTTTTTCTTGTAAGATTATGTAAAGTGGTTAGTCTATGTTGACAAGCCGAATACGATTGAAGCCTTACAGCATATAATAAGACGCGTAATTCGCATAATTCGTGGAATACAGGCCGAAATGCTCGAAAAAGTGACGCAAAATTGGACCTTCCAATGGACCATTTGTAACGGAGCCGCGGACAACATATACATGAAGTTGTCTTTAACACGTAAATGGCAAAGCGCTATTAATCGATTACAATAAAAACTTTGAATATTTGATGAAAATTTGAGTGTTTTATTCGATTTAAAAAAAAAACTGCGCTTAAAAAATCACCCTTTACTCACAGAAGTAATGTTACTAGCGAATAGCTATCGAGCTGCTACGAAAGTTGTCACATTAGTTTAGATTAGATTGGGAAATGAGGTGAGACTTGGTACCCATATCAGCGAGGCCCCAGTGAGACTTGAGCCTAAGATGCCGGATTTATGGATAAATTCGGCTAAGACTTTGGGCGAAGAGGCAGTAATATTAAACACGAAGACGTGTTGTTGCTGAGCAATCATAGTGACATTTCGTCTTCGTGGCACATTCGACAAGTGTTTAACTTGAGCAACTCCCATAGCCATGAGGTGTTTTTTTACTCTACGGTGTCCCGTCAAGAATCCGGTAACTGTGTTTCTTTGCCCTTTGGATAGGTAGAGGAGTTGCTTAGTTACTTTTGGAGAAGGGGATGGTAGAAATAGTTTCGCCTGTCTGTTACCTTCAGTTTCCCTTCAGTAATGAAGTGATTTCTATTCTAGTCAGTTTTTGATGCGGAGTTAAATGGAGCTGATGGGCACGCCACATAATGCTCTAGGCATCGTAAATGGTGCGACAGATCCTTTCCAAGCTAGTTCATCAGACTTTTCATTCTTATTGAAACCCCTATATCCTGGCACCCAGATTAATTGGACTCTATTGATGCTAGCTAGTGTTGTGAGTAGTTGGAGACAGTCCCAAACTAGTTTTGAAGTGATTTAAAAGCGCAAATAGCAAGTGGTGTCGCTTTGCTGTCAGATAGAATAGAAATGTGCTTGTCAGTGATGTTCCTGTTTAAATTTTCTCAGATGCAGAGCTGTACATGTGTTTCGGCCTGAAATACGGAGTTATTCTCTTCCATGCTGGTATAGAGGGAAGATTCTGTGGTCTCTTGGAACCATCCGTATATACCAGAATAGTGAGCTCATAGCAAATTTGGATTTATTCTGTTCCCAGTTTAGTCGTTCTGGGAATGTAACCTTGAAGTTGTATCGAAAAGGACATCTGTCTGTCAGTGAGATGCCTAATTGTCTCTACTGAGCTTAAGTGCAAGGTCAGGTTGGATTCCTGTCTGAGATGAACATGTAGGCGTTTACCATTGTTTTTTTCTGAATAAAGAGATTAAGGGGAAAGGGTAGGCCCTATACACATACATACACGCAAGCTAGTTTTTGAAGTTTGTGCAACTTGGCCTGTTTGAATTTTTGTTGTGTTTTGTTGTCCAATATAAAATAACGAAACCAATTATGGTTTTTTTTTTTTATTTCAAATCACAAGAAAAGCTATACAAAGTACTCCTACTAGTAACTGAAGTAAAGCTAGCATCGTCATGCGACATATTTCCATTGGTTGGACGGGGCTAAGGCGGTATTCATTCCGAAGTTAAAAAAAAACACCGACGCTCTTCCGAAAAGCTGCCGGCCTTTCTTTTCTGCTTACGGATCTTAAAAAATGATTGACATTCTTCTTAAACAGAATATTAAACTACCGTTTGGTACTCACGGGTTAAGAGCAGACAAACAGTTCGCAACTTTATTAGAAATGTTCGAGCTGTCCAAGGTTTTTCTCAGGTTGTGTGCTTGTGGAATCTGTTGGTCGACTTCTTGGTGATCAATTTTTTGAGTAAGACTAATTAAAATTTAATTCTGTGAAGAGTTCTTTGATAGTGCAAACGGCACCTCTGTCTGTAAATAGAAAAAGCTACCAACTTACCTCCCCCTAACCTTAAAAGTAAATTTGTATTACTCAGGAGACGTTTGAATAGCTAAGCAAGACGGTGCCAAATATCTAGTTCTTGAAGACTTTGATGTCCATAGACCGCACCTTCAGAGATGGGCATTATATGCTGGATTCCTGGAAAGCTCACAAATTTCACTGATGTACTGGCGCCTGCCCCGAATCAAATCAGCCTCGACACAACTAAGCTTACTGTATATGTTTATTGTCAGCCAGAGGAGTAGGAATTTTGCTGACGGGTCGTTTCTCTGTGCCTAAATGGATAAGAACTTTGCCGAGTTTGTCCGAAATAGATCAAGCATGAGACCCGCTGACGTAGCGCTTCCGAATATAGGTTAGTTATTTTCAAAAACTCCAGTCTAATGAAATATTTGTTTTCGTCTGCCTTGTTTTGGACTTCGGATTAACAGCATTGAATGTCAGCATGATGCGAGAACGTGCCAGTATTCGGTGTGTTGTAGACTTAAAAGCTCAATCATTTCACTTTTGTGGACTGATGAACAGCATCGTTTGAAGCCAAAACAAGGGTGAAATTGGGCTTTGTCTGGCAAGAGCGTATGCTGCTACCCAACCGAGGACTCAAAAGCTGTACTCAAAAATCTGTACCGGAATCAAGTTATGAGCAGACATGTCATCAAGAAGCGCCTTGAACCTAGGTTCACCTCTGGCCGATATTAATTTACATTCTTGCGATAAAGCGCTTTTCTGGCTTCACTTACAACAAGGAACTGCAAGGGACAAGACATTGTAGCTTTCTCGGATGTCTCCTGAGAGTGTTAGCTCTTTATATCCAGTGAACTACACACTTTAGTCTGGGACTAAAACCCCAGGTTCTGCTGAACATCCTACGGCACTGCCTTAGAGACCTCTATGTGTTTCGCAAATGAAAGTTTTGGGGTCGAGAGTGATACCCAAATACATATTTACTTTGATAAATAAGGTATAAGTTGAGTGTCTAAGAAAACCGGCCATCTTGTATTAGGTATGCTTCTTCTCGTTGTAAACAAGATCATCTCCGTTTTCGTCGAGTAGAGCAACTATACTGTGGATCCAAATTAGCAGTTCGCGAGGCTGTCTCCGCAGCGCCACCAAGTCGCACATTTCTGGTTTTGCTTCTAATTATCTGGCCTGAAATTAATTTAAAGCATTAGGTATGCCATGCAGAATCAGATGCAGAATCGTTGCTTGGGAGTCTCCACCTCAAACCCTTCCGGAAACTCCAGTATTGACAACTGTGACATCGATTACTCATTCCCAATGTTCAATAAATCAAGCTGGCCGTCCGCAAGAAAGTTTAAACAAGATTTACCTCTGGCATCTGTGTCAGGACTTCCGCAGGCACGGTGATGCGCGTTCGCGTCCATACCGGTAATCAAATGTGTATTACCTCCACGAAAGGTGAAGGAGAGGGAGAGATAAGCTGAGGCTAAAATAACTTCCGCTAACTTCGAAAAACGCTCCCCTTGGGACTCGAACGTAGACCAGTAAGCTTTTCAGGCACTGCACACTGTCAAATCCTCCATCAAAGATACGAGTTCAACAAATTGCCAATAAAAGTGTATCTGCCACTCCTTCTTTCTGGTTCATTTTGTTAGAAACCCGAAAGGAATGAGTTTATATTTTCAAAATGACTCAATAATACCTACACTCACTGCGGGCAGTAAGAATCTTCTGAAGCGAACCATTTTTTTTAAACCGAATTTAAATTTTGATGTTGACATTTAAATTAATATATGTTAAATACAAGGAAGCAATCACTCTTCCATTTTATAAGAACTCTGGGCGATGACGCTAAAACTGATTGCTCAGTACAATTTTGCAATCTTACCCAGCTTTCAATGACGTCTAAAATCCCAACCAATATATATATGCATATACATACATAGAAATGTAGACAATCAGTAGGAAGAAATCTCCACTTTGCCACACAATCAATAAATACCAACCACACACTACAAGACTTGTTGTTCAATAGTGATGGCATGAACGGCTTGCTTTGGCTATCACTTTTGTTATCCTCTGATTGTCTGTGCTCGGTATAAGGATGTCATGCACATTGTGGCCCGTCTTTGTCCTGAGCGTTTGTCAAATCGGTTTTGGCATCGATATAATGTCCTTACAAGATGATTCGCCCAAGATAAGGTTTTTTTTTATTTGTTTTTTGTTCCTCGCAACCTTCGTGAAATATCACATACAACATATTACATACCTAATACATACAATGCTGCCATTGAATTTGATTTTACCAATAGAGAATGCGATAGGTATTGCTAATGTTCTCGAAGACCAAGATGAAGCAGAAGAACTCTCTGACAAATGATTTCATTGCATTCCTTTGGTATTCCTTTTCGTTCGTTGTTATTGTTGGGTACTTCCGACTATTTTGCAAGAAAGGGGTCTTTATGGTTTTGGCTCAAAAGGAGATTCGAATTAAGTCTAAAGTGCCTGGAAATAATTTTAGACATGTTGTTGACATGTGTTGTTTGGCGAAAGGAGAAAGGATAGAAAAGGGATTTTAAAGAAGCTTTCGAATTTTAACACTCATTCAATGAAGGTGCTGTTAGAAATGTGATGAAGTTAATGGTCAAATGAATTTCAAATTGTATTAGGACCATGTAGTCACTTGAGATTACATCGTGTAATAAAAATGTTGTAGGGCTTTACTTAATCGCTTTTTTTTTAAATATAAAAATCGATATAATACCGATTTGCCTGACGAGTAAATGTCAACATCAAATTGTATGCCTTCAAAATATATAACTTTCGACTTTTATGCTCGATTGGAAATTACATATGTTGAAATGTCAGAAATGTCAATGTCAAATAAAAGTTTAATATATTTTTATTTGGCGCGGATTTGTTGCCCTTCTTTCAAATAACATTTCATTCGTTTTGCTAAACTGAACTTTGCTAATGCTAAACTTGCACCGGTATATACATCTACATTTCACCATTAAGTCCCAAACTCGTGAATAAAATCAATTCTAACTAGTTTCTTTGAAATCAACGACTATTTTCAACAGGAAATATAACAACCTTTCGGCATGACAACACAGATGACGCCACAATCGAACTCACCGAACAACCGGAAGAATGACGTAGCCCTGCCACAACTTAACGAAACCCAGCACCAGATGACGTTTTGTGTCAGATTTCGTCAGGTTCCAATTTATTTCCACACCATCGAACCAAGTGTAAAAAGATCTCCACACAATACAATTTTCATTTAATAATCTTTTTTCTGGTCTAATTTTTGTACACAAACATCAAGTGATCCCCCTTTCCTGCGGCTGTAATTAGTTATTTTATTTATCAACCACAAATAAATAGGTAATTCATCTAGAGAAAACTTGTCGTCCTCTTCCCTCTCCTATCCAACAGGGAAAAATCACTGACAAAACAAATCCCAGTGATATCCCAAAAAGAAAAGTGGTCAAAGTGCAATTGAACAAATAGATTAATCGTAATCCTTTGTGTTTTACATATTCAAGTTCTCTTTGTTAACATATAAATTTAAATTTGTGTCGTATTCGTGTCATATATTATTTTTTTTCCACTCGAGGCAAAAGTGTCTTTCCCCTACCAATGGGTTAGCTAGCTGGCTGGCTGGCTGGCAAATTTACCAACCCCAAGTGACAGCTAGGAGGAAAAAAACTTTTTTTATCATCCAACAATCTGAAATCTTTTTTTTTTTATATTTTCAGGTAATATCCAATCAACATGTTTATCTGGGATTGGTTCACTGGTGTTCTGGGATACTTGGGTGAGTTGTTAAATAATCAAACGTTTTATTAATAACTACGAAGACCTAGGACAAATGTATATGAGTGATTTGCACACACTACCGCGCGCGCCGTCTAAACAAAAATCAAACACGCTGAACTTGATAGTTTGCCAACAAAGCAAAACGCAAAGTCTGGTTAAAATTATTGTCGTCACTTTGTTCAAGTTCATTGTTAAAACATTTAAATTTTTTGTTTCTGCTTCTTTTTTTTGATAGGTATATGTATATATTTTTTTTTTTAATGAAAATCAAATTTTTCTTGCTGTTTAGGTCTGTGGAAGAAGTCGGGAAAGCTTTTATTCCTGGGACTAGACAATGCTGGAAAGACAACACTCTTGCATATGCTCAAAGATGATAAACTAGCACAGCATGTTCCCACACTGCATCCCAGTGAGTTTCCAAACCACACGAGTTAATCCCCCATAAGTGCTCTCGTTAATTGTGTTTTTTTTTTTTATTTATTTTTTTCAGCTTCTGAAGAGCTGTCCATTGGCAATATGCGCTTCACAACATTCGATTTGGGAGGTCACACTCAAGGTAATTAAAACATATCAGTGCTTTCGTTATGTCGTTATTTCGTTCACACTGGATTTGTGTGTGCTGTGTGCGTGTACTGAGGTTTGTTTCGTATATGGGTTTATGGGTCGAATCGAATGTAGAAGGTCATGAAGAAAAGAAGCGCTTTTGTAAAGTTGCTACTCAAATATTGTTTAATGAACAATCCGACAGACATATCACCGATGACAGCAGGCAGATAGCAGTAGGATTTGAGCAAACAAATACGATAAACGTGCGATTCATTCGAATGGCGGACAATGACACGGCACTTAGTGTTGAATTAAATTGATAACAGAAAAATTGGATTCCTTTGTTGATTGCGTATTTTGCTTGAGCAATTTCAATATTAATTTACATAATTTTTTTTTATTCATTTATGTGCTTCGTAAAAGGGAGTGTGTGTTTTTGCTTCCACATACAAATGTATATAAAAAAAAAGGGCGCAGTACTTTTACGCTTGATTAGGTTACTTTTGTTACATTCCGTTCAGTTGAAACATTCAAGTATTGCTTAACAAAATGCGGTGCTACTTGGATTACATGAACATAATAGCGTTACCTACCTCTGATTCGCTCAGTTTTATTCTAGTTGTATAGACTGAATAAAGAACAGATGCTTATTTAAACAACACGTAACATCTTGGAACCTATTATGTGAGCTTTTTTCTTCTTTTCATGAAAGTCGCACTCTCAGATAAATGTTTGTACGGAAGGTTTTTACATCTGGGGAGATGCTTGGCCCTATTACTATGGGTAAATTTGGAACGCCAAACAAATGTGCATCGATGCGGCCTTTTTTTTTTTGGATTAAAATGCAAAATGTTTGCGTTTATAAACGTGTGGCATCGCATGGTATGGTTGATTGAGCAAAGGGTTACCAACGCTCCTCTTTATCGCTTTCTGTCCGCAAATTTGAGTCGAAAGTGTCCTCCTTATTCTCTTAACCACACACATGGCATTTCTCCGATACATCTTCTATGTAGTTAATCACAATTTTCACGAGTAATTTTTTGATCGTAATAGTTCTTACAATTTAGTAATTTCAAACATTTTATTATATACTTTTTGCTTTTGAAGCGATTTGAATACTTACAAATTTTGTGACACTAAACTTGTTTATTTGGTTGTACTGTTCCAGCTAGCGAAAGTTTCGTCTTTTGCAATTCCGTTTCTTACTCGTGTAAAGTAAATAATTTATTGCGTCTTGTTCTTGATAAACAACTCACCTCGATTATCGTTGTCGTTTCCGACTCAAATACACAAGACTCTTTCTGACTCCCATTATGCTTGTCGTTTTCAGCCGACAAACGTCGAATAAAAATTCAAACGACTTTTTGTGGTAGATTTTAAGTTGTCCCCCAACTTTGCCTTTATTACCGAAAGAGTTGGATCACTACTAATGACCTGAAAACCGACCTTTTTTGTCTTGAGCATTTTTGGTCCCGACAGGTAGACGACTAGGTCAGAGGATGATGAAGTTTTTGTGGGTTTTTTTTTTTAATCACTTGATTTCTTTCGTTGAAATATACAGTGGTGGTCACGAAAATAGAGCCACACTATGTGATGCATAATATCCTTGCAAAAAATACAATTTAAGAGAATAAATTAAGAACATAGTTGTAACTAAAGCTTAATATATTTCATTGGTGCTTATTAAAATGAGGCCCGTGTTTCACGCTTTTGTTGAAGAAAATTCTTCTTTTGTATGCGTCTAACGTACTAACGTTTTGTATTTTATTTAAAAAAAAGTTTTATTTAGGTTTGGTCCGATTTAAAATATTAGGTTAAACAAAAGTTAGTGGACAACAAAAAGCAGTCTCGAGCTACTGGAGGAGGCAAATTTAAGATAAAAAAAGTAATTTGGACTCTGCAATATCTTCCACAGCCATATTAGCTTGTATCCCTTGTGGACATATATGCTATTCGATAATGCTTACCATCTGTTTTAAACAATTTCTAAGTGTTGGTTGTGCTAGTCCGAGATTTCCTGAACCGTTTTGACATCCTCCTGCAAGGAATATTTTAAAATCTGCTGCTAGCCTTAACACAGACGGCACAGATGACGATCGAAATGCATTCGGAACGTGCTCGTGTTTCAATTAAGTCATTTTTCTTCTCACTTTGTTCAAGTTCATCATTCTCACTACTTGAACTGTAGAACATTTCAATGCTATTCATATTAGAAATGATTTAAAGCATAAAATTGTTCCACTTTTGTTAACTTGTTTTTGCTTTCAAACTAAAAACAGAAAACAATTTGAAAAAGACGAGTGATGCCAATCGTTGAGTACTACAGTCAAAAATCCGACCTTACTCAAGATCCGATAAATATTGTTCCGACAGCCGACAACGATAATCGGGGTGATTGCAAGAACCATTTGCTATAAGTCCGATGTTTTTGTCCTGACATGGAAAGTTATTACAATAAATGGTGATAGCTGATGGTTGGTTGACTGAACTGCAGCTGCTTGAACCGCATTGCCTCTTTGGCTGAAGTTGGCTGGAAATCCATCGTTCCCAATAAATATCGAAATATTCTTTTTACTACCTTCCAGTGTGTTTGTGTGGGTTTATTACAAAAGCTACTAAAACTGTTGAATGCTAATGCAATATCTGAACACTTTTGGTATAAACAGTCGATTTTCTAAAACTGCTCTATATCGTAAGTTAGGTATATATCTGACTACGTTTTTACCAGAATCCATCGGCAAAGCTACTACATTGCAATCAAACATACGAAATTTAATCAACATCTCCCATGTGTCGTTGCATGCCCATGAAATGTTTTGCCTTTCCGAGTTCCTTCATATGGAATTTCTGCATTAAAGCTTTCTTTAACGACGTTTTAGTTTGCTCAACTCCTGTCAACCTTAAGTCTGGTATCAAACCTCAACATCTTAAAGCAACTTCATTTTAATAGAATCTCCGGTGATGGCGAATCCAGAACTTTCCATACCCATTATCATAGGCACACATTTTTCTGGAACACCAACTAATAAAAGTGTTTTAACTGCAACAGTATACCATTTAGAAGCTCCAAAAACCGAGGAAGCCTGCACATCAACTAACCCATCTCTAAAAAATGTAAGCACGACCAGCTCAGTTGGTATTTCCATGTAGAAAGAAGGGACCCTCTGAAAATGGCAATGTCAACCAACGAATACACCCAAAAAAAGAGGCAGAGTAAAAAAATGCATTTACACCAGCATTTGTTTGAATATTGCAGGTATTATTTGCACTCAAACCGACGGACCTGTAGGGATGCATTGAAGTGGGAGGGTTATTATCCCAAAAATTCTGATCATAACCTTGTCAATAAAGGGATACAAAAATAAGAATGTGTTGGCTACACGATAGCCTTGATTTAGTTCGGGCCCTCAGTTTTTATGCTATAGACACATATAAACGTGCGAATTCCTTCATAACAATCCAACTAGTACTCTTTGAACAAGAGAGATGAATTTCGTTACGTTTACTATTTAGCAAGTGCATTGTATTAAAGACCACAGTACTCATACTTTTCTGGATAGATGAAATGTATTTTTTAAAAGAACATCTCCTGTAATATGTAACTAACAGGTCACCTACGGTGACGCACACATCTGAGTTGAATGTTGTATTACTTTCCCCTATATTTCTGAAATTCTTAATTGCGGCGATATTATTTCGAGCTCGTCGCTCATTCCTGGCACACTTTATCGCAACATATAACCCTAGATATTTTTTGGAAGCGTTACAAAATGTAACCTACTTACTATGATAGTAGTATATATATATATTTATTAGTATTTTAAATACTTTATAATTTCATTTATAATTACAATTTTTCTATATAATTTAATTTTTACAGTAATTTTTTAAATATTTCTTTTTACATGTTTGATACATTTAGTTTTAAAAATTCTAAAATTTTCTTCGGTTTTTATATATGTTGGTAACATGTTAAATAGCCTGATCCCCTTGTATAGTATTGTCTTCTGTCCATCTGCTGACATTTGCAAATTCAGTCGGAAATCGTTCGCATTTCGTAGTCTGTAAGGTTGAGCTTCACTTACTAGCCTAACTTCCCGTGTTAAATATGCTGGTGCTTCGCCATACTTTATTTTGAAAACGGTGAGAAGTGCATTCAGTTCCAGTCTCTGCTTGACATCCAACCATCTCAATGCATCCAACATCTGCCTTATAGGTGTATATCGATTGCATTTCAGGATGCTTCTCATACCTTTATTTTGTAGTTTTTGCAATCTTTCGATTTGACCTTGAGTGCAACATGAAAACAAAATTGTAGAACAATATTCAAAATGTGGTTTTATTATAGTGTTGTATACATTAACCGCTGTTATATAGTCCATTCTTTTTCGAATTCGTTTAAAAAATCCAATCTTTTTCCCTATTTTTTTACATATAAAGTCGACGTGCTGTTCCATTTTTAAATTATTATCTATTATCATTCCTAGATATTTTATGCTTTTAACATTTTCGATCGAATTCCCATTAATTTCAATAGTTAATTCGCTATCTATATTAATTGTCATCAACTTAGTTTTTTGTTCGTTAAGCTTCAGTTTATTCATTTTTAGCCATGATACTAGATGTTTCACATCGTTGTTTAACATGGTTCTGCATTGTTCAGTGTCGTCTCCTTCAGCGTATATTAGAGTGTCATCCGCATATAACACGCTTTTGCAAAATTGCATGATTCTTGGCATATCGTTTATATAAATTATAAATAGGAGCGCCCCTAAAATTGATCCTTGAGGAACTCCTTGTTCTACTTTAATATATTCCGATATGGAATTATTAACTTTTGTCCTCTGTGTTCTATTTGTTATAAATGACCTGAACCAATTTAGTTCCTTATTCCTGATACCATATTTATACAATTTTTGTAATAAAATTTCCTGATCAATCGTTTCGAACGCTCTTTTAAAATCAAGAAAAAGTGCAATTATTTTCGTCTTCTTTGCACAATTTTTCCATTCATTTATTAAATGGTTTACTGCAGTCTCACACGAATACTTTTTTCGAAAACCGGATTGGTAAATTGATAATATATTATTTTGTTCAATATATTCCATTAGTTGTTTTTTAACTATTGCCTCTAATATTTTTTCAATTGTCCTTAAAGTATTTATTGGTCTAAATTCTTCACATTTGTTGGTGTTTGCAATTTTTTCAACCGGGGTGATCATTGAATCTTTCCATGAACTAGGAAATTCACCAGTTAAAAGTGATTTATTTATTAATTGCAAAATGGTGTTACTTAAATTATTCCAGTTGTCGAGTATCATTATAGGGCTTACTTTATCGAAATCAGCTTTATTTTTTAATGATTTGCATATTGTTCTTAAATCTTGTAACGATATTCGGCGAAATTTGAATACGCTATCGTGTCGATCTAAGTGATTTCTAAATATAGTATTTTCAATTGATTTACTAATTTCTTTTACACTTTCTATAAAATATTTGTTGAATTTGTTAGCTATTATTGTTTCATCATGATATTCTTCATTTTCGAAAATTACATTTTTTATGTTGCTTTTATGTTTTTTCAATACTAATGCTTTTATTTGCATCCACATCTCTTTCTGTCCATTGCATTTGGCAATTTTGTTGTTTATATATATGTTCTTTGCAGTATTTAATTTAACCTTGTATCTGTTTCGTATAAGTATGTAATCTCGCCAGCTTTCATTGTTGTTAAGTATTTTGGCTTTTTGATATTTTTTAATTTTTTCATTTTTTAGAGTTTTAAGTTCATTGTTGAACCACCTATTTTTTTGATTTGTACTACGTCTTTTGGTGATAAATTTAGCTGCCGTATTCTTCATGATTATATTAATTTTTATAGCATTTTCGTTGAGGTTTCTTTCCGCATCATATTTTGTATCCAAATTACTAAGTTCCTGTGCGAAACGATTTTTTTTGTATTTACATACTTCAATGGTATTTCCATATGTCTTTACACTTTCCGTTTTTATAACAATTTCAATATTTTCATGGTCCGATATTTTATGATTCCTATCTGCATATACCGTCATGTTTTGCATGTTTGTTATTACATAATCAATAATAGTTTTTGATGTAGGCGTAACTCTAGAATATTCCTCCATTTTTTGTAATAGACAATTGTCATTCAAAATCCGTTCAATTTCTCTTTTGTATAGTTGATCTTTGCACCAATCGATGTTAAAATCTCCAGCAATTAAAATATTACTTGTTGTTTCAGTCAGTTTTTCAATACTATCTTCAAAAAATGTACAGAATTCTCTTTCAGAACTATTAGGCGATCTATATATTGCAACTAAAACGATTTCAAATCCATTATTTTTACATTTGCATGCTAGAAACCATCTTTGAAAATCTATAGATTTTTTTACTATGTTTGTGACGTTCCATTCGTTTTTAACATATATTGCACTACCCCCAGTTCGTGTTGAATTAGAGAAACACTGTATATTTTTATATCCATTTATTATTATTTCATTTTCTTCAATATTCTCGGTAAGGTGTGTCTCTGATAGAATAATAAATTCGTATTGCTTGTTTTCTGCCATAATTTCGAGTTCCTCAAAATTGTTTGTTAGCCCTTGGATATTAATATATACACTTTTGATTATTTTTAATTGCTAGTACCCTATTCTCTTTTTTTTCGCTTCTAGTTTGTTTAAGTATACTGGGCATGATCTACTTAACGTAAGATGTTTATCATCAAGTCCCAAATTCAGTCTTTCATTCGCTCTCATACAATTAATGCATTTTGTTATTGCTTCTTCTTCGCATTCACTAGTTTTATGATTTTTTAAACATTTTAAACATATTTCTTCTTCTTTTTTGCAATCATTTGATCTGTGATTAAATCCTTTACATTTGAAGCATCTAATAACTTCTATTCCATCAAATACCTTACATCTTTCCCATCCAATACTAAGTCGTCCTGCTTCTAGTACTTTCGGGAATGAATCTGGGTCGATTTCTATTACAGCATTGTAGTTTTTGGTATTATTTTTCCTGTTTTCATAATATTTAATTAATTTTAACTCGCTGTTAGTTATTATTGAGTTTAGCTTTTTCAGCTTTTCTGTGATTTCATTTTCATTGCTTTTAAATTTCATATTTGTTAATATTATTCTTGGTTTAACTTTATTTGGTACTTTTACTTCATAGCCTTCACCCATTTTGTGTTCGATTGCGCTTTTAATTTTATTTCTCTCTTCATTATTTTCACTTTCTATTATAATAATGCCATTGTGTGTGCTTTCAATGTTTGAAATTCTTAAATTTCTTGGATCAACCTTTTTATTTAGATCTTCTTTAGTTTTACTACTATTTTGTTTCTCTTTTGGTTTTATGATAAGTGGCATTTCTTTTCGAATGATTGGTAGCACTTTTTCTTGGGTTCTGTCATTTGCTTTTTTGACAGTGTCTGCAAATGACAATTGACTTCCCGCCATTATTTGTTTGTTGTTTACCATTTTTTTAACCTCATTGCACATATTAATGTTACAGTTTCTCACTTCATGACATATTTTTTCACTCTCCTCCTTAAAGTTTTGTGAAACATTACACATTTCTTTCATTTGATTTACACTTTTTTCACAAACGTCTTGTGCCATTTTCATCCCTTTTAGTCTTTCTGCATACCTTGCCTCGATCGCCGCCAAAAGTGTTTTCATTTCCATTTCATTTCTTTTGAGTGAACTCTCGAACTCTTCCTTATAGTGCTTTAGATAATCAGTGTTTTTGTTTACGCTTTCTTGCATTTCCCTCACCATCAAATCCACATTATGTATATATTGCATGCAGTCTTCGCATATATATCTTACCATGATATTAGTAGCAAGAACTCCACTGCTGTAGCTATCCAGACCCGAACATTTTACTGTTGAGTGGAAAACCTTTCCACATAAACCTTTCTAAAACTCATTGGTAACGCATCTACTGCGCAAAAAAAAGCAAACAGAGCATCGTAAATGATATGATGCATAGCAAATGCATAACAAATGCAAAACAAAGCAAAGATTAAACTCATAAAAATACAAAAAATGATGCAGAATTTCGTTTCCTTTCACGTTTCTAAAAATAAAAGACCTAATTGAAATAATTGGAAGTGTAATTCGTAAATAATTTCAACACAAATTAATCTGCCACATTAATACAAATTTCAAATTTACGTTTCGCTGTCAAAGTCTGGGGTACCAGTTCACAATAGCTTTGTTCAATGAGAAAAAAGGGAAGGCAGAGCAAAACAAATTTGTGGAAAATGTCAGATCAAAGGCACAACAGAAAAATACAGCCATATGTTAGTTGTCAAAAATAACAATTTCATTTTCGATTGTTACTTAATTATTTGAATTTACAAGTTTAGTATAAATCGTGAATTAATAAACATTAATCATGAACTTACTGGTAAATACTTTTACAACAACCGATTGCCCTTTATCAGAATATTATACGATTTCTTCTATTTAATTAATCAACACACAACTTTTTACTTCGACGACAAAACAATTAATTTGCAACCACAACTGATTTTGACGTTTCTCACAAATCTGTTCTACCTCAAAAGCAAGTGCAGAAATTCTGCTCGGAGCAGAGTCCAGGCAGAGTCATTGAACAAAGAGCAAACATGAGTTGGGCAGAAATTTTTCTCATTGAACACGAAAACCTGTAATTTACACGCTTTGTACTGAGCTGGACAGCCTCATTGAACAAAGCTAATAACATACAAATGTGCAATTGAGTCACAATCATAATATTAAACTTGATTTTTGTCAGGTTTGTTTTCGTAGTAATGTAGTTTTCGTTTGGTAATCCGAAAGAGCTCCCCGATCCGGCATGCCAATCGAACAAGCAAATATATTTCATTTGAATTTGAAGTGTAAATGCCGCTGTATTTGTGTGTATGTATTTCCAACCGCCTCACTACCAATCTGATGACGAAGAAGGGGGAAGAACGGAAGACAAATAGTATTTGCCATTGTTATAGGTCTATATTACCCCCAATATTATTTAATCATTTGTTAAGTCAAATTTGGAAATAACTTTCAAATAATCTCGTCAAAGTTGAAGAATTATTAAATGCATCACCAACAAATATGACATTTATCGATTATGACGTTTATGGTGTTTGAATGTGTTAGTGTGGTCTGGTTTTGATTCGGAATTCAAATTCGGAAGTGAATTTCTCTTCTTTCCAGGAGAGGAACTGTCATTTTAGTACCAAACGAACAGTTTCAGAAGAGTCCAGAAGTCTTCCGACATAAGAAACCTTAAAAGTGCCTTGTGCTACGTTTCCACCATGCACTGAACCGAGATTAAAAGTAAACTGCCATAAATCTTTCTTTACTCCCGAGATTTAAAAAATAATCTAGAAAAAAAACTAGGTTTACATGTAAGAATTTGCTTGTGAACACCCTCTATACCAATTTAGATTGAGTATTGATAACGAGGTAGCAATTTGACAACCAGATGTTTGACATTTTGTGCACAAATTTGAGAGCCAGAGAGCGGATTGAGAGAAAACCCCTGTGTTTTTTTCGGTGGAAACGTGTACAGATTTATTGTTAATCTTTTGGCTATAATCTCGGTTTATCTTTTGGTGGAAATATAGCATTATGCTACAAATCCAACTGTGCGGATAAATGTTGCTATTGCGGTCTTAGGAAAGCTATTATACACTTTAAAAGAACTTAAGTTTGAAGCCTAATAGCCAGGAAAGAGTAAAAAAGGAAATTACGGTACCTAGCGCTTTTGTCTTACAAAGAAGTCATTGGGAATAATTACGACATTCAACCTTGCATAGTTTACTGACTATAAGAGCGATACTTAAATCTACAGTGGTTGTTTGGTGGAATCCCTTAAATAAAGCGATTAATAGGGAACAACAGAGCAAAAGAGCGGTGCACTTGCTTGACTTCCTCCACTGCGCTGGACATTTTGACAACCTCTATATCTTCCACAGCTCTCCATTCATCTTTCTGACCATTGCAATGTGTTCCTGGTGGTAATCATTACAGAGCTAAAGGGAGACGTGTTATCCGCCAATGATATCACTATTTTTCCGAACAGTAAAGCTGCAATCAAGTCCTTGAAGTTTATGGAGACTATGCACTCTATCGGAGCCCTAGACTGGTGATCGTTCCTTGGTGAGATGACATAACAATTAAGCATTCTCCCCTGTTGGTTGCCGGGGCTAAAACTGTAAGGCTGGTGAATTCGCCAAAAATTTGAATAATTTTATCTCTCTCAATTGGAAAAATTGATTGATGTTATTTTTAGTTTAGATTTTCATTATTAAGCCTGCGGCTGCTGGTTGGTTGATCTTTTATAATTTAAACGTCTAAAGCAAATTTTGGGAAGTTAGGTATAACCAGAAAATAATTTACGCCGGTGTGAAGTAGTGTAGTGGCGTCGTGATATAAAATGTAATTGCCGCCAGTGGTGGCAGCATTCCTTAACGAAACAAGGCTAGTTTTTTATGTGAATATTTTACATACGATTTTCGAAATTGGCATTAAACTGCAGGTACCTTCCATTCGTGTCAAAATACACACAATGGTCGGATAAGCTAGGCTTTAGGTCCAGTATAGGCTGTTTACGCCTAGTATTTTCTTTTATTTATCGTTACCTCCTAGAAAGAAGAAGAAACAATTGGAAATGTTTATGTGAAGAAGATTACGTTTGACCCAAGTAAAATCGCATCTTAAGGTACATTCACTCTTCAGTCCACTTCCACCTACGAGTGAAAGCACCCAACATTTATTTGAAAACGTTTTATTACTCTGACCATTAATACAAAGTAAAAAAAAAAAGAAAGAGTGATTTGACAATCGCTTCTTTGAAATTCAAACAATTGAATTCCTAATGACATTATTATCTCCTTACAGCACGTCGCGTGTGGAAAGATTACTTCCCTGCCGTAGATGCTATCGTCTTCTTAATAGACGCCTGGGATCGCGGCCGTTTCCAAGAGAGTAAAAATGAATTGGATTCCCTGCTAACAGATGAAGCTCTTTCAAATTGCCCCATTCTCATTCTTGGCAACAAAATAGATAAACCAGGTGCAGCCAGTGAAGATGAGCTGAGGAATTACTTTGGTCTGTACCAGCTGACTACAGGAAAGGTAAGCTAAAATAAACACCTCGTGCACTCTGGCCAAATTTAATTTGTTTAATTTTTTTTTCAGGGTAAAGTAGCTCGATCAGATTTACCCGGTCGTCCATTGGAACTATTCATGTGTTCTGTGTTAAAACGGCAAGGTTATGGCGAAGGGTTCCGTTGGTTAGCGCAATATATCGATTAATCGCCATAATAGTGAAAACAAAAAAAATTAATAAATAAATAAAGACGCAAATTACAAAACAAAATAACGGGAAGGGTGGATCGCAACAAGAAAAAAATAATACAAACCTCAATAATTTGCATTATTAAATTTATGTATAACATTTACTTTAACAATTGATTTTCAATTCTAAAACAAAAACAAACTGATGGCGCCACTAAATTAAATAATTAAAATGATGAAAAAAATAGCAAAACAGAAAATAAAATCTTTTATTAAATATATTATTTATTAAATTGTCAAAAAAATGCATTTTTCTGTGCCTCAGTCGCGCAATAAAAATAAAAACAAAAAAACCCTGAAGCTTTGCAAAGCTGTCTAAAAAAATTCTCAATTAAATTTAGAATTTATCCAGTCCACGTGTATTTTGGGTACAGAGACATTTGCTGTGATTTATCCAAGTTTTTTTTTTATAAATAAACAAATTGAACAAATCCAATCAAGCTTAAACATTTTTTTTAATACAATTTGTTATATTTAATAGTTTTTAATTTAAATTTAATTGAATTATGTAATGCAAACAAAATAAACAAACGAAACGCACTCCTGCAGTGTGTACAACAACATTTTCATCAAAATCACTTGATTACAACAAAAAAAATTAAGTGAAAAAAACAAGAAAATAAATAATTTTTTTTTTGGTTCTTTTCTAATTCAATGGAGTTTTAATTCAATTTTTCCACAGCAAGACTGAAATTTAAGGACATATTATATAGGTCAGGTGCCCTACTACTCGGTCGTTGGTCGAAATCGAAAACTTAATGGTTAACCCTAGAAAGATAAACTTATTTTTTAGTACTGAAAAGATAAACATGCGCCTGCGAGGCGCACAATTAAAAAGCTTTTTTTTTTCAAAATTGAATACATATTTTTTTTTAATTATATCATTTCATTGTTACAATACTTAAAATAAAGTAAAATATAAATAAATAAAATAATTCCCCTTAATTGGTTAGAAATTTAAGTTTTTACGAACGTCGTTTAAAAGAAGAAAGCAAAAAAATATAATTTTCGGGCTCCTCCGCGGCGCAGTTTATCTTTCTAGGGTTAATGGTGTTTTGTTTTTAACCCAGTACTAACCTCAGACAGTTACATTGTCAAACTGACCGTCAAATTATTTTTACTCAATAAGTCTTATGAGCCATGGTTAATGAATTTTTATCTATTGAATGCCATGAATCGAAAGGTCGAAAACTATTTTTCTAGGAGAACTTTCATCAGACTCAGCTGTAAAGAGCATATGCCCATGTGTTTTGTTCAAAATCAAAGTTAGTTCTAGTTTTAAAAACACTATATGGCTTCTCCCTGTTAATAACGAAGGAGATCTACCATTCAATACTTCAATTTGACTTTTACGAAAAGGTTTCTCGTACTGTTAAACTGCACATCACGAAATTTGTAGAAATTTACATGAGATGTGGAACACAAATTTTTGTGCTGTCTGGTCTTCGCTTCACTTTTTTACTCTTCACTCTTTTAACGCAAGTATCAAATGACGATTTCTGTCGTCAAAAGTGATTTGATTTGAATTCAACTTGAAACTGAATTTTCGATGGATTCTTTTTGCAATCTACCCTTTTCTTTCTGACACACATAAAATCTACCTGTCTCGTTCGACTTGACGATCATTCAACAAAAATTGTGGCTTCTAATATTTCTTACAAGTAAATTACCGTGTCACCAGTCACAGTCTTACCATATATATATTTTTAATTCCAGAAGACTTCAATTTGCGGTAAAAACCTCTTTTTGCGAATTCGAATTAAAAGTTAGCTAGATTAAAAACAAAACGGCATCCCCAAATATTAATGTCGTTTTCGTTTGGTAATCCGAAAGATTTCCGGACTCTTCTGAAACTGTTCGTTTGGTACTAAAATGACAGTTCCTCTGCTGGAAAAAAGACAAATTCGCTTCTGGCTTTAAATTCAGAATCAAAACCAGAAGCACTAATACAACTAAACACCACAAACACGTCAAAATCGATAAATGTAATTGTTGTTGCTGATGCATTTAATAATTCCTATTCTCGTGGAAATTAAAACCAAATTTAATTAAACAAATAATATAAGGTATAATATAAACATATTTCAATAGCTAATTTTGTTTTTCTTTCACCCTCTTCATCGTCATATACGCAAATACAACCATAAATACACTTCAAATTCAAATTTAATGTGTTTACTTATTCGTTTGGCATCCCGGATCGGAGAGCCGGATTAGCAAACGAAAACGACATAAGATTCTTCCACTGTTTTCTACCTGACAATAAGTTGTAAGTATACAACATTTTAATATTTCTATCACAAGTCAATAAAAAAAATTATCTTAGGAAATTCTAAAACTAATCCATTGTCGCTTTCAGAAAGGAGCCACATTGATCTGCGATGTGTTAAGTGTTTCAAGATTCCCACAGCATTTCAAATTTTGGAATATATGTATGTATATTAAAAATCTCTTGTGTAGCGTAATAAAATCTCTTAAGCGAAATCTTTAATAAATAGCGCTTGTCGTTAATGGTAGCTTAATGGAAGACATATATCCAGGTCATTTTAACATCTTTGAGCTGCGCCATAAGTGTACTTGCAGGACTTGCTTCCGTGGGTTGTCACGAATAAAGATCACCAAGATCACCAATGTCGCAGAAGAGAGATCAAACAAAACTACTAAGAGCATACACGTGCTGAATGTGACAGGTATAAAACACCTTGGGTCACACAAATGTAACAACACCAGTATTTGATTGGCCTCAGTTATTTATACGAAACTATGGTCCTTTTGAGGTCCAACTATTCAGGTCAAATTAAAAGAAATAGCTTCTCCAACTCCTCGTCGAAAAAAGAAGAAGTGGAAAACTAATAAATATATTTAAAAAAAAAGTGTTTTATTTTGAATAACAGTATGTTAGGGCAATGTATAGTCTCTAACATAGTAGCAGTTTGAGTACTATAGTAGTAAAAGTGGCCACGATGATCTGTAGTTAGGAGCTGCTCCGAATACCCGAATGAATATAAATACATACATATACTTAATATTTTTAGTAAAATACTTAAATTCTGAATTCTATGGCGTTTTCATTGAAAATGTAAAGAATTGCTCCTTTACGTAAAACATTTTTTGGTAATCCGGAAGACTTTCGAACTCTTGTTTGGTACTTACGTCTCCAATGATAATTCTTCTTCTAATAAGAAGACATTTTTTTCTGGACCCCAAATCTCAAACTGAAATTTTCGCATAGGAACGAAGTTTTTTTTCCCCTCTCCGAAAATTGTTCACATTTCTCGCACGAGGTAAAATTTTACTTCAAAATAAATTCCGTATGCGAGAAGCAAATCTGCATAGAAAAGGCAGACGAGTAACATTCGAAGAAAAATTTTCGTATGCGGATTTTCAGAATTGGAAATTTCAGTCTTTCGCATGAAATTGAAGATTTTGACAGAGTAACATTCGAAGAAAAATTTTCGTATGCGGATTTTCAGAATTGGAAATTTCAGTCTTTCGCATGAAATTGAAGATTTTGACAGATAAACCTATGCAAGAATTTTTGAGAATTGGGGTCCTAGATTTGAAATCAGAATCAAAACTAAACGCACTAACACATTGAAACACCAAACAATTTTACATTAGATAATATCGTCTTAGTTGCAATAATTCTTCAAAAATATCAGACATATTTCTTTGTGTACAACAGATTTACCAGAAAAAGTTTTGTTCTGTTTTTGTCGCTGTATCTGCTAGCTTATAAATTTCAGGCAGCACTTCACCTTCAAAACAAAGCACAAATATCCCTTTGATTTGACGGGAAGTAAAAGACCTAGATTTTCCTCTTTGGCAAAATAAGCAAATATTTTATTCAATGGAGAACGCTATTATATTATTTCATAGTATTTTACAAAAATAAAGACCGGCCGGTATTCACCGACGAATCTTAAACTATGAGCTTCCTAAACGTATTGACGAATGAAGGCTTACCCCTGGCGGTCAAATTTCGTAGCGGTAGGTCGCTATAGATTTTGACAGTTCGTTGATTTTTGTATTGAAATATCAGGTGCAGCGGCAAATTGTTTCTTATATTCGATAATTAAAGAAGTTTGTACATATTTTTTTATAAAAAAAAACAGTTTTTATTTTTAATAGAAATTGCAATCTTAGAGCAGTCTTCCTGTATTCTGAATTATACATCCTCTAAAATGCAATTATTAACATAATAATTAATACACTTTATTTAAATTAACTTTATTAAAGTCACAAATATTTGTTTACGCATTTCACACTTTATTTAAATGATTTGTATGTGTGGTCTTCCAGTTCAATTTATTCAAATTACTCATATATTTGACAATATGTATTTTGAAATGTGAATTGAACTATTTTTCAATAAGTTGGTTCACTTTTCAAAAATAAAATACTTTATTTACTTACTTGAAAATCTGGTGTTTCTTTATGGAAATCCCATACAAATTAAACGACTGTCAAACTTGTATAGGTCGCTACATATTAATTTTTTGACAATCAGGTATCACCAGGAAAACTTTTCCATTCGTCAATAGTGTAGATTAACGAGCGCGCATGAAACTTTAATAACTGCGAAAATTCTCAATTAACTTGAATTTGGGAAATATTTGTGCAGTTATTGGTAGTATTTAGTATACATCATTATTAAGTTTAACGCCCTATATTTAAAATTTGCATCGAAAAAAGAGAGTATTTTTCCTAATTCAAATGAAATACTATTGAACTCGCCCGCATCTTTCAAACACTGCGCTACAAATACATCACCTAAACTGACACTGACATTTGACACCCTGGCAAATTGAAAAATTTTGTTGTGAACCCTTTGCGTCGAAAATAAATTTATGATTTGAAAACAGAAAAATTCTGTAAAATGCAATCTCACAAGGAGATGCTGACTGCTGCTGCATCTGCATCTACAGAGCTTTGTTTTGACAAAAATGAATTCATGAAGGTACGTACAGAATCTCCGATTGGCTAGAACCTTATATCACTCCTATTTCAGACGAACTTCTCGGTCGATGAATTCCTTCATCGGAATCGTAATGCTCCCAGTTTGGAGCTACTTCGAAACAACCTGGGTGTGTACCTTAAAGTGCTGCGTTCCTCGATGATCGATTTAATCAACGAAGACTATGCGGACTTTGTAAGTCTATCGGCCAACCTAATTGGATTAGACCAGTCAATTGGAACAATTCGCAAGCCGCTGGAAGCATTCCGTGAAGAAATCATGAGCATTAAAGAACTTATCAGTGAAAATGAACAAGAAGTGAGCGGTTATTTAAAGCAAAAAAACGATTTGCGAATTCTCAAAAGAAATCTCCAAAGTTTGAAAAAAGTTTACGAAACTATGGAAAAGTTGAATGACCTTCTGGCGAATAAGCTTACCGGCGAAACTGTCAATCCGGTCGATTTGGAACGAGCTGCCTTAGAGTTGATTCAGCTTAAGTTCAATAGGAAATTCTGCGAAGATTATTTGAATGACGATCAGCAGAAGAAGATTGCTGCCTTAAATGATGACGTTCTCAAGAAGTTGAGATTGCTTTTCAAATCTGTATTAAAAACATCGACGAGTACTGCCAGTGAAAGCCTGGAAAGGTGCCTTCGTATTTACATCACATTGGATGCTTTTTCTGAAGCTGAGCAAGTATTCAAAGAGGACGTTGTCGGACCGTATATGAGCGCAACTATTTCTGAGCAAATGCTGCAGAATTCGCCCCAAGGCTTGGCCGGAATTTACAACAAAGTGTTGAATTTTATTTCGCTGCACATGACAGACTTATTGCGCATAACCCAGTATTCCGATAAAATGAAAGGATTCAACTTTTTGGTGAACAGTTTTTGGAGCGATGTAGAGCAGCGCCTGGAAACGCACATGTCGTCCATCTTTGCGCCAGGAAATTCCGAAGTTTTCTACATAAAATACAAGTGCACTCGCGATTTTATCCAGAAAATCGAAGAGATTCTTCAGAGCGAGGAGTCTGTGCAATATTTCCGCTCTCATGCGCAGACGAAGAGCTTTCACTCACGCTGGAATCTGCCCGTATATTTTCAGATTTGCTTCCAAGAAATTGCTGGCCAGTTCGAAGCTGTTTTGGATCCAGTTTTGGATGAAAGCAAACTCTCTGGCGAGGGCGATTTTCAGTTGTTACCCTTTACAGCAGCAATCAAAGCGATTGAACGTTGTTGGTCTGATGGCGTCTACTTGTTGGAGGTGTTTCCCAAATTTTTTAAACTCACAATCCAAATTATTTTGAGGTTGTCCCATTGGATTAAGGATGCGCTATCAGCGATGCAAAGGAAGGATTTCGCGATAAAAGTTACGAAAACAAACTTGTTAGTCTTTTTCTACGCCGATACAACGAAGTTTATAGAAAAGTTGCCGAACGTACTTGGCCTTTTGTCCGCAAACATTCCCGACAACAATGCGATACTTACCGATGCCATGGATGATGTGCAACAAACTTTACAATGTCACTTGATTGACATTGAAAAATCGCTTATCGATATTCTGACGGTGGAGAGTATCGAAAGTATTCAGCAGGTCAACGACCTGCCGCGATTGTATAGGAAAACCAATCGTGACGTTCCGACTCGCAGCTCAGGCTACGTTGAGCAGATGATGAAGCCAATTAGAGCGTTCCAGGATGGTTTCGGCGGAAAGTTGGAGAAATCTATTGTGCAGAGAATTCTAGAGCAAGTTTTTGCAAGAATTACAAAGGAGTAAGTGTGCTTATATTTAATTGAGCAAAAATGTAATGTTGTTCTGTTTTAGGTATTACACTTCTGTTGCAGAAGTACTTACCTCCGTTCAGAAGACCGAGGAGTCATTGCGTCGCCTAAAACATTTGAAGGAGAAAGCGTCTCATCAGCAGTCAACAGCAGGAGGATCAATGTCCGACGATGACAAAATTCGACTTCAACTAAAGGTGGACGTAGCGAGTTGGACCAACGAACTCGCTAAGATGAGTTTCATGCCAACTCAAATCGATAAACTCATGGACTTGAATAATATCGTCGAAGAGACAATAAAGTCTCGCGATGCCCAAAACTAAAGGAGTGAATTCCTTATTAAATTTTACCATTGTGATTGCTGTATCTGTTATCGATAATAATAAAATATATATATATCCACTCTGGGCTTTTGTTGAATTGGGATAGTAGTGCTATTGTTAGGCCGCTGATTGAAAAGCCGCTCCATAGTGAAAAACGTTAAAGCCTAACCCATAGAATGAGCACAATTTGAGATTGAAAACAAAAAGAAACTCTAAAAGTACCGAGTAAATGTGACAAACTTTGTAGATATTTATTATGAAAAGAAACCCTCGTCCAAGTCATCTGGTTTTTCGTCGGTTATGTTGCCACGACGTGCAGCCTCGCCACCGCGAACCTTAATATTATAGCAGACATGTTCCGCCTTCAACACACTCTGGTGGAGAGTGTACAGTTTCCTTCCGAACTCACGATTCCTTACTCCATGAAGCCCCAGAAATCTGAAAAAAATTAAAACAATAAAAATTTCCTACACCTCACTAACACCACTTACCCTTTGTAGAAGTTTTGCAAAACTTCACAGCTGTGCATACATGTTGGAGTATCTCCACTACCAAGAGCATTAATACACCGACGCATCAACTCGCCAGTTAAATCGCCCAAACCCAAAACATATTCAGTAGGACTAATAAGGCAAGACAATTTTCTTTCAATCGACTCACTCAACTCGTCTGTATCCTCCTTTTTTTCACAGCCACCAAGAGTGAAGTTCATTCTTTTTTGGAGGTCATTCCAATCGGATAGATCAGACCCATTGATATACTCATAATAGGAATAAGCTTCAATGAATTCCTGCATGCCACAACTATACGCCCGCATATATTGATATGGGTCGCGGTTTTCCAACTCCTTTGCGATTTCAAGAAATTTATTGGATATGACGTTGTTCAACCGGTTGTTAGCCTCCTCAAGAATTTTCTCTTTATTGTTTTTGCTGAAATAGTTAAAAGAGATTGATCAAAAATAAAATGTTTTTCAGCACATTCACAAAATAAACAACATACACCGGATCGATGGTATGTAGCAGAAAAATAATACGCTTTGACTCAATCGTGGTATCACGGCTAAGCTTGACAATACGCTCGTAGCGATCATGTTTGTCGTCCAACTCTAGAGCATATTGCTTAAATGAAATTATTATTGGATTCGATTCATCCACCGGTTCTAAATCTTTATTTGGTGGTTTCCCATTTTTATTCCGAGACCGATTATGGTTTTGTTTGAAAGCCATTTCTAGATTTATTAATTAAAAACTGTGTACAATGAAATCAGTCTGCTGGAGACTTTTTTATGTTTTTTGCTTCCTTGGCTGGTTCGCCGTATCGCTATCGACCTGTTTTGTATGCTCTTTTCTTTTGTTTGACATTCGAATGGGTTCAGTCAAATTTGAAATTGCAATGATTTTGCAATATGGACGAATTCAGAGGTGAGCGCTGGTCAACTCAATGGTTGCATTTGAGCGAGCAAATCGTCCAAATAATTTAGAATTCAAATTAATGATTGGTGAAGTTCATTTGCAAATGTTAAATAGCTCTATAAGCAAGAGTTTTTCTCACTCTTGTAATAATGTACAAAACAATTACAACTTTAATTGAATTAAATAATAAAACATAGCATTTTTGTTATTAATTTCAATATCATACGATTTAATAGTCTTAAGCTATGTTAGAAAGAGATATGAATTTATATGGTGCTGTAAAAATGTGAAAAAGCCTCAATGAAGAATCACACAAGTTCATCTGCATACAATAGTAAATGTGTTACACTTATAAGTTTTTTTTAAATTTTCTTATTAATAATGGTTCCCCATATAAAGCCTTACTGACAGTCCAACTATCTATCATTACTATAATACTAGCTGTTATTATTATGCTATCTAAATCTGTCCGTCATATCTAAACTAAGTGAGTGTTGATAATGTTGGTTTAATTTAATATCTGAGATAGGTAAATAAAACAAATCTTAATAGAACCGAAACAATGGAGGTGGTATATTTCATTCATTTCGAACGGCAAAAGAAAAATTTGGTAAATTTTCCCAGGATCATTTCTCAATTTTAATTTAATTTTGTAGCAAAAATGCATTACGATTTTGAAAACTTCTACCGTGGCTAAATTTGAGTGATGGCCAAAAATCGGCACCAAACAGGCTGGCGTCGTCCTATTCACGGCGATTTTGCTTGTTATTAAATATGTCTTTTCCACGAAAAATGCACCTTCGCGCAGGGGGTCAGTTAGATCTTGTGCCAAATCGCGATGCAAAATTTGCCAAGTTGAAGCCCGCGAAAGGCCGAAATCTAGTGCACGGTGAGGAATCAGCCACATCCTAGGGTTCTCCTACACATTTTCACGAACAATGCCGATGTTCTCGGCTGTTGGCAGATTGCTTGGCATCAGTGCCTGAAAAATAAACAACAGATTCGAATAAAACTTTTCATAATTGGAAATAAATGATTTGATTTTAATTAAAACACATAAAAATTTGAAAGAGTTTGTAATCATTATTTAGGGCAATTAGTAATTTTTATCGATGCCTGAATACATATTGTATTTTCTAAACTTTTAGCATCCGGGTCTGATTGATACTTGACGTTTATTTGTTTGTACCTACAATTTTGTTTTGAGTAAAGGTATATTGTGGTTTGTAATGCGTCCGCACCCGAAATAGGTAGCAATTTGGGGAATTTCAAAATAATGGTATAGACGACGAAGACATCACATAATCATTGAAAAACACGTAAATGAAATGAATGGGGGCAGCAAAAGATGTTCTGCATTACTCTTGCTCTCGATATGCAGCTAGCTATTTAAACTGAAAGGGCCGCTTCTGTTACTCAGTTTTTCTTGGTTTCTTGGACTTCATTTAAATGAATCCTTTGTGATGTTGTTTCTTGGCTGCAATGGATTGCCAGGACTGGCCAATATATCGCCATTTCACGAGTTTTTTATTCTTAATCTGGATTTGGGAATGCTTCAATAATCAGTTGTTTACGTTTAGCTTTTCCCAAAATCGAATGACGTCAAATCTTAAATCTTTGACGCCATAATGTCACAGCCTTAAAAGATAACGCAAATATGGAATTTGGAGTACACAACTTTCAACTACGTTATTTCTAGTCGTAAAAAATCATAAGAAAAGGCTACAGTCCGCTTGGTACGATACCCTATCCATATCCCTATATGCTCCCTAAGAAAAAAAAGCGTTAAGAAGATGATGGATTTTATAGCATTTTATTTCTTTTTATGAAATTTATACAAAAAAATATTTTTTGAAAAAAACCCCTCCAAAAAGTGGGCGCGACCAAAAACTTTGTATTGGTGATATCCTTAAAAAAAATATTGGCTAAATATTTTGTTATTTAATTTTCTTCGTTTTTTATAGTAATTTTCGATAAAAGTAGGCGTGGAAAAAAACCTTACATGACAAATTGGTAAAGGAGTACAGTGTTTCTGTATTTTGTTAAGGTTCACCATTAGGAAGGTTAAGGAAAGGTTAACCATTCATCTCTTCAACTACAGCGTAAAAACAATTTTTTCCAAATTGGGGGGCGTGGCAGAGGGAGTATTAAAACATTTTTAACGCTTCACCATTTCGGGACCATATTTATAAAGGCTATTTATACGGAATATTAAAAGGGTTTAACAAACTATGTGACAAAATGTGAAGGATAGGGTATAATAATAATAATAGAAATTAATTTCAACTAAAACAAAGTGGCAGCACAAGTATTTAGTGAAGGCAGATACTATCGGTTCTTTGACATTTGTCATCCAACGCGTTCACATTTTTATCACCGCCACTGTGGCCTTGAAAATGAACTGAACGCACCAACCCACAAAAGAACATAAAGTACGTCTCTAATAAACAAAATATACAAACACTACACGTTTGTTCTCTTCTTCTTTTTTTCGCAGTTTGTTCTGTTCTTAATACTGATTGCGCAACTCGGTACACTTTTCTCGAAAAAATGGTAATTAATTTTAAATACAATTTTCAAATGCTAATCATACCACATTATGTTCACAATATGAAATTTATGCGCCGCCGAATTTAAAGGGCGTGAGCCGTGAGTGAAATTGAAACTGACATTTCTATCGTTACACTTTTCAGCTTTACAATCTTATCACACGCACTATAATCCCGGCCGCTTGTGGCAATGGAAGTCGCCTGACGGCGCTACGTGCGATGTCGTCTTCGCCATCTATTGATACTGTCCTGGCCACAGAGAGTTCTTCCAAGGGAATGATTATTATTAATCGCCCAAAGGCATTAAACGCCATAAATTTGGAGATGGTGCGAAAAATCTACAAACATTTGAAAAAGTGCGAGAAATCAAAGTTATTGGTTATCATCAAGGGAACCGGTGATAAGAGCTTCTGTGCTGGTGGTGACGTCAGAGCAGTTGTAGAATCTGGACCATCAGAGGAATCGAAGAGTTTTTTCCGTGAAGAATACACTTTGAATCATTTGATTGGAAACTATAAGATTCCCTATATCGCCTTTATTGATGGAATTACAATGGGCGGCGGTGTTGGGCTATCAGTACACGGCAAGTATCGTGTTGCCACTGAACGCACACTCTTTGCTATGCCTGAGACTGCCATCGGCCTGTTTCCCGATGTTGGCGGCTCCTACTTCCTTCCTCGATTGAGTGGCAAACTTGGTTTGTATCTCGGAATGACAGGATTCCGACTCAAGGGTGAAGATGTAACGAATGCCGGAGTAGCCACGCATTACTGCTCCAGTGAGAAGTTGAAAGACTTGGAAGCAGCTCTTTTGAACTGTACCGATCCAGACGATGTACCCGACATCATCAATAGTCTTACAAAGAAGCCAGAAAAGGAATTCGTTCTCAGTCCACATTTGGAAACAATCAACAAGTGTTTCGCTGCTGCAACAGTTGAGGAAATTTTCAAAAATCTGGAACGTGATGGTGGCGAATGGGCTTTAAATACTCTTAACGTAAGTAAACATTTTATTCATTTAAAACTTGAAACTTGAATTTTTGTATCGTTTTGTAGATTTTGAAGAAAATGTCACCGCTTTCACTGAAGGTGACCCACCGACAACTGGAACACGGAGCAAACCTATCACTAACTCAATGCCTTATAATGGAATACCGTATGGTAGTACGCCATTTGGAAGACAGCGACTTTAAAGAGGGCGTTCGCGCTTTGCTCATCGACAAAGACCAAAAGGCCAAATGGAATCCACCAACCATTGAAGCTGTGACTGATGAGCGTGTAGCCAAGTTCTTTGCCATGTTGCCAGACACCGAAGAGCTTAAATTGTAAATGTTGTTCAAACTAATGCCGCTATGATGCATCCAAATTAGATTAGATGATGTGGGCCATAGACGGCCATTCTTATGTGTGCCTTATTAAGCCTTGCATTGCATTTACTAGTTGCTAAGCTTAACATGTAGTTATATACCATTCAGCTAACATTCCTTTCGATGAGTGCAATTTTTGTTTGTTATTTAAACCCAAATGCGTCAATTGATTTATTCTTTGTCGTTATTTTTACTTATGAGTTTATTTTATTTAATTTCTTTTGCAGAGGATCAATCTAAAGTAGGAAAGAAGAGTGCAAACGCCGCTCTTGAACTCAATTTTTTGTTTAATCCATTTCGTGACCAGAGAAGCATTTCGTTTTGTTTGCCGCAATTATTTTAAAAAATAAATAATCCAATATAGGATTACGATCCAAAGGCTTAAAAAAATTAAGTTTTACATTTTGATATAAACGATTACATTTCTACAGATTGTTATACCATAGATTTTTAAGAGAACAAAAAAAAAAATTAAACGATTTCTATTGAAATTTCGGTTTGTTATGAACGAATAAACAATATTTTTAAACAAATAAGTACAATTGTTTTCGTTTTTGAACAAGTTAATCTGCTGCTTCATACGAATGCATAGATTTTCATATGCAAAGAAGGCATTGCCGATTTAATGATAGGGGTGGTAGCAATTGAGTAAACGGCCCGTCGAATCGTTTGAATGAAAATTTGCTGATGTTTATCAATGTAAAATGGGCAGACCAGCAGTTTTCTAAAGGCTGAAGTATCTAGGTATATTACATTTCAATTGAGGTTTCTTCGTTTACTCCTATTAAACTCATAAGTAAAAAATGCGCTGTGATTGATTGTTATTTCAATTGCAGATGCAGATGCAATCAAATGTAAAGACTGCACGTAAATCAAAAAATTAATGCGACGCCAGCAGCGTTCTAATACACGTCGTATTCACACTTTGCTGTGCGCACGTGCATAAGGAGACGTAAACAGTTTTATCGCATTTAAACGTTTCTTTCATCGCATTGATTTACTTCGTGGCTCTTGGACCGGGCTTTTAGTTTTGTTCTCTCACGGCTACCGCAAAATAACAGAAAATTAAAACAAAAATAATAAATAGCAGAAGCATCTGCGTGTTGAAATGAATAGCAGGCCTAAGAATAGCTTTTAATACTACCGTTTGATGACTTAGCCAAAACAAGGCGATACTTTTTAAGGTCGATCCAACCCCACAGGCGACTAGTACATACGGATTACGATCCTTTAATCTTGGTTAAAAAACATATTTTGATAACGGGAATTGTAAGAGTTTTAAATGAAATTCCATCCAAAATATCATCATCGTCTATCCGTACGAGGGAAGCAAGGGGTACTTGTTTAATACGTAGGATCTTGCGAAAATTTCACAAACATTCCTCCCTTCTCTTTTAGGTATTTTTTTTGGAAAAGTTAAGAACGTTTGTGTTGATTATAATGTCATTTTCGAGGTTGGGTAAGCGAGACAACCTACCCGTACCAAATAAACAATTTTTTAATTGCTGCCCCACATCTTGCGAAAGTCTGCCAAACATCTAAGAGAGGCTTCTCAAAAATAAAAGATCACTTGGGAATCGAGTCTCCTTCCATTAAAAAAAATATACCTTTGCACTCACAATTTTTTTTTTGCTACACAACAAACATAAATATTTTGATAAATAATATAGGGAAAACGCCCTTAGACCTACTGTGCGATTAAATGTTACAGTTATTAATTATATTATTAAAGAAAAAGAATGGACTTGTTATTTTATATATATCTAAACCTTGGGCACTTGTTAAATACATATGTAAATACTTTGATCAAACATGTTTAACATGGCACTTGTTAAATACATAAAAACTGCCGAACAGCTGACTATTTCCCAGTCATCTTCGGTTTAGATATTTTTTATTGCATGTTATAATCTATAGGTCTATTGTTCCCTTAATTTATTCATAAGAATTGTTAAAATCATCAAAAGAGACAAATTAATGAAGAAGTTAGAGAACGTTTTTGTAGTAAAAACTATTAAATTGTGGAATTTGACAAATGTTTCTTTGTTTAGTTCATTTTGTCATAAAATGCAGCAACAAGTCCTTAAAATGTTGGATAGCAAATTGTTATCAATTTGTTAATTTAATAGCTTTGATGGACGAGTCTTTTAGCGAAGAAAGTGATTCTGAATAAATTGAATTAATTTTCGATGAACCTGTATTTCAGGAAGAATTTTGACCGCATGTTGTGCTCCAGTTTGGGCACCAGAGCATGTCTACGTTTGTTGAACCTACAAAGTCTTTGCACTATGTTGATACGATAATGCTGTACACTAACATTTTAGAAGCGGTCGAAAACAGAAAAGAAACGTCAATGTATAGTTCGTAAAATATCTTGGCAATGAAAACACATAGAAGAAACATAAGGAAAGGCTACAGTCCGCTTGGGGCGAACAGTACGATACCCTATCCATATCCCTATATGCCCCAAAGAAAAAAGCATTAAGAAGGTGATGGACATCATTTCATTCTATGAAATTTATAAAAAAAAATATTTTTTTTGAAAAAACGCCCCAAAAAGTGGGCGTGGCCAAAAACTTTGTATGGGCGATATATTGGAAAAAATATTTTCTAAATATCTTGTTAAACATTTTTTTTTTCAGTTTCTATGAAAATTTTCGCTGAAAACAGCATTTTAGTAAAAAAATCCCACAAAAAGTAGGCGTTGCAAAAAATCTTATATGACCGACTTATAAAGGAGGGCAGTGCCTACATATCTTGTAAAGGTTCCAATACTCTATCTCTCTAACTTTAGCCTTAAAATGGTTTTTTCCTAAATTGTGGGCGTGGCAGTGGGCGGATTTAAAAACTTTTAACACTTTACCATTTCGGGAGCCTAAGGAGTATATGCTCTAAATTTCAGCTTCCTAGCATAAATTTAAAGGCCTCAAAAGTTGATACGGACGGACGGACGGACGGACATTTCTAAATAGTCTTAGGATTTGGTCCTGATCATAAATATATATACTTTTATGGGTCTACGACGAATATTAAGGGGTGTTACAAACTATGTGTCAAAATTAATATACCCTTAGGATAGGGTATAAAAAGTAAAGACACCAACGCAAAGAGAGTCGATTCCGCATTCAGAAAAACCATACAATGGACTTTAGACAGTTTTACCTTTTCACATAAGAAAAGTCGACTGTTAATTACTGGCTAGGTATAAGATCTATTAAATCGTCATATAATACTAGAAAAGTTCCATCGTGACCCCTGGAAACAATTTGAACTGAAAATTCAAAAAGGAGAAATATAAACACTTGCTGTACAATTTTATTGTAAGCTTCCTATCTCTGACACATCTTCAGAGACGTATTTGCCCAAAAACTATGATTTTATATATATTAAACAGCTCGTACGCAGGTTGCTGCAGAATCTGAAAGTATCAGTGGCACTTAAACCGAGTCTTGGCGCAGTCGTCCCCTGCTTCGCTTAAGAATTTTTTCAGATCTTTTCAGTATTTATGGTGAACCCATCGACATTTGATTTGCCGCCCTTATATCAGCCAAAACTTATAATTGGAAGGAACTCGTGTCTCGAAGCAGTATTGAAACATTTACCTTTGATTAAAAAATGCTACAAAAATGGGTTGCTTTTTTTATCCATCCGTCTAGATAGTTTTATATTTGCCCAGTCATTTCATCGCTTTGCCATTCCCCCTTTCTGGATACGATATGTGCAGCGAAATATCGAAGTGAACCAAAGTGGGTATGGGTACGGAATGCAATGCTGGCGGTACAATATTCGAGAAGGACGAATTTTGAAGTGCTTTATCTTTGAGGATCTCAGTCAGTCGGTATCTACAGCAAGATGATAACCTTGGATTGGTTGGGTACAGCGCCAACGTATCAGCAAAATATGATAAGGTCACGCATTGACTTACTTTAAGACAAATGAATTCAAAGTTAACGTTGGGTGATGTTTTAAAGGTAGCAAAAGCGAATTAACCGTCCTCATTCATTATACGTTCACTTTGAAGACTGCCGTGTCATGGTGACATGTGAGTTTTTAAGTGCCTTTCGAGCAACTATAAAGCTAAGTATGCCTTAGGATAGGTACATATGTAAGTATTCTGATAATTAGGCACTGAGTTTAAAATTTAACGATTTATATATATTAACGAAACACTAATAGAATAGGTTACAAATCATCATCTTCGTCGTCATCATAATCAAGACTATTCGGAATAAATTCATCCTCTGAGTCATCGTTAATGAATGGATCTTCAAAATCGTAGTTATCCTCATCATCGTCCAGATCTGAATAAGAAGAATTAGCAGCGGCAGGCGACTGCTTTCGCTTCCTCAATTTCATTTTATAGTTCTTATAGTTTTGCGCAAAGTCAGCTGTAAGAACAAGAAGACAATAATACCGAGGAGCTTTGATTACGCCGATAGTGAAATCGATTTGAAGGACTACGAAAGGAAACTATTTACGAATTAGTTATGATAAAAATGAGTTTATTACGATTAAATGAGAGCATTAATACAACGGATTTTAGATAACATCAAATCGACTTCACCATCAACTTAGGGGTAGAGCTAACTTGAAGGAGGATGACTGTATTGCTGAAAATGCACTGGGTTCCGACGATAGCATAGGTTTCCGTACGGACAATCGGGTGTACCATCAGGAGGTGCTGGAAAATCTGGACGACTGTAGTCCTTGTCCCCTGGATGGGCTTCTTCTTGCCTGTGAGTAGGATTATGCCTATAAGTAATAAATGTACATTATGAAATCTATTGGTTTAGATTGATTAAAAAAAAAAAAACAAGTATAATACCTGTAACAACGAATGCCGAACCTACAAGTTGGCCGCGTCGTGCTAGAAGTGGCTTCTGTCTTCTCGACCTTAACGGCTGGCTTAATATCCTTCGATGAGGCCGGTTTTATCACTCCAACCACCTGATTATCTTCACTATCGGTTGGTTCGGCTTTGATTGCAGCAACTGGTGTAATTTTATTTTCAGCATTGGAAGTAGATGCACTCGGCGTTTCTAAATCAGCCCGAGCGCACGCTTCGTGGTCATCATTTGTATCAATTTCAGCATTTTGGCCATTTAAATTATTAGTTGAATAATTGAGATCCGTGTCGCTTACGTGCAATATAACCTCGCTGGATTCTGGTTGATCATCACAAGCACTGCTCGTTGAGGCATTTTGATTAGACCCATTGGGTAAGGTCTTCGCTTTCTTGTTAGCGACACTGTCTTCCGATTGCTGTGATGATAAACGCATCCACGATGGTAATTTGCGTTTGTTGGGCGGAGATGGATTAGCTTCGGCTTCGTTGGAATTTATTTCAGAAACATTTTTTACACGAATTTGTATGTTATTTACAGTCGAAGATGAGGAGGGAACGCTGACAGAGTGCTCTTCCTCACTACTTGGCAGTTCTTCCGATTGCTCAGATCCTTGTGGAGTCATAATTTTATATATTTATATTTTTTTTTTCGGTTTTTCAAAATAACAAATCTACAAAATTTAAAATAATATTTGTCAAAACAATACAAATATCAGAATTATTAACCGCAGTTTGTTGTGAAATTGCAGTTACGGCGGAATACAATCTTGACGTTTAAAATCAAGTGAAGCCAATTCAATAAATGGTATCTTTTAATAATGATGCCAAACCTAATGTGTTTTCGTTTGGTTGTTGTTGTTAGGTACCTACTAATTCTGTCAATTGTTTTTCACAATTGTATGAAGAATAACTAAATATTAAATAAATTAGAATACAAATCTTTAAGTCCAATTTTGAAATTCGTGAAGTGCAATGTTTATTTCATTGGAACTTTTCTAGGGCTGAAACAGAGAGAAAAATGAAGAACATAATTTCCAAAATGTCCACCATCCAATAAGACTCTCCAATTAGCTCTGTCCTTGACAAACTGACTCCAGCTCCAGTTGGGAACTGCAAGTTGGTTGAGGTCACCTTCGACTTGCTTTGTCGAAGCTATCTCTTTCGATCTTTTCGGCCTGTATTCCACGAATTACGCGTGTTATGTTATCCTGTAAAGCTTCAATCGGTTCGGCTTGTCCACATAGACTAACGACTTTACATAATCCCACAAGAAATAATCAAGAGGCGTTAAATCGCATGATCTTGGCGGCCAACTCACAGGGCATTTCGAGAGATAAGCTGCTCACCAAATTCATCCCTCAATATTTCCATTGTTTCACGAGCTGTGTGGCATGTGGCACCGTCTTGATAAAACCACATGTCAACCAGGTTCAACTCAGCCAACTAAGGCAAAAAAAGTCGCGTGTAATGGATCGATACCGTTCGCCGTTGATGGTAACGTTTCTTCCACGGTCGTCTTTGAAGAAAAATGGACCGATGATGCCACCAGCCCACACCAAACTGTCGTTTTTTGGGATGCATTGGTAATTCTTGTATGGCATGTGGCTGTTTATCACGACAGTTTTGTTTATTTATGTATCCCTTGAGCCAGAAATGAGCCTCATCGCTGAACACAATTTTTCGATAAAACAGCGGATTTTCACATTTTTTCACAGAGCACAAATAATAATAATAATTCTTGAAAATGAGTTTTTATATGCTCCCCACCAAGTTTTCTTCTGCTGCCTTAAGCAGATTTGGCGGGTAAGCCGTCTGGCCCAGTAGCCTTGCTCGACTTCAGTTTAAACATTGCTATCCTCACTTAATTTTGGTTGGGTGGACAAAATTTTTGATTTGCATCGTCAATGTTGAAAAGTTTGCTCTGCATCACAGTGAAATATGTCACCGTTTTTAGCAGTATGTAGAAATGGTTTTTCGACGTATGTAAATGTCCTTGTTCGCCTATACAGGTTTCTGTTTAGGTACGCTATTTTCTGGATGTGCTTTCCGGCACTATTTATCAAACCACTCTTCATGTTAATGGAAATAAATGTCTACATTCATTTTTCTTATCAATGAAATGACTCTTATCAACCAACTATTTCGAAAGCATTTCACCAAGATGTGGAGGAGTAGAATCATTAGTGCCTATCTTTCTTATGGTTATGGATCCGCGCGCTGTGTCGCTTGTCGTCAGCATTTGATATATATTTAATTGATTTATGCTACCACAATGCTTAAGCCGAACTAACGAAATTGTATCCTTTGTTTCGTAAAAAGTAAATACATTATGATTTTATATCCTAAAAACTCATTTAAATTCAACATAACTGTTGTGCATTCAGAATCAGATCAACCATAAATTGAGAATATTCGTTAAAAAAAATTATTGCCCACAAATCACTGGACTTGACACGATATCAGGAAAGTTCTTTTCTTCCATTAATGGCTTTACTTAGCTGATTAAATAAATGCCAACCAAGCTTATTTAAGGTTCACAATAAACATTTAAATAAAAAAAGTGGTTCACTGCCCTTGGCAGTGATATAATGGAAATGAAGGATATAATATGTTGAAATATATATATTAGTCACTTTATGCGGAACTATTAACTGAAATATTTCACCATTTCGTTTGATATTTTAATAACGATTAAATAGGAAATGCAATAAACAAGCAATCCGGAATACATTTTATATAAATTTAATAAACGACGTAAACGTTTGCATTAAGAAGAAATATAAAGCACTAGCGGTAGGGGAGAAAAAAAATTAGAGAGTGAGACATCTAAAGAAGTCACTTTCCCCCTGAGCAAAAAATGTAGTAGGTAGCAGTGAGCACCAAAATTTCTAGGGTAGACATATTGATTCTACCTATGCCTTTCACTCTGATAGTCCTTATCGCGTTATAGTAGTAAAAAATCTGTATTTTTTAAAAACTACAGGGACAGCGCAACTTATTAACCAACCAAACTACAGTAATAGAATTTTATCTAACTCAATTCAAAAGATTCATTACACAGATACATCGCCAACCAACATTACAACACTAACAAACGAAATCCAACTAGATCCAAACTTCTGGGTCTTTGAAGGTTAAAAGCAACAGCTGGATGTTGGCATTCAACTCTCAGATGAATGTTTTCATTGTAAAAACATGTTCAGGACTCTAAAGCAATTACATTATTACATTAAACATTCTCAAATAAGACGCGTCTCTTTCAACCATATAAAAATGTTTCTCAGGCTGAAATGAAGTCAATAAAGGAACGCTTTACGTTAAATAGTTTGTTTGGCAGAAAGACCGGCTCAACTTTCCAAAAAGGTAGCACGAATTTGCTCATTCGAATACATTTACTCGATAGAAAAACTGTTAAAATTAATAAATTTGGATCTGAATGTGAGGAGAGGGATATTTTAATAAAATTATTGGTTTAAAATTTACACTTTTTGCACTGAAATGACAGGAAAATGTGGATGTATGGTTGCGTTTTTTGTTGAATTTTTTGATTTTGATTTTGTGATTAAAACCCTTTTTAAACAATTTTGCGGTGCTTCGCGGGCTTAAGGGATTCCAACCCACTTTCCGCAGGCGGCAAGTACCGCTCACACAACTTAACTTCGTTGCTCCGCTCGGCGTAATTGCTTTTCGTCAGGCAGGCGCCTATGGCAACAGTGTGTGTGGCAACACGAAGTTGCGTGAGCGGTACTTGCCGCCTGCGGAAAGAGGGTTGAAATCCCTTAAGCCCGCGAAGCGGACCACCCAGGTACTGTTGCCGTATTGTATTCATCAATATTTATTCTGTCTGATTGAAATTTTATGTTTTTCACGAGAAAAAAAATTTGTTTGGTTGAAAAGTGGGGTTAAAACAAAAAAATTAAAATTTTTTTTTTACGATTTTTTTTTTACTGCAGCCACTATCTACCTCTGAAAAAAAAATGAACTTTCAAAGCGTGCTACCTCTTTGGAAAGTGGCCCCAAAATTTCAGCGCCCAAAAACAGAGCGAGACTGATAGGGCAAGAAGAAATTTGCGTCCAGTCAATACTTAAGAACAACAAGGCCGCCGGCTCCGATGGTCAACCAAGAACATCAAGGTATATATGCTTAATGTCACATATAAGATCTTAAAAACCAGCTAAGTGAACATATTAAACCTTTTAGCTATACACTTATTGGCACGTACTAGTGTTGCTTCCGTTCCCGCAAATCGATCGATGATAAAAATGTCACACCTTTAGTCAAATCCTGAAAAAGACGAAAGAGTCTTAGGCCGCGTTTTCATTTGCAAGTGTTCTAGCGGAAATCTTGCAGAAGTTTCTTGCAGTAGCGTTTACATTATCATATGAATTCATGCAATTTCTTCTGCAATAAATATCTTGCAAGAAGCTCGCGCATCATATTGTCGCAATTTATTGCGGATGTATTTGCACAGGAGAGCCATTTATGTCGCAAGAAATTCTGTTATTTACTTTAAATTGCAGTATGGAAGTATAGTCTGGTGGCAAGCCGCAGACAAATCAACCAATTTTTTTCTTAATTGTGGGCGTGGTAGTGAGCGTATTAAAATTTGACACTCTACCATTTCGGGACCCTAGGAAGTATAGGTTCCAAATTTCAGCTTCCTAGCTTTAATTTAAAGACCTTAAAATTGGTGACGGACGGACAGACATTGCTAAATAGTCTTAGATTTTGATGCTGATGATAAATATATACTTTTAGTGTTCTACGACGAATATTAAGAGGTGGTAACAACTATGTGTCAAAATTAATATACCCTTAGGATAGGGTACAAACAAAGAAGTCAACCAGGCGCGAGCGCAATCTATACGAACCTATTTCAATAAGCAGCAAGAACTGTCGCGAGTCAATGCAGACCTCTTTAAATTAACTGCAATTAATAGCACTCGCAAGACGTTATGCAAGAATTGTCGCGATCGAACTTGATTCGCAGTTTCCACTTGCAAGTCACTGTCGGGCAGACTGTCAGACATTGTCTTGCAAATGTCGAGATACACAATACTTTGCTCGACTTTGCAGACACATGTGAACTCACCGTGCAGTTTACTAGTAACTCATGCGAACTATATTTCAATAAGGTGAAGCTAGTTGGTCTTGAAGTAAATGAGGACAAAATAAGACATTTTTGATAAGAGCAAGTCAATATTGGTAGTTCGAGGTAGTCAATATTGGTGTTAACATCAACTTCACTACTTCAGTTTAGGAATAAAAGGGTTCAAAACTCCTGAATTCAAGGACAAATCGTATGCTTTAGAGAATCCTAATTCTAACAGATCTTCTATACGGCGCCAAGTGCTGGACTAAAACAGAAAAGGAGAGTTAATATTTTGCTTATTCTTCGGTGGATATCTACTTGGTTCTGTGTGCGACAAGAGATAACGACTACGGTCACATCACATTCCACAGGTTCAAACGACAATACCTAAGTTCCGTTTGCTCTGAATACCTGGAAGCAGCGTTCCCCGGATCGCAGACTATGAAAGATCAAAATATATAGTTTTAATACCTTCTCCATATGTCTACAATTCATAAGAATTAAATTCAATTTTTTGTGTTATATTGTCAGTATGTATATTAAAAATTTCAGGTCATAGGTACATTATTTGGTGTACACAAGGATTAGGGTAGGGATGTTTTTTTTTTACTTAGATCCCTTTGTACCTCTAACATTAAAATTTGAACTCGAATGTCGTTTCATAAAAACAATTTAAAATTCCTTAAAGAGCACATTACATAATTTACACAGAATATAATAGGATGTTATTCCCAGGAAGATGAACTGCTGTACATGTGTTCTGACTTACATGCTGGTTATGGTGATAGCCATGAGTTATCTATGACATGTTTTGCAGTTTAACTTCTTCAGATCGTATCCAGCCTAAGGCCATGAATAAATTTAGAAAGCATCCCCTGAGGAAATAATATTTCTATAGTACAAACATACATAGATGTTAACCAGATTTCTTTACTTATTTGATCATTTTTTTTAACTGAATTATCCTATGAATAATAATGAGTGTCAAAATGTGAGAATTATGTCAAAAAAAAATAAATAAAATGGAAACAAGGTGTGGGAGCGTCTTCGCGCACTTTCATGCAAACACACACCACTTAGAGCTCTAGTGCTAGAATTTTTTTCTTGAACAATAATGTGTGACAAAGTACATAGTTCCTATTCCAAGTGCTTATGGAAATTTGGATGAGCGTTGACATTATTTCATAATTTTATGGCTGTCCAAAGTTAATACCTATGTATATTCTTTGTGTGGTAAATTTATACTACATGTCAATGTTACATGCTTAACTTTGAGGATAATATGAGGTTTGAGGTTAAGTAGGCTGCTTTATGGTTTTTTGTTTTGTTAAAGAATGTACGTAATTCATATAGGAAAGGATTATCTAAAACTGTTGCAATGGTGTAGAAGAGAGACGAACAGAATTTGGTCTCTCAGCCACTACGCCAAAAAGGAGTCTGAGTTATCTGGGATTAGGCTACACAAGATTATGTGTTTTTTGGAGGTTTCAGTGGCACACAAAATCTAATTATGTATGGCATGTCTGAGTGAAAGAAGCCGCTGTGTGTGTGAATATTAGATTACTGCGAAAATATTGCTTTAGCAAACCAATCGAATAGACATTGCCTTGTATAAGTCTTGACTTTTGGGTGGTCATTAGGACATTGGAAAAAAAGGACTTTTCTTTTGAAAATATCCTTAAAATCACCTGAAAATATGTTGTTGCAATGAATTTTCAGCAGGAGGTTCTTGGAACATTGAAAAAAAGTAATTGGATCCTAAAAACATTTTCAAATCTAAGCATTGCTGCTGTCAAGAATATTTTACGTAAAGGTTCTTTAAAACTCAAAGAGGACCTCAAAATTTAAGACACTCTTTGAAAATGCTCTAACTACATAGTGGTTCAAAGCGTCCTGGATGTCGATGTAGATAGCAATATCGCTTCCGGATATCGATCTTATCTGCATTTGCTCAGCCGTCTTGAGGACAGCCAGAACCTCTGATTGAAAGACGCTGCTTATTCCCGGCAGTCTTAGAGACCCTCTTAGTTCTGAATCTTTTGAGAAGATCCCAGGCCCTGTTTCCTCTGTTAAAATTTCAATTTCGTTTGATTTAATCATTGCAGCTCTTTGCCAATCCTCCCTTTTCGGATATATTACATCATACGGAATGTCGAAGTCAACTAAGGGAGAAATTTCATCCGTTATGATTGGATTGGCTAGCAGTAGCTTCGAAAGGCTATTTCTCCTAAAGTGACCCAAAAAAGTGAGTCGTATTGCACTGTTGTTAGCCGGTTTTCTGATATGTAAGTCAAGCGGTGTTAGCTTCAGAAAGGTGTCCGATGCTGCCGTAGGGGTGGTACGGAGCGCACACGTAATGGATACACAAGCCGTTCTTTGAACCGCCGTTAATTTGCCGCATATCGTTTTCTTCTGTGTTGCTTTTCATGATACTAGTGCGCCATATGCCAGTATGGGCCTCACCACCACTGTATACAGCCAGTGCACCATAGAACCAAAACGTACTTGACTCGTGCCTACTTCTATGTACAATTCACGCATACATGCTTTCTGGCTAAGGAAAAAAAAACGTTTGTTTTTTTTTCAGCCGCTTGTATTTAGTCCTCTTGAAGCTTTTAAAACGCAATGAATACAGCCGTGCAACAATATTTTAATGATTTTTTGCTGTGCCATATTGTATATATTTTCTATAGGCATACAACATTCCGAGTGCCGTTGCTATTTGCCAAATACACACTTCTGCCAAAAGTAACAGGATATAAACAAAAACAAGTTGTTGGCAAATAAACTGCTTACACCAAAAGAAGCTACATACTACTATTACCTGGCTAACCATTCTTATTCTCATTCTCATTCAGCGAATGTACGTCATAGTGAATTTGGAATTGCGGAGAAAGTTTTGCGATTGCCTCGCCTCGTGTGGCTTTAAAATTCTCGGGTGCATTGCAATCGTATGGTAAATTTTGTAGAATATTCATACCATCTAAACATAGCTGGTTAAAACTAATTCTTCCAAAACTAATTAAGGGAAAGGTGCATTTTTTTTGGTAGTTTGCCTAACTTCGTTGGCTTACAGGATGTGAAACAGAATTTAAATGCTTACTTAAGATGGTTTGCATTTTTTCGGGATAAAAGAAACTGGATGGAAGCGTGTCATCAAGGCAGAATTATCTTTGGGAATTCATTGAAATTCAGCGAGTATGGCGTAGTGGGTGTAGGCTGTATTTTTCTCTTAAATGCTGCTGGAACTATTTTTTTTTGCCATTGAAAAATGGGGGCGGATTGAGAGGTTTTGGTAAAATATATTTTCTTCGTCAAGGATCTCTCGTTTTGAATCCCACTTAAGTAAAGTTGCCTGCTGTTCATTTTAATCGATGGTAGTTACAGGTAGGATTTTTTAAGAAATTTTAAATTCCTATTGGTTGGTAGTCAGTCGAATATTGCATTTAGTGGCCCTGCTTAAAAAAAAGTTGTGGCAAAGGGTTTTTGTATTAATAGACAAATTTAGTCAAAGGTTAATAATCTCGTTATCTGTAAATGACAACAAAAATAAATTTAATGAGAATATAGTGCACCAAGGTTTGTTTGGCGAAAAGCACATAACCCGATCGGAGCAACGAAGTTTCGTGGACGGTGCCTGCCGCCTGCGAAAAGAGGGTTGTAAACCCTTAATCCCGCGTAGCGGTCCACCCAGGTACTGTTGCCATAGGCGCTTTTCGTCAGACAGGCAGTAGTCTTCATTTTTGGTTTGGGTCCATTTTTCATTGGAGCGTGACACAATTTTGGGGCAATTTTTCATACTTTTGGGGACATTTTTCATCTTGAAAGTCGGGACATTTTAAAAAATAATTTTAATTTTTGGGGGCATTTTTGGATTGGGGGCATTTTTCGTGGGGCCATATTTCATGTAGCTCACGATGGAAGGGCAAACTGATTGCTTCGAAAAAATACTTGGAAAACGTCCGCTACTGTAGTCATTATGGGCCAAGAGCAAGCAGCGGATAAATTCTATGGTACACTGCACTTTCAGCACTTGATGCTGGCTGCAATGAAGTTTTTGAAAGTTTGAGGTTGGCGCCTTCAACCGTTCAACAACGATTGGGCGTTGTTGTAGGGTCTGAGACATCGGGTGTTTTCATTAACGTCAGACTAACAAAGGCCTGCGTTATCCATGTTCACTAATGCAGATCGACGATCATACTAACTTAGATGAACTGCAGTACCGACTGTTCATAAACATCAATATGTCATCGATGTCGGGCAGATTGTGCAGCCATTATTTTTTGACTGCAAAAAAGCGCGATTTGAAGGAAAAATTTCCCATTACATTATCATTATTTCAGAAATATTTTTAATTGCTTAAAAAGATTTTGCAAATATTTTGTTATTACCTTTGCAATATATTTTAGCGCTACTTTTGGTGCCGGTGGTTTTTGTTTCCCAAAAAAAGTTTAACTTCTTTTCAACAAACTATGGATAGGAATCTTTTAACCTATTTGTTCTGTATTTTGCATAGGAAAGAACTTACATTGAATGTAGGTCTGGACATCCTAAAGTTCATTTGAAACATATCTTCGGGAAATATTTAAATTATGTTTATTAATAATGAATTTTTTGGAACAACTCGATATTTTCTAAGACTCACAAAACGCTTTAAAGCTTCGTTCCTCTATTTTGTTTGAGAAATGTTTTTTGCAATTATGGTATTATGTTTTTTTTTCGACAGTAACTCAAAAATCAAACTCCGAATTATTTGTTTCGCGACTATTTCTGACGTTAATGAAAACAATGATTATGACATTGTACTAAAGCAGGCCTGCAGACAGTCTGCAGCGTGTGTGTGTTCAAAAACGTATGAGAAAAGAACACCCATCTTTAGGCGTACATTGACTTCAACTAGAGGTAGTCGTCCGAGTCTATTTGCAGGCTTGGAATGTTTGGACTTAAATACTGGACGAATGCCTTACATGGCCCAATTTGTTGACGGTGTGGTGATCTAGTGACCACCGTGTTCCTCCGTGAATATTGAGTTGGGGACTATAGTAAAATTATGTCCCACAGCGTAATCGATGGGCTACGCTGTGGGACGCTTCAAAGTTACTTCAAAAATAAAATGTCCGTACGGAACATTGAACAATAGGTCCCTTCCATTGGTGTCAAAAAATATATCTTCGCACACTCAATGGTTAAAGAAGCTAGGCTTTATGTCCTGTATCAACTCCAGTTTATGCCTTATGTTTTTTTTTTTAGTCCGTTCTCAGGCGACTATGTTACTAAAGGTGTGGTCCTATGTGTTTTAGTTAGAACATTGCTCATTAGTTTTCTCGAAAATTTCTTGGAAATTTTCTTGTCATTGTCTCCATCTGGCACATGAGCGGTTATCAGGCAAGTTTTCGAATTTAACTGATTAGTTACTAATTGTTATAAGGCGTTCATTCACGTGTCGAAAGCTTAAGACGTCTGGCTTCGGCCCATTCCACCGCATTACCCGGATGGAGGTGATGATTTCTTTTTGCAGTCCAGGGCCCGAGCTAATTATTCGGCTACGCACGGCCTGTTCAGGGTCCGTATATTCCATGTACGAATTTGAAAGTCGTTGTTCGTTTTTTTAAAGGTTTGTTAAAAGTGAATTCTTTCTTATCCTAGGCTACAGGCTACAGACGAAGACTGCTATTCGGCGCCCAGTAGCAGGCTTTAGCAATGAGAGTGCTGTCGGCTCAGACACCATTATTGTTCCAGTATCTTTACTTAATGTTACAGATTTTTATACCCCAGGGATTTAAATACATCGAACTAAATTTAAATACCGGAACTGTGAACGCTTTATGATTATGATTTAAACATATGAATGCTTGATGCCACAATCAATTATGCACTAATGTCATCTATAATAAACATCTAACACCCCTCAACAAAAGCCGCAACAGATTTTGTATACTGCAAAAGATAAAGCTAAAATTCAATGGTATACAACCAAAGAAGAATACCACGGGCAGTGTGGAAGATTTTTCAAGAAAAGCGCCACTGAAACTTTACTGTTAACGTCAATCAATCCATTTAATGTGGGAGGAGGGGGTATTCTATTGTTTAACCCTTTTTTAAAGCACTGAATTTCTTAACCATTTTATTTTCATCCTCAAAGACAGATTCGACGAGACCCAAAACAGAATATCCAAAACAAAATTTAAATGTCAAACGACAATCGAAAAGAAATTTAACACCACTACGAATAACATCGCCTTAAGTCAGATTTTGCACCCATTTCGCCCCCAGAAGAAACAGTCTCTTCATTCCGAATAGGAGGTCAAAGGCTAACAGCTATGTGTAAGGTTAAATGGATCGGCATTCACAAAGGTCCCTCTACTGAAGCAAACAAAACAATACCCAATTCTTAGATAAACGTTCAACATGTATACTGAAGGAGTGCGATCAAGTGGATTGGAAATGTTACAGTTCAACTGAATTCAATTTAATGAATTGCTTTCGTATTTTGATGGCAATATGGATGTTGAAGTGTTAGTTTGTTTATTGTTGTTGTTTTTTTTCACGAGAACTGCTCTCTTCAAATTTGTCTACTCTTCGCTTCCGATTAAGTTCTGGTGGGAATCTCTTTAAGAATAATAGCACCATCAATTCGTGCTGCAATAAAACGTAAAATATTGCCTAGGCAATTGCTAATGTGGTCTTAGTTAATTTATTTGCATTGCTCGTAATTAGTCGAGTGTTTAATTTGTGGAAGTGTTCTTGTGTTGCAAGCCAACATGTGAAGGGAATACAAAGAGCTCCTCTATAAATGTTGAATCATTTCCTTGCAAAAAAGGAGATACATATATTTACTGCTAATAATATGTACATATATATCTATAAAAGAAAATCTCTGTTTCTTTTACATACATATATGTTTTTATGTATGTTTGTAGCTTACTTCTTGCTTTTATAAACTTTTAAATCTGTTTCTTTTTTGAAAAAAAAGCCATGGTAAATATTTTGTATGGTGAGATTTAAGAAAAGTTAGCGCTACACATAAAGAAGAAAATAACTTTTTCTATAGATTTTCTGACGTGCTACGCAACGCCGAACGACAACATCCAGACGTAAAAGTTCGTCCTCGAATGGTGTCGGGTGAAAATAATAATTCTTGCAGCACATGGCAGTGTCAGGGTATCATAACAAACAACACCAACAATATGCTGTCAATATTTGATGAAGAATTTACAATGAAAAAGTTTTGGCTGATAGCAGTTTGTATTGGTTGGCTGAGATGGTACTACAGATTCTTTAAGTAAAGCCTATTCGATAGGTCTGTGAAGTACATGGGTTGGGTTAAAGTTTAGCAGATAAATATAAGCGTATAGACAGACAGATCACATAGTCAATACGGAAAAGTTATAAAATATTTTTTCCAACGAACTTTTGGGATAGTTGCATTTGGTTTTTTATTGATTAATACTTTCCTTTGAAAATGGTTGTAAAATTATTCACTGGACGGTTTCAACTTAGCCAATTATGCTTATTTTATCTCCTTGTGATAATAACCACTGGATAACCGGACTTATAAGGGCGGGTTTTGAAAAAGCAGGAGTTCTATGGCCTTAAAAGCATAACTTGTGTTCAGGGATTTCAATCCTTAAGTCGAAAAGGAAAGCATCTTTTTCGGGTTAGATGGTAAGCACAGCCTCCACGAAACAGCTAACGTCTATCGACTAATGACGTTAAGGGTCCCTAAACGGTCCCTAAGGCACGTACCTAACATACATACCATCCTAGGTCCAAACGTCGACTCTGGGAACATTCTATTTCCAAAGATAAGAGCTGCGAACTCTTCGGAAAAAGATATATAATCGACGTTGGACACCTGTCGCACACCTAGGGTAGCCAGAGCCTACAAAAGAGCGCCTAAGTGAGAAACTCTCCACTGTGCATTCACCTTCCACAGACACCAATATCCAAGTATCGCCACAAACACTCTAGGTTATCAGCCGGAAAGAAAGAATGAAATTATAATGTATGCGTATACCGAAAAAAGGTGACAGAAGATGCACACATCAGAACGCTGCAGCGGAAAACAAGGGCTGCAAGGGAAGAGTACCGAACAGACCGCAGAGAGTAGGCAGCATCAAGCATATCGAAGAGTCTCGCGATTGCAACAACATCCGCTGGGAGGTTTTCTAAGAATGCCAATGCCAAGCAACTGGCTGCTGTCTTCTAGGCCATCACACATGCTCGTCGAAACAGCAAATGAAATCTAAAGATGTGCTTACATTATGTAGAAAGTTTTTCCAGTCAATGAAAAGCCAGACTCGCTATCCAGTGTAAAAAAGGTTGCTTTTGCTTTTGCGAAAACCAAATTTTCACACCAAGAAAATCCTTGGAAAGAGCAACGAATTTCAAGGCGAGACACACCGGCTTTTAATTGATCTTAAAGCCAGATAAATGATAGCATTCATCGTCACGAGTTCTTTATGGTAAAGGCCGAATTCGGGATCCCGTCAAAACTGACTCGAAATGCCATATATTCCTTAAAGTAAATAAACCCAGGACGAAAATATTCATATTTAAACGAGCGGTTAGAAATATTCTAAATGTACCGATTAAAGTGACTAATAGAAAAGTAATACAATTAAGAGGACCTTTTTCTCCTCATTATTGGTTGACAGTGACATTCTTACATACTTAATCCGGCTATCAAGTTGATAATTAAAGCACTTTTTTCGAACCACCACCATCTTTCTAATCACATTTTAAGACTCGTTTGCTATACTTTTGGTCTTTTACATTCCACAAAACTGGAAATTCCCGATGAAGTTAAAAGTATGTTTTCCAAATCTACCTAGCTATCCAGCTAATAGTTGTATTACAAATAAATCTCATGCTGCAAGTAATATGTTTGCTGACTATTTTATTAAGTCATTCAGTGACTCGCCTCTTCATATTGATGACCAGGGGTGGAATCGGCTAAGGTGATAGTTGATTGTCGCTTTTTTGATTATCAACTTTCCTTTGCTCTGCGTAAAGTGATCACTAAAAAATGATTGATTATTGGCAGCACTCAGAGTTTTAAACGCTACTTTCTTGCCGACGCTGTCATTCTGAGCAGCTGATACAATTAAAATCGAAATACAATAATTAATTCTACAGAAAAAAAAGAATATTTATATATATGAATTCTTTTATCGGGTCTGGAAGTTCGAAGATATTTGCTTCTTCTTAGTAGTTGGAAATTTTTGAAATTATTTTCTTCATTTTCCTCTCTGTTTGAGCCCGAGAAAAGTTCCAATGAAGTAAACAGTGCTTTTCACGAATTTTCAAATTTGACTTAAAGTTTTTGTTTTAATTTATTTAATATGTATATTCTTTTTTCAGTAAAGAATTTTTATCATGAAAACAACACAAATGTATGAAAGCGACACCTAAATAGCTGTCACACGAAATCGATATCAAAGAAGTGATTGTCAATTTGATAACCACCTTGCATGGAGCAAAAGTGATGATTTTGATTGTCAACTATCAACAATCCACCCCTATTTAAGTTACAACAATTGCTCTTCTCAAATACCATTTTGTAATTTTTCGTTCGACTTGGAAACAATTTCAAAATTTGTTTCCCGCTTGAATAACGACTATTCGTCTGGACCCGATTGTCCTTAAGAAATGCAGTCAAGTCCTTGTTCCCTTTCTTAAGCATTTATTTGAATTGTGCATTAGAAGCAAAAAATTTCCCACTCTATGGAAAAGTGCGTACATCACCCATGTTCTTAAAAAAGGTGAACGAGGTGATATTACTAACTACGGACCAATTTCTAAACTTTTATGTATTTTTAAGCGAAAAAATAATATTTCTCTGTCGGAATGCTATATGTAATGAACAAAATGTTTGTTAGAAATAGGACCACTGCCACAAATCTGTTATGTCTCTTGCATGTGTGTGTTCAAATTTCTTAGAAAATAATAATGAAGTCGATTGTTTATACACTGACTTCTCTGAGGCTTTCGACCAGCTGTCCCATAAGATTATTGCCTTTGAACTCAAGGTTTCCCACTTGGTATCGTAAAATGGATTAACTCATACCTTAAAAGTAGGGAATATAGAGTCAAATTTGGAGGTCCATTATCTGAATCATTCAATGCTCAATCTGGAGTTCCTCAGGAAAGTCACTTAGGCCCAATTTTGTTCATTCTCGCTATTAGTGTATAAAAACCAGCAATACTTAATATACGCTGATCGATATATTGTTGTGCTACGAACGGGATTATTCTAAACAAGAAGGCTTATTCCCTCTAGTTTTCAATATACCTTACCTCAACACATGCTTCGTCATGTTGACAATTTCAAAGATCTGGGAGTTTATTTTGACCCGAAACTCAACTTCATGGGGCATACAAACAACATTTTGAATAAATCCAAAAAATGTAACTCAGTCTTTGTACAATTGCTTTGTCCGACCGCATCAAGAGTATGCTTCACAAGTCTGCAGTCCATATTACAATATTCATTCTAATCGAAAAAAAGCCATTCAACGTAATTTCATTCAATTTGCCGTAAGAGGACTTATAACCTACCTCCCTAGAGTCAGCGTATCAAACTTCTCAAAAAATGATACTACTTTTTCAGCGAAGACTTAATAGGTGATATAGTTTTCTTACAGCAGCTTAAGTATATCCGGGCATATAAATGCCCCTGATCTGCTGTCTTCCATTGCCTTCAACTTCCATGGAGGTTCCCATAACTTACGTCGTGTGGACCTTTTATTTAGTCCTTTTCATTGTATGAGTACTATCTATAATTTAAATAATCATGTGATTGATTTGCATGTTAGTAAAATTAAACTTAAAAACTTTTTATGTAATTGTATTTTGGTATCGTAGACCCTTTGATTATCCCTTGTGTTTGTGTTAAGGCACGATTACACATTCAAGTTACGTCATTGGTCATTGGTGAAAAAATGGGGATCACACGAAATGACTATCATTGTAATTTTTGTCCCAAAATCAAATGACGACTAGTACGACTTTCTTAATTAAAAAAAAATATATTATAGAAAAATTGTCCCAAAGAACTTTTGTGAAGATGGTGGAAATTGCGGAGACAGCGTATTTAGCAGCGTTTGAGCTGGAGAGCAGTGAAGTCAATCTTGATTACGAGCCAGAGATGTGATCCGAAACTGAACCTATTCATATATGTATAAGGACATCAGCCAGGTTGAAAAAAAAACTAACCATTAAGAAATTATTAATTTTGTCGATTGTCATTTTCTTCTTAACTCGCATGATATGGGTCTTAAATGAAAGGGTTTGACATGTAGAAGCAAATGCGCTATGTGACTTCGTACAGTCGGAGATCCTTGAAAAATCGAAAAAGGTCATGGAATCCTTAAAAAAAAGGTATTTTTTGGAAATGTCTATGAAATCACGTAACAAATTGCTGTTGCTATGAATTTTCGGTCGGAGGTCCTTGGAAAATCGAAAAAGGTAAAAGGTATTCAATATTTACTTGTTCTACTCTTCAAAACCTTTCATTTAATGCCCATATTATGTGTGTAGGAAGAAAAGCATTAGAAAAATGACATGGCTGGAATTTCGTGCCTTGTAATTTTTTAGAGGCTGCCATTTAAAAGACGCTACATCCAAAAAGTTTAGTCATTTGTCCTAGGCGTCATTAAAGAGCGATCGCACGGTTATTTTTTTGCCTTCATTTTAATGGCACAAAATTCATGTTATTTGGACCTCCATTTTCCTAGCCATTTAAATGACGCCGACGTGATTTTTATGTCACAGCGTCATTTAAATGACTCGTAAAAATGGTCGTGTAATCGTACTTTTGGCATGTATGTATTCTTATAGTCTTATTTTATATGTTTTATATAAAATGTGTATACTAATACTTACACTAAGTGATGAGCCTGTGGGAGCACTTTTTGTGCCGGCAAGAGTGTTGCTTGCAATAAGCACTCCACGACACAGATCTGATAGTGTAATAAAATGAATTGTTTTCGACATTAACTACAGAAGTTTGCAAGATATCAAAAAAAAAAAAATAAATAAATTCACACAAGCAACATTATCTACTTTTAGTGCGAAGCTATATTCTCGATCCCAACGACCAATTCGAAAAGTCTCGCATGACATTTTAAAACTCTTTGTAATTTCGCAAGATGTGTTAAAATGGAGAATACGTACCTCTATAGGTGGTCTGGGTGGATATGAACCTCAGGCTGGTAAACCCTTCTTCGGCCAGTATTCCAACGTCTCTTTCAAGGGATCTGTTAAACATAAAAATAATTGGGATACATCGATTGCAGTTAATTGCCATTTTTTACATTACCTTGTCTCGATTGTGAAAAATATTCCAAGTCTGTGGATTGGTACTTTTCAATTTGGTACAAACCAATTTTGTTGCCAAACAAATTGCAATATCTACTCGACCTTGGACTTTTATATATGCCCTTTGCTTTAATGTCAAAACGATGTATCAGGTATGTATACCTGGAGAAACAAAACAACCACGATATTTTAATTAATTTTTTTTGTAAAGGTTAAATGTCGAATTCAGTTGAATAGCTTTACCATGCGAATACGCAGATAATATGTTTTGCAAAATGGGGTTATGTGCAATTACTTGTTGAAATGTCACGTAATTTTGTTGTCAAAAGGCTTTTACCACGAAACTGTAATTTAAAGTTGCAGCTCCTTCCCTGTGGAACCAAGATTGATCCCAAAGAAAGTTATAAAAAACTATCATACGCAATTTAATCAAGCAAAGCATTGTGAAAAGTCATAATTATTTAATTGTCACGAGTACGATGCCAATGCTGTTACATTTATTTAACTTTGTAACATGTCGAAGCAGCTTAGATGCAACAACGTTTATGGGGAGCACCAGAAGCATCAGAAGTTTGTGGGGACATAGCATTTTGTTCTAATTATGATGTTAAAAGTAACCATCGTTGGGATAAGCAAAGCAAGTCCTGTAATTTGATGATGGTTTATGGGCATTTGCCTTTTTCCCTGTGTCTCTACGGCAATAGGAAGTTACTTTGTTACGCCTGAAGATAGATTTTCGTCCTCGCATGGTGAAAATAATAAAAAGGTACTCGACACTGTGTAGTGTAGGTGCTTTGCAAATTATGTGTATGGATATGGATACATATTTATAATAGGTAAACTTGAACCAACATGGCAGTAAGGCATTATTTAACTTTTGCAATATGGTAATTGTGTCGTTGTTAAATTTCGAGTAATGAATAAAAAGGGAAAGACAATAAGACAATGAAAGACTATACATAAAATTAAAGCTGGCTAATGGGTTCGTTCTCTTCCATTAGAGTGGCCTCTATAAAAAAAGCCACAATCAAATAAGACACACTAACGAGTAGATAACATCCTTAATTGAAAAGATATATCAACACTTTGCTTAAGTTATTCCCACGTTGAGATACGACACTAAATATCTTTCATTCATAAAATATCGTGCGCCGGATATCCAAGAATACACATTTTACACATTCAAATGTTATTTCTCGTAATCAGAGCAAAACGGCGGAAAAATGTTCCGCCCCTTCATTATTAATTAAGACTCTCAAGGTTTCATTGCACGCACGTACCTCTTATGTATGGTTTTGTGTATTTCCCGTTGCGTGTCTAATTTTGGTTGGATGCGGTATTATGGAGTAAGCCAGTGGGTATACGTGTGTGTTACGCGAATTTCTCACTCTCTTGTGGGGGAACGATTGTTGCTCATTACCAGAAGTGCGTATGGACACCATAAAACCTCTCACAACTGCACACACACACACACAGTTGATTTTGTCTATTTTCCTTGAATTTTTCATTGGAATATCTGTGTAATTTAATTGCACTGGTGTTGTGTATCTTAACTTTAACTCTTTAAAATAATCCTCTTGAAAGCTGTGAACTCAAACTGAGAATGGCAAACTGACAAATTTCGAATGTAAAGAAGAAACGGGGGTCAACGATTTGAGCGGACATTTCGAGTGTGAATGTTGGTCAAGCAAAACTGGCATCTAGTCACTTACAGCGGTAGGGGATATAAGTCTCAGATTCACTATTATTTAGAAACTCTGTGATTATATTCATAACTATACGACTTAGTCTTCGTGTAGAATTATCCTAGGAAATCGTTGTAACATGTCTTCTTCTGTTTGGTAAAACAAATGGGTTTAAAACTTTTGAGCATATCCTGTCAGTTCTGTTGTACGGCGCTGAGTGCAGGAAAGGGGAGTTAATATTAGGCCCCTGGCCACATCGGGCGAATGGTACTCCAGCGAAGAGAATCTTCGAATTCCAGCCCCCAGGTTCCCAAATTGCTCGATTTGGAAAATGGGAAACAGTGTGCCATGACCCAGAGACTCTTAATGGGTCAGCAGCCAATTGTCAATGATAATTATCTCTCGAAATGGCACTGCGAGGTGGCCGCCAAGATCATGCGATTAAACGCCTCGGTTATTTCTAAACGGTTATTTCTTGTGGATTCACTTTAAAACCTCCTATTCTGGTCTGAAGTTGTCTCTTTAATGGCGTCGAAGTTATGATCAGAATCTTAAAGATCAATACCTTTCCTAGGACCTAAACTGTGACGCTTTCTTGATGCACACCGACTTTAATTGAGAACTCTTCGATGATTTCCGAAAGGCATCTAAATTGTTTGTTTGTTTGGGCTTCTTTGTACATGTCTATGATCTCCTGGAGGTAAGTTTCAGTAACTCCGCCTTGTCTTAGCGCCATCCATATCAGATCCGTGAATCTCGACACGTAAGTCCTTTAGGAATTTTTTTTCATTATGATCCTTATACCTTGGATAACACCGTGATTAACCCGCAAAGATCATTAGATTAACTCCACTGATTTGGCATTGGAGCCCCCCTCTAACATCTGGACCCAACCTGTGGACTGTAATCTAAGTTACTTCTTTATAGCTAAAAGTGGCTCTTGAAAGTTTTAGCTAAAAAAATTATTCGTACAATTCACAATTTTTTCCATAACCATATCCATCCATAAACATTGTGGCGTGTGGCACCGTCTTGATGAAACTACATATCAACCAAGTTCAACTCAGACAAGTGGGGCAAAAAAAAGTCGCGTATGATTGCTCGATATCGTTCGCCGATGATGGTAACGTTTCTTCCACGGTCGTCTTTGAAGAAAAATGGACCGATGATGCCACCAGGCCATAAACCACACCAAACTGTCGTTTTTTAGGGATGCATCGGTATTTCTTGTATGGCACGGGGCTGTTCATCACTCCAGATGCGACAGTTTTGCTTATTAACGTATCCGTTGACCCAGAAATTAGCCTCATCGCTGAACACAATTTTTCGATAAAACAGCGGATTTTCACATTTTTCACAGAGCACGAATTTTGATAATAAATTTCAACAATTTGCAATCGTTGCTCGTTTGTAAGTCTTTCCATGATTAAATGGCAGAGTATACTGAAAACTTTTCACTTTGACAGATGACGTTTGGACGCCATTACTAACCAGTACTACCAACCTGAAAAACTTAACTCTTAAAAAATCCCCCTTTACGATGAATATGTTCTCCCATTATTTTTTGGGACAGTTTCACCACCCTTAGCCAATGTTTCGAGCTCATTTTAATAATGACTTATCAATCTTACTTTAAAACAAAAATTATGGCATGAGAACACACGCTAAACTTTCCTCCTTGTCTTTTTTATGTAAGCAAAATCAGATTACACATGTAATCCTTTTTCTACAAATGAACCAACAAAATTGCTTCAATTGCGCTCAAATTGTACATACTTGCGCTCATGTACTTTATGTTATAATTAGAAACAGAGTTCAAAACACACGTGAGCGTAAAGAAAGTTTCCAAGGAAGTTCATTGAAATAACCTTGGCACGGTTTGTTAAAAACGTTTTTAATTAAACAAAACAAGGAAAAGACGATGTCGCAAGGGATAAAAATGAATCCTTTAATCTTTTACGCTGATATATGAGCACACAGCTAATTAATGTTGAAAAGCAAATAGCATTCAAAGATACATATACTCGTGCTATGAACTTATATACGTAGAGTAAATACTGCCCTCGAAAAGATGTTGATGCATGTATCTCATTACTAGTGTGTCAAAGATTGTTTATTATTTAAGTAAGTTTAAAAGAAAGTTTACAAAAATAAACAAAACAAAAGAAAATTATCTTCCATGCTAGCAAAGTCGGAGAGAGCATTGTTTTTCCGAGCGAACAGCGAATTTTAATTTAATTTTTTAACTTTCTCATAAAATAGAGGAAAGACAAAGGTATCAAATAACGATACTTTGCGAATTTTTAAAAGGGCAACACTTTCAAAAATATTTGCCGGAAATTTTGTAACTATTTTTTTACGCGATGAAGTTGAATAAATCTGCAAAATTTGATTTTCATAAAAAATAGAAAAGACTTTAAATAAAACAGATTCTCTCAGTAATGTCTCTAACGATTTTGGGCGTGAGACTTAGCAGCCATGTTGGCCCTTCTTTTCTGGATTAACTGGTTGCGAGTACTGCGATCGATTCCTAAAATTGTGTATTTGCACAAACTTGTTCGTGTTTTCACCAAATCGCAAATTTTCACTTGAACTGGATATATCTTGAGTTGGTAGGCTCCCCTCCCATGTCATTTTTGATCGGTACTTCGGGCGTCTTGACATAAAAGTGCTTAGGGTAATTGGGTCGACGAGGAAGATGTATCTCGTCCTTAGGTCCCTGTGGACCCATTGTGATACCCTTCTATGGTGGATAACCCACAATACCGGGCCTCCATTGTGGTGCCTTTAGTGGCTACCTTATTCTGTCAACTTGCGTCTACTAGTGAGTGAAACTTAACAATTCTTAAATGTGTTCGAAGAAGAATCTTCCAAGTGTTTTGTTCCTCAGGTGACAGAGAGCCGGACAGTGGCAAAGATAATAAGATGTGTCCTTGTGGAACTTCTCGTTTTAATAGCCTCTACAAAAGTTAATTCTTTCATTGTATGGGTTCTTAGAACATTATGGGCAGTTAAAACACCTACCATAGCTCAATATTTTTGTCGGTTTTTATTGTATTCTGACCATTGTTGCCGTAATATTTCACGGGTGGCTGTGAATTTCCGCTATTATTGGCTTTCATTCTGATCATGTATTCCACTTGTTCTCTAATATTGCAAAATCTCGTCAAAAACGGCTCTTACTGTTTTGATGTAATTGGCATATTGACCACTTTTAACCTAATTGTCCAATATACAAAATAAAATCAAAATCATTGGAGCTGTTTTTCAGAATATTATAGCCTTAAATGACATTTGTTTAGTAAGTAATTTTATTTAAAACATAAAACAAAAAAAAAATAAAGGACCTAAGATATTACTAAATAAACTGAAAGAAATCCGTCGAAATGTTGCAATAAATAAATTAAGAAGTCGAAATGCAGCTTAACAATGTTAAATCTGTGTAGCTAATTCTTCGCAAATAAATGTACCATCTATAGAACAACGACCATAAAATACTAATAATTATAAATTCGTTCTTTACATTCTTGGATAAAAAGAATCTGTAGTTCGATTTACTAAATATCTACATACTGCCTTTAGAAACTTGGCAAATAAGTGAAAATAAACCAGTAGCAATGCTTTTTATCAAATCTCGAATTGAGTCAAGGAACCCAATCGCAACTTCGTTTTAACGTTGATCGCAACTGCTCGTAAAATGAATATGAAGGGATTCGTGAAACTATTGGAAGCCACAAAAAACGATTTGTACTGCAGTGTCAATAAGCTTTTTGTTTATGCGAAATATGTAAATTCTTTTTTTCAATTGCTTACTAGTGTCCTATCGGAAGAATCATGGAAGCAAATAATAAAACAAATCGGAAAGGCTCGGCTCGATCGCTGTCAAAAGTGATCGCGGATCAGTTCAATGACCATTTTAATTCCATTTCTTAATTACATCAGATCATATAATATTTTTAAATACAACTACGTTCAAAAAGCTCGCATTTCTCTAAGATCAACCCAGATATTCATCCATAGATACTATGAAACTATGAAAGTAAGGGATTCCCGGGTATAAATGCGCCGCGTACTATCTAAACGTTTTTATTTCGCTGTCCCACCTCTTGCGAAAGTCTAACAAGCATCCAAGAGTGAGAACTGTCATGAGACGCTTCACAAAAAATTGTTCTTTGGAATCAGGACTCCTAGCATTTATCCATTAATGTATTTTCAAGTTTATAACACAAATTTTTAGCGTAGGTCGGACAGGGTGACAGCTATGGCCCTGTATATCACTATACTCTATCCAATATAAATTGGCAGCACAGGAAGATAGGGATGTTTGCCTCTATTCGCACTCTTTTGTTTTCCGTAAGGTGCTGTTCTAATAAAAGCTCTTACAGGGCTTCGCATTAAGGATCTTAAATCAGCAAAAACCTGAAAGAATATTATGTTGTTACCATGCTTTTTTTTGATTAAAATTTTCTTTTGAATTGTTTTATTTATAAAAAATAAAACAAATTTATCTTCATGTTTTGATGTCAGTTCTTTCCAAAAGAACATTCTTTCGCTGACGAAGGTAAATTTAAAAGGCGTATGCAGAGAAGACCTGCTAATTTAAGTGATGTTTGAATTGCGTCTTGCCTCATGCAGTATTTTATCCAGCGTCGTAAGTTTGTTATTTGGCAAAAAAACTGCTGCACAATTTGCCTGATGACACACTTATCGAAATCATCTACATTTCTTTACAAATCGTCAATAATTTTTTTTTTTTGGCACTTAAGTCTTTGGATGAATTTAAAGCCATTTCTAAGAAACAAAACAAACGCAAATATTTTTTTTCCTTAAAGAAAACAGATTACAATTTTGTAACTGCTTTTTAACGTATTCTCCAGACATTAAAAGAAATGTCAAAGATCAAAACAAGACCTCCACGATAAAACTTATCATTAAGAACTTAAACATAAAGCTCTTCAGCAGAAACCCAAGAAAAAAAAGCTGAACATATTACCAAACGGACATTGGTAACTCTGAATGCACATCAATTAAATGAGCGTTGAATAGCAGCAGCCACAGGTCAGTGCACACTCACATGTGTGGTGAATAAAACGTGGGGGTTTTATGTCAGATGCAATTGGAAATTCACTGGAGGGTAAACACTTTATGAGGGGTTTCTTTCAATTTAGTATGGTCGAAAAATATGGCATGCTACTGATTTTGAAAAGGCTTCCCCATAAGACGTGTACTGCCAATTTAAGTTAGACAGAGTATAGGCCTATCGCAATCCCTGGGAGAACCAAAAACAGAAGGTCATCAACATCAACCAACCACAAAATGTTGAGCGATCGTCTCATTCGCACAATATGTGTCTAATATCCTCCATAACGCAAACACATATCATCGCAATACCTACAATTAGTGTTGACCCCTCCCCCCAATTCGTTGCAAATGGAGTGGATAGAATTTCAAAATTTACTACATTGAAGTGTGCTTACTTAAAAACGCTTAAAAACACATCTAACCAATTGTTTCAAAACTAAATAAATTGAATAATAATAATAGTTGTAATAATATAAATTCATCAATCATTCTTTTTTATTATTTGTATTCATATGTCTGTTGCCTTCGCTTGCCTACGCTTTTGTGTGGAACAATATTCTGATACTATGTAGTTAAATTTTAACACGGTTGCTTATTAACCAAGCTGCTATGGATTAAGTCAACATAAGTCAACAAATGCAAAACAACACTGTTACTTTCATTTTATTAAGTTTAATAAACAAAATTGTAATCATCCGCTTTATTAACTCCGCCTTGTTACGCCAGTAGCATGCCGGTCCCAAGCCCGGATAAAGGAGGAGGTGTTGGAGGCAACGGTTTTTAACATATCCTCTGTAAAATAATCCGTTAGTGTACTCTAACCTACAGGAGCAGTAGTTAAAACTCAAAATATTGACGAATGAACAACCTTAAGGATGTTAATACTCCAGGTGGTACTGGCAATAGCCAAAATCCATCCGTGGTCTTCTCGACTGCGGCTGGGACTCGGATTCTGGATGCCCCAACATTCATTGAACAGCCATGCTCTTGTGGCCCTATGTCCGACTCTTTGGGCAAACTGAGCATGAGTAAGGATGCTACCCACTACACCGCCGCTGACAGCTTGCCCCGTGATATCTCAACGGTTGAACGGGCTCCTGAAGTGTCTGGCTTCTAAGGGTCAGGAAAGAGGAAGCAGCTGAGCGATCAGCGGCGCAAAGAAGCTCCACAGGCTGAAGGCGCAAGCACTCCGGTCGGCTCTTCGGTTGCGTCTATGAAACGGGATAGGTCGGTGGAAGTCTCACAAACGGAAGCTGACCTGACCCCTTCATCAGGCAATGCCTCCTCTTCTGCTGAACCGAAAAACAAGAAGAAGCGACCCAAGCTCGTTAAGAGATACAATCCTCCTCAAGCTCCTGTGTCTGCCCACGCCCTGTCTCCGAATGAAGTCGGTTCTTCTACCAGCAAAGGTAGTAGTTTTGATGGACGGAAATTGGTTGTAGTGGACTCACCCTTGAGTATGAGTAGAGGAAGTGCACCTATTGTTGGTGCTGCCCGTGCACTGGTAATGGATGATGCTGGTGTTGTGACCAATACTGGGTGCAGCACTAGTGGACAGAACTTTGTCGACGCGGACGGCTCTGATGGTAGGTGTGCGTCTAAAACACCATGTGCTAAACGCAAAAGAGTGCGAGCTAAGAAGCAATCCTACAAGAATGCTGCTGTCTTCTCTTTAGCAGTTCCCATTGGTAAAGCGGGCAATGATAACAGTATGAGTGTTGCAGAGTCCGAACACTGCAAAACTCATCTTTTGGAGCTGGCTGCTGCAACAAATGGTTGCATTCAGGTGGATGGCTGTGTGTTAAAGGACGGAACCCTCATGGTGAAGACCTCATCACAGAAAACCTCTGAATGGATTAGCAGTATGGTGCCGAAAATCCCTTTACTTAGGAGTTCATCTTTTGAGGTCTACAAACCACCCAAGCTTACGTGGGCTGTCTGCTGGATCCCTGGGAAACTAGAAAAATCCTGGTCTCGACACAAAAGCCTGGATTTTCCGTTCACACAAGAAGAGTAAAAACCGCCACAATGAAGGTGGTAGTTCTCTTGTTGTGAGTATAGACATGGCTGCTGCCGAGATCATCAAATCTAGGTACAACATGCGTCCCTATCTGCATCTTGGCAGGATCCATTTCCATTTCAATGTCAAACAGTGCTAATAGTGGACGTTACCCAGAGTATTCATCCATTTTGTTTACTCAAATTAACCTACAGCACTGCAAGGCTGCTACCGCCCTTTTAAGTAGCAGGCTTGTGGCTTGTAGAACAAAATCACACATAATATTCATCCAGGAACCATGGCTATGGAAAATTCGCATCTGTGGTCTTGGTTGCTTGAGTGATTTATACCACGTTCTTTATGATGAGCAATCCGAAAGACCTAGGACTTGTTTTATTGTATCGAAATCTTTTACAGCTACTATGATCAAAAGCTTTTGTAGCCAAAATTTGGTAGCTGTTTCTATAACTTACCATTCAAATGATAATTGGGAAGCCTTTGTCGCTGCATCGGCTTATTTCCCCTATGACTCTCTAACCCCTCCTCCTCCAAAGGCTTTTTTAGAGCTCGTAGGTCTTGTCTTGTGCTGTGATGCTAATGCTCAGAAAACTGTTTGGGGCAGCAGTAAATGCAACATAAGGGGAGATCGACTCTTGGACTTCATTTTATCGTCTGATATTACCATCAACAATGTAGGTCATCAACCTACCTTTGTTACAGCCAGAAGACAGCAAGTAATTGATGTTACCCTGTCTAACAGGCATTTGAAGCCTATCATAAATTGGAAGGTATCGCCAGATAGCACCTTATCGGATCACAGATACATCGAATTTCAAATCTACTGCGAACTTTCACCTTCGCTAGAGAGGAGAAATCCGAGAAAAACGAACTGGCCACGGTTTAGAGAGGAGCTTGCCAACTCTGTCAAAGTTCCACTCAAACTTAGATCAAGACAGGGAGTGGAGAGGTCTGCTCAGGATCTGAACAACGTCCTCACCCGCTGCTTTGAACTTGCGTGCCCTGTTTCTAAACCCCCCCGCAGAAAATCGGTACCCTGGTGGAACTCCGAACTGCAGTGTCTTCGTAAAGAAACTAGGAAGCTGCTAAATCGGTCTTTAAAAACCAACTTAGTGGAAGACTGGAATCTTTATCGATCGATGCAAAAAGTTTTTAAGAGACTTATTCGCAAGTCGAAAAATGACTCATATAAAAAGTTTTGTGAAGAGGTCGAATCTCTAAGTGCAACTAGTAGGCTTGTTTAAGTCCTCCAAAGGAACAGACCAAGTAAACTGGATGCAATCCTTAAACCTGATGGCACGTACACTGAGACAAAGGCGGAGACTTTCAGTCTTCTACTTAAGACTCACTTTCCGGGTAATCAGGTTACTACGTGTTCTTCAGCCCTTCAAACGACTGTGGCTACATTTGAACCGACTAATACCACGCGGCACAGCTGGTATTTTGCATCGGGAGTGGTGACTGATGATGCTATCAAATATGCCATTGCATCTTTTGAGAGTTTCAAGTCACCTGGTCCGGATGGAATTTATCCAGTTTTGGTGAAACAAGGTTTAAGTCAGGTTTTGCCAATGTTGAAAAGAATTTTCACCGCGAGCTTGGCCTTGGCCTATATACCTTCCCCATGGCGAATGGTTAAAGTGGTTTTCATACCAAAAATTGGTAAGTCTGACTACACTCTAGCCAAAAGCTTTAGACCCATAAGTCTGTCTTCCTTCTTACTGAAAAGTTTGGAAAGACTGGTTGAGCTGCATGTGCGCAAAGTTGCTCTTCGATCACACCCTCTCTCTGAGATGCAACATGCCTATCAACGCGTTGGGCATTTTCGTCGATATTGAGGGTGCTTTTGATAATGCGACCTTTGACAGTATGTGCAACTCAGCCAGACAGCATGGTGTAGATGAAACTTTGGTGCTGTGGATTAAAACAATGCTAATGTACAGGACGTTGGTAGCGGATGCAGATTGTGGCAAGTGCGTCATAACAGGGGTAAATAGGGGCTGCCCTCAAGGTGGTGTTCTGTCTCCCCTCCTATGGTGTATGGTGGTAGACTCTCTGCTTACGGCTCTCAACTTTCCTGGAAACTACACTCAAGCTTATGCGGATGATGTCGCCGTTCTTTCTGTCGGTTTAAATCTAGGAGCTGTCTGCTCTCAAGCGCAGAGATCCGTGGATTTGATCGATGTCTGGTGCACTAGAAATGGGCTTTCAGTGAATCCTCTTAAAACCACGGTTGTTCTCTTTACGAGAAGGAGAATCATCACTGGCCTGTCCCATCTCGTGCTTAAAGGTGTCACCATCCCCATATCCGATGAAGTCAAATATCTGGGTGTAATCCTTGATAAAAAACTTCTATGGTCCAAACATATCGAATCGAAAACCGATAAAGTGCTGTCGACCTTCTGGCAGTGCAAAGGCGCTTTTGGTAAGACATGCGGCTTGTCTCCGAAACGGGTGCTTTGGATCTATACGGCCATGATTAGACCGCTACTCTCATACGCAGCAGTTGTTTGGTGGAACAGGCTTTCGCGGAAACGTGTTACTGCTTCTTTTGCCAAACTCCAAAGAACGGCTTGTCTCGGCTGCACAGGGGCCTTCCCTAGCACCCCTGGCTCTGCTCTAGATGCTTTGATGAATCTTCCTCACCTTGACTTATATATCATGGGATGTACGCTAAGAACCATCTTTCGTTAAAGAGAGGTGGTTTTTGGTACCATGCGCACTGGAATTTTGAAGAACTTGCTCGAGAATTATCCTTTGACCCCTGTCTTATGGATATGCCGTCTAATGCAATGACACCAGAAATCCTTCTGCAAAAAAACTACCACGTCAACTTTCCACAGGTTACGGAATGGCTTTGGTCAGACTCTGAACCAAGGGGTCTGGTGCTGGTGTCTTTGTGGAATGCGATGATATACGACTTTACTACCCCTTGGGTAAACATGCATCTGTTTTCCAAGCGGAGATTTTTGCCATCCTAATGGCTATGCGCTATATTGTGAACATCAGGTGGAGGGCTAGAGGCATTTGCATCTGCAGTGATAGCCAAGCTGCATTAAAAGCGCTTCTAAACCCTCTTACCTTGTCCAAGTTAGTGCTAGAACTCAAGCTCTCTGAATTTGGTCGGAAGACTGAACACAGTGAATCTTGTCTGGGTACCAGGTCACACTGGCATCCAGGGAAATGAGATCTCGGATGAACTTGTTAGGCAAGGTTCAGAAGAAGTTTTCTCACGACCCGAACCTGTGTTGGGTCTGCCTGCATCTTTAGTCAAGTCGTCTATCGATTCTTGGGTTTCTCGTGAACACAATATTCGGTGGCGCGATTGCGGTGGATGTAGACAGACCAAACTACTGCGTCCGGACATTTGCAAAAGGTCAGCATCTTTTCTTCTTTCTCTGAGGAGAATCGACTGTACGCTGCTTGTAGGCGTTCTTTCGGGCCAGCAAGCTTTTGCTAAACACTTAAATGTGTTGGGCTTAAGCGACACCACTACCTGTCCTGCTTGCGGTGAGGAGGATGACACAGCAGAAAACTTTCTCTGCAGTTGTCCGGCCTATGCTCGCATCAGGTGGCGGATCTTCGGGGCTGACGTGGTGAGTGCCGAACATCTAAGCTCTTTATCACTGAAGCTCCTTCTCGTTTTTCTTTGAAAGACGGGAAAACTAAGTACATTAATGTAAGGTGTCTGAATGGTAGTACAATAGACCTGTAGTTGTGTCTGAGCGCAGCAACCTCCGACAAAAAAAAAAAAAAAATCCGCTTAAAAACATTTAAATTTCAAATCAACGGCCTACAAGAAATTTGTTTTGTAAAAACTAATAAGATTCTTAGTGGAGGAGTAATATCTTACATTCTCGATGCGGCTCACTTTTATGAACTTTTTAACTTTGTCGAATACTAAAGAGAAAGTTATTGCGATCGTGCGGAATCGAACCCAAACAGAGTATGAGGTATGATATTACGACTGTAGAGAAGTCCAAAAAAGTGGGTCCGCCAATGTCATTCGTCGGTCTGTCTGTCTGTTAGGGCGTCGTATGGCGAAACGGTTGGATGGATTTGCGTTAAAGTTCGTATATAAGGTTTTTGGGGTTACATCTCGGGGCATATTTTTATTTTTTGCTTTATCGTTTGAAACAACGGTACCTGTCATACAATTTTGTTGGTGAAAAACACTTATCACTATTTTTCTCGAAAATGGTTCGAAGGAATGGTTTCGGAAAAAAATTCGATTAACGGTAACTATAAAACCGCCATTATCTCAAAAACTAGCAGAGCGAACCCCAAAAAAATTTTCTATTTGTTTCATATTAAGTCGAACAAATTTGCTTACTTCGATTTTTGAAATATTTTTTTTTTTTAATTTTTTTTTTTCATCTAGCGATTTTTTTAAATTAAACTCGTTTTCTCAAAAACGTCTCCAAAGATAAGTTTTTGGATTTCAAACAGTTATATTAATATGGACATTTTGTACGAAATTACATCAAAATCGTAGGCACCGTTTTTGAGAAAATCTAGTTTTTGAAAACCAAAAAAGTGATTTAAATAAATTTGTTAACTTTCATTTTTGATTCATTTTGCGATTAAAAAACGCATCTCATGTACCAAGAAAGTTTCGTATGACGCAGTTCTGCGCTTTATTTTTTTGAGTTAGGAAATGGCATTGGAATCTGCATGCAGAAGGTGCAGAAAAATGCCCAGTGCCGCCGTGGGTGTAGTGCGCAAAGCACTTGTAACGGAAACGCTGGAGGTCTTGGAGGTCTCCTCTTACCTTGTCCAAGTTAGTGCTAGAACTCAAGCTCTCTGAATTTGGTCGGAAATTGAACACAGTGAATCTTGTCTGGGTACCAGGTCACACTGGCATCCAGGGAAATGAGATCTCGGATGAACTTGTTAGGCAAGGTTCAGAAGAAGTTTTCTCACGACCCGAACCTGTGTTGGGTCTGCCTGCATCTTTAGTCAAGTCGTCTATCGATTCTTGGGTTTCTCGTGAACACAATATTCGGTGGCGCGATTGCGGTGGATGTAGACAGACCAAACTACTGCGTCCGGACATTTGCAAAAGGTCAGCATCTTTTCTTCTTTCTCTGAGGAGAATCGACTGTACGCTGCTTGTAGGCGTTCTTTCGGGCCAGCAAGCTTTTGCTAAACACTTAAATGTGTTGGGCTTAAGCGACACCACTACCTGTCCTGCTTGCGGTGAGGAGGATGACACAGCAGAAAACTTTCTCTGCAGTTGTCCGGCCTATGCTCGCATCAGGTGGCGGATCTTCGGGGCTGACGTGGTGAGTGCCGAACATCTAAGCTCTTTATCACTGAAGCTCCTTCTCGTTTTTCTTTGAAAGACGGGAAAACTAAGTACATTAATGTAAGGTGTCTGAATGGTAGTACAATAGACCTGTAGTTGTGTCTGAGCGCAGCAACCTCCGACAAAAAAAAAAAAAAATCCGCTTAAAAACATTTAAATTTCAAATCAACGGCCTACAAGAAATTTGTTTTGTAAAAACTAATAAGATTCTTAGTGGAGGAGTAATATCTTACATTCTCGATGCGGCTCACTTTTATGAACTTTTTAACTTTGTCGAATACTAAAGAGAAAGTTATTGCGATCGTGCGGAATCGAACCCAAACAGAGTATGAGGTATGATATTACGACTGTAGAGAAGTCCAAAAAAGTGGGTCCGCCAATGTCATTCGTCGGTCTGTCTGTCTGTTAGGGCGTCGTATGGCGAAACGGTTGGATGGATTTGCGTTAAAGTTCGTATATAAGGTTTTTGGGGTTACATCTCGGGGCATATTTTTATTTTTTGCTTTATCGTTTGAAACAACGGTACCTGTCATACAATTTTGTTGGTGAAAAACACTTATCACTATTTTTCTCGAAAATGGTTCGAAGGAATGGTTTCGGAAAAAAATTCGATTAACGGTAACTATAAAACCGCCATTATCTCAAAAACTAGCAGAGCGAACCCCAAAAAAATTTTCTATTTGTTTCATATTAAGTCGAACAAATTTGCTTACTTCGATTTTTGAAATATTTTTTTTTTTTAATTTTTTTTTTTCATCTAGCGATTTTTTTAAATTAAACTCGTTTTCTCAAAAACGTCTCCAAAGATAAGTTTTTGGATTTCGAACAGTTATATTAATATGGACATTTTGTACGAAATTACATCAAAATCGTAGGCACCGTTTTTGAGAAAATCTAGTTTTTGAAAACCAAAAAAGTGATTTAAATAAATTTGTCAACTTTCATTTTTGATTCATTTTGCGATTAAAAAACGCATCTCATGTACCAAGAAAGTTTCGTATGACGCAGTTCTGCGCTTTATTTTTTTGAGTTAGGAAATGGCATTGGAATCTGCATGCAGAAGGTGCAGAAAAATGCCCAGTGCCGCCGTGGGTGTAGTGCGCAAAGCACTTGTAACGGAAACGCTGGAGGTCTGGATGGATAAATATCAGACTCCTGGGCTTGTATAAATCCAGGAGAGGCTTGTTCACGTAGCTGGGTCTAATTAAGAACATTGCAGCATTTATTGAAAATGTTTAGCAGAATTCTTCCACCTTGATTCGCCATCTTTCTCATTAATTGAGACTTTCACGAAACAGTTTTTAGTGAATTTTGTATAAAGATTTGCAATGGCATGCTTAGTCACGTGCCTCCTATTTAACAATAAAAACATTAGAACGACATACATATCAAAATATGCATCTAGAACTTATTTGTTTTCATAAAATAAAATAAAACCAAATACATTTTGATTTTGATTTTATATTTGACGTTTTATCTTTTCTTGTCAGGTAATTCGCTAGTTCATCTGACAATTGACCTTTTGAAAATAAAACATAAACAAGTTCCATTATTTGTCAATTTTTCATGCGCAAGGAATAATTTGTCAATGTCTTTTCAAAGTTGATACAATACAATCTCGTGGGCGGATATTATATCTGTATTAATCATTGTTGATGTATACGTAATGACGGTGTGGACAAATTGAATTTCCTTAATTTAATCCTGCCAAGGGAGATTTATTCTCCGGAAAATGTTATTTTAATGGCATACCTAGCAAAAGAAAAACACTTCCTATAAATGTTGGGTAGAAAAATAGAAATATCTCGTTTTCGAAGGATAACAAAATTGTCAGTTTAAATTCAATTCAATGCGAAATCGTAGAAAGGAAAAAGATGGTTTAAGCGTTTTGGGAGTTGAAACAAATTTCTAGAATAGAATGCTAAATTTTATTTTTATTACATACTCGCTGGATTAATTCGCAGTTGTGATTCAAAACGCTCATATAAATAAAGGAAATTAATTTCATTATTTTGCAATTATCGCTTTATTAACTAATTGTTATTAAATCTAAGAAAAAAAAGAAAAAAAGCCATCAGAAGAAAGAAAACTCAATTGATTGGATTTCTTTTTGCCTCGATTTGTGATTAAAGTTCCTAGTCATCTGTGACTAAAGACAGAACGGTAATCAGTTGAATATACACAAAGAAATTGGTTGACGGAAAAAGGGCAACTAACAGAACGGAAAAGTAATCAATCCTCGTTTTAGCAAATAGCTACCGTCCAATCACAATTAACTAAACTACGTGATTCCCCACTGACCAACGGAATGCCGAAGCTAAAGAAAGGAACAATAAATTAACTGTTGACCGGTCATTTGTGAAATTTCTTTTCGTTTTTTTTTTTTTTTTTTTAAATAATTAAATGAGAGGCACATCCTTAGATATGGAGAATTTAAGATAACATTTGCTTAATACTGTTCAGGAATCGATTTTAAGTCAAATTCCAGTTACGAAAGAATCAAGTTGGGTTAAATAGTGTTGAAGTATTTCAATAGCCTTGCGAATCTTTTTCATTTTATTGAGTGAATGGAATTATAGAAAACGATTTTGAACATATAAAAATTTGTTCGCTCCACTAGTTAAATTTACTGGCGGACACAATTTACCTGGGAGATACAAACTTTGCAAAAGCACCTGGTAATAGATCAATACAAACAATATCGCAAATTTGACGATAAAGGACAAAACAACTCACATGCATGTGCAAAAAAAGGATACGAGTACTTACAAACAGGCACACGACGATGACGCAAAATAGACCTTATAGAGAGTAGCAGTTGAACGAATAATATTAGGAGCTTCAGTTGGAAATCAAAATGCACAAAAGTTTCTAGAGACGTTATGACAACAAAATAACCTTTCTATGGGTTTACTCAAATCAATGGGGTCATGTTGACAGGATTTAATTGTTAATCAGTTAATTAATTAGACTATCATGAAACTAAAAACCCTTTAAAAACGCATAATTATGACACCGTGTATAAAGAGCAATAATATAAGATGATTCATCGTGAGTTTTGATTTTTAATAGGTGGGCCTTTTTGACATATCACGCGTGATTCTTATCAAACTACTGACAAAGCATCGCGGAAATAATCACGCCACAACAGTCGACCTTCTGAAACCACTATTGGCAATACCATTCGCAAATTTGAGTCCCAGTTTAAATTAGTGGATGATACTCGACTGCTTAGAACACACGTAGTGGTGAGAATATAGCAGCTGTAGCTGAGAGAATCAGAATGTTACCATCAATGGAAACCGTTATCGCATGATGTTAACGGACTATGTGCTTCCTGAAATTCAAGCCTATGGTCTTGGTAAGCACTAATTGCAAAAAGACGCCATACAGCGTGCGAAACAATGGACTTGTTGAGAAATCTTTTTGGGGAGCACTTAAATCCAAGTTATGCTACGATAAATTGGCCGCCTAGATCGTGCGATATCACACCTTTAGACTATTTTCGGGGATACTATAGTTTCCGTGGCGACGAGATTTGAAGATGCAACTTTATAGATCTCAATGAAATAATCACAAGTTAATATGTAACAACAGTCTCGTTTTCGCCTAGTTTAGAAGACATCAGGGTTTGAAAATCTAATTTTTAGTATGAAATCTCTATGAGATGACGTCACTTTTTTGTCAATATTTTCACTTCAAAAATATAAAAAATTACATATATTAAGGAGTTCAATCACGAATATTTTTCACCATAAGCCAGCTAAGATTGACGAGCCAAAATTACGCGTGTTATTTGCGAGATACCGAGATTTGAAGATGCAACTTTATAGATCTCAATGAAATAATCACAAGTTAATATGTAACAACAGTCTCATTTTCGCCTAGTTTAGAAGACATCAGGGTTTGAAAATCTAATTTTTAGTATGAAATCTCTATGGGATGACGTCACTTTTTTGCCAATATTTTCACTTCAAAAATATAAAAAATTACATATATTAAGGAGTTCAATCACGAATATTTTTCACCATAAGCCAGCTAAGATTGACGAGCCAAAATTACGCGTGTTATTTGCGAGATACCGAGATTTGAAGATGCAACTTTATAGATCTCAATGAAATAATCACAAGTTAATATGTAACAACAGTCTCATTTTCGCCTAGTTTAGAAGACATCAGGGTTTGAAAATCTAATTTTTAGTATGAAATCTCTATGAAATGACGTTACTTTTTTGCCAATATTTTCACTTCAAAAATATAAAAAATTACATATATTAAGGAGTTCAATCACGAATATTTTTCACCATAAGCCAGCTAAATTTGCTCGAACGAGTCGCCCAAAATTGGACCTTCCGAATGGACCACCTCAGACGTAGTCGTTGCCAACATTTGGATGATTTGTTCTTTTTACCGATAATACAAATTTTAAGTTCACTTGCAAATTTACATATGTAAGTGTTTTATTATAACATTTTAAAATCAAACCTCATTCTTAACTTAGCGATACCGTCTACCCGTCTACCACCACCCCACTAATAACCGAAGGAACCGATATTGACAGATGCATATTTTTACCAATCTCGACTCGATTCATTATTTCCTCTGAAAAGAACAAGAACAATAATGGATTTTCAAAATGACGATGGGCATGAAATTATTTTAATATTTAATTTTGCAATTCTTTTTTTTTTGAGAACTACAAAAGTGATTTTGACATTTAGTGTTGTTGTGTTGTTTGACAACAACTTTGATGGAAATGGTAGTAGATTTAAAGAAAGTACGAAGATTTGGATAGATGAAATCGTTTAGTAGTAGGATTCTAATAAAGTTCACTTTGCACCTGGCAAATAGATAGTAAGCGACTTGTGTCTATTGGTTATTGGTAAGGCCCATTGGGCCATAACTAACGTGACCACTTATCGCGAAGCAAATTTCGGCACACAAAGGTAATACTTCACATATCATAGTTTTATTCATTCATTTGGTTTTTTAAAAGTTTATGATAATTTGTTGCGATTTTTGAATGCGTACTTTCCGTCAGAGCCGATTTCTTCAAGCAGTTTTTCCTGGAAAGAACTCGAAAAACTCAAGGTATGACACTTGTTGTGCCTGACGTATGGAAGGTTATTTTACGTTCAAATAGTCAGGCGGTTTTTATTGGTGGACCATATTTCATTAATTCAAAAGAACTCTGTCTCTCTCACTCAAAAAGTTAATGTACACGGCGATTTTCATTGAATGGTTGTAAGTAATGCTTTCTTTCCGAAGTGTTGCAAGAATACCACTCACCGTTGGTCAGTAGCAACGCTATTTACTTTTCATAACTAAATTTTTTCGACGGCTAAAAATTTGGTCAAAAAGGTATATTGATCGAAAAATTCAGTATCGGACGATTCCATGTCAAAACGGTTTTTGGATGCAATTAACTTTGCGGATGATTCGAGATGTTCCATTTTTATGATTGGTCGAGTGCAGACCAAACGAAGATCAAAATTGAACTTCTAAATACAAAAAAAAAAAAAAAAACATCCAGAACTGCTAACACTCAATATACTCGTACTATTAAAAGTATTAATACCCGTGAAGAGTACCTGCCTGAGACACGGCAGCTTTCCATCCCCTCCGATCCCGAGCACGCTGCTTCCAGTTGTCCAGACCAAGAGCTGTGGCATCCGCGATGGCTTGGTCTTTAAAACGGAGGTTCGGTCTTCCTTGTCGTCTCGAACCCGGGGGCTGGGATTCAAAGATCCTCTTCGCTGAAGCGTTGTTGTTCATTCGCTCGATGTGGCCGAGATGATGTAGTCGACGTTTCTTGGCTTTTTGGACTACATCCACATCTTGGTACAGCTCATAGAGTTCGCGGTTGTATTTTCTCCTCCATTCGCCCTCCTCGCACACAGGGTATCCGTCGAAGGATTTTTCTTTCAAAGGATCCCAGTATTAACTCTCCTTTCCTGCTTATCTTCCAGCACTCGTCGCTGTATAGCAGAACTGGCGGGATAAGGGTTCTGTAGAGCATGCACTTTGTCCTTCGAGTTAGGAGTTTTGAACCCATTTGTTTTGCCAAACCGAAGTAGCAGCGGTTTCCTAGGGTAATTCTTCGACGGATCTCCACTAAGATGTCATTTGTGGAGTTGATGTTTACCCCGAGGTAGATGAACTCCTTAACTACCTCGAAGTTGCTGCAATCAACAGTGAAATTTTGTCCTAGTCGGTGGGCAGATGATTGTTTTTTTTTTTAAATATATTAATATGAACTGTAAAATGGTCGTGCTATTATCAATTAGTAGATACTCATTATTTCGTTCAATTTTGAATTAAACAAAACTAATACAAAATTCAAATGATAAAGTTACCTTGTTGTTTTCTATTTCCCTGTTCATTTGTTTAAATGAATGTTTAGCCTAATAAACAACTATATATTGATGAAATAGCTAAAAGAAAAAAATATTATGAGGCTTTTCACTACATGATAAACATCCCAAAAATGCTAAAAGACACATGTGTATATTCAAAGGAGGAGCCAAACATGATATTAGAAAAGTTCTATGTAAATTTGTTTATAACCATAAGCTAATTAGCAATAATAAGCAAATGCTTCTCAGCGATCGCAAACGTAGTTAAAAACGTCTTAGTACTCTACCTGGATTCAAGCTAAGTATATGATACACCCGAATTCGATAAAAAATATGGAATTAGCAGGACACTGTAATCAAAAGCTCAGAACAAGTACATTTCGCATGGGAAGCAAAGTCAAGGCAGTACAGTCCCACAAGGTTCTAGCCTTAGTTTTCTAATGTTCATATTGTACACAAATGACCAATCCGTTAAAATAATAACATCATTCGCATATGCAAGGCGATTGTTGTTTCTCACAAATTCATCGTAGAGGCAACAAAAATGACACAAGCTGCGTTCTTGCAGGCTGCGAAAAGGTTTCATCACAATGTTCTGGCGATAAATGAACCAAAAAAAAAAAACCCCCTTAAACAGATAAGTACAAATATTTGTGTATAATATTCTATGGGATCCTCAAATAAACGATGTACGACATGGTAGCCGGAATTTTTATACCAGAATGCGTCTAGATCACATATGAGGAATTAACCAGATAGTCAACTCGAGAGACAATTTTTCAGCTTGCCCACAAGCTAAGTCGAGCTGAAGTACTTAAGTACTTTCACACAATTGGGCACTGGTTTAAAACGCTTTTTAATGTACCGTGATCCGTGATTCTTACAAATATTTTTTTTTTGGAACGTGAAAACAGTTTTTTTTAACAGTTTTACTAGTAGTAGTAGTAGTAAATTGTTTTGTTAATTTTCATCAAAAAAACAAAACATTGTAACTTGACAAATAAAGTCGTCTGTTTAAAAGAGTGGCTAATTAATACAATACATATATACGGAACATAATGTGCATGCTTATGTGTGAGTTGTACTCAACTACGAAGTATTTTCGATAGAAAAATGCACCCACAATATATTTATGCAGTGCATTCCAGCTACCTTCTGTTCTACTTCTTCTCACTTCTATCAATTTTAAAATAAAGCATATTAAATTATATAAAAAATTTCCAAAGCCGCATAAGAAAAGAAACCGCTAAGAAAATTGATTGACTTAACGTACACAGTTTGTGACACAAAATAATTTAAAAAGGATTAAAATAACTTATTTTCTACTTTTTTATCGATGCACGGAACCCGAATATGTATATTCATTAAACTTTTATAATGTTGAATAAAAACAATCAAATAACTTAATATATATATATATGACAAACCATTCCAAAACAATTTACTATAAATATTTTACACCCAAACATTACTTATTTAGCAATATTTATGCATTATTATTTAGCAATATTTTTAGGCAGATATAAAATAGAGAACTATTTCTTATAACCGCAAAAAATATTCGAATTAAATTGTATGAACTTCGTATACATTGTGAAACTAATTTTTTACATTTAAATAGCTATAAAAGTTGAATTACGTAAGCTCAACACTTCGCAGCACTTCCTATTTCCCAACACATCCGCCGAGACCAGCTGTTTTTTGTTATCATTTGGAAATTTTGCAAAACTCCCCACAATTATTTTTGGCTTGTAATTAAGCAAATCAAATCTTACTTCATGTGCTGGCTCTCACGTATTCACAGATGGGAAAATTGAGAGAGGATTTTGCGGCCATTATTAAATATTTATTGCGGGTTGAAAGTGATAGGGGATTGCAGAATGGACTATCTGGTTAATTCCTCATCTGTGGTCTAGATGTAACTATAGTAGCAGCGGGCCCATAAACAACCTGACGAGGGATTTCAATAAATATAATAATATACTTGATTTAGGCCTTACAAATATAAAGTAAAAGAAATATTAAAAAAGTTAAAAATGTCAACATAGAATTGAAACTGTGACTAAATGTCTGTAGTTAAATTTCCTGTCGAATTAATGTGAATTAAAGTTGCTCATGTCCCTGAGTGAATTTGATCTGTATGCCATAGTGTGCACAATTGTACATTTTTAATAATACGAACTAATTTCAGGAGTATCCATCCTTCCGATGCATCTTATAAATCATTCCAGTCATTTGTGGTCAACAAATCTATCCTCACTTTCGCTAATCAACAACTTCCTAAGTATATACATTTCCAAACCCCTAAGTATATTTATACCCAGATGTCTATCATGTATGTATATTGAAACACTAGGCAAACTATATTATCTTATATATTTGTAGCTATTCATATACTATATATATATAGCCCATCAACATAGTCGTTGCTAAGTCCATAGATTAACTCAGATACACAATATCCATATCGATTTCAATGGATGCGATAATGGTATTAAAATCTCAAATTAATTACATATAAATTTAGCTTAAGTTGTTAGGGATAAAAGGACTGAGCCATTAAATCAACGTTCGCTCGAAAGAACTTCATTAAATTGCGAACAATGGGCAACTAAGTGACTGAAGACCATTTTTCTTTGGCTCTTAACATTGTTACCTTAATTATAAAGTCCAATAGAGTTCGAATTTGATGATCTAATTTACTTGATGTTATAACTACACTATTATTTGTGAAGTATCATCTTAATTAAGTGACGTGATTGTATTAGTATCCCTGCCTCTAATAGGGGATGAAACTATTTTTATCCTTCTGATGGGAATGTAACGGTGTTGTTTTAGATGGTTTCTTTTGTAGTGTCAGGCATTTTTTTTTATCTATAGCTGAATATTTTATGAAACAATAAAACATATTTACTCAGTGACCAAACGAATGGTGTAATCGCTGTGTAAACCCATTTTGTGTGTGTGTTAACATTTTCAATGGCCTTTATTTGTTGCTGGCTTTCCTGCCTTTCAAAGAAATCCTAAACCAATTAATTTAGAAAAGACTTTCACGGATACAGTAATCGCGTTTCATTGTTAATCTGGGCGTAACCACCACCACTACCGAGAAAAAAACAAACACAAATATTGTTGTTTTCCATTAAAAGTCTCCGGTTTACTGAGCACTAGTTGAAATGATACTGTATTCCGCTGCGGCACACGCTGTATTCTGCTCGTTCGAAAACTTTGCACACACCTCAACATTTATTTCCGTTGGTGAGAAAATAAGGAGAACATCATCGCCAGCCAGCAGACAATGCTCCGGAAGTAAAGGAATATGATTAACGGCCAAAACAAAGTGTCTACAGTCTGCACCCTTCACGTTCCGCTCCGCAAGCCCAAAACCTTCATTTTAACTATTTCTCCTGATTCAATTGACTGAAATTGAATCTAAAAGATTTTAACAATATTTAATAAAGCGATTAAAATTCTCTTGCGGTGAATCTAATTTGCAATTCAAATTCAACGAATTTACACGTTCGATATGTTTACGGCGATGGCGGCGGCGGCGAGTTAGCCCTTGCAGGTACTGAGGTACGAGCTAGTAAAACCACAATGTCATTCCATTCGCGAGTAACAAAGCAATTAAATTTTAATACGGCTCGTTTAACGCGCGCGTTCTTCTTGGATACAAAACAAAAGCATTGCGGGCTTACGTGAAAACAATTTAATTTCGAGTCGACGTAACTACACTATGCGGTGCGGTAAGGTTCGGCGCTGCAAAGGCGAGGAGGTTCGTCCGGATTATATGTACATTTGATTTGAATGGAGGAAATGGATGATGTTAGCTGCAGGGCAGTTCTCTTTGCGGTTTCAAACTGAAGCGCGAGGTATCAAAGGAGCATTTATACTAACACACATAGAACGAAGGATATTAGGGGGTCTTGAGAGCTGAAAGTGTGGACGGAAAGTTAACTTCTAGGTGATTAGCCTGTAAGCTCTGGCTAAAAGGGGGGGTATAATAAATCGTGGAATTTCTTTTCAGACGGTCTAAGCAAGTAACATATACAGAATTGAAAGAGCTTCATATTTCAAAGCAGTTAAGTCGGTACGACGAGGGTAGTGAACGCGAAAGCGGGTGCTTCCTGTTGGGGATTTTATTGCGTAATAATTTGCGCCTGATGTACGAGTATTATAACGGTGTTTGTTTGTTCCTGTCTGTTGATGGTCTTGGCTGTACTTTTTTTGTTTTTTTTTTGTTTGCTACGTTCTTAACTTTAGTCAATTTGTGGCATAGTTTAATGTGTTATTATTTAAAGCACTCACTTTGAGGTGAATGAATGAATATTAGGCGTCCCATATAGGGACTAAAGCATAGCTTCTGCAACTATTGTGTGTCGAAGACATATTTTTTTGACACGAATGGAAGAAATTTACAGTTGAATGCCGATTTCGAGCGGCAATTTACATTTTTGAGAAGCCCCGAGTCTTCTTTTTCCCTTAGATGGTCGATTATGGCAAATAATAAGGCAATTTGATGATCTGTGCGGGTTTGTCGCAGGTAAAATAATAGCATCTGCAATCCAAAGTCTAGTGGTGCGCGCGAATGCGATGCGAGAAGCGGCTACTTATTTACTTACTTAGCTACAGTTCGGGGTAGACCCGGGCCTCTCCCATTAGCGCGGTCTTTGGCTAACTCCGCACTCCAAGTTGGTTGAGGTAACCTTCCGCTTGTGTGCGCCACCTAAGGCCTCCTTCCTCTTGTGCCTTTTCCGTCCGGATGGGAGTCGAGGATGGAGCGTTGCTGTTCATTCCCTCTACATATCCCAGCCATCTCAAACGCCCAATGCGGAGTTTTTTTTCTACCAGGTCGATGTCGCTGTACAGCTTGTAGAGTTCATCGTTGAATCAATCAAAAGGTCCAACGCATACGGGACGAAATATCTTACGAAGAATTTTTCTCTCAAAAGGGTCAAGGATATCTTCATCCACTTTAGAAAGAGTGCATGCTTCGGAACCATAGATCAGGACTGGGATTATGAGGATCCTATGTATGTTTCCTTAGTTGTTCGGGAGAGGGCTTTACTACATAGTTGGCTTCTCAGCCCAAGGAAACGGCGATTGACAAGCGTTTTTCTTCGTTTGATTTTTGATGAGATGTCGTTTTCAGATGTGATAGCAGAGCCGAAGTAGACAAAGTCCTTTACAACTTTAAAGTTATAGCTGTTGTTGACTTATCGCTAAAACTCATTTTTGCCCCTTCTGTTCCTATACTAGTAATTGCACCAGTGATAGCTCGCTGTGTTCTTCCAATAATATCAATATCGTCGGCGGCGTATTCAAGTTATTGAAAAGACTTTTGAAAGATCATACCTCTTGTGTTGGCTTGTGAGTTTTGCACAACTAACAACATTGAAGTCACATGACAGCACGTCCCCTTGTCTGAATCCTTTTTTGAAATCAAAGGTCTTTCCCGACCTTGATGCAGCAATAAGATTTCTCCATCGTCACCTGCACAGATGGACGGGTTTGGCAGAATGTCAAAACTAGACATGGCTGTGTATAGCTCGTCTCTCTAGATAATGTCATACGCGGCTTTAAAATCAATGAAAAGGTGGTGGGTATCGATCTGGACTTCTTGGGTTTCCTCAAGGATCTGCCGTAGTGTGAATATTTGGTCAATTGTGTCCTAAAACCGCACTGATAGTGTCATTTCAGGTCGTTGACAATCGGTTTCAAGCGCTCAAGAGTCGAGGAGAGCGGTTGTAAGTGGTGCATGCTTTGTGACAACCTCTTTATGCCTCAAGGTGCGATCAACATTTGTTTTCGTCGCTCTCCTCGACTTAAGCCTCGCCACTATTCTCATAGCTCCAGTATATTTTCGGCCTAAGAATAAAAAAAAATAATTTGATTCCTTCAGCATTCGATGGACAACCAAGAGATCTAGTTGAGGTGGCGCTTTTAGAGACTATGAGGGAAAAGTGACGGACCATAAAGAACATACGGCATTCTTTGCTATCGATGGAGCTATCATAAGAGAGTATCAGACTTTTTGTAATGAGCAGTTGATGTAATATTACAAAAAATTAAATGGAAAAGTGGAAGACGACATCGATTACCATGTAAGCGTGGAGTGAAAAATAACTCCTTAGTTGAAAGCAAGGCCCTACGCTGCTCTACAGCAGATTGATTAAGAAGTTCGTATATCCGAGGAAGTCTTCGCACAAATCAAAAAAAAAAAAACAACATCTACCTAATTTGGGGACTATTCGCGTCAAGTTCCATTGTGAATACCCAAATCGGACATTTAAAAACATGTGACTGCCAAAACCACTCAGATCTGTTTCAAAATCTTTTGAGATCTGATAGCGGCATTCCCCTCCAAATTAAATAACCCTGCCCACATAGGTGATGTCCTACCGGCTCTATTTCCTCGTCATCTCTACAACTTCTATAGATATCATTTTTAAAGTTTCCAAGCCTGTAAGCCATATTTTCAATGATACTGTGTCCGGTTAATACACAGGCGAGCATCCGGTTAAGGGTTGTGCCAAGATAGACTCGGGGCTTCAATCTTTTGATGTCCATATTGGGCACACAGATGTTAATATTTGTTCTGGCGCAGCCACTATTGGTGTTCAATTGTTTCTTATTTAGCTTTATAGTAACACCACGGATGAAACTCTGAGCGGCATTGAAAGGCGGTAGCACTTTTCTGCCCAGTTCATACGAATTTTTATCGTGTCGTCGTGGAACCCAGCACAGTAGAACCGTGTGTGATGACAGAGGGTTATTTCTGCTCCTGGGAATTCCATCGATAGAACGGCTTATGCTGATTTTTTAACTGTATAAACCTTAGCTTGAAAGACAATTCAGTTAAAAATCAGTCTATAAGACCAGTTGATACCCATTACCATTGAGAAGAATACAGCCCATTTTCTTCATCTTAGAACTATCCGTGAAGATGGGTATGCCTTGATGACACTACCAAATTGCTTGTCAAATTCATTCTAGAGTTTCTCGTAATCAGTGAGTAACATACGATTCGTGAGAATTATTTAGAGTCAGACTTCTAAATGTTCGATTACATGTCCCATTTCTTCCCAAAAGTTTTTCTGCATTTAAAAAAGTTGTGTCTTCGGAATTCCGTTTCCAGTTTAAAATGGAATAGGTGAATAACAGAGTGACAGATGGGCAGATATCTGTATCAGGTCTCTAAATATTTACTTTCCTGTTCTTAGTACATCTAAAAATAGATAAAAAAAAAATAATTAGAAAAATAAATTGTTTTACGTTTTATACAAAAATCAGTAAACACATAAATATTTTATCTAAATTTTAATAAAGCCCCCTCGATTTTTCCAGAAGATTAAGCACTCTTTCTTTCCGATAATAATTCAATTCCAACAAGAGCAAATTGTTGTAGTTAAATGCACTGCCTGACGTCGACTGATTTTTGTTTACAGAGGTTTGCTTTTTTTTGTCCTTGTGAATATTTCTGGAAAGCTCTATATAAAAGTTCATCCTGCAGCTGCAAGTGATTCTCTTTACAACTTGTTGTTGAGTCATGCGCTCAGAGAATTTGTATTCAAGTGCACAGAAATTTCCCATTCTGTCTCTTAAAATGATGAAAATATTTAAAGAGGAGAAACATGTGCCTTAGAGATGTGTCCTTGAGGTTTTTTTCTTCTGCGATATTTGCTAAAGATGCATCAAATTCCACGAGTTTTTTTAATAGCTTAACGTGTGTGTAGATATGTTATATATTGTTGGCTCTATGATAGTGTGTATTGAAATGCTTTGTGGTGTATATTCTAAATGGCGAGTAAATATTAAAAATGCATTAGCTCATCTACCCGAACAGATTTCGGGTTCCAATGACAGAAATCTTGCATTAGGGTTAAAAGTTAGTTTCAACGATAGAAACAACAATAGAAATAAAGATTAGGTATGACTTTTAGAAGCGAAAAAAATATGAAATCACTTTACTTTTCATATGATCAGATGTATGTTTCGGCTTTTTTTCCTCATTTCGAATGCCACAAGTTTGCCTAATGACATACCAATTGGGCCAAAAAGAACCCCTACGTTTGAGTCCATTCTTCAATGGTTGAATGAGCTGGAATTTGAAAGCCATGAAACCAATATTTTTACGTGAATTTTTCAATAAAAACCAACCTGTTGTTAATGACATCGAATCGGTAAAATTTAGATCTTCTTCAACACTCTCCTGAAATAAATTTAAAGATTGACTGGGCAAAAATTACTTTATTAAACAAATATGTAGGCTGTTTGGTGGTTATAATCCTGTGCAGAAATGTAGGTATTGGTGTCATCAAAATTCTTTACTTAACAGACTCCCGACGCTTGAAGAGTCTCTGCCTTTGCCAAGGCAGGCAGCAATCCCGTGCACGCTGCTTTCAAATTTCCACACCAAGCGCGCTGGCATCTGCGATGGCTTGGTCTTTGAATCGACGGTTTGGTCTTCCTTGTCGTATCGTTTCTTGGATTCGAATAATCGTATAATTCCCATAATGTATAGTCGACGTGCCTTGACTTTTGGACGGTTATAAAGGGTGATTTTTTAAGAGTTAAGTTTTTTCCAGATTGGCAGCAGATTGGTTAGTAATGGCGTCCAAACGTGATCTGTCAAAGTAAAAAGTTTTCAGTATACTCTGCCATTTAATCATGGAAAGACTTACAAACGAGCAACGATTGCAAATTATTGAAATTTATTATCAAAATTCGTGCTCTGTGAAAAATGTGAAAATCCGCTGTTTTATCGAAAAATTGTGTTCAGCGATGAGGCTCATTTCTGGCTCAACGGATACGTAAATAAGCAAAACTGTCTCATCTGGAGTGATGAACAGCAACACGCCATACAAGAACTACCGATGCATCCCGAAAAAACGACAGTTTGGTGTAGTTTATGGGCTGTTGGCATCATCGGTCCATTTTTCTTTAAAGACCATCGTGGAAGAAACGTTACCGTCAACGGCGAACGATATCGAGCCATGATACGTCAACGCTTTGGTTGACATGTAGTTTCATTCAGATGGTGTCACATGCCACACAGCTCGTGAAACAATGGAAATGTTGAAGGATGAATTTGGTGAGCAGCTAATCTCTCGGAATGGCGCTGTGAGTTGGCCGCCAAGATCATGCGATTTAACGTCTCTTGATTATTTCTTGTAGGGTTATGCCGAAATGCTCGAAAAAGTGACGCAAAATTGGACCTTCCGAATGGACCATTTGAAACGGAGCTGCAGACAATATTTACATGAAGTTGTCTTTAAAACGTAAATGGCAAAGGCCTCTTTATTGACACAAAAAAAAAAAGTTGAATATTTGATGCAAATTTGAATGTTTTATTCGGTTTTTAAAAAAACTACGCTTAAAAAATCACCCTTTTTTTCGCACTTCACAATACTTCCGTTCTGACCTAGCTGGTGGTCAGATGTTTCTTTGTTTGTTGATATCATATATTTTGTCTTGTTCTTATTTACTTCAAGGCCATCTAGTTTCACAGTGTTCCTTAACAGCCGTGAAAGCCTCACACGCTGGTGTTGGGAGAGACTGATGATATCGAAAAACTATATGCTATGATGAGAGCGAGAAGAGATTCGGCTAGTATAAGTTTAGTTGTTAGTGGTGTGCTAGTGAGATACCGAGGAAATTTCTTAGAGAACCATACATTTTACCAATTATTGTAGAAATTTGGTCATCCCAAATAAGCTTTGTATTTATCCAAATTCCGAGGTTTTTAGATTTGCTTACATACTACATTCAATGAACTCATGAAGACATAAAGCAGGATAATGGCTTAAATCTGATTCAATTTCACCGATGAGTATGCTCCTCTTTAATTACTGTGGGAAGATCATTAATGAAAAGCCTTAAAAGAATAGGACCAATAACTAAACCTTGTGGATCTACTACTAATATATAAAAAAGTTCGAAAATTATTATTATTGTATAAGACTGTTTTTTTTCGTAAAGGTATATATATTTTACTTAAGTGCATTATCCAACATCATTTAGGTGACTGCATCGAAGGCCTTGGAAAAGTCTAATGTCATTAGGAATGCAACAATGTCTTCGTCTAAAGCTAATACTTAATCAAATCAGTGAATTTAAGAGGGAAGATTGTTGTCCTGTTTTAATATAGCGCTTTCACCTGTTGTAACCGGTATTACGTGTGTTCCTCAGATTATTCAATCTCTTCCGTAAGCCAACTATTCTTCACAGATTTAACATGCTTTGTTGCAATAAGAACATGTTGCAATAATTGTACTCTGAAAATAATTAACTTCGGCATCGAGGTCGTTCTTTAAGATTTTTGATTTCCGGTGTTTTAAATCCCTATATGAGTAGGAATGTTCTTCCCGTGTGACTAGTAGATCAAAAGTTGAAATAATGAAATTTAATCATGTTTTGAAAAAGCTGGGGCGGAAACGTGGTAATGAAAACATATGGACAATTTCAAACGCTTCAAAAGTAGGAGGAATATCACTTAGTTAATTAAAAGGATGAACCCACCCTTCCAAGATATCCTTTCCTCTATTTGGGTGAAGCTGTGCGGTCAGCTAGTTACTCGTCAAAGCGAGCAAATTTTTTAGTCTTTCAAGCAGTTATCACAGAAGCTTATTGTTTATATTTAAGTATTTCGGTTAATATAAATCTTACTGACAAACCCACGATTACTCCTCCTAAGAAAACAACGAATAAAGGTAGTGCCTGGCCGATATTTGAAATAGGTATGACACGATACTTTCCTGAATAGACCGATTTTGGTTTGCACTACATAAACTCGGCCAGAAAAAAAATCAAAAAAAAAACAACAAAATAATTCTCTTAACCAACATCAGTGATAGCACAAGTGTCAACAAGAAACAAGGTGACAAGTTTATCCTGTTATATATTACATGAACTTTTCAGTATCAATATTTCCAAGGAGTTATACATTCGTTCCTTGCGACTGCTGCGGCAAGCAAAAACATCAGACTTTTGTGAATATGACTTAAATTCAAGGTGTCACATATTTTGGTGGAGACGCAATAAAATTCTGAAGCATAATGCAGATACGAAGAGGAAAAATAGAGTGGAAAACTTTTTGTCATGACACGAAACATGACTGTTGACACAAGGAATGACTTTAATCAAATCAAAACGAAGAAAACAAAATAACTTTTGCAACAAAACAGAGCTTGTGTATGTGCGTGAAGATAGTCAGTAAATTTTTTTTTTCATTATTTATTGTGGGTGTCGGTCGTGATGAAGAGGATAAGTCTCGAAAAGTTTTGTTTTAAAAATGGTTATAAGTTTTAATGAAATAAATTGCGGTGCAAAATGCATGAAATACGTCAAATCAATTGAGCCAGCTCACTCACACAATTGCAGTACTGCGCCAAGGAATCCATATTGGAAAAAATGTCATGAAGGTATCATTATCTAATGTCAAAATGGGCTTCAATATTAAATTTAAAAGAAGAGTTTGCGGCCATTATTAAATATTTTTTGCGGGTTTGAGAGGACAAGGTATAATATGGAAGTCGGATATCTGTATCATGTCCTTCTCCTGAGGTGGTATGTCAGTGTCTGTGACGGTAGTTAAAGGGGTACTCTCCCCACTCCACACCAGCTAGTTAGCCTATAGAGACTAGGCTTTAGCGATATTTTATGCAGATAACCTATGGTAAGTTTAGTGCAACCATCACTAGCTGCAACTTAAATATAAGTTTAATCCGGTAGACCTTGGGGATCACATGAAAATAAATAAAGAAATTCCAAAGATGGACATGTCTTACTGTTTAGGGAGTTCAAGTTTGAGAATTTATTCGATGTTGAAATATTAGACCGCTCTAAGTGGGCAAATGGTGTTCCTACACTAGATCCCAGAAGTCTGACCTGGTACACTGACGGATTAAAAATGGAAACTGGAGTTGGAGCTGGTGTCTTTTGACCCAACTCCAAAGTCTCGATACCCAGAATGTATCCCATGGAAATCCAAGCCATCGAGATCTGCGCAAATTTAATTTCTCGAAAAGGAATTAATCGTGCCAGAATTTACATCTTTTCGGATAGTCAAACAGCACTAAAGGCACGTTCATCTAACACTGCATATTCGGCGACAGTGAAGTAGTGCTACGTTGCCTTATAAAACCTAGCCAAGCATAACAAGGTCAAACTAGGCTGGGTTCCTGGTCACTAAGGTATTGCAGACAACCTGGCTAGAGCTGTGTCAGAACCTGCGTTCTTAGGACCAGAACCCTGCTGCAGAGTCAACTGGGCTGATGCTTTAAGGCTAATTAATGAATGGAAACAATAACTTTGTCTGAACCACTGGGACAGTGTCTCGGGTTTAAGAGGATCCAAAAGATTAATTAAGAGACTCATTGTCGATTCTGTCGAGAGGACGATGAGACTTCCGAACATATCCTCTGTGAGTGTCTGGCCCTTCATTGGTTAAGACGACGGATCTTCCATAAAGACTTCCGTACATCAGCAGAATTTAGCAACTCTTCAACTAAGGATGTTGTGGTAGAGTGAAGTCACTCGTCTCTTAGGCTAACATACCCATATAATACAATAGACATTTAAGGTCGATGTGGGCAGTGGTTTAAAAAAAAAATTAAAAACTTGTACCATTACTCATTCACAGTGCGATGAGCCACGGCGATGGCAATGTATCCTGGTGCCGAATGTGCCTGCGTACACGAGATGAATTCCTCCGGATGAAAACGGACGAGAAGTGTGCGGTATGAAAAGGAGTAAAATCTTCCACTAAGCTAAGAGTGAACGAATGAAGTAGAAAACTGATACGTACACAACTTTCTACATTTGAAGATCTGGAAAAGAGGTTCATGTGTACATATTGGTCCACCGAAATAATTCATCTGGTGTACGTTTGTAGTAAAGATGAAAACTGGTTTTCCCTCTGGAGGAATTCATCTCGTGTGCGTAGGCCCAATTACCGGTAAAATATTTTGCCCTATTTGTTAGAGGGGCCAGTTCAGTCACTGATCACTTCTTGGATTTGTTTCATTCATCTGGTAATTGTATGCGTTTCATCGAAGCATAGTCGACTTTTAGCGAACGTAAGCAAGCGATCGGAAAAGCTACACAGTTCTTTCACTGCAACCGCTAGCAGTTTCCTCTTTAACTTTGTTTCGCTATGACAATAAACAAGTCTCAGAGACAGACACTAAGTATTGCGGGTGTGGGTCTTGAGAATGTTTTTTTCTCACGGTCGGTTCGGGTAAGTTCGGCGCCTGATAGTATTACAAAAAAAAAGTTGGGGTTTTTTCAGTGAGTAAAAATCAATTAAGCAGACAGACAAATCTGCATACCACTGTGCCCTTGAAAACCACCCCCCCCCCCCAAAAAAAATTAAGTGCATTACTGTGTCATACGAAACTTTCTCGCTAGATAATGTGGCACGAGCACGATAACTTTGGAGCCGAAAATTGACAACATTAGGAGCGGAGGTGGAGGAGCTTAAAACAAGCACTTTTTTGTAAGAGAGTGGGGGGGGGGGGTCTATTAAAAAAATTCTTCAAATTCATTATTCATTATTCATTGCATTAAAACACAATGACAACACTTTCAAAAAAGTGCGATATCAGTTTTGAAAGCCAATTTTCGCAATTCCCGAGATATTAGCGGTTATATTAATTACCATTATTATAATTTTTTACCAAAAACTGAGTATTCAGTATTTTTGGCTTGATCTTTAGTACAAAAAAGACTAAAATCCCTGGAACCATTTTCTAGACAAAAAGTTATAAACGATTTTCACCAAAAAAAAATTGTATGGCAGGTACCGTTATTTCAAACGATAAACCAAAAAAATAAAAGATGCCCCGAGATGTAACCCCAAAAACCTTGTATACGAACTTTGAAGCAAATCCGTCGATCCGTTTTGCCATACGGTGCCCGGACAGACAGACCGACGGACGGCATTGGCGGACCCACTTTTTGTGACTTCTCTATAGTCGAAATTTCTTCCCTTATACACAGTTTGAGTTCGAAATTTTCGACTTATACGAGAAAGTTAAAAATTTAAATATGGCCTCACAATCCTTTCTCGTGTATTTTCTTTCTGTACAAACGTGTGAGTCGTTATAAATGCAAATTATCTTGACTATCTGGTTCATTGCTCATTTGTGGTAAGAATATCACACTATAAGAATCACGTGGGGCCGGTCTCATAACGTCTCACGGAATATTTTCCACATACCGCCTACCCCCGACAAAAAAAAATCTCCAATACCGGCCGAGTCAGGACTAGGCACCAGGCTTTACCATTAAAATTATTTATTTCTCTTCCACAATAACAAAGCTTGATCAAATAAGAAGTTACAGAATCCGAGGAAGTCTTCACGCCAAAGCACCCATCTCGAAAAAATTGGAGCACGACCGACTCAGTTGGTATTGCCATGTTCAATGATCCCTCCTACGAACCCATCGAAAAGGCAATGGCAATCAACGTTCCGTTTAAATCACCTCATCACCAATGATGAAGTGATTCAAAATCGGGAGGCCTGCAGATATTTTTTGAGGTCGAACCGGTGAACCCCACAGGCGGACCAGTAGGAATGAATGAAGTGGGAGGGTTATGATCCCTGTAATACTGATCATAATCTCGTCGTTAAATGGAGAGAAGATTTCTGTTCCACGCGATATTTTTCCCGTACAATACAATTTTGCAAATAAACATTGGCATCTCCTCTTTCTCTTTCTCTCCCTCTTACACTAATTATTCTAATGCTCCAGGTCTTTAACTGATAAGGATATCAAAAATCCCCTTTGGCACGTGTGAATTAAAAATAACAAAAATAAAAATCTATCACATCTCCTATGAAATTGAAGTCTCAGTTCCGTTCCTAAATGCCAGTGAGTAAGTATTAAACCGTCATGAATTGATTTAGGTGTTCCGAATCTTTTGTGATACATATTACATCGGCCGCCTTCCAATTATGTATTATTCTTACCGACTGATGACAACGACTTGTCGTCATTATTATCACAGCACTGCACCCTTTTTCGCCCCCAAATCGGGCATTTTTCGTATGTGTTTGGCAAGGGAGTGGATAAATGTAAGAAAAAAACGGTACATACCAAATAATTGAGTGGGTAAAAAAATGTATTTCAAATTACCGCTGCCGGCAGTTTCTTTTTATCCTGTGAAATATCCAATGTCGTAAACAGTACCGACAACTATGAGGACAGTCATTCCTCTTTCGTTTTTTTTTTTGTGGCAGAAAACATCCTCTCTCACCACTCAACATCTCGTGATCCTTTCAATCACTCCACACATTTGCTCTTATTTAGCATTCATCCCAGATAAACATTCTTCCATTGAAAATCTACAAGGACCCAAGCCAAAAATGTATTCGACATTATCCCCACAGCATAATGTTGGCTTTATTCTTCGTCCATTTCCCAGAGGGATGATTCCGAAAATGTGTTCTTCATTTTCTTACGATCTGTTTCCGTGTATACACTCACTTACAAGCAAGAAAGGTACAACAACAAAATAAAAACAAGTACTAGATTTTTACTTTGTGTTACATTTAGGCAAGTCAAGTATCCCCTAGGATTAAGATTCTTAAATTTAATTTACTCCAAAAGGACCTTCAAGTGGTGTATAGTTTTTCCCAAGAATGGCGATGCCAATGAATTTATTTTTGCTCTCTTCTTGCAATCGGACTGATTGGAGAATATTTTCCTCTGTTTGTGGTTCTAAATCGAATGCCTACAGAATGATTTATATATTTTATTGTTTTTGCACAAGTCTGCTGGACGACTTGCACTTCTGGCTGTAGTTAGCCAAATTTTTACATGATATAAATGGTCAAATGGCAGTTTATTTCTAACACGAAACTCCGCGTTAGGTTGCATTGAGGCTTTCTCTAGCGTACTTGTCGCTGCTCTAGGTGCTCTGATGAACCTTTTACCCCTTGATATTTATATTATGGGAGCAATCCTGAGTACCTTTTGGCTTTTGTTAGTGCTTCAACTACGGAACTCTTTGAATTTGGACGGAAGACTGAAGTCTTGTTTCGTTTTTGGGTTCATACTCGAGTCATGGGAAATGAGATCACCGATGAACCTGTGTTTGTTTTGCTGGAGTCCCTGGTTCCGTTATTGAATTGGTCTCCTATGAAGCATCTAAATGTACGAGTATTTATTGTGTGAATGACGTGCTTTGCTCTGATGTGGTGGGTGCTAAACGTCTAAGCTCTTAGTTACTTGGCTTTCTAAAAAAGTCGGCTAAATTACTAAATTTTGGGAAAGTACTTGCATGAGAGTACAACGGACTATTTGCTGACCTAAGTAATTCAGCCAATGTACAAAGCTTCAAAAAAAAAAAAAAAAAAAACAAATAGATGTATTCATCTTTGATACTAAAAAAAAATTGAAATTCCCTTTCAAGGACCAGCTCAGCAAAAGGCTAAATAATTTTTTGTTTGGAATAGGTATTCCCTTTCTGCAAATGCAATAATTAAAATCTAACCCAAAGTAAAGTATGTTAACTGAATTAAGAGCAACATTGAATAAAGAAGAATCAAATTGCGGGTCTTTTAAGTCCTAAGTAATATTTCTAAGTTTTCTGAGAGATGAGCAACTACTTTGTTGTTTTTATATTTATGTTTCTCCGTCATTTGCCATTCGTATTTCCTATCAGGGGAACACACAATTGGGTTCAGTTTGTGTTTGAGTAAATGTGTTACTGTTTATATGTCGAACTCCGTTGCTACTTACAAGTTGGCAGCTTCCCAGAATGTCGTTTTGTCCTTGGCGTTAGATAGAAGATTTTTTTGCACCGAAAACCCATTAGTGTTTCCACCTTTAACTGTGGAATAACATTTAACCTAAAAAAAGTATACAGCCTCGAAGATAATGAGTGTCGGCAGACAAATTATAAAACGCGATTATCTCAAAACTTTATAAATCATTTGTCATAACAAGCCTTCCGCATTAGAAGTGCGAAGCTAATTTTCTAATTAACCATGCCCTCAAACGTAAAATAAATAATAATTCTAATTAACTTTAGTGAACATTGAATATGAATGTTATCTAACAAGTAGTCGCACAATCACAGTGAATATCTACATTCTACTTGCTAGTTATTTGGTCAGCATGCTACATACAATATTTATTTATGCTATGAGTTTCGTTTTGAAAAGAGGCAGAACAGCAAGCACGCTTTTTTTGTGGAATTATTTCTGCACCTTACGTGTGCTGGGCAAATTAATTTTATTGCTTACTTTTCAAACAAAAAAACAAATATATAAATAAATATTGTCTACTCGTGCAACAAAATACCATAACGACATCGGAATTAATTCTGTATAAATCTACATCAATTTGTAGACAAACATTGCCATGGGTATGTGTTTGTTTGTCTCAGGCCTATCACATGTTTGAAGGATATTAAAAAAAATCTTTAAAATTTTTGAACCAGCTTTAACCGTCTTCCAGATTACACCTCTAAGGGAAATTTAAGCAACAATAAAAAGGTATCACATATTTTGTGATTCAATGGCAATTGAAGCATTGCACGTGCAGAAATTTTCTATTCAAATATGAGCTCACCAGTCGATGTCGTCAGTGAACAAATACATAAGTCCTGGTAATGGCATAAAATATAAATAAATAACTCTGCACCCCTAAAGCGTAAATTCAGTTTTTTTTTGTAGATTTTTATACGCCACACAGTGGGACATATTGAATTTTGTCATTGCAAAAAAAGTTATTTTGAGACCTGCAGTCGTACAGAAGATAGGTAGGTAGGTGGTAGTTGGTATACAAAAATAAATTAATACTTTTTATCGAATATATACCTGTTGAGCGACATGTTGAGGAAACAGAATCTATTCGTCCCTAGCTGTGCAACTGCTGTCCAGCTCTTAAAAATAGAACAATGATGATTTTCGATAGTTATTTCGTGATGATGAACTGGGGGATCTCAGTAGTGAAGAGCGTAAGAAACTCCTGAGATTCATGTAAAGGGTGTTTATACCCTATCCTAAGGGTATATTAATTTTGACACATAGTTTGTAACACCCCTTAATATTCGCCGTAGACCCATAAAAGTATATATATTTATGATCAGGACCAAATCCTAAGACTATCTAGCAATGTCCGTCCGTCCGTCCGTACGCAATTTTTAGGCCTTTAAAATTAAGCTAGGAAGCTGAAATTTGGACCACATATTCCCTAGGGCTCCGAAATGGTTAAGTGTAAACATTTTTTGAATACGCCATCTGCCACGCCCACAAGTTAGAAAAAACCGCTTTAAAGCTAAAGTTAGAGAGATAGAGTGTTACAACCTTCACAAGATATGTAGGCACTGCCTTCCTTTATAAGTCTGTCATATAAACTTTTTGTGGGCGTTTTTGACTAAAATGCTGTTTTCTTCGAAAATTTTCACAGAAAGCGAAAAAAACTTTTTAATAAAATATTTACCCAATATTTTTTCCAATATATCGCCCATACAAAGTTTTTGGCCACGCCCACTTTTTGGGGGCGTTTTTTCAAAAAAACTTATTTTATTTTTTTTAATTAATAGAACTAAATAAAATGCTATCCATCATCTTCTTAATGCTTTTTCTTTGGGGCATATAGGTATATGGATAGGGTATCATACTGTTCGCCTCAAGCGGACTGTAGCCTTTCCTTATGTTTTTTTTAGAGGTTGGACATTTTGTGGTCAAATCTGGCAAGTCTAATGTCATTTATATTCAGTTTGGTTTGCCATTTCATCATGAATAGGTTGACAAATGAACTACGCTTGCAAATCGTGCACATTTATTTCGAAAATAATAGTTCAGTTCACGAAGTTTACCGCACAATTTTGTTCATTGATGAGGCGTCAACAAGCAAAATTGCCGCATTTGGAGTGAAGAGAATCCACATGAGACCCTTGAAACGCCATTACATCTTCAAAAACTGACTGTTTGGTGTGCTCTACGGGCTGGTGGAGTCATTGGGCCATACTTCTTCCGAAATGATGCTGAAGAGTCAGTTACCGTTAATGGACACCAGTATAGAGCCATGATAACCGATTTTTTTTGTTCCCAAATTGGATGGCATGAATATGGATGAGATGTGGTTCCAACAAGACGATGCTACATGCCACACAGCTCACGTCACAATCGATTTATTGAAGGAAACATTCGATGAGCGCCTAATTTCGTGGAATGGACCTGTCAATTGGCCCCCAAGATCGTGTGATTTGGCACCATTAACATGAACTTTATTAAAACATTTTTATTTCTATTTTCAACAGCTACTGTTGTACGTTTTATTTTAGCTCCCAAAATAATACCTCCTTCAACATAATGTAAGTACCAAGTATTACAATATTAATCCTAGAGTATATTTTGGGAAACACGATAGCTCAAGACCTGTTAGTTCAATTGATTTTCTTGGATATGTTTTTGAAAAATTGTACCCTTCTGTGGGGGGGCTTTTAAAATAAAGTGCACGACTGCGTCATACGAAACTTTCTCGGTACATGAGATGCGTTTTTGAGTCGCAAAATGAATCGAAAATTAATGGTGTTAAATTTATTTAAATTACTTTTTTTAAATTTTCTCAAAAACGGCACATGCGATTTTGATGTAATTTCGTACATTGGGCAGCTTTAACGTAATTGTTCGAAATACAAAAAAGTTATCAAAATCTTTAGAGCCGTTTTTGAGAAAACGAATTTAATTTAAATTTCAGAAAATCGTTATATGAAAAAAAAAAAATTTAAAAAAAATTATTTTAAAAATCTAAGTAACTATGTAGTTTTGAAGTTCCATTAGTTTACGAGATATTGCCCGTTTTATAGATTACCGTTAATCGATTTTTTTTTTAAAAATGAGTATGTGGAATTTTTGACCCTATCCTAAACATTTTGATAACAAAAAAGACCGAAATCCTTGGAACCACTTTCAAAAAAATATTGATAAGTGATTTTCACAAAAAAAATTGTATGGCAGGTACCGTTATTTCAAAAGATAAAGCAAAAAGTGAGAAGACCCCCCGAGATGTAACTCCAAGAACCTTATATACGAACTTTGGAGCAAATCCGTCGAACCGTTTCGCCACACGGCGCCCGGACAGACAGACTGACAGACAGACCAACGGACGGCATTGGCGGACCCACTTTTTTGGACTTCTCTATAGTCGTACTATCATCCCTCATACTCAGTAATCCCAATCCCAATAACTTTCTCTTTAGTATACTAATGTATACGAGAAAGGTAAAATAGTACGAATTTCTTAAGAACCTTAAAGCCAAATCCAGCAAACATACAAATCTGTAATCTTATATTTTGATGGGGAGTGAAAAATAATTGAAACAAAAATAATTTTGCCCTTTTTAGCGGTTCAACATTGAAAAAAAATTGTTTGTTAATAACAAAATGCTTGTAAAGAATTATATATATAATAGATATCAATAGAATTGAGTAACTCCGCAGAATGTAAACATAAAAGTGACGCGAGAAAAGTGTCAAACATTTTGGTGTTAGTGCTAGTGGGAGTTTGAAGGACCCGCTCTTCATTGAAGGGTATTTTTTACGTAATTGAAAAAAAAACTATCAGACCACCCTACCCATTTTAGCATGTCCGTCCGTATCAACTTTTTTTTGAGGCCTTTAAATTTTAGCTAGGAAACTGAAATTTGGAACATATACTCCCTAGGCTCCCGAAATGTTCAAATGTTAATCAATATGTTCACAGCCACGCCCACAATGTAGGAAAAATCGTTTTAAGACTTAAGTTAAAGAGATAAAGGATTAGAACATTAACAAAAAAAAACACATTCACAGCGACTTTTTGTGAGCGTTTTTTAACAAAATGTTGTTTCCTGCGAAAACTTCTATAGAAGACGAAAAAAAGGATAAAAACATATTTAGCACATATTTTTCCAGCATGTGTGTGACCCACACAAGCCTACTTTTTATGAGCCTTTTTCCAAATTTATAATTTTTGGTTTTTTAAATTTGAAATAATTTACTCTACAGACAAGAACAAAAACAAAAACATCAGTTCAATATTTAAATTCTGTAATACCCGCACACCGCATTAAAAACTGAGGTTTCGCAAAAACTCCTGAAATTTCCATCGAAATCAGGAGGTTTCCAATACATTTCAAACCTCGTTATTATAAGAGGTTTCGATGAAACAAACGCACCTCTTACCAAATTCTACAAAGTTCCACAAAGCAAGTGGATTGACATTCCAAAAACAAAAATAGCAGAAATACAAGCTAACGATTGCTGGAGCTATGGTTGCAAGTTTTGAAAGTTCTTGCGGCAGGAAGCCGAAGACCACAGCAATTGATGACTAAAGAATAAAGCTTCAAGGCAGGTAGAATCCTTTTTGTTTGGCTAGAAACAAAACAAAACAAGGACGATAAAGAGGCGACCTCACGAAAGTGATTTAAAAACCTCTTTTGCAAAGATGATAAGTCTTAACTTGAGTTAAAAAACCCAAAAACATATAAAAGCGGGTGTGGTGGAGACCAACTGAGAGATTCAGTCAAAGGTGCAGACGACAAAAGATTGTAAGACACGGAGTAGGGTCTGTAATGGTCAACTTGTCAAAATCGACACCAAAATGACGGCTCCAAATTACGTAGGTATATATGAATGAAAATTTAGCTGCTTTATCATTCAGTTTCAAAAATGTCACTGGAAAGTTACATTTTCAAACAAAATAATGACCCAAAGCATACAAGCAAAGGAGACCACATCGGTCTCTAGATCTCACCCCTATCCAGCACATTTGATGAGTTTTTGGATGAAAGCCGAAACTTGCTGTTTTTTTTATGAAAGTTTGCAAAATTTAATGGGAGAATACTCCAGCCGACATGCTGAACAATATCTATATCTATTATTTTTAAAATTGCAACATTTTCTGATTTCCGTACGGAAGTACTGGCATATAGCTTCTACATATAGATAAAATAATTTCAATCTAAATTTAGCCACGTAAATATAATTCTTAAACCACTGTTCGCCGTTAACTTCGTGACTTGAATTAATGGCCTGCATTGCAGCAAACGAATGAAAAATATGGTATAAGGATATGGTCCTGCCAACTGGAGAAATATGTATTCTTAATGTGAAGTAGGTTGTGTGATGCTAAAATGGTCCTACATTTTCCGTTTGAATTCAGTTAATTTTCTAAGTTATTTCGAATTCATGCGACTGCAATCCATCTCAGGATCATAACTTTTATATGTATATATATGTTTGTCTTCGTATTTATTTTACTTACTCCTTTTTCGTTTTTTTGTGTAAAATAAATATCTATTTACCTAAGGCATCATAGCTTTTTACTAGACTTATAAAATTAAACGACATTAGTAACATTTCATGCGTTTTTAAATAAGTTCAACGAAATAATGTATTATTTTTGAAATTTGTCGGCAAATAATATTAATAATGAATCAAGCTCTTGAATGGTAAAATTTTATCACTTACCAAATTTATTTACACCTTTTTTAGTTTTGAAAATTTTTATTTTCTCAATAAAGGCCCTAACGATTTTAATGTAATTTTACACATTTGACACCAGATGCAAATGGCCCATTGTGAGTACCCTGTTTGTACATGTAGCCAATAAAACCACTTCTATCTGTTGAGGAATAGTTTTATGTCGGATATAGGTACCCTAGCCACGTCGTTCAAACTGTCAAAGAACCGTTCTCCCATGTAGGATGATCGGGCCACAGGCTTCGGGCTATGAGCAACCGCTAGTGTTGCTCCATTGTTCGTTAGCCAGTTGAGTGGTTACGCCTATACGTCTATACAAGTTTTAGCAGTGTTGAAAGGCGGTAGCACCTCTCCGTCCGCTAGTAGTGGGTTCATATCAGAGCCGTATCTGGACAATTCGGCCGCTTTTTCGTTCCCTTCCACTCCAACGTGTCCAGAAAGCCAGCATAGTAGAACTGAGTGATGACGTATAGCCCTGAGTGCCAAGAGGCAATCTGTGACGCACTTACAAAGTTGGAGCCGATTGCTTTAAGTGCTGCTTGACTGGCCGCAACGATGGTGTCCCATTTCCATTGCTGGCAGTCCCGTCGAAAGGATTGTCTGAGCTTCTTTCTTAACCACATAGATCTCAGCTTAAAAGACACTTCAAAGATCAGTCAGTCGAAACGACTGGTAAATAGCAAGAGTTTTTGAGAAGAAAACAGCTCCTGTACCTTTTTTGTTTTTGAACCATCCGTGTAGACGGATATACCTTTAATGATGCTACTGGGTGAGTCCCAGTCCTGTCTTTCGGGTATAGTTATTCTGAAATTTCTCTCAAACTCAAGCCATACCTGGGTTCCTCGTAATTAGTAAGTGGCATGAGTCCCTGCTATCAAAGCTTGAATGTCCGCAATAACCAATAATAATGAGTTCAAAATTATGAGATCAAAGTAAATTGAAGAAAATACAAATTTCAACGACATTATTTGAAAAATCAAAGGACTCGGGTTGTCTTCATACCCTACCAATCTTTTGACACATAACACTATTAGCAGCTGCTATAAATGCAGGTTAAATACTTTTACCTCAGGATCTTAAAGCCATCTGCCAGTGGCTTGGCTTTCTTGTACGAATATTTTTTTTGACCGCGGAACTCTTCGATCCCTTTGCGCTGGAAGACTGCGCAGGATTTTATTATTGTCTTTTCTCAGGGCTCGACACTTTTTCCTTCCAGGTCTAGTTTTCCCAATGGAGCGAATGTAATTTTACACTTTTTGCCACTCTTTTCGGTAGTGGTTGGAAACCTGCGGTGGCTACTTCCTTAATTGACGGTTGCGGTAGATGAAGATGAAATTTCCACACTTATGCGCTCTCGATAGACTCTGTTACTCTAGGCGTGCTAAGGCAGACAACTTAGAATTACTTCTTCTGGGCTATTCGCAGTTTCTTATCGGTGAAGCAAACAAATAAGTGTTTAGAGCTGCCGTGTGCACGTTTAAGATATTAAACACGTGCCTCGCATTGATAAGCACACTGACATATTGGTTGGCCCTTCGACCGCCTAGAAAGCGTCAGGTTACTGCACAGATCCTTTGCCTTGGAAACATAGTGCTACTTATTACAGTATTTCACCAATTAGTTGGTAGGGCTTTTCTGTTATAGTTTCGTAAAGAAAAAGTTTTTTATATTAAAGTATTTTTCATTAAAATTCAGCCGATGAACATGTTTTTTGATCCAAAAGTTGGTCGTTCATCAATCAATGAACACGTACATAAAATAATGAATTATACTTTGTATTAATGAAAATCAGTTCATTGATTTATGTATTATATTCATTAATACACGAATTGTGTTCGTTGACTCAATGTATTCTGTTCATTAATTTAACTTAAATGGTTCATTACATAAAATAAATAAAAAACTTCGAAATCAATTAATAATATTTATTTATTCTTTTATTGGTTTAATAATAATCACCATATAACATTAAATCAACATAAAAATAATGTATACAATTATAAAAGAAATAAAACTGTGAATATAATATTAAAATATTAAAAAAAGAAAAGAAAAGAAAGGAAAAGAAATTATTATATATATGTTTTTTTTTTATAATGGCAGCAGAAAACACCTGTATATCCTTTATACGTACTTATCTAATTTTTTGGGTAGTACACACTATCTTCGCCTGGCGGGAGTAGGAGCTATCAAGCGTATATTGAAAAAAAAATTTTCTTCGTCACTGATGTTGATTTCTTCATTTTTGAGCTAGGAAAATAAACATATATTATAATTATAAAATGTATACATAGAAAAGTGACAATTAGCAACTCATACCTTCCAATTTATTAAATAATTGACTTACCTTTATTATTTCTTTTGTTTTTCCCGTTTCATTTTTTTTATCAACATTTTTAATGTTCCACTTCTCTATTTACTTAAAATCTCACTTTAATTAATTTAAAATTTTTCTTGGCTAACCTCATTGAAACTTACTGAAACTTACATGAAGAATGAAAGAATCTTTTCAGTTGTCAATCCGAAATATAAATTAAATTTTCCATCCAACCTTCATAAGTAGTAGTTTAATGAAAACCGTTCTTTGGTTCAATGTATAATAAATTATTTTGTGAATGTACCCAAAAATGCTTATAATATCTTTACTTCGTTTACATATCTTAGGATGAAAAAAGTTCTGAAGTTCTGTTCTGAAACAATATAAAAGGACGTTTCTGTAGCTCATATAAATTTCTTTAAGTGTATAAATAGAACTCTTAAGAATAGAAGTAGATATATATATTTTAATGTAAAGTTCTTTAAAGAAAGAAACTGTTCATTAAAAATAATTAGTAATGTTTGAACAACGTTAAAATATTTAAGAACATACATTAATTGAATTAATGAACTGTTCATTAAACAACAATTTTGAATGAATTTGTACATTGAGCCAAAGAATTCGTACATTGAAACAATGAATTTTACTTAATGAACGAAAATTCATATTTTTATGAAGAATATTATTTTCAGTGCACGATCCTGGAAACTTTTAACTGCCCACAGCTGCAAATATGTCATAGGTCACGTAAGGTATCTGCCATCATTACCGTTGATGGCACGCCATACGCCCTCTTTCTTAGTAACTTTTGAGACTCCAGGCAGTCATCGTCATAGTTAATAAATTATTGGTGAATTTCAAGAACAAAATATAAAATAAGAATAATTGAAATCATCTCCCCAAAAACAAGTGCCAACTTTCAGCACAGCATTTTTCTTTAGAACTGTAATGTTCTGTCATTTTAATTATGTACACTAATTCACACAGCCTTTCGGTAAGAGTTTCTTTGATGTATACTCCGTACATTGATGGAAACAAAAAGGTTAATATTTCATTCAAGACAACTTTAGCGTTAAACTATAGCAAAACTTATTATGCTAAAACAAAAGTTACGCTTTGTAGTTTTTGGTTCAAAGCAAAACAACAAAAGGATAACTGCGACTCCATTTAAGAATACAGCTTGTTTAAAAAAAAAATAACTGGTCATAATTAAAGGTCATTTCGAGGAAGTAATTGTTAAAATATCGATGGTGATTAAAATCACTTTCAACTTGTCTGACTTATTAATATAAATAATAATTTTCGAAGGGGGTTGTAGGGTAGTTAGATATGGTATATTCACTAAAAACAAGCGCTGATTTCAACACTTTCAACAGCTTCCGTTTTTAATGACATTATTGCTGTTCAATTCGAACGGGTTTTGAGGATTTAAAAAAAAAATAGTGAATAAAATGGCGTTGGTCTAATTCACATAATTTGAATACAATTAGTACACGAGTGTAGGAAAACTGCAACTAATTCATGAATTAATTTGAAATGTGAGCACTTGTAACATCATTCAACAGTCTACCCCACCCGTTGGTAACAACATAAACTCCTTTAATAGCACACAACGACAACGACATCCGTAACGTGTCAGTGGAATATTTTATGACTACTCATACAATGTGTAATTTTCAGAACAAAGCTTATTTTTTAGAGGGACAACCCCAAATCTGCGATGTTTAACAATCTGCTTATGGGGAATATAACCATAATGATATGTTAAACATGTAACGAGAGTGGATTTGTGGTTACTTTTTTTTTTGGCTTATGAAGCTGCAAGGGATACACACAAATCCACGAAACGAATGCCTAAAAACATTTTATATCTGCCCGTGTTCATTGAATAGCCTCGTGGTGAAATAAACTCATTACGGTCGTTAGCACCAAATTTTGTGGAAAAAAAAACTCGTTCAAAATTACTCAGGAGGGAGGCTTGGATACATTGAAATTTATTAGGACTCATAGAGAGTGAAATCGCTTCAATTTATTATTTATTTATTAATATTTATGTGAATGTATTGTGCATTTATGGCAATTAATTGTTGTCTTGTTATTTTTTGCCGAGAATGTTATGTTGGATATGTGTTAATAAATAAAAGAAAGAAAATTATTGACGCGCAAATTGCGTATTCCTGGTCAAGTGTTGAACAAGTTCAGTTCTAAGTCAGTTTGTGTTTGCGATTCTTCTAAGAGTAATAGGCAATGTGTTCCATAAGCGAGCGACATGGACAAAAAATGTGGGCTTGAAGGTGGCGGGGTATTTAAGCGAAAACTTATTAAGCTAGGTTGTTGTATATAACATTTTATTATCGATTTGTGTTATAATCCACGTTGCAGAATATTTCGCAACCATACAATAAGATTGGTAGGAGTAAAGTTTTTACTAATAACATTTTAGTTTTTTTTTTGGCACACAGCTTTGAGCATATGCAAAAGGCGGAGCCCATTATACACTTTACCTATTGTTATTGCAGCATGATCAGTCCATGTAAGCTTCTCGTTGAAGACTAGTCCTAAGTTTATAGTTGTGCGAAAATAATCAATAAGTGATTTCTGGTGATGTATACGTAACATTTTAGATTTTTTGTGATGTAAAGACGAGTAATTCTTTAGTGACCATTGTCGAATAATTTGCAAATCCAAGTTTATTTCCTCTATGGGACCCTTGCTACTAGATAAAGGACAACTCAAGTATAGTTGGACATCGTCAGCAAACATGTGGATAGAACAATATTTCACTAGATGAAGAAGTTCATTTCCATAGAGCGAAAACAACAAAGGTCCAAGTATGGAGCCCTGGAGGACCCCAAGAAGTCACTTCCAGTAGTGACGATTAGGATTGATTTCAGCTAACCCCGTGGCATTTGATTTGACAGAAAGTAAAGCTTTAACAACTATTTCTTCAACGATAAGTCGATCAAATTAAAAATTAAGTTCCATATAATTCGCTGCGCTCATCCATGTGGTATCCAAATTGCAGCTTACATTTGGTATAATAGCTACAGGGACAAAATGTGAGCTTAGCAGATCGCAATGCATGTCCGCTGGTACTACTATTCCTTGCTTTCCATTTCCCATTTTACGTAGCTTTTTCCAAATATTTTCCACCGATTGCATATTAGGACTCACGAATTGGTCATAGTTTAGCAGATCTAATGCACGAGACAACTATGTTACGCAACTGGCGATACGTCTCATGGAGAATATGTAACTAATATCGTTTCCATAAAAGGTAGGCTTGGTCTCGTCTTTTTATCAAATCAAGTATATGTCTATTAAACCATGGTGGAGATTTGCTTTTTAAAATTTTTTATCTTAATGGGACATGCCGATACGTGAGATACAAGAGAATACACCGAAAATCCACTTTCAAGCTGAATTCTCGTTTCTCGATGTAGGCATGAACGTTTCGCTTCCAAACCATATCGCATTTGATAGAAATCGTCATTTGGTACTTGCGTTGGAAGAGTGAAGACCAAAAAACAGGTACCAGAGAGCACAAAAATATTAGACTTACCAAGAGAAATCATTTTTTGTTTCAGATTTTCTACTAAAATTGCTTTCATTCGAATGATGCCGTTAATGGGAATGACTTTCATCCAAGTCAGGTACTTGGACAGCCTTATTTTGACATTCGAATTCGTTCGAAAGTTAGTCGAACTAGAAGAGTTTGTATTTTGACATACGAACGAAAAGATAATTCAATATATCTATATCGAAAGTTCATTTATCAGTCGAGTGTTGAGTGCATTTTGAGATTCGAGTCATTCGACACAAATGTCAAATTTTACTCCTATAAATATTTCTGTCGTATAAATTCATATAACAACCACTTTAATCTGTGTGGTTGAACATTCTATTGAATATTTTATTAATTAATATTCATAGAAGTTTTGTTTATATTAGGATAAATGTTCAGGGGGCAAGTATGCATAAAACTAATTTTATTTCATTTCCTAGTCGATAACTCATAATGAGAAGAAACTGAAACTGAAGACACTGAAATTAAAACTTTTTTCTTTTTTTAAAAATTGAAATGCATCATTAAAAATTTTGTTTTGCGATTTAAAGACGACTAAGCCAACAATATTGTCTTTTAATGGTAGCAAAATAAAGCTAATCACTTTCAGAATTTTTCTACAAACAAAATTACTTTATTCTGATTTAAACTTTTCCTTAAATCAATTTTTATTATTTCACTGATAGAAATCGACTTCAATGAACAGTTTCTACAATTTGGAACACAATCGTTCCACTGATGTGTTCGATTCTCGTTCTATTCTCAGCTGTCAGTTTTGCTTTCAATAATCAACTCTAACCTTAAAATATATACCAGTGGCCTTCCATTGACAGAAATTTTTCAATGATTGCTATAACTGACTTGTCAAAAAATGAAACAACTATTCCACTGATTTGTTTGGAATTATAATGCATTTCAATTATAGCTAAAACTAGCCCCTTACAAACGCTATCACATAACAAATGCAGTACAATTCTGAACACTAAGAATTAACATATTAAATGTATTTATTCAGCAATCTAATTTTCACTTTTGTTCACAAATTTCACAAGGTCACAAACCGACCAACCGAAACATATGTTTTGTTGCACTTAAATTGATACAGTGTGACCATGTTTGTGTCGAGCAAATGAAAGAGGCTTAGAGACAAAGTGCATGCAAATTGCATGGACTTGCATGCAAATTGTTTGGTAAAAGTTTTAATAAGATTTGCATGAAACTGTGAAACGTCTTATTTTTTATTTCACGAAAGATCTTGGATCACCTACTTCTGGTGCCGAAATTGTGTATGTAAATTTATTTAAAGAACATGCAATTGTGTTGTTCTTAATATGTCCAGTTTTTGATGAAAAAATATTGAGAACGATATTGAACCCAAAGTGGTAAGTCAGAGCAAGTCAAATTCTCAGAACTATAATTATACAGATAGTCGAGTTTCATATAACAACAACTTGCCACCAAAGACCGGAAAACAGCTATTTGTGTTAGATGGCCCATTTGATTTGGGAAACTAGGTTTGCTTCTCTTCGTGAAAAAAAAATGAAACCATCATGTGTTGACGATTATGATTGTTTAATATTAATATTTGTTTAAATTTTTATTAATTTTTTTTGAAAAAAAAAAAACAATCATCACAAAACAGAGTAAATTTGCCACCCTGTATGATTGCTAAAATGCCAAACGATTTCACACAGCTGATTTCGAAAGTTTAATTCATTTAATTCATTCTATGATATCCTTCGACAATGAACATTATTCGTTCGAATCTCAAAATAAGCGTGAATATTTACTTCACGCGATGACGTATGATCTTCTCTAGTTCAATTTGATAATAATAATTTTTTTGTTTCTCTCTCTCTAATATTTACATATACGAAGAGGGATGGTTAACGTTTTATTTTATTTTTGGGTAAGGTTACTAAGGTTACTAAGGTCGCTGGTTCAAGGCCCGGTCCATACCACCTTAAAGTTTTTATTCGCTGACAAACATCCAAGAGTAAGAAATGCCATGAGAAGCTTCTCAAAAATTATTTCCGTTCGGAATCGGCATTAAACTGTAAGTCCCTCCACTCGTGTCCAAAAATATAACTTCGCACGCACAATGGTTGGATAAGCTAGGCTTTAGGCGCTGTATGGGCCTTTTACGCATAGTATTTTATTTATAAGGTTACTCTTACTACACCTAACCTTCATACATATATGTATTAATTTTGTTGGGGGTCATTTTCAGAATGAGTTAAAGGTGCTAATAAGATTATTTTTTCGCGTGTATCTTTCACAAGTATCAGGTATCAATTCGTAGGTATAATTTCACTAACTCGGCCTGGAGAACTATTTGACTTTAATTTTTTTAAGGGTAATAGTCCCCCAAAGCATTCTATTTCTGTCCTTAAAGGTCCTTCTGTCAAAGTCCGTAGCAGGTTTAAGGTAATTAACAGAAATGGTGACACCGAACAACCGAAACAAATGTCGATCTGTTAAGATGGACAACCAATTCTCCAAGTGTCGTCCCAGCTGACATTAAAAAGACAAAGAAAAGTACGTCAGGTTTAAAGAATTCATCCTAAGCATCAGCCTTAAACAAAATGTTGTGTTTCTTTATTTTAATAACAAAATATTTTTTAATCTTAAAAAATTAACTCCAAACGATGAGAAGACTACAAAATTTGACAGTTGTTTTTCTTACGTGAAGCAACAAGAAAGCAATTATCTCGAATTGCATAGACGATTGGTCGTTGCTTCGACGAGACGACATCCTTCGATCGTTTTTGCCTTTCGCCATTAGAGTCCTGAATAAGTCTTGAATTGGGGTGAAGATTCCACTACTAAACCATTTTTTTGTCGAAACTTTAGATTCTTTGACTTGAAGAACTATATTAACTGGTTCAATCATTATGCCAACTTTAGTGTAACTTGTGCGCCCACAACGATGATGATATAAAAAAAATGTGTTTTGAGCAGGGTACGGAAACGCACGCTCATGAGCAGTTGCATGAGCGTGAGATGTTTGCTATCTAATTTTTATTTCGTCTCACTCACGCGAGCATAACGACACACCCCGTAGGCGCACACCAATGTACATTGTCGAAAAGTCTCATTCGAGTGTGCGAGACATACATACATGAGACATATATTTTTGTACTCGCGGGCACACACTATATGACTTAACCAAAAGGAAATGAAAGTAGATAAGGTAGAGCTAGTGGTTTTTCTTTTGTCCTGGATTTCACTGCCTCAGATTCATTGCTACTGTTGTCACTATCAACACCTATATTTTGTTATGTAGAAATTTATAGTCACCTATGTACGTTTAACATTTGCTGGACATTTTTCACTTTACACTATATCATAGCTTCCGTTGCACCATTATTTTGGTTAGGCGTATTAACACTTAATTAATTTTATTCTCTATTTTCGTTGACTTCTTTCGCAACTACCCAACGAATGAAATAAACATGATTTTTCTTTACATTTAAATTCTTCTACAACTGGAGACGGTTGGTAAATTTTTATTTTTTATTCCCATTACATCGTTATTCCATTCACAAAATAATTTTAACTTGAAATTACATAGTCCTAAATCTCTCCAACTAAATCCAAAAATTTGCAACTAAAAACCACACAGACCATGCTTATGGCATCGCCGCATCACTCGAATTGCATTGAAAACAATTTTATCTTAAGTCAATCCAATTCCTTATTCCTGAAATTCGAATGTTAAATCGCCTCACGACCAATACTCACATCCCACGTGCGCACGCGAGCGGATATTTTTTGGTTTTTTCAAAACCCACTCATGTGGTAGTGAAAATATAAATTGACTCACGCACGCGAGTAAAAATTGAGACGTTTGCATTTCCGTACCCTAGTTTTGAGCAAAATTTATATTTTAAAATTCATGTAGCTCAGCCCCTGAATTATATAGAATGCTAAGTTTTACCAAAAAATGTCTGGGGAAATAGTGTCTAAAATCCATTTAAATAATTTTTAATTGTCTATGATTTCAGAGATTTACAAGTTTGCACCCTTATGTATCGCCTCACAGCACACAACGACCTCATATCCTAAATTTGAAATCCAAGTTTTTAAGTTTAAAGGCTACACAATTTTTGGACTTGAATTTATAGAATTACAGATTTTTAATAAAAAAATGTTAACTTATTTGTTTTCGGTAAGAAATAGATTGTTTAGCTAAAAATATTCTCATTTACGGGCTTACTACAACTATAACTCCAACTTTGAATACGACTTTAACCAAAACTATAACTCCAACTCTAACTACGACTGTGAGTACTATTTACTATCACTATGCTTTCGACTACGACTAAGATTGATAATGGCGATGTACGTCATTGCTTCTTTATTTTCTAAACTATATACATATATGTATTCCTTATCCTAAACTCTAAATCTTGCCTGTAAACTCGCACGAACAGTGATTCGTATTCCAATTCAGAACGTCAGCAGCACGGGATACTGTCGCCGCAATAGCAGCACATTTCACTTCCAGGTACTTATGAAAGACAAACACCTATACCTATATCCATATCCATGTGTAAATACCATGTACGTAATTCAGTGCTGAAGCAACACATATCAATCAATTGCAGTTTCCATCAAGTGCATTGAGGTAAAAAATTAAATCCTTTTCCACCACTCTAAGTGACGTTGCCTTTGAAAAGGATGCCATAATTTACATGTGAAAAACATATCAGACGCCACTCAAATGTTGTTTCATGAGAATTACCTTTCAGCAGAGCCTGCTACCTACATGGTTCTTTAATCCCTGACATGTGAGCAATTTTGATTGAAACCGAACGTTCAGCGTGTAAATATTTTGAAAGCAGAAAAAAAAATTATACTGAAAATGGCGCATCGTACTGTTGAAATTTATATAATTTCATCAAACTTAATGCTGGAAACAACATTTTAAAATTCAGCAAGTCAAATCAAACTCCTTGCCCTTTGGATGCTCCCTAAATAATGCACATCAACATATTTGCATAAAAACGAATGCAAACAAATAAAATTGAAAAGTCACAAAAAAAAAAAAAAATTCGCTACCAAATCAAAGACATAGAATATCAAGGCAAGGCAATAAAATTCCCTTGAAATAAGAAATTCACTATTTTGGTAATAAATATTGCAACAGTAAGGAGATATCCAAAGTAAAAATGTATCCCCATAAACTTCCTTCTAATGGTTTTAGGCGAAGAGAAAATGTATGCGAGGGTTGCTGCTGTTTTGTTGCTGTTCATTTTTGTACTCCGACTTCTCTTAAATTAGACTACGTACAAGTACTTTAAGTTAATAAATTTGCTGCGAAACAGGATGTAGGACGATGAGGAGATGAGGATATCCTTAAAATATGAAAATGAATTGAATTTCTTAAGGCGTTCTCAGTACCTTTACATAATAAATACTTATTCAACTTCTACCCTTGATGCAGGAGATAGGAATAAAGTTATTTGAATTGAGTGCTAATAAATCACGGTCAGGATGAAATAATATATACAAATCGGTAGAAAGGGCTATCGAAATGTGATTCAAATAATAAAACGAGTTGAAAATTTAATAGGTGTTTTTTTTGGGTCTCCTTTGGATCACGTCGGTTAGGGCCGATTTATTTGATTTTAAATTATTAAATTTTAGGTTGTTGATCGCTGCTACAAATAATTATATTTTTAAAGATGGTTCACTTTGGTTACATGATAGGTTTAAAATATCTCATAGTTATGCAGAGTTGTAAAGAATGTAATCATTTGGTATTGCATTCTTTGAAATCTCACTCAATGAATTCAAATATATGATTTAATTCATTCATATTGAAAAATGCAATCACCATTCATTCTGAAGTCAATGAGTTACCATTCTTTTTGGAACATTCAATACAATTCAACCAGATGAGTTCATTCTTTTAAGATTTCACTCTACTGTTGAAGTTGAAGTCTTTTACATTCTTTGAAGCCCTTGAAGCCTTTGGGGTTCTTAAACCTTTTGAAGTCTTTCAAGCATTTCACCGGGCCTAAAATCGCACTGATAGAATCGCTGTACTTATATGCGATCCAAACAAGACTGATACCTAATAGTTGTCACTGTGTAGAAGGAATTTTTTCTTGTGAAACGGACAAACAATGCTAAGGTCTATTCATCAGGCAAATCATGAAAGTGAAACTCCTATCGGGCAATTTTTGGCAACGCTGGTGAGGATAGCAATATCTAAAATAAAGTCGAATAAGGCCGTCGGCACGGACACGTATATGGAAAATCTACTTCAGTAAGTCTTCTCCATAGCAATGCCAGATTACAAGATCTTTTGTTTTTACGATTTTTGAGCTCCAAAATATGTACAAGCATTTTTACCTCTGATTAAAATTTCAATAATTTTCGAAATATAATATATTTTTCTATTGTAGTTTATTCGGGGAAACATTTTTTTTTCTATAAAAAATAAAATATTTTATTCAAACTCTTTACTGTCTTTAAGTATATCTTACATTTGAAAAAGAATTTTTGAAATTTCCGCCATTGTGACGTCATTTGCCTCTCGGAAAAAACGTGCGTCCGCGTTGACAGTAGAACTCGTGACAGGATTATCAGAAGTGAAAAAAAAATTCGTGTTTTAGTTAAGACCATAAACAAGAATATGGACGAAGGGGGAAAAAGTGAAAATTGGATTTTTGGCAGACCTTTTTACAAAAAAATGCTAATTTTGGTAAAATTTGCTCAACATTTTTTTTTAAATAGTTGTGATTGAAAAAAAAATCCTTTGTCCAAGTCCTCGTGAGTTCTATCTCGAAGACCTGTGTAAAATTTCATCAAGATCGGTTAAGTGGTTTTCGAGAACTTTTGACAACCGACTTTGAAAACATAGTTTCGAGAAAAACGCGTTTCAAGTTTGGATAATCTCGAATAAACCTCGTGATTCAATTGAGCGCGCACCTTCTCAAGTCTGTATCTCCGAAACTTTTATTTGCAATGACTTGATAATTAAGGATAATATTCTCGAGATGTTGTTGAAATTAATAAGACAATAAAAAACAAACCGATTTTTCGAAATTGTGAGACCCATGTAACCCCTAATTCCATTATACATAATAATGTCAGTCGAACAGAGCCCATGCACAGCTTCTGTTTGACTAACATTCCCATCAACTCTAGTAATTAATTAAGTAATTAAACTATTTTTCGTATGTAAGTGATAAAATGACATTTACAATACTCGATTGAAGTCGGTGTCACCATATGTAACGGTAAAGTTTGTAGTGTTTTTTGTTGGGTTGCGATTTCGTGGACTTTATATCTTAGAATTAATTGAAGAAGAGAGAGTTCTAAAATATGAATGTTATTACCTTAGAGAAACGAAAGCTGTCCCAAAAATATGTGTCAACCTGGGAAAGTATTAAAGAATTCAAGCGTCTACAGCAGAGCTATAGGTACAAACATTTTTAAAATCTAACTCCAGTTGTAAATACATGTGCAAGCCGAATTCGATAAAATAACTGATGCAATATGTTTATGAGTAAAAACAGCGGGTGGAAACTTCTCATATCCAATCTTAAAAGAATTTATTTTCAATATTTTATCACTTCCGCAGCCCTCATTATCATCATCGTCAACTTGTACAGAAGAAGATGGACGGTAGGTTTCAATAATGTCATCCTCTGTTTGCTCTCCAAATATTAAAGCTCCACAGTCCACAGAAGCGTAGTCATGGAAACTATATTATTCGATTCATTCGCTGAATGACGATACAACATTTATCTTAATTTCGTTTGATGTTAGGTGTTTTTCACCCTAGGCAAGCGCCTATCGCAACAGTGCCTTGATGGACCGCTACGCGGGATTACAGGATTTCTTCGTTGCTCCGCTCGGGGTATGTGCTTTTCGTCAGGTAGGCACATATGACAACATCACCTTAGTTGCACGATATGATGGAATGTACATACTTGTAGATACTAGATGCTATGCTAGATGTTGTGAGGGGATGTACTGAAGTAGCTTTTCCATAAAAGCGGACCGGACCATCGCCGAACTATTAAAGGCAGCAGGAAATGACTTGGTAGAGAGCATACACCAGAATATTTCCGAGATTCAGTCGGGTGAATGTAGATTATCAGCATCGTTTGCCCGGTTCACAAGAAAGAGGACCCTTTAAAATGCGTCAACTATAAAGGTATCAGTCTCCAAAGCATCGCATATTAGATCTTGTCTGCCTTATTGTGCGAGCGCCTGAAACCATTTGTCAACGATCTGATTGGACCCGATCAGTGCGGTTTGAGGTTGGTTAAGTCCACAATTGGCCAAATATTCACACTACGGCGGAACCTGCTGAACTTCTGATTACATTTCTGATTATCTTTTTATCTGATTTTTGCATGTGTTTTTTGAATAATACCTGCCAACGTACTAGTGCTGTACGTTCCGCTCAAGATCGTTTTTCAGCTCCTTGTATCGAAGCATCTTTATCGAGGAAATTAAATTTTGTTATTTTTTCTACCCGTACCCGAGTTCTTTCTCGACGGCCCAGGCTGTGAGGCGACGATCTGAGCATCACTATTTACGGCGTAGGTCTCAGCTTTGCAGACGCTACAGCAATCCATTAAGCGGTAGGACTAATTTCTGAGATGATTTCTGTATCCTGTTCCCATCTGTCTAATCTAACCTTGTAAATGTAAATCTAAACTTCATAACTCGGTTCTACTCTGCTGGGTCCCAGCACGTTGGTGTTGAAGAAAATGAAAAAGCGGATGAACTGGCCAGATATGACTCTAATCTGAACCCACTACAAGCGGACGGAGAGGTGCTTCCACCTTTTAACACCGCTAAGACTTTTATCGACGACGTCATCCTACATCTGGCTAAGGAATAATGGAGCAACACCAGCGGTTGCGTCATAACCCGAAGCCTGTGGCCTGTTGTCGACATCAAAAGTTAAAAATCCCTAAAACTTTTCCTCAACAGATCTAAGTGGTTTTGTTAGTTGCATTTTCTTGCATGTGCAAACAGGCTACTCACAATGGGCCTTTACGGCCTCCGAGTGAAATTTGCTTCTGGTGCAAAACAGCTTTCCTAACCTAACCTAACCTAATCCCCTCTGTCTTCGAACCATGTGTATAAGCGATTGATGACAGTGATGGGGGAAATTCAGTCCTGTCTATCAGATATTAAAAACTTTAAGAATTTTGTCACAATCATACTCGTTGTACTTATACGCGATAACTGGGTATAAGTCCCTCATGATTAAAGATGTCAAGTATGCGCCAATGTGCTTCACCTTAGTTCTCAAGATCAAAAAGTTAAATCTCCATTTCCTTCAAGTCAATGAATTTCCATTAGATCGTTACTCCCTTAACCCACCTGAAGACTGCATTCAAGTACCATACTAAGTTCTGTCTTGTCTAATCTCTAGTGCTCTTTATATAAAGAAATAAAAGACATAGTTCCCCTACACACTAAATATAAAACAATATAATTAATCCATACGACCATTTCAAGGATACTCATGTATAATACACAAAGGAAGTTTTGTTGCATATTTTCCAAGCGTCGGCGTTGAAAGTTTTGTCAAGAAAGAATTCACTTTCCATTTCCCCGGTCTATGCGAACCTACATACTTCGTTTTGCATATAAAAGGTTGCTCTTTCCGATAAAAAATGTCACAGATACCATTGGAAATTTGATCAGCGATTGAAATCCTGTTTATATTTGACTTTCGAAATCTTGTTTATCTTATCGCATTTTTGCAATAAAACAAAGGGTGAATACAATGATAGCTATGATTTGTTAAAAGAAAGGACTTGTATTGAAAATTAAATCATGATAGAGGATACAAAGAATGAATAGAGAAGAGATATAAGACAATTGTTCGTATTCAGAAGAGAATGCAAAATTAGCTGGTAGGTATGTATCTGCCTATTTATCTAGGGTTACATTTTTTAAAATATATTTTATTTGTGCATTACTATTCCATGGCTGTTCATTTATATTTTATCGATCGATATATTTGTGTAAAAAGTAAAGTATAGAGGGTTATGTGATATATGAAAATAACTGTGTACGAATCAAAATGTATATCGTCGTCCAAGACAACCTTACGTTAACAGAACAAAAACTATATAATATCTTAGTGTCATAAAAAACTTTTTTTATAAGAAATGGCAACATTTGACCACAAGCAAAATTTATTTAAATCACTTTTTCAGTTCTAAAAAAATTGACTTCTCAAAAATTAATTTTGCACTTTTAACCTAACCTGTCCTCATAACAAAAAGAGATCAAAATCGTTGAAGTCGTTTTTGAGAAAGACAATTTAATATAAATTTAAGAAAATTAAATTAAATTGATGAATAAAAAAATAATAAATATGAAAATATTATTTCAATAATTTATGTACGCAGATTTCCCGAAAAACTGAGTATGTAAAAAAAAAAAAACACAAAATCCTTTTTCAGATTAGTAATAAGTGTTTTTTTTTTTTTTAAAAAATAAGTAAAACTACTCTCATACTCCGTTTGCTTTCGAAATTTATACACGATTGCAATTATATCCAGTTAACTTTCTTATAAGCGGACACTGATGGTACCGAGAAATGTGTCCGCTTATGAAAAACAAAACCAATGACATTAAAAAATTATCCCGAAATAATTTCAGTGATTGAAAAAATTATTTATATTTTTTTTGTATTAAAAATACTTAATGTGGGCGTGTCTTTTTTAGAGTGTCCATTGTGATGGACGAAAGGACACAAAGGTTGTAAAGGGTGTTTTAGAGTTTTAGAGGTTGGTTTTTCGAATAGAGATAAAACTGAAATTTTGTGGTCAAATCTGGGAACTCTAATGTCATTTATGTTCAGTTTGGTTTGTCATTTCATCATGAACAGGTTGACAAATGAACAACGCTTGCAAATCGCGCATATTTATTTCAAAAATAATGGTTCAGTTCGCGAAGTTTACCGCAAGCTCCGTTAATTTTTTGGTCGACATAATCGTCCATCGCAGCAATTAATTCGGTTAACCATGGATCGTTTTTGCACTACGTTTACGCTATGTGATAATACGCATCCGCAGAGACGTCGAACAGTGCGCACCAAAGAAACAATTGCCGCTGTAGAGCAAAGTGTTGAAGAGCACCCGAATGAATCGATTCGCCACCGTGCACAGCAATCGGAGCTTTGTCCATCAACTTTATGCAAGATTTTGCGCAAAGATCTCTTCTAACGACCTAACAAGATCCAGCTTGTGCAAGAATTAAAGCCGTGAGACCATGCAATGCGTCGTGATTTTGATGTATGGGCCGATGCTGATTTTCATCGCAAAATTTTGTTCAGTGATCAGGCTCATTTTGGGTTGAATGGCTACGTCAACAAGTAAAACTGCCGCATTTGGAGTGAAGAGAATTCACAAGAGACCTTTGAAACGCCATTACATCCACAAAAACTGACTGTTTGGTGTGCTCTATGGGCACTTCGTCCGAAATGATGCTGGAGAGTCAGTTACCGTTAATGGAGACCGGTATAGAGCCATGATAACCGATTATTTTGTTCCCGAATTGGATGGCATGAATGTGGATGAGATGTGGTTCAAACAAAACGGTGCTACATGCCACACAGTGCACGTCACAATCGATTTATTGAAGGAAACATTCGATGAGCGCATAATTTCGCGGAATGGTTCTGTCAATTGGCCACCAAGATCGTGTGATTTGACACCATTGGATTATTTTCTTTCGGGAAATGTGAAGTCGCTCGCCTACGCCAACAAACCAGAAACGTTAGGGAATTTGGAAGCCAACATTCGTGGCGTTATTGCCGACATACAGCCCCAAATGCTTAAAAAAGTGGACCTCTAGACTTGTCTTTATTCGAACCAGCCATGGCGGCCACATGCCCGAAATCATATTTAAACATTAATGGCATAAAATTATCCTTCCAATAAAGCCAAATTCATGGACATTAAAACGATTTGCTTGTGCTTTATTTCAATTCGAAGTTCTATACCTCTGAAAAAAACATCCTGTAGTTTTTCTTAAAAAAAAACAAAACTTAAAAATGATGTCCATCCCAAAGAAAAAAGGCTCCAAAGGGTTAATTAAGTTGAGCTACAGTAGCCCGGATTGAACAGTATTAAGAGGCGTTGAAATAAACTTCGTACGAATGCAATTTCATTGCGAGTTGTTTTTGAAATTGAAAAAAAAAATATATCTAAATTAAAAAAACCTAAAATTAATTAAAAAACATAAGGATTATCTCCATTATGGCGAACAGTATGACGCCTTATTCATATCGCTATATGCCTCCAATAAAAAGGTGTTGAGAATATGGTGGATGACATTTTATTTAATTTTGTATGAAATTTATAAAAAAAAATTCAATATTTGAAAAAAAAACGCCTTAAAAAGTGGGCGTGGCCAAGAACTTTGTATTGAAACTTTGTATCTAATTATATATAGGGTCAATCCTTTGTCGGTATCGTAAGTAAAGCTAATTAAAAACACACACAGCGATACATTGATGAACATATTATTCCGATATAAAGTTTGCACTTTGCTATTTAGTTTGAAAAACAATATCATTCCAATGGCCGCCTTAAAAAGATTCGCAGCATGCGATGCTTTTGAGGTCATTTTTGAACACTTTTTTGGACATTTCGGGCGGTATCTCGTCCATAGCTTGAGTAATGTTTTTTTTTAATGCGTCTTGAGTTCTGGAATTATCATGTAAACACGGACATTTTGTATTTCGTAGCTCCACAGGAAAAAATCGAACAGTGCCAAATCGCATGATCTTGGTGGGCACTTGACGTCGCCAAAATGTGAATTTACGAGACCAGTAAACTTCTCACTCAATAAAGCCATAATTGATCGTGTTGGTGGCTTGTTGTCCCACCTTGTTGGAACCATATATCGTCCAAGTCATGATCTTCAATGACTGGCCAAAAAAAAAATCGGTTATCATTCGACCATATCATCAGGAACACTTGCAGTAGCAATATTTTCGACGAATCGTGCATTATGAAAATGCATAGGCCTTACGACGTCAGTAACGCTTCCACTCCCTTCCAATTTCTTAACGATTTTACCGATGCGACCATAATCATCGCGTAATGCGCGAAAAGAGGCTACGTTTGGATCACTGCTTTTGTAATAAGTTTTAATAATATTAACGCGTTGTTCGATTATTAAGCGATTCATTATCTTATGTCGATTTTCATTCACCCATTCGCCATGTTGGGACTGTTCCAATTGCTGTCAAGTACTGAGTTTGACACGTGTCAAATGACAGCGCTACCACTTTGAAACCACGAGATAAATGTGGTCCAAATTAAGACTAGCTTAAATTTAAAGGCCTGAAAATAACGTAAGGACGGATGGTCATTGCATGTAGAAGAATGTGTCTACAAAGAATTTTAAAGGGTGTTACAAACTATGTGTCAAATTTAGTATAGCCTCCGGATATAGAGTATTGGAAACGCTCTAATCAAGTTGGCGTGGGTAAAAACTTCGTATGGCAAATCTGTTAAGAAGTTTAAAGGAATTGTAGACTTTACCCGTGCGGGGTTATTCTAGGGATTATATGTGCCTAAATTCAGCTTCTTCGCTCAAAAATTGAAGTCATCTAATCCAATGACAAACTAATGAATGATGTAACTGGCTGCAGTTACATTTTGTCCCCTTAAGAGAGAGCGAAAATCTTCTGCGGCTATGAAATTTTGTATCCGCGTCTGGCTAGTACGTAAATCTACTGTTACTTGACAAATGTTGGAATCACAAAGGTATATCAATCTTAAAAAAATGTGTAGCACACGTTTATTTGTTTAGTGTGAGTAACTTTGTTCCTTATTTGAAAATGGGACAAATGTGTGCTTTTGAGAAACTTCGCTGGTTCCTAAACTGATACACTTTTTTACAAAAACTTCGATAGAGTACGAATGAGACAGACATCGGCATCTACGGATTTTGTCACTTTTTGTATTTTGGGGATGTGGAATATTTTTATTTAATTAATCTACAAGCAACTAAAAACTAAAAGCTCTAGTTCTTAATGATCTAGAAGGTACATAGATAGGTACCATTTAGAGAAGAGTTGGACATTTGATATGGGAACACAGTATATCTCTCACAAACATTACATCACGAATAACTCGTCAAGTAATTGACATAAAACTGAGAACTCTGGACGGAAATTCCATTCCGGTTTGTCAATGTTTGACATTTCCGAAATATTGACGCAGTATAGGCACCACGCAATAGCGTGGAAAGTTATAGAACATGAGGTTTCATTTACACTTTACACTGTACATTTTTATTTTGATGCATTGAATTGCTTCCCTCGTCCACTTGAAGTTTTCCATTCCCATTCAACTCTCCTAAATTTCCTTCTTGGCGTTCTCTAATTATTTTACTTAAATTATTCGGTTATAATTATTGAAAGAAATTTTCTTTTTAAAATTCACTAACTTCACTGAAGAAAATTGAAATAGAAATGTTCACTCTACTCTACATAATTGGAACAATTTATGTAATTAAATTTCAGTGGAACTTCCAATAAATATCATACCTAATTGTGTTTAAAAAAAAATTTCATTTGAACATCAATAGAAATGCCACCCTTAGGTGGTTGAAGGAAAATTTCAATATTTTTTGGATGCTTTTTTTTTTATTGATACTTCGATGTGCCACAGAAGATGGAAAATGAAGAAAAGAGAAACTAAAAATTCTTAGCGAATTTATGTGTCCTATTTTGTGGTTATATTCCATGCATAGGTTGGTACTACCGAATTTAGTATTCCTTGGGGCGAAGGGTGGTCGAATCAATTTTACGAATTTTTTTGGTGTTTGTGTGATTGTTGTAATTTCGCTGTTTTTCAAAGGCATTCCCATCGTTGGTGGCTTGTGATGTTAGGAGCTTTGAAAAATAAATTAATAGTGGGCATTAGGAATGCCTTACTCTGTGAATATCGAAATACTTTTTGTTAGCCAAGAAAGAAGATTTTGTTAGCTGAAAAAACTTGGTTATCATGTCGTAGTATTGATCTATTGATCTATTGATCTCCGCAGTATCTGCAGATATCTGTGTCCGATAATCCTAGTATCTTTGCATTTTTCCGCAGGAGACAGTGCCCTGTCAGAATTCCTGTTAATGTTGTAAGCTTAACCTTGCTCAATTTTTTTTAAATCTATAGATCTTTTACTATCGAAGAGTGGCCATAGAGCCTTAGATACCCTGTGTCCCTAAAAAAATGTTCACCTTAGATTGGGTTTTTCATAAATTATTCCCCCAAACCTCACTGTCAACCAGTAGCCCTCCTTTTGTTGCAAGCTCATCCGCCTGCTCATTTCCCTCAATACCGCAGTGTCCTGGCACCCAGCTCAGTCTTACATTTCGTCAGCTAAAGGAATATTTTGAAAATAACAATTTCAAAAAGTTCAGTCCGGTTTTAGAAAAATTATTCCTGTGAAAGTGCCCTAAATCTGGTCATTAGAATTAGAATGGAAAAAACAAATTGCCCAAAAATACGTTCGTATTGTCTATTTCCAGATCTTAAACGAGCTTTTAAAATTATAGATAAAATGTACATCACCTTTACCACAACAGTGAATTAACGTGGTTCAGATCGTACTTAGAACATCGAACGCAGGCAGTTAAGGCGAATGAATGGTCAGCTATCTGAGACAAAAGAGGTCCTGTTTGGTGTTTTACAAGGATCTGTCTTAGGATCATTGTTCTTCATTATTTATATAAACGACTTTATATTTGAGAAAGAGTGATGATTTCAGACTGCCAAATATATTAAAATTTATTGATTTGTAAAGGTTTCAAACTATTTTAATAATTTACTAAATGCCACAGAGAACGAGATTAATTTGATATATTTTAAGAAAAATGTATCGAAAACGCTCGACTTAAGTACTAATATTGTGAAAATTGTATTTATATATTTCAGCAGCCCCTAGGGTGTAACTAATAAAGACAACTACTCTCCTTAAACTCGACGATGTTAAATCTATATTCCGACCATATTTTGAAAGATATTTCGTAACTGCGGCCCCCAAACTTTCATTATTTTTGACTACACATTCTCTTCTTCTAGTGTTCCATTATTGCTAACGCTAAACTTTTAGCTGTCAAACTGTGTTTTGTTTTAGGTTGCCAACACTTTAACACAAAAATGTGGGCAAATTTTTGCGTAGTTTGAATTCTTAGCATTATTGAAATTATATATATGTTTTAGCATCACCGGCTGAATCACTTAGGTCCTCTGTCCTAGCTTTCCCAAACATTGTATGCATGAAGATATATTTTGTTGATACAAATGGGAGGGACCGATTTCGAACAGAAAATTATTTTTGAGAAGCTTCTCATGACAGTTCTTACTCTTTGACGTTTGTCATACTTTCGCACAGGTCTGGGACACCGAATTAAGTTTCACTTTTAGGTGAAAACTGCGTCATTTGAAGTCGGAATCCTTCGCGCAGTAATCCAACGCACATAACCCACTGAACCTTAAGGGGTTATATGGGTTTATTCGGGGTTACATACATTTATTGACATGCGTCCACATTGACAGTAGAACTCGTGACAGGATCATCAGAAGTGAAAAAAAAATTTGTGTTTTAGTGAAGACTATAAACTAGAATTTTGACGAAGGAAAAAAAATTGAATTTTTGGCAGACCTTTTTACAAAAAAATTGATAATTTTGGTAAAATTTGCTCAACTTTTTTTTTTAAATAGTCGTAAATGCAAAATAAAAAAAAATCCTTCGACCAAGTCCTCGTGAATTGTATCTCGAAGACGTGTGTAAAATTTTATCAAGATCGGTTAAGTAGTTTTAGAGAACTTTTGACAACCGACTTTAAAAACACAGTTTTGAGAAGAACGCGTTTAAAGTTTGGATAACTTCAAATAAACCTCGTGATTCAATTGAGTGCGCACCTTCTCCGAAACTTTTATTCAGAATGACTTCAAAATTAAGGATAATATTCTCGAGATGTTGTTGAAATTAATAAGACAATAAAAAAAATCAATTTTGCCATGCAACGCCTTAAAGAATGATTCAAGGGTAACTAAAAACTTGGCGTGCTGGTTTTAGATTTAAGAAAATTTTTTGGCTGACTTGTGATTCTGCTAAGGCAATGATTGTGATTCTGTTAAGGCAAATATGCTGCACAACATCATAATGCTCTTGAAAGACTGACAGAAATTTTAAAAACCAAAATAAAGAATTATCTGCATCCACTGTGCGAGTATTAAAAAAAATTTTTTTTTTCAAACATGTTAAACTTTAAAGAATACATATTAGATTCGAAACTCTCACTCAGGTGGTTTATTGAAAGTCCCTCGTATCGTATCTAATACTGTAACCTAACTATGCATAATGCATTTCGCATATCGTAAGCATAAACTGTAGTATTAAGCAAAATGTTTCAGTTCATGCAGAAGGGTTTTGTTTAAGCGAGAACATAACAATAACATTAGAAGAATACCCATGCTATTCAAAGATGTTGCCCACATGCATAATATGTTGCCTTGGGGTCAATAATGGGAAATTTTAGATTCCAAAGATCAAACATCTGCATACACGTTACCGTTTGCATACATACGAGTAGAAGGTCATGCACATGCGAAGCACTGCGGGAAATATCTACCATGGTATGCATATCCTGCATGCTAAATTACAAAATAATTTAATATTCCTCAACATAGCCCCTGTCTCCAACCCCCGCCCCCCACCGCCAACGCACACCAAGCATCACTGTGGATTTTAGTTATAAAACTTTGATGAGACTATTATAATGTTGTGCTGAACGTGCTACAACATGAGGCTTAATTTGTTTACCGCACTTAGAGGAACTTGGTTGGTTAAGCCCATTGACAGACAACCTGAAACTTAATGAATTGTCCTTGCAAATTTTCCGATTTAAATTGTTTGCATGAGTAATAGTACGAGGGTGTATACGTAACCTGTACAAGTTAAATGCAATTAAAACTTCATTTAATGTTCTGCCACATAGTGAAGGATGCGGTAAGCGAGAAAGTGTGTAAATTGTCAAACGTATACGGAAATACTTAGATGTCGTAGATTGTTATTCGGACTTTTTGGTTTTTGTCGTTGGTGCCTAAGATTGCTCTTGTTGTAACTTACATAGTTCAGGAACTTTAAGTGTTATGACTATAGTTTTGTGTTGTTATCTGAAAATCAAAGTTTTGTTGGTAAGAATTTGTTTTCTTTTTAAAAATTGTGCAACAAGTTGGCTAAAGGGCTGCTAACATTTATATCTGAAAGTGGATACATTATTATAGATATTCTATATAAAAGCAGGGCGCCGCTATATTTAACAGATCCTTCTAGCTACTGGGTTATGCGAATGATATTGATATCATCGGACGCGTAAAACGTGCCGTTATAGAGGCTTTCATGGTAGTTCAGGAAGGGAGACATAATACATGGCTCCTTCGAAAGAAACATTCTAAAAGAATATTTTCTGCGTGCGAGGAGGCAGATTGAGAAGAAGATACAATCGCGAACTCTACGAGTTGTACCAGGTCACATCGAGCAAATGGACAATAATGCCCTAGATAACAGAACTCAGACCTCCTGCCCCATGTTCGAGACGACAGGGAAGACTGAACCTCCGTTTTAAAGACTAAACGACTCGCCCGATATTATTTTTAGTATAGGTGAGGGGAACGCGATGTGCTTCATTCATTCATGCCCAGAAGAATAAGAAGGGGAAAAAGTGAACAAGGTTATTTTATTTAAAAATGACGTAAACATGTCAAATGTACACGAACCCATCCCGATACACCAGAAAGAGAGTAGAAATACACCACGAAGCTAACCTTCTGAGACCTAAACAAGTTTCGCTGTGTTTAGCCTTCCGACCAAATTTAGAGAAAGCTTGAGTTCTAGCACTTACTTGGACGAGGTAAGAGGATTTAGCAGCGCTTGTAATGCAGCTTGGCTGTCACTGCAAATGCAAATGCTTTTAGCCCTCCTCCTGTTCTTCACAAGGTAAAGCGAAGCCATTAGGATGGCAAAAACGTCCGCTTGGAAAACAGACGCATGTTTACCCAAGTGGTAGTAACATAGACTTCAGCACCATACCGCTGTCCGGTTTTGAAGCCATCTGTGAAAATATGATGGCATTCAATCCATTGCTCAGCGTCTTGCCGAAGCCATTCCGTTACCTGAGGAAAGTTGACGTGGTACTTTTGTAGCAGAAGGATTTCTGCTGTCATTGCATCAGACGACATATCTATAAGGATAAGGGGTCAAAGGATAATTCTCGAGCAAGTTCTTCAAAATTCCAGTATGCATGGTACCAACTTCCACCGAAAGCGAAAGATGGTTTTTAGCGTACACCACATAATATATGTATATATTTATATCAAAGGAGGAAGATTCATCAAACCATCCAGAGCAGAGCCCGGCGTGCTAGGAACGGCCCATATGCATCCGAGACAAGCCGTTCTTTGGAGTTTGAAGCAGTAACACGTTTCCGCGAAAGCCTATTTCACCAAGAAACCGATGCGTATGAGAGGAGTAGTCTAATCATGGTCGTATAGATCCAAAGGACTCTTTTCGGAAATAAACCCCATATCTAGCCAAAAGCGCCTCTACACTGCCAGAAAGTCGACAGAGCTTTATCGGTTTTAAATTCGACATGTTTGGACCATAGAAGTTTTTTATTACCATAAAAGGGAGACCTATTTACCCCTGTTATGACGCACTTGCCACAATCTGCCTCGGTTACCAGCGTCCTGTACATTAGCATTGCTTTAATCTAAATCACAAAAGTTTCATCTACACCATGTGCCTGGCTCAGTTACACATGCTGTCAAAGGTCGCATTATAAAAGTACCCTTAATATCGATGAAAATGCCCAACGCGTACTCCTTTCAGTCAATAGCACTTTCAATCCTACCAACAAGGTTTTGAAGCTGAGTCTCGCATGATTTTCCGCGCTGATAGGCATGTTGCATCTCAGAGAGAGGATGTTATCGAAGGGCCACTTTACGCACATGCAGCTCAACCAGTGTCTCCAGACCTTTTAGCAAGAAGTAAGACTAAGACTTATGGTTCTAAAGCTTTTGCCTAAAGCGTAGTCAGACTTACCAATTTTTGGTATGAAAACCACTTTAACCATACGCTAGGGGGAAGGTATATAGGCCAAGGCCAAGCTCGCGGTGAAAATTGATTTCAGCGTTGGCAAAACCTGACTTAATCCCTGTTTCAGCATAGCTGGATAAATTCCATCCGGACCAGGTGACTTGAAACCTTCGAAAGATGCATCAGATGATAGCATCATCAGCCACCACTCCCGATGCAATATACCAGCTGTGCCGCATGGTGTTAGTCGGTCCTAACCTTACTAGTCAAGCGGTAAAGCTAATTCCTAGCTATATCTAGTTCTACCCTGGAACTATTATCCTCGAAACAAAATGTTCCTTTCCTAAGTCGATCTTTGGTACCGGATCCTTGTGAATCTTCAATATGCCAGCTGTTATGTCTTTCGAAACATCAATAGCACTCAATCTCGCCAATATTGCGAGTGACAGACCCTCGACGAACCCTCCAGTCACAATCACTTAAGTTTATCTATATGTCGAAACGTTGTATCGTTAAAGTCATTAATGTCCTGTTAAGTCATGTCCAGAAGGGAGTTAAAAACTCTGAAAAATATTGTGCCGTAAGTGCATTCCAATTTTATTACGAAACCTTAAAGCTTAGGATAAGTATAAGCTACTTGACAATGGGGCGGAAGGATATGAAAAGGGGGTTCGGTTCTTTCGATTTTAAAAATTCTTTTAATGTGGTAATGACTACAACCTCTGAATCAATACAGCTTACACATGAAGGGAGTGAGTGGAGGCGTAAAGAGTTAACTGAAATTTTCATTATCGGATCAGTCGATTACTGGGGGATATTTTTGCCGCAGAAAGTTAAGCTTTCGATACAAATGTTTTTTTTTTGTTTAAGAAAATGACTATTTTCTCACCCTTAACTTTCATATATGTATAAACTTCTGGTGCCCAGAAACCACTTTTAGTAGGAAAGAATTTAACATTTGTTTAAATTAAGTTGTTTCCTACTAAAGTAAAGCTTTTTCCCGCCTTTAATCAGAAAAATTCGCGACAAATTTTATATTTTCCTCAGGCAAAGTAAAAAACAACAAACACTCACTATCTATTTAAGAGAATAGAGTAAATTATTGTTGTCATAGGCACCTGCATGAAGAAGAGTTCCCCTCCGGAGCGGATCAACGAAGTTGCATGACGATTATTCACAGTTGCCGGAGGAGATTTTTGATATTTTAATCCCGCGAAGCGAGCAGTAGTTAGGTAGGTAGGTGGAGTGGCCCAATTTTTATGACTTCGCGAAAATGCGCAAGTAGCGCTGTAGCGCCGTTTTGATGCCATCACTCATGAGGACCTTAGAGCAAGGGGTATTGGCCCATTGGCCTGTACATACAGCCACCACTTTGTATGAAATTTTGGGTTCTAGATTTGTTATATTTGGGCCAAGTTTTCCTTGAAGTAATATAGTTCTTCAGGTTCCTCTACATAGACTCTGCCCTCGCCTTGAAGTGTGAGGAGATTTCTCAGTTCACGAAGCCCAAAGGGGGGATAACTCCCAGTGGAAGGAAAAGAAAGTGTGTAATTCGTCTGAAAACATGCTTCGCTCCGCTCCCACTCCACAGTTCATTTGGGCCCGTCAGTGAAGTGATGGTTACAGCGGATTCGTCAATGACAGTGCCTGCCTCCCAATCTGATCTGGACGGGTAAGCAACAATTAAAGGTTTTCTGGAAGTTGAGTTTGAGGGTAGTGCAGTCAGTAGATAGTGCTTCCACCTTCCTCGGTAATAAATCGAGTGTACATTCAAAGAACCATTTTAGGTTTTAGACCTTACTTTTTACCGAAAGATTTGCTGCATGCGTAGAGTGCAACCAAGGGCAACTGGATGAAGGTTGTTATTTTGGAGCCGGGCGGACGACCTGAAGGCTCCCTACGGATCCAGGCACGGTCATAGGCAGACGAGTGCAAAATAAAAACACTCCAACATAATTTAAAAGGTTGTGGGCTGACGACCCGTATAAACTTCCTACTTTTATAATGCCCTAGAGACTGCCCAGAGTAAATAAGCTCAAATTACAATTGCCCCCGAACTTCCACCAATACGGTATGGAGTTGAGTTCGATGAGGGAATAGCCGACGATCCCTTTTGTTCCAACTCCATCCCGAGAGCACCGGTGGAGAATCAAGGGAGTGCTGGCGGATAAAAAACTCGAAAAATTACAACCACGGAACTCTGATGCCAAATGTGGACAGAGCCGTTAACGAAGTCGAGCTTCAACCAGCGGATTTTTTTAAGACGGATGGATTATTAGGCAGATGCTATCGGCAATTCAATATTCCCCACCAAATCTGCGTAAAATTCCACAAAACCCAACAGGTCACACGTTTTGGCTTTATTAAACTTCTATTCCCTGTGCCTCTTCCATAGCTTCCACATTGGGTGAGCTGTTTACAGTTTTCCTCTTCTGGTAGTTCCTCGATTTTTCTTGACTTTGACACTCCACTTAGTGCATTTTTTTTAAATCTAACATTGTCCAGTAGGGACATTAGCGCGAAGCCAACTTTTCAGCAAATTTCCTTAGCGCTTTATTTTATTATAAGCCCAGGAAAGCCAATAGGAGTGGATTGTAAAGGTTATCCCACGATATGCGGCAGTTGTTGCACTTTTAATTATTGTATGAATATCGATTTATTGTTGGCTTTCGTCATTCGCTGGAGGGAGGTTCTAGCCCCACCACTCCCGGTCTTAAAGCCAGGAGGCAGTTGTTAAGCTTTCTTATACAAACCTCTGGATGGTGTTTCTATCATATCATTGATTATTGTGATCTCATTGAGATGGGAGACAACGTACTCTCTTTTCCAACCCGGTACTCTTCTTTTACTGCCCTTGTTTTCCGCTGAAGCATTCTAATATATGCATCTTCTGTAACCATCCATGATAAACTCACGGATTTTTTTTTTCGGGAGTGTCTGGTAGCCAAGGCTGGTGTCTGTGGTAGTTGATTGTATAGTGAAGAGTTTCAAAACAATGCGCTCTATTTAGTTTTCGCCTACTACAGGTGTGTTAAGGTGTTCAATATCGAGTTTTTCTTCCATATACTCCAGCTTCAACTGCTTTAGCTAGTTTGATTCATCTGCTTATTGATTTTGGAAAAGCATCGTGATTCCTTAAAGGATCTGCATATGATTCTGGTTGATTTTGAAGAAAGCATTCCATAGACAACCAAGAGATCGCTACCCATCGCTAAGACAATGAGGAGTTCCTGAAACCTACGTACAGATGATCATGGACATGTACGAGGGAGCGAAGACAAAAGTCAGATGTCCCGCAGGAGTCAGCGATGAATTCCCAATTAAAGTCGGTGTTCACCAGGGAAGTGTCTTAAATCCTTTGCTCTTACAGTCCTAGATTATTTGCTTGAGGAAAAAGTGATGGACCATAAAGTGCATTAGGTATTCTTCACTGACGATAGAGCCATCATAAGTAGTGATCAGACTTCCCAGCAACGAGCACTTGGTGTTTGGGTAGATGTTTTAGAAGGGAATGGGTATCGTATTAGCCAAAAAAAGACCGAGTATCTGCACTGCCCATTCTGTGACCCAAGTCAACCCATTGCAGACATTTATTTGAATGGGGTGATGGTTCCCAAGTGTAAAAAGCTCAAATATCTGGGACCAATGATCAACAGCGAAGCAACCGTTGATGACGACATCAATCATCGTGTAAGCGTAGGGTGGATGAAGTGGCAGGAAAACTCTGCCATCTTCTGTAACCGAAAAATGTCCCCTATTCTCTACACCGCAGTTGTGCGTCCGGCGCTCACATACGGTTCACAATGGACAATGTACAAAAAGTATGAGGGCAAGTTGACAGCAGCTGAGATGAAGATGCTTCGCATGACAGCAGGAGTAACAAAGCTTAATCGAATTAGAAGTTCAAGAATACGAGAAAGCCTTCACGTCATCAGGAGGCTTGCAGATATTTTTTGAGGTCGAACCGGCGGACCAGTGGGAATGCAGTGAAGTGGGAGGGTTATGATCCCTGTAATCCTGATAATAATCTCGTCGTCAAATGGAGAGAAGATATGAGTGACGGCAGCAGAAAAGTTTAGGGTGCTCCATTCGCAAAATGTGGGCCCGCGATAACCCTATTGTGTTATTAATTCCATTTACTTTGGGCTAAGACATAAACTTTATACATTTCTCTCGTTATCAGCAACTTGGAACTCATGCAACTTCAAAGATTCCAAGAACTTCTGCCAAACATATTCCATTTCGATCGAAATCCCAATTTATAGATAAATTTCAAAATTCAAATAAAATAATGGTCAAGGTAATTTTCTTACATCGTTTTCGTAGTTAAATTTTCCAAGTATGTTTTTCATTGCGAACCAGATATAGAATCCATCTGCTTAAATTATGGAATCATATTCTAGGAAATAAACTTGAACAAACGGAAAATGTATTTGAAAAAAAATTGCATTATCTATCATTTCAAGATCATTTATTTACATAAAGCATTTTCTTGACTGCTAAAATGTTCCTTCCTGTTCCTGTCGTCGTCGGTTGCAATTTCGCATGGGAAAGTTTCTTCATAATAAATAAAATAAAAATACATCAATTCCTTTCCGTTTACTGTTTAGTAATTTCATCTTGTCTCGTCTCTTTGGAATCCGCCGTTGAACCGTGCTGGCATTTTCGTTTCGCCGAAATGTAACTACTGCATTCTGCTGTTGCAGAAAAGCAAAATCATTTTCCTACACTCCACACAATCGTTCGCCCACAAACAAACTCAACCCTAAAGTTAATAGCGAATTTCACTTAAATTGTCATCTGCAATTTGTGCGATTCAATTATTTTCCTACAGTTAGTCCTCGAAATTAAGTTTTCCGGAACATGGTTTGCTTTGGAATGTTTGGGATAGAGTTTGAATGGAGTTGATTTCATCACAGCTGCTGCAGTGCAGCTCATTTATGCGAGTCACGAACTAAAGTTGGCAGGCTGAAAGGGCGGGATAGGGTCGTCGCGTCGCGATTTAGTGGAATGAAGAATCAGTTTCATGGTTATTATTTTTTTTTTGTTTTTTGCCTTTTGAAATGAAATGGAAAATGTCTGCCATGACACTATATTGGCCACACTGAAAAACTGGCTGCTCATTGCAAACGAAAATAGAAACAGCAAATAACAGTTATTAGGGCAAAAAAATGCAAAAATATATCAACACTAAATTGGGGTAGGTAGGTTAGGTATGTAGGTACATGTTCCCTACAGATAGGGCAGGAAATTGAAATGCCATTTCGTGTGAAAGAGGAAGGTAGTGCAATCGTATAAGTTGATTAGATTTCAAGCTTTCGAAGTGGCACATACATAGCACTGTTGGCAATAGACGCAACCGGAAATTGTAAATTGTGCAGACTTGGATGTTTCCATATCAAATTGAAAATACCTACTCCTTACTTTCAAATAGAGAGAACATAACCTCTCATTTAAAAAGACTAACTGCTGTGACTAGTAAATCAGCAATTTGTTTACCCTATGCTGGGGGTATATTTGTTTGATTCATAGTTTGTAGCAACGCTTAAAATGCGTGCATCTCAAAATATAATCTTTACAGTCAACCAAGAATATAGGAGTGCAAAAGAAGGATGATATTAATAAAACACGGTATAGTGGATGCCTATATTTGCATTTCCATCAGAGGCGAACGAAAGTAGTGATCAGAACATCGCTGCCCCCCCCACTTTGGTCCATCCATTTAATAAAAACGAAATGTTCCAAAATCTTCAAATTTTTGTTCGAATTTGATTTGCGCCACGTACCTTATTTTTTTACAAACTTTTTATTCTGTTTAAAAAGTTTAAAGCAATCGATAGCGATATCCAAACTTAAGTCCAACAAAGGTGGTGGACGGATGCGGATGGCCTTCCGGCCGCGATTTTCAAAGCAGCGGAAGAAGGCTTGGTAAGGAGCATGCCCCAACTCATCTGAAAAATTTGGTCGGATGAAAGCATGCCCCACGAATGGAACCTCATCATCGCGTGCCCCATTCACAAGAAAGGAAATACTCTGAACTGCTCCAATTACGGAGGAATAAGTCTCCTGAATGTCGCGTATAAGATCTTGTCGGCTGTATTATGTGAACGCCTAAAACCTTTAGCCAACAACATGATTGGGCAATATCAGTGTAGTTTTAGGGCAGGAATGTCAACCGTCGACCAAATTTTCACACTCCGATAGATCTTGGAAAAAAAATACCAGGAATTTCAGATCGATACAAACCATCTATTTATCGACTTTAAGGTCGGCTATGATTGCGTATATAGGGACGAATTATACAGAGCCATGACAAGTCTTGGCATCCCCCACCGATCCAGTAGATGTCGAAAAGGGGTTTGAGACAAGGCGACGCGCTATCATATGTACTTTCTTTAACCTCATTTTTGAAGCATTTGTACGAAACTCACAAGCCGACACCGTAGGTACAATTTTTCAAAAGTACTTGGCTATGCCATATGGCGCATTTGCAAACATCGAAATGGAGGCGGCGAAGATGGGTCTGGTTGTTAATGAGGTCAAAATGAAGTATATGCTGCAAAAGAGAAAGGAGTGTCAACATCGGCGACTCCTACAAAACTTTACGATGGACAGATACAGAAACTCACAAGCCAACACGGGAGGTACAATTTTTCAAAAGTCCGTTCAAGTACTTGGCTATGCTATATGGCAATGCTATATGGCAGGCATCGAAATGGAGGCGGCGAAGATGGGTCTGGTTATTAATGAGGTCAAAATAAGGTATATGCTGTAAAAGAGAAAGGACTCTTAACATCGGCGACTCCTACAAAACTTCAAGAAGGACAGATACAACTTCTAAATAGTTGAAGACTTTGTCTACTTGGGCTCCACTTTCACTTAGCAAAATGACATCGGCGCAGAGATTAAGCGAAGAATCACTCTTGCCAGTCGCAGAAAACTGAATTGCGCATCTGCCTATTTTGGCTCTGTTTTTTGACCCAAGTGCCTTTAACTTTCGTAATATTTCCTATACCTATTTTCCATTCCGTATCCGTATTGGCGATTAGTGAATTGAATCGTCCATATAATAACTGCCAAGTCAATTTTTCGTCCTGTATGGCGTCTCCCCCCGACCCAAAATTACTCGGAAATTGTAAGGTCTATGTAGTTTGGAAGGTAGGCTCATCATGGCCAAAAAGGGGCACGAGTATATGTATTTATTTTTCCTTAATTTCAAGAATAAGCTTAATGAGCATTTTAAGTTTATAGCGCCATCTAGATTGGAGAATGGATTACTCATAATACAACAAGAACCATAATAGTTGTGAAATAATTTCAATTTACACAAAACACATAAGGAAAGGCTACAGTCCGCTTGGGTGAATAGGATGATTCCCCATCCATATCCCTATATGCCCAAATGAAAAAAGCATTGAGAACATGAGGGATAGTATTTTACATCATTCAATGAAAGGCATAAAAAAAATATTTTTTTTTTGGAAAAACCCTTCCAAAAAGTGGCCATGGCTAAAAACTTTGTATTGCAAAACTTGAGAAGAAGTTCAGTGTCTAAATAATTTTTTCATGTTCTAACCCTTCATCTTTATTCTTTGCCATTTCGGTACCCTAGGGAGTTTACGTTCCAAATTTCAGCTTCCTGGCATATATTTAAAGGCCTCAAAAGTTAGTACTTTTAGGGGTCTACGACGGATATAAAGAGATGTTACAAACTATGTGTCAAAATTAATATACCCTTAGGATAGGTTATAAACACCAATTTTAATGAATTCTGGTTAAGTTTTTTAGACACTTAACCAGTATTCATTAAAGTATTAATTTTCTTTTCTACATCATATTTAAAGACACAATTTTTATACCCTATCCTAAGGGTATATTAATTTTGACACATAGTTTGTAACACCCCTTAATATTCGTCGTAGACCCATAAAAGTATATATATTTATGATCAGGACCAAATCCTAAGACTATTTAGCAATGTCCGTCCGTCCGTCCGTCCGTCCGTATCAACTTTTGAGGCCTTTAAAGTCATGCTAGGAGGCTGAAATTTGAAGCGTATACTCCCTAGGGTCCCGAAATGGTAAAGTGTTAAAAGTTTTTAAAACCGCCCACTGCCACGCCCACAATTTAGAAAAAACCGTTTTAAGGCTTAAGTTAGAGAGATAAAGTTGTAAAACCTTCACAAGATATGTAGGTACTGCCTACCTTTATAAATTTGTCATATAAAGTTTTTTGCCACGCCTACTTTTTGTGGGCGTTTTTCACTAAAATGCTGTTTTCTTCGAAAATTTTCATAAAAATCGGGAAAAAATGTTTAACAAGATATTTACCCAATAGTTTTTCCAATATAACGCCCATACAAAGTTTTTGGCCACGCCCACTTTTTGGGGGCGTTTTTTGAAAAAAATATTTTTTTTTCTATAAAATTCATAGAATGAAATAAAATGCTATCTATCATCTTCCTTATGAATTTTTTCTTTGGGGTACATAGGGATAAGGATAGGGTATCATACTGTTCGCCCCAAGCGGACTGTAGCCTTTCCTTATGTTTTTTTCTAAATTGTATAATTGTAATTTTTTTTTTAAAATTAATACCGAATGCTATAAGTTTTATTATTGGGAAGAGCCCGCCGATTAATAAAATTGTTCCCTTTGGTTTGCATACGGTCAAGGGTTGAGAAACATTGGTGTCGACTTAAAAAAAAAATTAACAAAATGTTCGGATTTGTTTTGAAGATAACTTTCAAGCCATTGCCAAATGATTAATTTCACGAAATCGACCTTTTTTTCTGGAGATCGCTAAGCAACAAACAACTAAGCAACCAAGGCGCACGGTAGTGCCCAGCCAAGTTCTTTAGCAACTTTGTCACTACACCCTTATTTAGACGAACCATTTTGACCCCCCCCCCCTCTAACATCACTTACAATAAAGCTAGAGACATACAATTTTCAGGATTTATTGAGACGCACAGCAGACGGCTCCATACCGAATTTCACATGAGCGGTTCCTTAGTTGTAAGGCCCAAAATTAGCAAAAATAGTAACCACTGACAGATCATCAAAACTATGGAGCACTTCCAACAATCGTAGAACCTCGAAATTTGGCACAGTAATAGGGTTTGCGGAGAAAACGCAGGGAAAAATCTAACATTTGTGATTTTCCCTCCAGAGGGCGTGGCAGCCGCCAACTTCTATTAACGCAGCCTCCAAAAGTCCTACAATTATTAGTTTTTACATGAGGGTTGGATTTTAAAAACAAACTCGGAAAAACTCGAACAAACAAAATAAAATATTATTTATTTTCCATTTAGGGGGTGTGCTAGCCGCCCCTTTTCTTTAACTTTGTACCCAAAAGACTAAGAGCTATGAAATTGTACGTGGAGGAAGGATTTGAAGAACAGACACAAAATTTGTGTATATTCCAAAAAAGAGGAGTGGCAACCGCCCATATATCGAACTCATTCTATAGTTATGAAATCTTACATGTTGGTAATTCTTTTAAGGGCAAACAAGGAAAGTTGTAAAGCAAATTGTATTTTCATCGAAAGAGGGCGTTTACGTTTGCTCGAAATCCCTACAAATTTAAAATTTTGCAAAATTTCCATGAATAAAAAAATCTTTGCAAAAAGTATTGAAATCACACAAAAAACATAAATGTTAAAGAATAACCAAGTTCTTTTATACAAAAACCGCTATTGCTTTACAAGTCAGCCACAAGAAGTACTGAGATCTATAAAAGAACGTTTGTTGTAATTATTTAAAAGTTCACAAATAGTATTTAGGTACATTTTTATACTTGGCAACTTTTTAAAATCGTTAAAATTGGGGCTCTATGCATTATAAATATATATATATATAAATCTTCAAAACTTCATCTTTAACATTTATGTTTTTGGTTTACAGAATTTTCTGAAATTGCAATACAAAAACAAAGAATTCCGTAGAGATTTTCTCATAAACATTAACGCATTTTTTTTCAGTCGAAATTAAAATAAATCCCAAACATAAACACATTTGAATGCTCAACTCAAACACATTATTGTGGTGCCGATTCAATTAGCAAACTCTACATGATATACAGATGAGTGAAACCAAAACTCATGCATCACCCAAGCCATACCGATAAAAAACGAAAAACGTGTGCGTACAAAATGTGTCCTCCATTATTCAACCCATGCCGCTGATGTCCCGGCCATTCTGAGTGACGGCTTGTGTTTTTATTTGCCTTCAATTCCATTCCCTGTGTTTTTTTTCGATAGTGTTATTCGGAGAATTAGCTTTAAACATAATGTTGTGGTTTTTGTTGTTGTTTTTTTTATAAAATGTTTCAGTAGAAAGATGTAAAACAAAAATCCCATCTGTTTTGAAAGTAATGCCGAGTTTAGGTTTGGTTTTTTTTCTCTCTGTCATCTATTTTTGATGTGTTTCGAATTTGCGTAAAAAAATTATGATACTGTGAAATGTCCCAAGCAGATGAATTTTTGGACTTGCAAAAACTGTTTTAGCGAAGACAATGTTGTCAAAATTCGTAATTCTGTTGCCGAACCAATCCATTTTTTTTAACAGATGAAGGTTTCGAACAAGTTAAAAAATTGGGATTTATTGGTCAGGCACTTGACAGAGTGATTTTGCTCGAGGGGTTGGTTTTTAAATAACAAAAAGATAATTTTGTAAATAGACAGACAGGAAGCCAGGAGTTCCGACTCTTCAGCGAAGATGAGTTGGCAATACCTGTAAAGGTGCGATCAGACGGTCATCCAAACTTGTCATACTTAAAGGACGTCACTATCACGATGAATTTGTGGAAATTCCGTCTGAACTAAACAAGTTTTCTGACGGCATTATGTGATCCGACCGTCTGATTGCACCTTAAGTCCTCTGCAAAATAAGAAAGCTCTAGTGCCTGACGGGATATACGCAGAATTATTAAATATAAAAGCTGCAGGGATGGGTGTTTTCATAAGAGCTGGAATGTACTACGCTTGCCACTTATAAGCAAGGAAAAAGGAAACCGAGGTTGCCTATTGGTGAAGGTCCCAGTATATGCTGAAGACTTAAGGAGATTATGTTAGGTTAGGTTAAAGTGGCAGTCAGAAAGACCTAAGTAAGGTCCATTGTGATACCACGTGGATCTAAAGTTCCTGTCTACTTGTTGAACCAATTTGAGCTTTTTATAAAGCTTGAGAGACGTTTTGGGTCGGTCGAATTTAAATCGTTAAGATCGTTGTAGAAGTAAGCTCCTAGATGGAAATTTCGTTTCGGGGCGAGAGCAGGGCATGCGCAAAGAAGGTGTAGAGTTGTCTCTTCCTCCTTCTCATCTACACAGCTCCTGCAAAGGTCGTTCGCGTAGGCGGCAAGTCTTGTTGCTTGCCTGGCTTACAGGCAGTGTCCAGTGATGACACCAATTAAAGCACTGATGTGCAACCTATTGAGAGTAATTAAGCTCTTGGAGCGTTTTAGATTTAGCCTAGGCCAAATCTGCTTCGTCGTCAGACAGGTAGTACCGCCTGTTCGTCTGTGGTTTGTTTTTTTTATTGCATCCAGTTTCAATAAGAGTTTGCATGTGAAAACTGGTATGCCTAAAGAGCCTTTTTCAGGATTGAGAGGGTAGTTCCAAGTTTGGCAAGTTCTTCAGCCTTGCAGTTACCCAGAATGTCTCTATGCCTCGGCACCCAGCACAGGTGAAAGTTGAACTGCTCAGCCATGTCCTTTAGAGATGATCGGCAATCTAGGGCTACTAAAGAGTTAATAGAGGCGGAGTCCAGACGCTTAATGGCCGCCTGACTGTCTGAAAAGATTCGGATATCCTTTACGGATACCACGTTCTTCTTGAGCCAGGATAAGATTTCCTTTATCGCCATAATTTCCGCTTGAAAGACACTGCAATGATCAGAAAGACGGAAGGAGAGACTAAGATTTAGTCTGTCTGAGAAGACACCTCCACCCACCCCATAATTTGTTTTTGATCCGTCCGTATAAAAATGGAAGGATTCTGAGTGTGTTCAGAATTGCAGATCGGCCGATTTAATTTGCGGTCCATTGACAGGTTGCTTTGAGGCGAATGGTCGTGGTAGCAGCTGTCTATCTGTTAAAAATGTCAAGGGGTATTAAATGAAACAGAATATCTAGTGCAGCTGAGGGAGTGGTTCGAAGTGCTCCACTTATGCATAGACAAGCTGATCTTTGGACCTTGCTTAGTTTGTCGTGATTAATCGCTTTCTCTAAGGCAGTCCACCAGACAATCGTTCCGTATGTTAGTATCGGTCTTACAACCGAGATGTATAGCCAGTGAGTGATTCGGGGTTGTAGTCCCCACTTGTTACCAATACCCTTTTTGCAAGAAAAGAGGACTACCGTAGCCTTCCTAACCCTTTCTTGTATAATAGATTTCCAGCTGCGCTCCCTATCCAAGATGAGACCTAGGTATTTGGCTTCGTCTGAAAAGACTAAGATGGTACCTCTAGGGGTCGACATGTGGGATTTTGTATTTCATAATAAAGAGGACGAAATCATTTTTGTGGGGGGTTGACGCATAGACCACAATTATAAGCCCACCTTCTAAGCTTGGTAAGAGCATTTTGAAGGAGTTCTTTTAAAGTGTTTAGGTGGACTTAAGGAGGACTCTTGGAAAAAATTCTTAAAGGCTTGCGATATCCCTCCACATCAAAGGTAATCTATCCGAAAGCTAGAAACCAACCAAGCATTTAGTAGAAACCACTCTACAATAGGAATATAGGAACATTGCAAATAGTATAGCAACGAAACCCCCAGCTTAACAAGCTAGTTCTATTTCCACTTTGGACGTGAGAAACGCTTCCAATTCTGTAGGCATGTTATTCTTTCCTTAGGGTAGGGTCATTTCCCACCATCCGAAGATAGTAGAAAATTTACTTAAGGATAGAGAACGCTATTAACGGTAGCATAGAAAACTGCCATCTAGGAAATAAAATTTCATGTCGAATCCATAATGAGTTCCTCTTCGATGCCTCAATCATGAATTTAAGAACTCCATCGCCAAGGAAAAGAAGAAAAAGATGGTTATATGTAGTGGTTAGTGTGTTGAACTACTAAACGAGGGTCACCAATTTTTAGACCTTTAATTTAATTTCATATACTCCCTAGTATTACGAAACTATAGAGTGTAGTATTTTTTTCGAATCCGTCGACCGCCACGCCCACAATTTGGAAAAAACCTTTTTAAGCTAAAGTTGAAGAGTTAAAGAGTTGGAACCTCAACATAATATGTAGACATCGGCCTACAAGTTTTTAATTTAATTAATAATTTGGCAACAACATTTAATGATAAACTAATAATGCTAGAAGTAAGGAGATTTTGACGAGCATTTTACAGTTCATAACCAGATCGAAGTTCAGTGATTCGCTTTCTATTATATCTATGATCTTACTTTTTAACTATTTATGTATCTATTGCTTCCTGCAAGAGAAGTTGGTTTATGATCCACAATGGCAGAGGACAGACTGGTTAAACTAGTTTTAAAGCTCGAGAGAAAGGCAGCAAAGACGATGTATTAAACGACTTCAGTAATGTTAAGTCTCGAAAATATGTTCTCTAAAATAGTTAAACGTTACATCTTATCCTATGTCGTTTATATAATATTAAAAAAATTAAATTAATGTTTCTTCACTTCTTCACTGTCCTTTCCAAAACAAGGAGTCACACCTATTACGTTAGGTCCGCCACGCGCCCCAAAAGCAGTAAGTTCGCCACTGTAAGATGGGTGCAAATTTTATCTTTTTGAGTGAATTAGCGATCAATAGATTTTAAGCTTATTCTGAACAAATTCAAATGAAAACAAAATGTTTTTTTTTAAAAAAACGCCCCCAAAAAGTGGGCGTGGGCAAAAACTTTGCATAGGCGATATGTTTGAAAAAATATTGGGTATATATCTTATTCAACATTTTTTTTCGCTTTCTATGAACATTTTCGAAGAAAACAGCATTTTAGTAAAAAACGCCCACAAAAAGTAGGCGTGGAAAAAAACTTTATATGAAAAACTTATAAAGGAGGGCAGTGCCTACATATCTTGTGAAGGTTGTAACACTCTATCTCTCTAACTTTAGCTTTAAAACGTTTTTTTCTAAATTGTGGGCGTGGCAGTGGGCGTATTCAACAAATTTTTTACACTTAACCATTTCCGAGCTCTAGGGAATATGTGGTCCAAATTTCAGCATCCTAGCTTAATTTTAAAGGCCTAAAAATTGCGTACGGACGGACGGACATTGCTAAATAGTCTTAGGATTTGGTCCTGATCATATATATATGTACTTTTATGGGTCTACGACGAATATTAAGGGGTGTTTCAAACTATGTGTCAAAATTAATATACCCTTAGGATAGGGTATAAAAACCAACTTAAAACCATTCTTCTGACTATAGACAAAGTGAAGCGTTACATCTCTTCGATTGACTTCACAACAAAAAAAAAATGATTGTGCGTACCTACACCAAATTTAAATAGTAGTCACCTCAGATTTAAAGTAGCAGATAACCTTCTGCGTGACTTTCTCAACACTCTTATAATATACATATTTACCATATTGTTTTGAAGAAATCAACAAAGATATGTGCCCAATATTTAAATAGAACAGTGACCACAAAATACCTAGTGCGTGATGCGATTAAAAGGACCTGATTATGGTATCCTCTTTTGGTGGTGCCTACGGGCGTTTTATGTGTGCATGGTATCCTCTTGAAATGGCAGTTAGCACACAAGTGAAATCAACACAAGCACGAACAAACAAATATCCATACATACATTCGACGACGAGTAGAACACGTTATCCTTTGTCGGAGATGCAAAAAGCTTTTGGCAATGCCAATCACGTTGCAGTAATAAAAACCAAAAATAACGCTTTCCGAAGGATTTTCTGCTTACCAAGGTCCAATTTATTGCTATCAAATTCCGAAATCGTAGGTGTATCTGTTTTATGTGCTGGCGCTTGTCTGTCTAATTTCCACTAGGAGTTCCATTAAACGTGCTTAAGAATTACGTACGAATAGATGAGTCCGCAATTGTACTATACATAAACTTAAGTTTGAGTACTCTTAAATCCGACAGAGCGCTACTGGTAGTGGTAGTGGTAGTTCAAATAGTGCGAGTATCCTTTGGAACTTGCTCTGCCTACTTATTTCCTGCTTAGAAAATGCGTGTGGTAGGGGAGAGATGTCTGTCTATAATCTCGGAGATATGGATCTTTGTGAATTAGAAATCAGTTCTCTCCTTTCATTTAACCTATCAAAATGTTCATGGTATGTAATTGAAATCCTGTTTGCTAACTCATAAATGTAATCTACAATCACAAAAGTCAAACGTAAAGCTTTTATCGGAAAGCAGATCTGTCAGCATAAAGTGCAATATGTAGATTTTATTTAAATAAATTTATTTTACCAACTGAAGGACATGCAAACTCCTCTGGCACATAATTTCGATTCGATTTTGATCTTTATTGTCTGGGTCATTCGCCTGGCGCTCCTGGAATTTTTGTGTACATATGCAGAGATGTATTTTTGATATCATCGTGACTAAGATGTGGTTGAGGTTGCGTCGTTGTTTCCTTGTGTAGAAGAAAAACGTTCAAATTGATTTAAAATGCTTGTTTTGTGTGCCCGTTGAATGAGCAGCTCCGGAGACTGGAGATGGTGTTTATTTATCGACGAATTCACTCAGGGGACATGTTGCATGAAAGGTTGAAGGTGCTTGTAAGTAATAAACGACGTATCTGGGAGCTGCTTTCTTTTCTTGATGTATCTCCGGGTTTAAGGTTGCAAATTTGGATTTAATGATAACGAATGACTCACAAGTGACAATGACAAAAGTTTGACACATTAAAATTGCTTTAAAATTACAGAGATTTTTATATGTTTAAATCGTCATAATTCAATGGACGACATAACGATGAGTAATAACACAATTCCTAAATTAGTTTGCGTAAACAAATCTAACCGCAGAATTAGGTTCATTTTGTGATAAAATTGGAAAAGTTTGTTTGCATTTGCACATCCAAATCCATCCAATCGTCCGTTTAGTGTAAATTTAGTTCCGCAGTGAATTCTGTTTTTGTAGTTCGAGTAATTAGTTTGGGCAATGGACATTGGACCTATGTTAACATCTATGTTAACATCCGCAACTACCTATGCGTAAACACTGCTTCGGCTTGCTGAGTGCTTGTGTTTGCGTAAATTGGACCGAGTTCTCTTGAATATCGGTTAATTAGCAGAATGAAAACAAACAATTGATTGCATTCATTGTCATACCAATCCTAGCCAAAAATTTCGATAAGCGTCTGCGGATTTGATTCGCATGGAGTAGTTCATCGCCGCCTGTATTTTACTTCGAAGTTCTTTAGCTTTTCCATAGTGACAGGATAAGTTGGCTGGAACCCAACTATTGATCGTCGGTTTCATTGTAAAATGGTATTTAGTATTTCAGAAACACGATGGAATAGCCTCTTTTTCATAAGTAAGATACATATGTGTCAACATCCTTAAAAATGTATATGCAGATGGAGTGGCCTGACATTAAAAGGAAAATAATTAATAATGGAGGTTGCTCTGAAGACTGTCAGCAGTTGGGTAGAAAGCTGTGGTCTCAATGATCAAACTTGCTGGCAACAGTTTCTCAATAATTTAGGTCACTAATTCGGACAAGGCACGGATTTCTGTTTGGATATTGCTATCCTCACTTCATTTTGGTCACGTGGGCGGGAGTCTTGGCTTTCATCACCCATGTTGAATGGTTCATTCTGCCTGATTGTAGATACTAATATTATATAGCTAAGGTCTAAAAGGAAATGTCAACACCAGAACGGTCCAATCGGGGCCTAACTTCTAGGTCTACCTTTCAAAAGTGTCCCGACCGATTTAGATAGCTTTTGACCTTCAAGATTTGACCACCTTCTTGGTGGTCCTTGAATCCTATAAAAACGGCCGCTAAGGGCAATCACCAAGATGGCAATGGTCTTGGCAAGGACCAAAGCAGCAACAGAGGTTTTTTACTTCAGGTTTCGAGAAAACGGAAAGCAATTCCCATCGAACCACTGTCACGGACATATCGCTTACAAAATCATTGTTTGTAGTTTTCGTTTCTTGCGAAAAGGGTCCTGAATTTTCATTTTCACTGTGTTGCTTGCGGCAAACACCAACACTAAAAATCAAGTCATGTTGGTGAAAGAAGAAAGGTTCTTCTAAACTATCGAACATATCTACTAAACCTGCGGCTACTAAACCAATAACCCATTACCTGGGTTTCTAAAGTTCAAAACTATAGTAATTTTTCCAAAATACGGATTTGAACGATCATTCATTTATGGATTTTGGGCCATCATTCGTTGTGCGAATGCTTGTCTCGTCCTGACAGAAATATTTATGAAGAAGAAAAATAACACAGAGCAACAAAAGCTGCTAATAAACACCGTTGAGCAGGTACACTGGTGCTGCAAATAATAAGGCTATCTGATAACTAGTACGGGCTTATCACAAAAGGACTTACTTTTGGTAGTGTATGAATTTAAAAAACAGTCGATGATCAACCAAGACATGTGTCTTAAGTGGCACTTAAACAAGGAAACTATCTAAAAACCTCTACGTTCAAATGATCATTGGTATGTATGAGCGAGCAAAGAAATGAATTTGATGATCCGTTGCAGTCACTGAAGAGTTCACAATAAAATTTGGATTTTTAAAATTGGGATAAAATTAACGATAATTGGCAGCACACATTTTTTTAAATGCAGAAGGAGCTAAAAACACCCTCAAAAAATTATGAGGTCCTAAGCAATCACAATATTCCAAATTTATTGATGCTTTTTACTAAGTTTTTATTAGATTGCTTTCTTGTCTGCCTGTTTGCCTGCTCGGTGCAAGATTTCTGATTGTAAATTTTGATAACCTATGTAAATTCTCTTAAAATTTAAAACGAAAAACATGAGACATTTGTGATGTATAGCTCGGTAGGTTGGTAAACGATATGTCCAAATATTATTGACATGCCCTACCCACATGCATCTGGTGAGAGCCGAGATGCACCATGACTGTCCTACGACCTCGTCTACGTAGGATAGTCCCAAAAGATACCCTCAAATGTATCTACCCGATCAATTGGTGACAGAAAAAAAAAGAATTGCGGACGTAAGTTCGGTGATCGTAAATAATGATAACGATGCACATTCAAACCTCTTTTTTTTTCTTAGGTGTCCGCAATATTTGTGGACGATGGTAAAAGGGGAATCAATTACTCCCTTTGAGTGGTCACTAAAATAATTATTATATACCGTTCTATGCGTTTTGTTTTGCGTCAAACTTGGCGTTTTTCCGAATATTTTAAGGAAATTTCTGCTTGGCCTTTTGGCTCCATCGACATTTTGGTGGCCAGAGAACGAGGTTACGCACAATATTATGTACAGAAAAACAATTTAAAATCCAAGGAACACTATTTCTTATTTTATTCACGAACTGAGTGGAATTAAAAATAAAACTCCTACTCTTACCTGTGGATTGATTGATTGAATTATTCACCTTATAAAGGTTGATTTGGGTTTGAAAGCCTATAAAATTAAACTTTTGCAAGAATTGAAGACGAATGACCTACAATGACCTACCTACAACGTCTAATTTTTAGTGAATAGGCCTTAGAAAAGCTCCATGAAAATACGCTGTTTTATCAAAAAATTGTGTTCAGCGATGAGGCTCATTAGTTGTACTTGTTGAGAAAATCCTCTTTACGGATTTACGGAAATTTGTAGAACCTTTCACGTTCACTGCCAAGATGAAAAAGAGCGAGCGTGGGAAGTTGGCTTATAAAAGCTGGCCTTCATTTTCTGCACATGAACTATTAATTTTCAGTGGCAGTTGCAGATGATTGTGTAGATATTTTGGTTTTGTTGTGTTTTATTAGGTTACGATAACATGTACGTCTGGCTTGAGTCCAGGATAAGGGAGGCAGCAGTTAAATTTAAAACTTAACGAAACAAAAAGCATGTTAAAGGTGTACGCTACACATAAAAACATAATTTATCTCTTTCTTTAAAAACTATGCAAACATTTCATGAATAGACAGGCATTTGGAAAAATTAAAATTATTTAGTTGCGGAACATAACGAAATTTATGTCCTTTACTTTATGGATCACTTAAACCTAAGGAAAATTTTTTACTGAATTATGCGAATCTCATAAGAAAGTGTGGCCTACCTAAATACTTATGGAGTTTAAGATTTGAAGCGAAGCATAAAGACACAAAAAAATATTCTAGTAATATTAACTCAAGAGTAAATGTACCGTTAACTCTATGCACGAAATCAGGTTTAAATTTTTTCAAAATTTCCAGAAGATTATAAAAATGGAATGCCGGATGCTCTTGAAATGAAAGTACACTAGACAATAATTCTAAATCATAACTGTAGATAACGAAATCTTAAAATTATATAAATAAAAAGAAAAACATTTTTAAAAATACATTTTTTAGTTCTTATTAAAATATATTTTCCACAAAGGAAAGGGAGATACGCCAAACTGTGATAATTACCGTTCAATCAAGTTGATGTCACACACCATGAACATCGTTGAGCGGTATTAGATGGTCGCCTAAGAAATATAATACGGCTGTGTGATGATAAGTGCGTGTTTGTCGCGGGTAAGTCAACCATAGATGCAATCCAAAGTATAAGGATCATAATGGAAAAGCGTCTTGATTCCATAAAGGATCTGCATATGATTCTGGTTGATTTTGAAAAAGCATTCGATAGACAACCAAGAGATCTGATATGATTAGCGCTAAGACAACGAGGAGTTCCTGAAACCTACGTACAGATGATCATGGACATGCACGAATAAGCGAAGACAAAAGTAAGATGTCCCGCAGGAATCACCGATGAATTTTCAATGAAAGTCGCTGTTCAGCAGGGAAGTGTCTTAAGTCGTTTGCTCTTTATTACAGTCCTAGATTATCTGCTTGAGGGAAAAGTGACGGACCCTAAAGTGCATTAGTTATTCTTCACTGATTGAGTTATCATAAGTAGTGATCAGACTTCCGTGCAACGAGCACTTGATGTTTGGGTAGATGTTTTAAAAGGGAATGGATATCGTATTAGCCAAAAAAAAGATAGAGTGTCTGTACTGCTTATTCTCTGACCCAAGCCAACCCATTCCAGACATTTATTTCAATGGTGGTTCCCAAGTGTGAAAAGTTCAAATATCTGGGATCAATGATCAACAGCGAAGCAACCGTTGATGACGACATCAATCATTAAGCGTAAGCGTAGGGTAGATGAAGTGGCAGGAAAACTCTGCCATCTTCTATCACCGAAAAATGTCCCCTAAGCATCCGGCGCTCACATACGGTTCACAATGCTGGACAATGTACAAAAAGTATGAGGGCAAGTTGACAGCAGCTGAGATGAAGATGCTTCGCATGACAGCAGGAGTAACAAAGCTTGATCGAATTAGAAGTTCCAGAATACGAGGAAGCCTTCACGTCAAAGAACCCATCTCGAAAAAATTGGATCACGACCGACTCAGTTGGTATTGTCATGTTCAAAGGAGGGATCCTAGGAACCCTGGATCACACAGATGCAGAAACATCATTATTTGATTAGACTCAATGATGAAGTGATCCAAAATCGGGAAGCCTGCAGATATTTTTTGAGGTCGAACCGGCGAACCCTACATGCGGACCAGTAGGAATGCAGTGAATCCTGATCATAAATAATAAATAAATTTCCATGTTAAATCAATATAGGCATTATTATGATTCAACAGGAATCTTTCTGGTTTTTACCAAAAGGATCATGATTCAACTGGAATTGCAGTGTTTTGACATGATTTACTTGCGTCTGAGATGTAGGCAAAACACTTTAAAATAACAGGGAACATCTAAAATCAAATTTTGAAGCAAAATCATTGGTACAAAATGTTGGTATTTTTTTTTTGTGTGAAGTGTCTATAAAAGCCAGGCCCATAAAGTCCAGGGTCACACAAATGCTAAGTATTAAAAGTAACAAATTAAAATTATTAAGGTGCCTATTTTAAAACGCAGTGGCTATATGCAATATGCTTTGTTTATATATAAAGCTGCCTTACCCACAACGCAATCTGAAAGTGAAGTTAAAAGAGTGGTCTGCATCACAATACCGCCAGCCATCATTTCCCTGATGCTGCAGTCATTTTAAGGGGTAATTATAAAACCTTTCAATCAATCAAATAGTCAATTACAGTTTTGTGCTACAGAACAATGACGTTTTTAATAAAGATTCGCCATCATCAAACTTGAAAAAATAAATAATAATAAAAATAAATATTTTTCAATTTAATATCCATGCGAGTTTATGGCTTATAGGAGTGAGAAATGGAAAACTGCATTTTTAAAATGAGTAAGTGATGTCATTTATTACATGTATCAGCAAGGTGATCCATAATTTAATTGCATTAATAAAGAGTTGAAACATATAAGCTTTTTCAATTGGTTATTGAGTGCAACGTGATTTAAGGCGAATACTAATTTAGGTTCCGCCAAATAACTTTTTTTTTTAAACAGGGCGCAAAACATCGAGTGTAGTTTCGGCTGTGTGGCACGTAGCGCCGTCCTGTTAAAACCAAATGCTGCCAATATCCTCCTCTTTAATTTTTGTAAACAAAAATTCGTTCAACATGTCCCGATAACGATCGCCATTGGCTGTAACGGCCACTCCTTGCTCATTTTCGAAGAAAAATGGCCCAATTATGTCGCAATATTTCTCAGCGTTGTTCAAGGATATACACAACCATATTTGTTCAGCGGAAGGATAAAACTAATTATCTGTCAAATCAGACTCTTTACTTCCTGATCCTTTATTCACATAAGAAGATGGATAAAAAGATTGTTTTGTTATTCTTTCGCTCGGAATGGCTAGCCGATGGTGTATTCTTTCTTTTGTGGAAATTAAAAATCAGATTCATTATGTACAAAGCAGAACTAGGTTTTGTTTAAGATTCATTTAAATTAAAATTCCCTTAATGCTGCGCTAAATATATACACATAGGTACCCAAATGCCCAGAGACGGTGTGTCATAGAGACAATTCAGACACTGTCTACCCAAAAATAAAGCAGATAAATTTGCAAATATCAAATTAAACACAAAAATAAAATTAGATTTTCATGTAAAAAGAAACCCTAATTGTTGTTGCTATTTCAGAGCTCTCTTTCTTTTTCTATAAAACAAAATCCAGCGTAACCGATGACCAAAATTAAAAAGTGACCCAAATAAGTGGCAATCCGATTTAAAAAGGGGCCAATGACAAATAAAACACAGTATCCGATTTATTTAGAAAATTAAATGTTTAATTTTCTTGACTAATTAATTAATTTATAATTGGATTAAATAAGAGAACCATACTGTCACCAAAAAATTTTCAGTGCCAGTTTGGCACTAAGGTTTCTGTTCCTGCAACGCTGGCGTAGACATATTCTTCGGTCAAAGAAAGTATACTTAATTAAGTTTTACAATGATTTCCCAACAAATAATGACTTCTTTAGTAAAAAGTGCTATTAATGCTCGCCTGATTTTCGACGACACGAACGAACGAAATTTTAAAATAGTAATATATTCCCACGCATTTAATGTAAATCGCTGATCAGAGAAAGTGAAGATGACATTTTTATAGTGAAAAATCACTTGATAAACAGACACTAACTTAATTAAACTTTTGTAGCCTGTATGCAACGTGTTATACGTTTTATAAAAACCAACGTTAATAAATTGTCAAAATAAGGGTATAAAGGGTGATTTTTTAAGAGGTTTAGAACTTTTTTTAAAAAAAAAACACAAAAAATTCGAAAAAATGAATGAAATATTTATTTGAATCGATAGTTTGAACCTTGCAATTTAATGTTTAAAGATAATTTCATGCAAATGTTGACCGCGGCTGCGTCTCAGGTAGCCCATCCGCTGAGTCCAATTTTGGCATACTCTTTCACACATATCGGCCGGTATCTCACGAATGAATGCATGGATGTTGGCTTCCAGTGCGTCAATCGAAGCGGGCTTGTCCCTATACACATTAGCCTTGGCATACCCCCACAAAAAATAATCTAATGGTGTCAAATCGCACGATCTAGGCGGCCAATTGACCGGCCCGAAACGTGAAATTAACTGTTCACCAAACTCGCCTCGCAATTGCGCCATTGTTTCGCGTGCTGTGTGGCATGTGGCACCGTCTTGTTGAAACCACATATCATGCAAGTCAAGAACTTCCATTTCGGGCAAAAAAAAGTTTGTTATCATCGCTCGGTAGCGTTCACCATTGACAGTAACGCTGCGATTCGCATCATCTTTGAAGAAATATGGCCCAATAATGCCGCCGGCCCATAAACCGCACCAAACAGTGGCTTTTTCGGGATGCATTGGTAGCTGTTGCAATGCTTCTGGCTGATCTTCACTCCAAATGCGGCAATTTTGCTTATTTACGTACCCATTCAACCAAAAATGAGCCTCATCGCTGAACACAATTTTTCGATAAAAAAGCGGATCCTCGGCCAGCTTTCCAAGAGCCCATTCACCAAAAATTCGGCGTTGTGGTAGGTCGGCTGGCTTTAGTTCTTGCACCAGCTGTATCTTAAAAGGCTTTACGCCCAAATCCTTCCGCAAAATTTTCCACGTAGTGCTGTAACAAAGGCCTAACTGCTGGGAACGGCGCCGAATCGACATTTCGCGGTCTTCTGTCACACTAGCTGATACGGCCGCAATATTTTCTTCAATACGCACAGTACGTAAACGTGTTGGTGGTTTAATGTCCAACAAAGTAAATTTGGTGCGAAATTTGGTCACAATCTTCCGAATAGACTGCTCAGAAGGTCGAGAATGCCGATCATAAAATGGAAGCAGCGCGCGATGAACATTTTGAACCGAGCACGAATTTTGATAGTAAAATTCAATAATTTGCAAGCGTTGTTCATTTGTAAGACGATCCATGGTTAAATTGCAAACCAAACTGAAGCTGTTTGACAGTGACACAAGGTACTAAACACACGTCAGCTGTCAAAACCAGTGTTGCCAAAACCAAACCAGCTAAAAAATCACCCTTTATAAGGCATATATATAAGAGGCAATGGAAGTTCATATAGAGGGTGGGCCATCTAGTAGTTTCTTTTTAAATAAAGGTTATTTTGACACTGACGCCGGTTTCCCCTCTCGAAATCTTGACAGAAAGTCAGTATCATACCTCCGCGGAACGAAATGAGTCACTTTATACTTGAACAATATTGGGAAATATTGAAAGCTTTCCAAAGTGTGTGCTGCTAAACATTGGGTTTTTTAAAAAAAAGTTTTGGCCGAAATAAAGTACCGACTGCGCCTGCTATACGCAAGTTTGTGCAAAAAGTTCGTGAGACTGGTATGCTAGTGGACCATACTCATGGTTCCCGTCGTCGTACGGTGCGCGCAGACAAGAATGTGGCAAACATCAATTCGCCATCGATCTCAACCGCTCAACATTTAACGCTCAAGCCTGAGCTTACCAGGTCCATCCGCTTCGTTATCGTTTCGTTGAATTGGACATCTCATCGGCTGCGTTAACAAACATAATTGCCGCATCTGGTGCTCGGAAAACCCGCACGTTATTGTCTGTATCCAGAACACAAGAGAGTTACAGTTTGTTGCAGATTGTGGAGTGGTGGGATCGTTGGACCAAGAAATGCGGGTGGGAACAACATTTCGGTCAACGGTGGGTCATGTTAACCGACCTATTTGTTTTATTGAAAAATATGAATTTGGATCACCGCTAGTTTCTGCAGGATGGCGCGTCATGCTACACAGCCCATACCACAATCGATCTTTTGTGTACCAAATTCCTAAATCGTTTTATCAGCCGTCTTGGCGTGTCAATTGGCTGCCTCGGAGCTGCGATTTGACCCCTTTAACCTTTTTTTGTGGAGAACCATGAATGGCCGATGTTATGCCAACAATCTGCAAATTATGCAATCACTTAAGGACAATATCATCCAAGCAATCCGTGAGTTACAGCCCGAAACCATAAACAACGTCTTGAAAAATTGGGGTGACAGAATACGCTACTGCGAAGCCAGTCGAGACAGCCACTTGAGGAAAAAACGGAAATAGCTTAGATTGGTGGGTGCATCCACATAATCTAAAACAAAATGTTGAGGAAATTGCCTGGCTACACGTTCATGGGAAAGATCGTCATGTCGCACGAGAGAGGTAGATTTTGTGTGAGTCAGAAAGGAAACTGGAGATTGCATCAAGAATACACCGAAAATCCACTTTAAAGTTGAATTCTCGGTGTGGGCATAAACGTTTCGGTTTCAAGCCATATCACTTTTGACAGAAATCCTCATTTGAGATTTGCGTTGGAAGAGGGAGGACCGAATACAGGTATTCCAGAGCACATATGTATTCGATTTCAAAAGAGAAATTTTTATTTGTTTTAGACTTCAGCGTTCTCCGTCATTCAAATTGCTTTCATTCTTATGAGACTTTTTTGTATGTGTAGCCAATGACTTTCATTCTCATGAACATGCATAGCCAGGCTCTAAGAATGTAGGCAATTATCGTCAACGACTCTGGTTGAAAACAGTTTTGTTGCATTCAATCTGAAAGTCACCCACTGATATGGACATCAAATATCAGAAGCTATTTTATGACTTTATTTCTCGAGGGAAGTCAATTTTATCAATTGGATCTGTGATATTTTTAAATAGTTATGTCTTATGTTATTTATTTTAATTCACATTTATTTATTTAATTTATGCTTGCGCAGTAATGGGCATAATATTAAAATAAAGAAAAATAAACGAGGAATTATAGGATTTTTATATAACTATACCCCTGAGGATTTTGATAAAAAATCGACGAAATGTAGGGTTAAATAATGAATTTAACTGATTGTAATTGCATTTTCGAAGAAATAGACCCTAAAGCCAAACAGAAGGTAATCTACATATCACCGAATACAGACAGACATGTGGCAATTAAAAAGTAATTAAATAAAACAAATCATTAATTAAATTTGTATATGACAATTGCATTGGAATGGTATCAATGAAAAATAAATAAATGCAAAAAACATAATAAAATACATATGTTAAAATACAGAGAAAAACGCTATCACAAAAGAAAAAAAAAAAGTTAAAAAAACTTATAACTATTCCCCACAAATTTGTATTCTTAGTAAAGTGCATTAACTTGCTAGCACCACCTACACAAAAGAGTATAATCGTATAGGGAAACTTTTGCCAAAAATTAACACAACAAGCTACTGATACACTCGCGCAACTTTAATACACACATATAATACCCGTTGGGGTGATAAAAATAGCATCTACGAAATACTCGCTGCACACTAATGGGAACTAAAGTTTCATGTAGCATAAATAATTATTATATGAAAATCCATAAAGTTATCCGTATATATACATTCAGAAAATAAAAACCAACCAACCAACAAAGGATAGGTACTTCATTTCGGCGACTATGTTGTATTTATTTAAGAGAAACGGGGCATGTTTCCTGGGTTATTACCCCCAAATCAATATATCGTTCGGATGCATCCAACACCAGTGATTACAAAATTGATAAAGTTTGAAATAAAATATCTTCTATAGAAATGTATCCGATGCGGCACCCATTAATGTGTCATTGATACCTTTTTGATTGCAAACCATTACGGCTATTTGCCATAATATTTTGTTCACTTCCCAATTCGATTCTGTGGAAAAAGTTCAAAAATGATCGATGGGTTATTATTCATAAATTATGTGCGCATAGATTTGCGAATCATGTTGTTAATCCTGTCGCAATTCAGTATCGGTAATCAATAATTATTAAATTATCTTTGTAGCATTTCATTTTTAACACTCTCGTATATTGTATGCATGAGTATTCCAGGAAGAAGGAATTCAACCGATATTCAACCGATTTTTGTTTTATTTTTTGTATAGTTATGTTGTTCACTAAGACTTTAAGGAGGAGAAAGGGTGGTAAGGGGGAGGAGTTACGGGAGAGAGAGATGATGGGCTATCCCTCGAACTACTGTCCCAAAACTCTTCCAGAGTTGTAATGGTGACGCACCAAGAGATAAGTCCTGAGGCCGAGCTTAGGCTACAGTGGGAGCGGTCCCCGACTTAAAGCGTCTTACGATGGTGGGCAGGGGGAAGGAACACAAGGGCCCTAAGAAACTTAGGTGACAAAGCGAGTAAACGTCGCTCTTTAAATAAGTGTTAGGTTGCATATTGCAGGCATGTCCTTGTAAAGCAACCACCCTTCTGGTCTGCGTTTGAACCGAAGCGGTCAGCAATTTTCAGTCCTGTTCCATGGGAAAATGGCTATGGGAAGGAACCTAGAAATCAAACCACAGATGGAAGCAGAGTTGATAGTAAACGTTTGTCTGATCGCCAGTACCGGCGCGGCAACTGAAAGGAGTGAGCAAGCTGGTTCCGGGACGCCGAAATCAAATTACTTCAATTTTACAGCGGTTTGAACTTTGTTAATATTGCTTATAAAGCTGGACCCATACTATGTCCATTTGCCAAAAGATCGAAACTTCAAAGATTACCAACGCAGCTGGCGAAAAGTCCAAAACAAAGGTCAACGCTACAAGAGAGGACAAATGATCCAACTAAATCCCCTATAGCTTTGCAGAAAAATTAGCTGAAAACTAAAAAAAACACCCCTTCGCTAAGGAATTGAAGAAGATGAACGAGCCCCGGATAAGCTAGGACAAAAAATCGCCGAACTTCAGAATACAATGGGATCTCAAGCGGCACATTACTCAAGCCATGAAAGGTCTAATGAAAATTATTTCTGCACTGCCATAAGAGAGTTATGAGTTCAGAAAATATTGACGAAAGAAGGAAGCCTGCGCAAACCAGTAAGAGCGCGCAAAACTCACCAGTCCCTCAAGTAGACGAAAGAAAATCAAAAAATCGGATCAATAAATCTTACTAAAAAATTAGGTGGGATGAGGTTACTTTAATTGGGGGCAAAGTGAGATTTAATGGGGATATGGATAAATGGCTATTTCTGGAACTTCTGGTACTATCTCTGGATCTACTCAGTTTCAATGTTGAAATTGTGGAACCTTCCGAATTGGAATATGTCCTTAGGGATATTGTGACACTTAAACGCAGCCGTTAACAGTCCGTTTTTTGTATTTCGGATATGTGTGTGCTCAACCGTCAAGTTATTTTGCAGAAAAGGGTAATCCAAATCGCCCCCATAATTATAGTGTTATAGGTTAATCTCTATTCTGAATTCACTAAGAAATAATTTTTGCTACGATATTGGGTACATGGTAGGCTTAGTAAGTGGATAAAAGCATATTTCAAGCTGATGCGCAGAATCCTCAACCACAGATCATATTAAGGGGCACTGTAGTGCCCAGCCAAGTTCTTTAGTAAATTTGGCATTACACCCTTATTTACACGAACCAACTCAAACTATTTTGACCCCCCCCCCCTCTGACTACGCTAACAACAAAGGTCGTGGCATAAAATCAGAATTTATTTGGACAGCAGGTTCCATACCAAATTTCAACTGTTTAACATAAGCGGTTCCTGAGCTATAAGGCCCCAACATTAGACGGCCTTTTCTTTAACTCAGCCCCCAAAAGATCTACAATTATGATTTTCTACCCGTGGGTTGGCTTTTAAGAACAAACATGGGAACAATAATAGATTGTTTATTTTCCATTTAGGAACACTTCGAGTTTTACACCCAAAAGACGTAGAGTTATGAATTTATACGCGGAGGTAGGATTTAAGAAACAAACACCGAAACAAATAAAAAACTTTGGGCATGGCAACCGGCCATGTATCCAACTTATTCTCCTGTTTTGCAATATTACATGTCGCTAGTTGTTTTTAAGGCAAGCGGAAATCTATATAAAACAAATTGTATTTGCCTTTAAAAAGTCCGTTTAACTTCGGGCAAAATTCCTACAATTTTAAAATTTTCCAAAATTTCCATGTATAAATAAATCTTTTCAAAAAGTATTGATATCACACCAAAACCATAAAGGTTAAAGCTTTTGCCTTGCAAGTCAGCCACAAAAAGTAAGGAGATCTAGAAATGAACAGTGAACATGCTAACGTCGGTAATGTAAATAATTTTTTCACTTAATCATTTCAAACGAGGGAATCGAATCTCTCCATGCAGATTTTGACGTTTCTGATCCGCGGGAAAATAGTAGCGGATTTGTGTTGAATTGTGCTTGCGGTTTGTAAAAAAAAAGTCTTAACCAAATGTAATTGTTTTTTCTTATAACAAATCGAGTTAGATTTAGGATTAGAACAACAAATAGAGACCAATTTAGGGAATTTGTGGCTAAAATCAAGCAGTTTACAGACATCGCGAGAAACAACACAAAGAGGCCCCCGGAAAAATGGTACGGAAGATGTTAAAATAAGTCTAAACAGCATTGGCCCACCACCACTTTCTTGTAGAATGGAAAAAAGGTTGTAAATTATCCTTATGCAGTGATTTGCTATTTAAAATAAAAAATAGATTGCAGGTTTAGTGATCAGAAATCCCATTTAAAAAAGAGATGGCTTTCAATAATAAGGAGCTTAAGGCACCACTAGGTGGACCCAATATAAAGTTCTGTTGTACTGCCTACGAAGAGGCAGTTGAGTTAATATAGTAGAACGAATCTGTTGACGTCATAACAAGTGTTCGTTCATTTGGGGAAGAGCTAACTTCAACAGTGTCCCCCCAATTTTCGGAAGATGCTCCATGGCATGGAGCTAACTTCAACAGTGTCCCCCCAATTGTCGGAAGATGTCATCAGAGATTCACGAGTCAACACTTTTGAAGACCCACTCCCAGCGATGTAGTAAGTTCGAGAAAACGGCCCACCGAAGCAAACGAAGAAAGGAATTTGAAAAAAACGACCTCGCCAAGCTGATCTCCTTGAGAAGAAAATATATATACAAGACATCTTCTGCAAAGATGTCGCGGACGCTTTAGAAGAAGACAGAAGTTTTGAATGAAACAGTGAAATTAAAATTAATTAAACAAAAATAAAAAGATACAATGAAATCTATTGTCGTAAGACAAGATCCATTATATCTTTAGCAGATGCTCTTAAATATGCACATTTTGCCCTTTTGGTAGCAGATTTCTCCTAGTCTTCCAAAAAATAAGCAGAACGATCCATGTTGATAAAACAAAATTCTGCTGTCAATTCGCAGGAGCTGATTTCGTTGTTATCGGTAGTACTGTGTACATGGCCATGCATGCATTTTTGCACGAGGTTAGAAAGATATTTCTGCCGTCAATGATTTTAAGGATGTAAGAGCGAGATCAGAGATCAAACCGTCTACATTCGGCTGCTACCACGCAAATTAACATAACCGAACAAAATACGAGTCACGCATTTTTGCATGTTTGGCAGTGCTGTCCCTTTCTTGCAATAGACTTTTTAGTATTGTGCATCCCACTTATCCTGCATGGTAGGCTTGTGTGGCTATGTAAACCAGCCATTAATGATGCCAACAGGAAGTGAATGCGAATCGAAGGTGTGAGTTGAATCTTCGATCCGGAGTGTATGTGGGATGATTCTTAGTTGCCAGAATGGTTGGTTCAACAAATTGCAATCTAAGTCCCATCCTTTTTGCCTAGTTTATCGGCTATACATATATCTGATACTATTTTTTGGTGGGGTGGCGTAATCTTTGGCAGAAAACTTGTAAGGGTTCTTTTGTGCGCTGATAATTTGGTGCTGCTGGCTGATAATCTCCTTACGCTTCAGATCCAAATAAACAGATTGTCAAGAGGCGATTTTTAAGAGGCGATTGAGAGGGCGGCTGCGTGTAGAAACATGGCAACTCAATAACGGGTAGAAAAATGTTGTTCCCGAATTGAAGTACCTTAACATCAACCTGAGCTCTTGCAAGCATGAAAATAAAAAAAACAGGGAGCTAATCAAAAAAGTTGTAGTGTATTAGTCAGGTGGAATTATGAAAGAGGTGGTGGTTGACCTGTGTCCCATGGCAGCATTAGGCACTCTTGCGTATGCGCGGCATTTGCTCGTCGGAGAGGTGGGGTCTTGCTGCGTTCCTATACACACATGACTTATCGTGCCTGATGACTATGGTTAGATGAGGTGAAAAGCGATAGAAGTGAATGAAGAGGGGGGAAATGATTAAAGACAGAATCGATAAAAAAAGTAGAAAATTAAAGAGTAATAAGAATAAATAGACTGACTATGTTTCAGATGTTGTGAAACATTTTGGACAAGCCCCTTCCCCTATGCACCTGGTGAGAGTTTAAACGCACCACGATTATGCTGCCTGCATTTTAATGTATTTAGGATAATCCCAAAAAATACCCTCACATGTACCTACTCAATCACAACCTTACGGAACGATATTTAGGTGCAAATCAAATTCATTATGAAAGAATTAGAATCTTAAAACTAATGTAAACCGTACGCATAAGACTTTTATTGTTGAAATAAATGCTTTTTAATCAAAATCAATTTTATCAACGCAACATTTTCATACTTCATATTAAGCATATAAACTGTATACTACTTTACTACAAAAGTATTTAATAATGGTAAGGTAAGCGTGGATTTAATCGTTACTTTAATATATATACATATCTAATTTTTATAGTACTTAGGTGATATTTTTATAGTGCTTAAGTGATATTTAAATAAGTAAAACAAATTGGGTGATCCATTTCGAGGTTCCATAATTTTTTAAAGAAAAAAACACAGAAAATTCAAATTTAATGGAGAATGTTTATTATCATTTGAAAGAACATTCTTTGGCATTTATTTTTTGAAGATTATGTCTATCAAATGTTGGCCGTTGCTACGTCGCAGATGGTCCATCCGTTGAGTCCAATTTTCGATCACTCGTTCGAGCATTTCGACTGGTAACTGGCGAATGACACGCGTGATGTTTTCCTCCAAGGCCTGAATCGAAGCGGGTTTGTCGGCATAAGCTTTTGACTTTACATATCCCCACAGGAAAAAGTCTAACGGTGTGATATCACACGAATCGACCGGCCCAAAACGTGAAATTATGTGCTCACCGAAATGTTCTCTCAATAAGTCCATTAATTGATGCGATGTGTGGGAAGTGGCACCGTCTTGCTGAAACCAAATGTCGCCGAGATCACGAGCTTCAATTTCAGTCATCAAATAGTCGGTTATCATGGCACGATAACGGTCGCCATTGACAATTACGTTCGCACCGGCATAATTTTAAAAGAAATATGGACCGATGATTCCACCGGCCCACAAACCACACCAAACCGTTGTTTTTTCTGGATGAAGTGGCAGTTCTTCAATCTCTTCAGGTTGCTCTTCGTCCCAAATGCGGCAATTTTGTTTTTTTACATACCCATTGAGACAGAAATGGGCCTCGAAAACGTCGGATCTTCTTGGAACTTTTCAAGAGCCCATAGAGCGAAGCGATGTCGCTTGGGAATGTCGAGCGGCTTCAGTTCTTGCACAAGCCGTTTCAATTTAAGATCTTGACGTAAAATGCGCCAAGTCGTTCCATACGTCAGTCCGAGTTGCTGCGAACGGCGCCGAATCGACTCTCTACGGTCTTCGTGTACACTCTCAGCTACGGCCGCTATATTTTCTTCACAGCGTGCTGGACGTGGTCTATTCGGTCGAATATTATCCAATAATGAATGCTGGGTCTCAAAATGGGTGATGGTGTTGCGAATAGTACGCTCAGTAGGCCGATTATGTTGACCATAAGTTGAGCGAAGTGCACGAAACACATTCCTCACTGAACGTGAATTTTCATAAATAGTATAGTTGAACAATTTGTAAACGTTGTTCACGCGTAAGTCTTTCCATTATGAAATGCCAAACAATACTAAACAAAAATAACATGACAGCATGACACGACTCACACGTGATCTGTCAAAAAAGGCTATTGAAAAAAGTATCTCTACTTGGATCACCCGTTACTTACCGTTTTCCGGACGCTGAAAGATGTGGCCACTTGTTTTCGTCGCTAATACTGTGATGTTGATGATGGTTATTATTCTCCTTTTTTTTGTACTCACTCACTAACATTTCATAAATTAGCAATGAATATCTGAGGCAATTTGAGGTAAACTATGCAATATAATGAATTTTATATTAAAAAATTACTTTATAGTTAAAGCAGTATTTCAACTAGCAAAATTTATGTTAGTCATATGTTCAATTATAACTTCAAAATTATTGTATTTTTTTTTTTGGGTAATTTACTTGTAAGTCGCTTTAACACTTTTAGTACTTATTGCGTGATAAAGATGAGATTCTGGGGAATGAATTCCGCGGGGAAGCGTTGGGTCACTCGCTTTTGCACGTGTAGGGGCTTAGGTCATCAGCACGCTTCAGCATACCTGTGATCTGTGCGTACGATCGAAACTGCAACTGGTCGTTGTTTCGTCTATTCAGAGATCGACTGGGTGAATTCGGCGTTTGCGAAGAGCAACCGAATTATTAAACAAATTTTGCGGACGCACTTCTTCGCCAATTCTATGTTTTCATAAATTTTATAATTCCCGATTATGCGTCCGCAATTTCTATGGATACACGAAAAACACGTTTTATAATTGCGAAAGAGATATATAATTTGTACGTACCTTTGTAGTTTTTTTTAATTTTTTAGTGTACTTGATTATTTCAATGCAGAATTGCATTGAAATGTCACTGCCTGTGAATGAATTGGTGCTAAAAAAAGGAAGATATAAAAATAAATACTCAGATCCACTTTACGGATTCCAAGCTAGGCCCAGAGGTACAATACGTTTCCCGTGATTTTAGAAAATGGTCGGTTCCTATTCATATGAGCCCTTAAAGTTCAGTGGCAATTGCAGCTGATCATAAAGACGTTTGGGCTACGTTAACATCTACGTCCGGTTCGAGTCTAGGGCTATTGTAGCGTCAGTTAGCTTTAAAATTTAACGAAACTATTCATTACATTTATTTTAAAGTGTTTAGGGTGTACGCTACAAAGTATTAATAATTTTAAATGAAGGCAAATGCCAAAAAACGTTCACCTTCCACATAAAATGTACAAATTGCCATTAACATTGGCAACCAACAATTTTAGGCACTCAACATTTGATGAGAGAAATGTTAAATTGCCACTTGTTAAATTTTATGAAAACTATATCCCGCAGTTCTAATAAGATAGTGTTTATCCTCATTCTACAAGGAAGAACAATTATCACACACACACAAAAGTATTCTCATGTCACCGCATAGCCAAGCAAGTGTGTAAGCACAAAAATCAAATGTTTCCTTCGTTTGGCTTCGTCTTCGTGACCTGAATGAATCACTCTTGTCTGCGAACATAATTAAATCCCTCGAAGGTGCGCTTTGCACAGAATTCACAATTAGGTTAGCGACTTCAATTGGATGTCAATATTCTGTTACTTGCTTGACTAATTGTTTGTATGGAGCGTAACTAAGCATCTATGTAAGTAGGTATGTAGTATTATTTTAAAGACGTTTACGAGTACAAGGATGATTGCACTTATGTGGCTTAATTCGCGGCCCCAGAGAAGTTAAGGCCGTTACGAATCACACAAGTAGAAATAAAATATCAAAATGTCGCACATGTCAAGCAGACAGTAGGCTGCAGACGTTTCTATGGGACCCCTTCAAATTAGGTGAGCTTTTTGAAATTGCTTGAATTTTTTTTTGTGTTTTATTAGTGTAGATGTGGAACACTTCACTTAGGGAAGGGTGCTTTAAGAAAAAAAAACTAGAAACACTTTTTGCAGTAGCCGATGGGGTTGAATATTTGAGGCATTTGCTACGTAGGTTTTGGTCCATAGAATTCAAGTACCTGTGAATTTAATTAAGTTATTAAATCTGCTCCAAAATTTTAGCGACATGTGATGTTTGTTTAACAGCTAATCTTATGACCGGGAAACGGATTTTGGCAAAACTAAAAAGTGTAATAAAGTGCACGACTGCGTCATACGAAAATATCTCGATACATGAGATGCGTTTTTATTCGCAAAATTAATCGAAAATGAATGGGGAAAAATTAGATTTTCTCAAAAACGGTACCTACGATTTAATTTGATTTAATTTCGCACATTGGACACTTTTAACATAATTGTTCGAATTACAGAAAATTATCAAAATCGTTTCGGCCGTTTTTGAGAAAACGAATTTAATTTAAATTTAAGAAAACCGTTATATGAAAATCGAATTATTTAAAAAATCGAAGTATGCAAATTTGTAAAATTTTAAAATTTTTTGAAGTTCCCTTAATTAGTTTTCGATATATTGCCGGTTTTATAAATTACCGTTAATCGATTTTTTTCCAAAAAATGAGTATGCTGAATTTTTGACTCCATCCCAAATATCCTTAGTACAAAAAGATAGAAATCCTTGCAAGCACTTTCAAGAAAAATAGTGTTAAGTGATTTTTACAAAAAAAAATTGTATGGCAGGTACCGTTATTTCTAAAGAACCTTTTTTACGAACGTTGAAGCAAATCCGTCGAACCGTTTCGCCATACGGCGCCCGGACAGACAGACCGACGGCCGGCATTGCGGTTCCACTTTTTTGGACTTCTCTACAGTCGTAATCATCCCTCATACTTAGTTAGAGTTCGAAATTTCCGCACGATCGTAATAACTTTCTCTTTAGTACACTAATGTATACGAGAAAGTTAAAAAAGGCACAAATTCCATTTATTGAAAAGAAAAAATGCATTTTTAAGCATTATTATCACCCTTATTCTACTTGTATAAACGCCATTAAACGATAGGTGGCGCTTTTTAAGTCGATTCATTTCCAGTGCTACCATCCTTCGGATGTAGATCTTAGATCTGAAGAAATTAAAAAAAAATAAAAAATTATAAGTCTGTTTTAAATCAAATAAATTAATAATAAAAGACATTTTAAGGGATTTTAATTTTCATTTACTCTTTTTGCCCTATGAACTTTCAACTGACTGAAACATAAATATAAAAAAATATTAGAAAACACATTTAATCTAATATTGCAGATTGGCTTTGGCTTTTCAGATCTAGTAACATATTTGTCCAACTAAGCAGGGTAGTGGCACCAGTTCTCAAACAATTTACCAAAAACAGTTTTGAAAATTGAATAAGCTGTAAAAAATACTTGCATTGAGGTATATATATATTGTAAATTAATTCTGATAGAATTATGTTTATGCCTCATAGCAGTTATTTAATTATTATTGTTTAAAATAATGCACAATCGAGAAACATCGACTTTTTCCTATTCCCGAACACACATGAGACTCTTGAAACGCCATTATATCCACAAAAACTGACTTTTTGGTGTGCTCTATGGGTTGGTGGAGTCATTGGGCCATACTTCTTCCGAAACGATACTGGAGAGTCAGTTACCATTAACAAGACGGCGCTACATGCCACACAGTGCACGTCACAATCGATTTATTGAAGGAAACATTCGATGAGCGCATAATTTCGCGGAATGGTCCTGTCAATTGGCCACCAAGATCGTGTGATTTGACACCATTGGATTATTTTCTTTGGGAAAATGTGAAGTCGCTCGCCTACGCCAACAAACCAGAAACGTTAGGGGATTTGGAAGCCAACATTCGTGGCGTTATTGCCGACATACAGCCTGAAATGCTTGAAAAAGTGGTTGAAAATTGGACCTCTAGACTTGTCTTTATTCGAACCAGCCGCGGCGGCCACATGCCCGAAATCATATTTAAACATTAATGGCATAAAATGGTCCTTCCAATAAATTCAAATTAATTGACATTAAAAAGATTTTCGTGTGTTTTATTTCAATTCGAAGTTCTATACCTCTAAAAAAACACCTTGTATAATAAATTAATAACCCCGAGCTTGAGTAAACCGATACAAAAAACATAGAAAACAAATCAAGTGTTATATCTAGATTAAATGATTTGGATTTCTTTAGAAACATCGCGTTTGGAATCCCCACCGACTGCCTTTTCGATTTAATATAGGAAAAGGCTGACATTACATTCAATATAAAATATGAATGAATATAAATTTTATAAAGAAATTTACTCAGCGTAGAGAATTTTTTGCGTAGATAGGGTTTAAGAGCTGTGGATTATACCACGGAGACAGAACAGATTATTACGATCTGAAAAATTAGCTTTCGAAAAGTTATAACAACATTAGAGTAGGTGTTCAAATAAATTTCAAAAAAGAGTTTTTTATGGTGAAATGGTGACCACTTGGACGTTAAGTCTAATTCAAAGTTTAATAATTGGACATAATGTTCAAATGTTTGATATAGACTTAAAAAGTTTACTTTTGCATAAATATTTATTTCCTTATTCATCTAAGTACAATACACACAATTCATACGCAAATAATGCGAAAACGAAAGATAAATTAAAAGAAATAATAAATATAGGTCAAGATAATTATCACCCTTCCGTTCTCCCCGCCTTCGCCACTGGGTGTACGAAAGGTATTGGAATAAACAGGATGTCTGCAATAAGATTGCATGTTAAACATAACTCAATAATATTTTCCAATTGAACTCACCCATAAGCACTTCTGGTCCTTACTAATTAATGATTAGTTTCACATGTCGTTATGTGATATACACCCCCGTAATCATTCGTCATTCCTGGACGTTTTTAGTCAACAGGCATTATCCCAGCAATTAATAATTCATTAGCCCAAGTAACGCTGGGTCAAAGGCGCTGAACGAAGGACCCTTATTAATGTCGCTAATGGATGGCGTAAATTGCTGTCGCCTGCCGTTGTAATTATTTTCGACTTTTTGATTTAAATGCGGCTTGGCCTTTGCTCGTGACAAATGGTATTTTAATATAATGTTTTTTTGTTGTTGTAGGCTTAGAACTTTTGGCACAAATAAGAATTTAATTAGACGGGTATTAGCGAACGTTTTTGAGTTTCGTTTAGTATTTGAATGAACATTTTTCGCGCGGTTTAATGGTGTTTATAAGAAATGTCATTCTTTAATGCAATTTAACTTTTATTTTAAGGACAAACCTTGCCATTCTCGACATACATAATAAATAAATTTCAAAAGAATGCAGAGCAAGCCAAGCAAACAAAATGCTTTTCGACATTATCATTGGCAGGTGCCACAACCACATCAGCAAAATTCCGAAGTGGAAAACAAACGTATGCCATCATGCACATATGAGTCAACTAACTGTACAATTCAACTTGAGTGCAATTCCAGTGCTAATACTACATGAGTTTGTCAGTCACGCAAAGGTGTGTCATGCTGGTAGAAACAACCCTCCTTTATGTTGTCAACATGGTAATTAATGGCGCTTGGCAATTGGAATGTAGTCTTTCTACATATGCTCATAGTAGGGGAGAAGTTGTACCATCACTACGTAGGCAATTAAAGCTAAAATGGCATACGGCAATTTTAGATTCAATTTGAAATGGCGTTGAACCCTTGAATGGTCATATGGTTCATGATTTCAAAGAGACAATCGATGCTTGACTAGTTGAAAACAAAACAAAAATTTTGTTTTGGGTTAAAGACCGACTTTTCCTATTTATTAAACGAAAACTATTTAATTTACAGTGCTACAAATTCCATAGCCGCTAGGGTTCTGCTTTCACTGAAGCAAACAAAACAGAATTCATGTGTTTTTTAACTTTCTCGTGTACATAAGTATACTAAAGAAAAACTGAGTATGAGGGATGATATTACGACTATAGAGAAGTCCAAAAAAGTGGGCCCGCCAATGCCGTCCGTCCGTCTATCTGGCCGTGCGCCGTATGGCGAAACAGTTCGACGGATTTGCTTCAAAGTTCGTATATAAGGTTCTTGGGGTTACATCTCGGGGCATCTTTCTATTTTTTGCTTTATCTTTTAAAATAACGGTAACTGCCATACCATTTTTTTGGGAAAATCACTTATCACTATTTTTCTCGAAAGTGGTTCTAAGAATTTCGGTCTTTTTTTGTACTAAGGATACTTAGGATTGGGTCAAAAATTCTGCATACTCAGTTTTTGGAAAAAAAATCGATTAACGGTATTTTTTAAAATGGGAAATATCTCCAAAACTAGTAAACGGAACTTAAAAAAAAATTACAGTTTTTTTTATACTATAAACTCAAACAAATCTGCGTACTTAGATTTTTTAAATAATTTTTTTTTATTTTTTTTTCGTATAACGATTTTCTTAAATTTAAATTAAATTCGTTTTCTCAAAAACGGCTCTAACGATTTTGGTAATTATATGAAAATTGTAGGTGCCGTTTTTGAGAAAATTAATTTTTTTAAAACCTAAAAAATGGTTTAAATAAATTTCTCACCATTAATTTTCGATTCATTTTGCGACTCAAAAACGTATCTCATGTATCGAGAAAGTTTCGTATGACGCAGTTGTGCACTTTATTTTTCTAGAAAATGATTCCAAGGATGTTGGTCTTTTTTTGTACTAAGGAAACTTGCGATGGGGCCAAAAATACTGCATAATCAGTTTTTGCAAATATATACAAATAACGGTAATTTATATAACCGCCAATATTTCAAAAACTAAAAAAAGGAAATTCCCAAAAATTTGACTACTTTTTTATGATGTTTAGTCGAACAAATCTGCGTACTACGATTTTTGAAATAATTTGTTTTTAATTCTTTTTTCTTTTAACCATTTTCTTAAATTTAAAATTAGGAATGGCTCTAAAGATTTTAAATTAATTTGGAAGAATTATGTTTCTGTATCCATGGCAGTTGCGCCGGCGAAACTTGTATTCACGGGAAATTCAAGTATCAATTGAGGACATGACTACAGAGAAAACTTCTTCTGAACCATGCCTAGTAAGCTCATCGGAGATCTCATTTCCCTGGATGCCATTGTGACCTTGGATAAGATTCATTGCGTTCAGCTTTCTGACCAAATTCAAAGAAAGCTTAAGTTCGAGCACTAACTTGGACGAGGTAAGAGGTTTGAGCAACGCAACAAATACTTCTAGAGCTCCCCCCGTAGTTCACAATATAGCGCATATCCATTAGGATGGCGAAAACCTCCGCTTGGAAAACAGACCCATGTTTAGGTTTAATATTTTCGCAATCCACAAACCTACCAGCACCAGACCACAGTCCGGTTTTGGAGCCATCTGTGAAAACTGATCCATCTGATATTTTCTCCGCAAAAAAAAATTTTCCGATTAAACTTATAATTAGAGGTAGGTACACCATTAAAAAATTTACATAAAAAAAACCTTCCACTCAATAAAATTGAAGCTAATTCTTTTGTGTATTTTATTTCATTAAAATGGGTAAATCATCCGCTTAATAAAACTCACCATTTACAGAGAATAAAATAAATAAATAAAATAACATAATCAGCAGACTATGTACGAGTGTGATGATAAATAAAAAGTGATTGGATGAAAGAACCCATCGAAAGGACAAAATATGCAGCAATTTTTACGACTCACCCACATGATGAACATTCAACGACAGTGTGTCAGAAGATTAAGTGAATCCCCCATTGTGCTTACCTGTGTCCTGTGAACAACGAAAGCTCATAAAAAAAATCGCAACGATAAAAATGTCCTTTGCGCTACGTAAATCTTTTAATCGCATCACGCGCTCGGTCACGCTTTTCTTTTCATGACGTTGTGCTTTTTTTTCTTTTTTTCTATTTAGCTACGGGGAGTAGACTTGTTTATTTTTACAGGCAACAAAATCACCTCAACACGGTGGGATAAAGGAAACAAAATAGCAGTCTTTCTCATTTTTTGCACCCTATACGACTGTCATTGGATTTACAGCTTGCAACAGAAGTTGTTATCATTTTGCACCTGAACATGAATGCACATTTTTAGATTGAAATATAGTTTGAGTTTTTTGAGGTCGTTCATCTTTGGTATATCCTTGAATAGATGCATATCTCAAGTGACGTAATCTGCGTTGATGTCTGCGCATTTGACTGCAAAAACAGTCCTATTGAATTCATGTTTTAAAAATGTCCACCACGCTCTCGTGAATTTTTAAGAAATGAAATTGTTGCCAGACCTCTATTGCAGGGTCAAAAAATCGAAGCTCCAACATGAACAGTACATAAAAAATAGAGGATAGTCGCTGTCATCATGGCACTTATCGCTTATCACAGCTCCAACAACGCAGCGCAGACACAGCGCTAAGCAGGTAAGATCATAAGCTCTACGAGTCGAACCTCAACTGTTTGATTAGGTCACAAAAAAGGAGACCACCTAAACATCAGTCTCTTAAATATCGCGTATGAGATGAATTTTCACACTACGACAGAACCGGCACAGGACCCAAGAAGTACAAAATGATATTGACTATCTTTTCAGGTCTTAAAGCCGCACATAACGGAGTCACGTCCAGTTTTGGCATCTCTACGGAAATCGTCCATTGTATAGGATGAGACTGCTGTATTAATAACGGTAAAGACTTTACACAGACCTTTCACTTCAAAAAAGTGAGGTGATATTCCGGCTATGTAAGGGACTATGTTCTCCTCGGCTCTACTATCACATGGGAAAATGACATCTCTTCAGAAATCACGGACGTATATAAACAATCTTCGACTCCCATCGGTAAAGAGGCGAGTACTTGCATTGCGCAAATGGAGCCAGTTAGACTAAGACTGCGCTAATTGGAGAAACCAGAGAGACCACCAAAATGCGAAATGTGGAATGCTCTACCATGCCCTTTACACTATAAATTACAGAAATTTAAAACCAACGTGTATCGTCATCTTCCTTTCTATTTATAATCTTATCCCTTTGTGCCACTAACTTTCAGTGTTCCACGGACAGGTGGAAAGTACAAGTTAAACTTATTTTTTTTTGGTTCTGAAACACCTCAATAATTAAGTGATTCAAAATCGGGAGCCCTGCAGATATTTTTTGAGGTCGAACCGGCGAACACCACAGACTGACCAGTAGTAATGCTGGTAATTCCTCTAATCCTGATCAAATAAACTGCACGACTGCGTCATACGAAACTTTCTCGATACATAAGATGCGTTTTTGAGTCGCAAAATGAATCGAAAATTGATGGTGAGAAATTTATTTAAATCACATTATAGGTTTTAACAAATTTTATTTTCTCCAAAACGTCACCAACGATTTTGATGTCATTTCGCACATTGGACACTTTTAGTATAATTGTTCGAAATACAAAAAATTATCAAAATCGTAAGAGCCGATTTGTTCGAGATTATAGTGTAAATAAAACTGTAAATTTTTTTGAAGTTCCATTTATTAGTTTTCGAGATATTGCTCGTTTTATAAATTACCATTAATCGATTTTTTTTCCAAACACTGAGTATGCAGAATTTTCGAACCCATCCCAAACATCCTTAGTACAAAAAAAGACCGAAATCCTTTGAACCACTTTCGGGAAAAATAGTGATAAGTGATTTTCACAAAAAAAATTGTATGACAGGTACCGTTATTTTAAAAGATAAAGCAATAAATAAAAAGATGCCCTGAGATGTAACCCCAAGAACCTTATATACGAACTTTGAAGCAAATCCGTCGAACCGTTTCGCCATAAGGTGCCCGGACAGGTAGACGGGCAGACAGACAGACAGACCGACGGACGGCATTGGCGGACCCAATTTTTTGGACTTCTCTATAGTCGTAATATCATCCCTCATACTCAGTTTGAGTTCGAAATTGTCGCACGATCGCCATAACTTTCTCTTTAATATACTTATGTATGTATACGAGAAAGTTCAAAAATTGTGCATTCTATTGCGTTAAGGGATTGATAAAGTAATTAGTAAATTTATAATAATTATGAAAATATGTTTGTTATTTTCATATTCCATCATCATTCGATGCGCTCCATGCCTCTTCCACTCTCACATACCACACCAATAATTAATTCATTTTTATACCCTATCCTAAGGGTATATTAATTTTGACACATAGTTTGTAACACCCTATAATATTCTTCGTAGACCCATAAAAGTATATATATTTATGATCAGGACGAAATCCTAAGACTATTTAGCAATGTCCGTCCGTCCGTCCGTACGCAATTTTTAGGCCTTTAAAATTAAGCTAGGAAGCTGGACTACATATTCCCTTGGGCTCCGAAATGGTTAAGTGTAAACATTTTTTGAATACGCCCACTGCCACGCACACAATTTAGAAAAAACCGAATATTTTAACACATATTTATCCCATATCCTAAGGGTATATTAATTTTGACACATAGTTTGTAACACCCCTTAATATTCGCCGTAGACCCATAAAAGTATATATATTTATGTTCGGGACCAAATCGTAAGACTATCTAGCAATGTCCGTCCGTCCGTCCGTCCGTCCGTATGCAATTTTTAGGCCTTTAAAATTAGGATAGGAAGCTCAAATTTGGACCACATATTCCCTAGGGCTCCGAAATGGTTAGGTGTAAAAATTTTTTGAATACTGCCACGCCCACAATTTAGACAAAACCGTTTTAAAGCTAAAGTTAGAAAGATAGAGTGTTACAACCTTCACAAGATATGTAGGCACTGCCCTCCTTTATAAGTTTGTCATATAACAAACGCCTACTTTTTGTGGGCGTTTTTTACTAAAATGCTGTTTTCTTCGAAAATTTTCATAGAAAGCGAAAAAAAATGTTTAACAAGAAATTTACCAACATTTTTTCCAACATATCGACCATACAAAGTTTTTGGCCACGCCCACTTTTTGGGGGCGTTTTTTTTTCAAAAAAACTTTTTTTTTTATTTAATTAATAGAATGAAATAAAATCTTCTTGATGCTTTTTTCTTTGGGGCATATAGGGATATGGATAGGGTATCATACTGTTTGCCCCCAGCGGACTGTAGCCTTTCCTTATGTTTTTGTTTAAATTTAGTGATTGCTAAAACTATTTCAGAGTGAATTTAAAAAAATAGTTTGAAACTTATGATGCAGATATGCTGAAATGTATGCAACTAAAGAGATAGACGAAAGGGTTAGAAAGGATAATTATAATTCGTTATAATTAAGGGTTATTGATAATTTACAACTTATTTGGTGCGAGGCAATTTTTTTTTCATACATGGATATCCACTGATGTAGGTTGCTCACTTAAAGGCAAATGAAAACTAATTTACATTTTATACTGGAATTTTTGGTAGGAAATAGACTGGAAAGTGATTAAAATCGATGCACAAAATTACATCCATACCTATACAAGAGTTTGTGCTAATCACGAGGCATCTATCGCAAATTGACGCGATACTGATTGTGATACAGTGGATATTCTAGTTCTAAGTCCACTGCTCAAATACATCGCTGAAGTGTGGAAATTTGGTATTTTTTAAACTTTGACTTAGACATTGAAGGATATGCTGATTGACAATTGACAGATGAATGCAAATGAAAGTTTCATTTAAAATGAATAAATTTTCCATAAACCCTTTAAGAGACGCAATCTCGAATTGATATCTTTTTGTTGTTTTGGTTGTTTTGGGTTGTAGTCATTCAAATTAACTGAGTGGCATTTGTTTTGTTTTAGGTTAACTGAAGCGCCATAGAGCCCTCAGAAAAGTATGGTATTGCATTGTGATTAGAAAGCGATTATCTGAGGTGACAAGTACTTAGACCTAGTGGCAAAAATTATCCACAGAACTGTTAGTTTACATCGAAACTTAAATTGCTGAGACTACCAGTGCTTTTAGCAAACTGAAGATCAATCTGATTGAGATAATCTTCAGTTTCTGGCAAAAGCCGGATAATCGCCAATAAAGTGCGTCATCTTCCAAACTGGACTTACAAAAGTTGCAGTTTCTAACCCAAATCATTTTAAGATGCTCGTTGAGATGACTGGAACCAATGATAAAGTCAATTACGGATTTTAAGTTACCTCTATTCAGTGCTCGCAGATATTTAGATCTGCAGAATTTTGGACAATTTAAGTGTCTGCATGATGTGATTTGGAATGGTCTCGGAACATTGTAGACGTAGAAGCTCAATCATCTTACTTTTATGAACCGATGACAGCATTCAATAGATAGTTGTGAGCTCAGATAACTGTATGACCCAGGTTAGAGTAATAGAGTAACTGCTTTAAAGACAGTAATTTGTCTGCCTAAGGAGTCAGATAAATGGAATCGATAATCATTTAATTAGACTCCTGCCTCAGAAAGACCATCCGTGGGGGAACCATCTGTAAATACGATTCCAGGCAGTCAGGAAAGAGGACTCGACTCGTAAACGGAACTCAAAAATCATTAATAGGCACATGGAGTCGAATAAGCACACTAAACTTCCATTCGCCCATATTAATCTGCCACGCAAGTATCATACACATGGGATAAGGAGCGTTACTAATAACAAAGAACTGCCGGGGGATTAAACAGAGCATAAAGCGCAATATGTTTGCAACCATTGGTAAGGTCTAAAATACACGTATATATCCATTTAAGCAGTCTGGTCTCTTTACATAACCCATGATTAGCTGGACAGGACAGGCTTCTAGCCTGTAAGTTGATTTTCCCGAGCGGTGGGAATAAAAAAAATCTTTTTTTTATCGAAATTAATCCACTTTATTATAATAAATGAGTATATATGTAATTGCACTAAATGTGCAGTAAAACTTAATAGAACTAACTGAGTGAACCGAGTCTGAATTGAAACTGAATTATTAATTTTTATCTGAATTATTCTGTGAGTGTTTCTCATTCAATTTTGATGACGCTGCACCAAGCCACTAACCTGTGGGAAAGGAAATGCAGGTATCGGGTGTTTAAAATTATGTCTGCGCGTGTAGCGCAAAAATGCTTAGGTCTGCGAATAAATGGCTGCGCGTGTACATAACTGCACATGTGGGATTAGTTTTTGGAAAGAGGGGGTGGAAGGGGACAGCTCTGTTAAAAAGTAATATTGCTTATAGAAAATGGTGGATAATGAGGGGCTTGGAGAGTAGTGGGTGTGGCGAGAGGAAGTGAAGTCACCGACGTAACACATCCCCCCTTAAGACTCTGCTCCGAAGAATCCGAATTCTTAATTTCGACTTTAATATTGGCCCTAGTTTTCTTATTTTTTCATAAAAGGTAACCGATCAATAATGTAATCAATATAATGATTAATAGGATAGACGTCCCAATGGTTGTATGTTCGTGTAATGCATTTCTGACTTTAATCTCTTTAATAATTTTACTATTTTCAACGTGTTTTATATGCAAATCTTCCACAGAATAATTCATTACAGTTTTTTTTATAGTTATATTACTGAAATTTGGTATTACAATGTTATCGTTTTTGACAATATTCTCGTAAAAGACATCATTTATTCGTATAAAACAATTTTCAAATTTAATTAAGTTATTATTTCTTACATTTATAGTATAATAATTACAATTATGATTAATTCTAGTGTTTGGTAAATTCTTAGTTATGATAACATTGTTAGTTGATTGTTTAATTTCTTCATTCTTATTTTCCTTAAAGTTACAATCTGAATGTTCTTCTAATAGTTGTGAAACACAATGATCTTTAATAGGTTTTAAGTTTCTCTTAAGAACTACATTTTCTTGATTTTCGTAAATATTTTTATTATTGATAATTAAAATTCGATAATTCGTGTCTATCTCAAGACCTTCTTTATTAGGGATTGGTTCCAAAATCATTCTATAATATTGCGATTTCGCGTAGTTTGGAAGCATAAGCACAAATATAATTGAATTTTCATGTAAAACAACTGAGCTTTATATTTACGAGATCTTTAAACGTTATATTATTTTCGTTGGCTTCTTCCTGCGTTAAAATGTCTTGTCCTAGAACTCCTAATCTGCTAAGTAATAAATTTGTTTTGATCTTCCTGCCTTGCTTTCTGAGTATCTGAATGTCGTACTGTATTTGAAAGATGTGCTGAATATTTTCTATTTCCTCTACTTCTCGATTTAGTGTGTTTGCGAAACTATCTAGTTGGTCCCTGATACGTGTCTGTTGTTTGTTTATGTGTCTTGTAATGTTAGTCATTTGTTCGTTCAAATTAGTGTTTATTCTGATTTGGTCGTTCATACTGTTAATTAAATTATGATTATTCTGTTCGTTTGTAATTAGTCTAGCTTTAATTTCCTGCTCATCTTCAGAATCTATTGTTCCTGCTAAGTATTTTAATCCTTTTCCAACTACATCAACTAGTCCGCGTCTATTTCTGTGGGGTACAAGGTTTTTAATTTCGTCTTTGAGTGTCAAAAAGTTATGTAAAAGAGTTGGGTATTGTGTTTTGTATGTTAGTCTCTCAATGTTGTCTGAAATTAGCATTAAGTTTTCCTCATATTGCGTTAAATTAATAATAAGTAAAATCTTTTTATAGTTTGTTATAACTTCGATTTTATTGTCTCTTATCATAATGAATCCGTTTCCGTTATCCATATTCTGAATTTCGATTGATTGGCTTTTACTGATAGTAAATAAGCTGAAGAAAATTAAACTTGTCAGTCCTACGGCCGTCGTCCGTTTTTTCGTTTAGGAATTCTGAAAAAAAATGTTATGCATTCTCGTATTTATATTTTCTCTTGACCTGTGATTTATAAAATTTGCTGCCTTTTTCATCCCTGACATAATCTTTATCAATAATTTCTGGGTTTGATTTCTTATGAGTTGGTTCAAGTTTATTGCTATCCCTATTTTTTAAATATTTTTTCTTTTTAGTTTTTCGTTTGTTAAGTCTATATCATTTTTGTTTATACCCTATCCTAAGGGTATATTAATTTTGACACATAGTTTGTAACACCCCTTAATATTGGTCGTAGACCCATAAAAGTATATATATTTATGATCAGGACCAAATCCTAAGAGTATTTAGCAATGTCCGTCCATACGCAATTTTTAGACCTTTAAAATTAAGCTAGGAAGCTAAACTTTGGATCACGTATTCCCTAGGGCTCCGAAATGGTTAAGTGTGAACATTAATTGCCACACCCACAATTTAAAAAAACCGTTTTAAAGCTAAAGTTAGAGAGATAGAGTATTACAACCTTCACAAGGTATGTAGGTACTGCCCTTCTTGATAAGTTTGTTTTATAAAGTTTTTTTTCACTAAAATGCTGTTTTCTTCGAAAATTTTCGTAGAAAGCGAAAAAAAATGTTTAACAAGATATTTACCCAATACTTTTTCCAACATATCACCCATACAAAGTTTTTGGCCACGCCCACTTTTTTTTTTAATTAATAGAATGAAATAAAATGCTAGCCATCATCTTCTTAATGCTTTTTTCTTTGGGGCATATTGGGATATGGATAGGGTATCATACTGTTCGCCCCAAGCGGACTGTAGCCTTTCCTTATGTTTTTGTTTAGTTTTCCTATGTATTTCTCCTTATTTTTGTTGACTAGCTCAATAATCATGGGATAGTCTTCGCTGGTTATATTTCCCTTCAGGAAGTCTATTGGTATTCTTTTAGTTGTCGAATGGATTGTTTTATTAAAAAAGACTTTATCACGAAGAGTGTCTTTATAAGTTTCGTCAGCTCTGAATGTACGGATATGCTCGTTAAGAGTGGAGTGAAATCTTTCGATGTCTGAATTCCCTGTATGGTGATAAGGCGTGGTAATATGAAGATCAACGTTATTTTCTTTGAGAAATTCTTTTACCAAAATTGATGAAAATCCTGACTCTCCATCTGTTATTAATTTTTCTGGGGTACCAAATGATGCAAATCTGCATTTAAGAGTTTTCAGTAATGCTATCCAGGTTCTGTGTTTGATTTCTTGCATGGTGACGTATTTTGTGAATTTATCTATCATTGTTACGTACATTAAGTTGATATTTGCATACCATATATCGATATGTAATATTTGATTTGGTTTGACTGGAGTTTCGTAATTTTTAGTGGAATTTTATATGGTTATCTTTCGTACTTTGATTTGTTGCATACCTCGCAATTGTTAATGAATCTTTGAATTTTTTCTTTTAGATTTGGGGTGTAATATATATCTTTTATTTCCGCGTAAGTTTCATTAACTCCCCTGTGATTTAATGAATTGTGTGTCTGTATAATAACATGGGCTTCTTTTTCTGGGTCTGTGAGGTCTCCTAGGAATTTGCTGCACTTAACGACTCTTAAGGATTTATTCTTGCTGAAATATTTTATATAAACTTCCTGAAATTTTGGAGAAAACTTCTACTATTCCTTTTGGAGGGATACATTTTTTTATGATGTCCAAAATGAGATTTTCGCTAAAGACTTTTACTTCTATAACTATTCCCTTTTTTCCAAAAGCATAGTATGTTTTGTGGTTGCTAGCATTATTGGTGCTGTTCAATATTATTTGGGTTTTGTACAAATTAACAGGTGATTCAACAATAGGAATATAATCACTACTGTCTTCATCAGCGCTGTGAACAGTGGCTAAAATGGATTGTTCATCTAGGTTATTTTCTATGGTTCTATCAGTGAGATCCTCTACATTTGCATTTTAAAAAACCTCCATTCTAGACAGACCGTCCGCGACTTGATTATCCTTGCCCCGTACATATTCCATATCAAAGTTATATTCTTCCAGTTTAACCTTCCATCTTTGTAGTTTAGCATTTGGTTCTTTTAATGAACTTAGCCAAATTAGGGGTAGATGGTCAGTTCGTATTGTGAACTTCCTTCCATAAAGGTAAGGTCTAAAATATTTTGTCGCCCATACAACAGCCAGTAGCTCTTTCTCGATGGTTGAGTACCGAGTCTCGTGGTCATTGAGGGTACGACTAGCGTAACACACCGGATGGTTTTCCTGTGATAGAACGGCACCTACAGCAAAATTAGATGCGTCCGTTGTCAGAACGAAGCTTTAAAATTTTCAAAACTTTCAATGTAATCTGAATCATTGATATTTATTTTTGAATTTTTCTTTAGAAACGCTGTCATTGGTTTTGCGACTTTACCGTAGTCTTTTATAAACTTACGATAATACCCTGTTATTCCGAGAAAGGCTTTTATATGTTTGGTTGTTCGTGGTAGCTTGTAATCTCTTATTGCCGCGATTTTATTAGGATTGGGTTTGATACCGTTAGTTGTTACTATATGTCCTAGAAATTCGGTTTCTTTTTTTAGAAACTCACTTTTATCAAGCTGGACTTTTAGGTTAACTTCCCTCAATCTTTCAAATAATTTCTTTAACGAAATTATGTGTTCGGAAAGTGATGTTGAGAAGATGATAATGTCGTCTAGGTAAACAAGACATATCTTCCCAATAAAATCGGAGAGGACTGAATTCATCAGCTTCTGGAAGGTAGCCGGCGCATTCTTCAAACCAAATGGCATACGAACGAACTCGTAATGTCCATTGTTGGTCGAAAAGGCCGTTTTCTTTACATCTTCCTCTGCTATTTCGATCTGTGGTGAAGTATCTTATCTTCGACCCTTAGCCAGGTCTAATGTGGTGAAGTATTGCGCTTTACCTAGTTTATCGAAGATGTCATCGATATTGGGGATGGGGAACTTATCATGTACCGAAACTTCGTTTAGCTTCCGATAATCGATGACAATTCTCCATTTCTGCTTTCCAGAAGCATCCCTCTTTTTTGGGACGATCCAGATAGGCGCGGAAAATGGCGAGCTGCTGGGCCTGATAATGCCCTGCTCTAGCATCTCATTTATTTGGCGAGATACCTCGTGTCTATGTACCTCTGGGTACCTGTAATTTTTCGTATAGATAGGAATCTTGTTTACAGTCCTTATCCTGTGCTTAATTGCATTTGTAAACGTTAGATCGCTACCTTCTTGATAAAAAATTGACGAGTATTGAGAAACAAGGTTGGTTATTTCCCTTTTCTCTTCGACGTTGAGGTGATCGGTTCTTATCTGTTCAATAACCGGATCCCTACTCGTTTCTGTATGGTATGTTTCCAATGTTGGTATATGTTTTTCATAATTTTCTATTGTGTTTTCATCTTCTTTGTTAAAATAAATTGGAATTTCTTTTTCGTTAATAAGTAGAAGCCTTCTGTTATAGTCGAGGATTGCTTTTAATGGTAATAAAATGTTGTTTCCAATCAAGCCGTTAAATGTGTTATGAAATTTGTACTCGAGAAATTCTGCGGTCTTATTTAACGCAACGAATTCCTCGAACAGTGGGATTCATACTTTCTTATTTACATATATCGGTGTACTGGTTGTTAAAACCTTAATGGGTTTGTGGAGATTAATTTGCCATTTGGGATGGCACACTCCTGGGTTAAGAATACTAGTTTCTGACCCTGAGTCAACTAGTATCCTAAGTGTATATTTATTGTCTTTTGTTCTTATAACTATATATGGTAGTTGGCCTGAGGGCTTTTTTCCCGAAAATCCGAAATTCTAGGTATTTACCTGTATTTGGTAAGAACTGGACACTGTGTCCATTGGTTCGACTGTGTTGTTATTGTTATTGAACCTTTGATTCATACTACGATTTTATTGATTATTATGACTATTGTTATTAAATCTGCGATTCGCGCTTTGATTAGATATGTTAGTTTGTTCGTTGTTGTTAAATCTGTGGTTGTCTAGTCTATTTGGGTTGTTTCTAAATATTCCGGAATTATATGAGTATCTGTATTGCCCACTATTCTGGTGACTATTGTTGTTATTGTTATTCCTACTATATCCTTGCATATTATTTGGTAGTTGCGAGTTCCTATCAAGGTTTGATCTTACCCTTTTGCTATCCCTGTTTCATAGAGGATTTGCATAGCCTCTTCTAAGTTTACGGGGTTTCTGCAATATAAAAAACCCTTCATCGGTTCTGGTATTTTACTGATAAAAATGCGTAAGGCAGACATACAGTTTTGTTCTATCTCTAAAGATGCATTATTTAAATTAGTTATCCTAACTTTATTATTTAGGCGCCTTAGCATTTTTTTTATGTCGTTATAGTAATCTTGGCAGTTATTTTAATATGGAAGAGCTCTAAGGTCATCGTATAATTGCTCTACTGTATTCCTGTCGCCGAAATATTGAAAGAATAATTTTTTTACCTCATCCCAATTTTTTACTGAATTGTTAATTTCAATTGCCTCGCGAACTCTATCTGTTAGTTTACTTTTAATAATGTCAAAAAATATTAGTTGTCTTGTTTCGTCGTACTGGCCTAGTCTAGGAAATATCCTATCCACTAAATCTATAAAATTATATAGGTTTTTGAAGTTTTTTTTTTCACACTTTTCTTATAGGAAATTTTGTACTTAAACGAAGTTTTGATATGTCTTTAGATTTTCACTTTTATTTGTGTGTTCTTAAGCGAACGTTTTTGGTTTATCAGTATAATTCCTGTGTTCTTAATCGAACGTTTTAACAGGCTTTCACTTTATTATTTATGTGTTCTTAAGCGAACGAATTTAACTTATCACTATAGTCCACAAATTCTTAAGCGAATTTATCGCGAACTTTATACCGTTTACCGACTGCGCCAATTATGTGGTTCCCGAGCGGTGGGAATAAAAAAAATCGGAAGAACCTTCTACCTTCTATAAGGAAAGGCACTATTTATCTTTGGCTTTGTTATTTATAAATCAAACAAATCTCTCCTTTTTCTACAATTCTATGTCACCTTTTTTCATATAATGTATTATTACAATCGAAGACTTTATTCTCAGTTATTATAGTTTTATAATGCTATGCTAATAAATTATTAAGTGTTTCTCACTTTCGACAGTAGTTCACCTTCCGACCCAGTTACCATTGCTTATATTTTTGCTTCCTTTTTTCAACAGTCGTTTGCAGATAGATCCTAAACTTCAGATTCATTTTCATTTGATTATCTGTCTATCTTCGTAGTTGGAACAAATGTTTCTTATCTCATGGAAAAAAGGTACAAGAACTGCGTTCTCACTTGGTGAAGTTGTTCACCCCGCCATGTTGTTTAAAAATGTGTTCCCCTAACATTTCCGTTTATTTTTTTCCTACATATTTTCTTTTCTCAAGGTTACTATCCCTAAATTTAGGACGGATAGAACTATGTTCTATTGCTAAACTATCTAATGCACCCATTGTAGGAAACTCTAAGTTTTCACTGTAAGTCAACTTAATCATCATGGCTTCTCTAATTATTCGCCGTGATTTGATTTTTCCGCCAATTGGCTTTAAGGTTTGAAGTTTGAAAATCGCTTTTATGTAGTATTTGAACCTGGTCTGCTTTCTCGCTTTGGCTATCTCTGGTATTCCGCAAGGCAGTCAACTAGATCACCTCCTTTTTATCTTCTCTTTTCATGATCTCGAAAATGTCATAAAATACTCCTCCACGTCGACGATACTCAATTTTGCAACGTAATCTCCCCATCTCCAGAATCAAGTCTCCATTTACTTCATAAAAATTCCATTAAACCTAACATACCCAAATGTCAATCTACAACCTGATCACGCAAGTGTGCCAACTATTATCTCGCTGGCCTTATCTCGTACACGATCTATCTACACATTATTATTGTTCAATCTATTTAATGAGATATTCCTTGAAGCCAACTCGCCAACTAGTGAACGAAGCTCGACTTTGTCAATAGGTTGCACTAAGAATTCTCCAGCTCTTATGTGAGCAAAAATTGCAAATAAAATTAGGAGACTCTGCTCCAGAGCAATGTACGTGGTACCATTTACGGCAGGGCATACATTGTATCCACTCCTCCCCGCCTTTATCATCGCTAAGCAATTCAAAACAAAAACTGCATTCTGCCTGGCTGTTAGGATCACATCTTTGCAATGAAGATGGTAAGGCAGTTGAAGAATCTTGCTCCCTTCAAAGCCTGGTCCTTTTTCTGCTGTGTTGCTTTAGATATCTCCAGCTCAGCTTTGTATGGTGATGCTGTGATCTTACATGAGAAACCAGATTTCCTACCCCTATTTGATATTTTTTTTTTAAGATGAGGGAAAGGTGAGATAAGTTCCGGATCTATAAAATGGCTTGGTGAGCTTTGAGACCTTTGAGACCTTTGAGTACTTTGGACGCTTGGATTATCGCGTGTATCTTCCACCGGTGGTATATGTTCCTGCTCACTAGTCCGCTCTTCGTCTAAAAAGTCGGTTTCTGTAAAAGTGTTCCGGTTAAAAGAGTAGATCCCAGTAGCTTTAAAACCATTAACGGCTAGTGAAGCGGTTTGAATTCGTAGCCTAACATCCATTCTTGCTCTGGGGAAGATTATCATTGGAGATTATAATAGATTATCAAAGTCGCCAGCTGCATTCATACATAAACATATTGTTATTAGACGTCCCCTTTTGGCTGATGTCAGTGCACTAATCTGGAATACTATTCCATATTAGGAACACACTCATATACCATATTAGGAACAGGGTGGCATCAAATAAAGTGAAAATTACCTTCACTATTTAACTTATCTAACTTAAATATTCACAGTTATTGAAAAGCTTGATGTTGCTAATAATTCCTAATAATACTTAAAAAAATTGTTGGATAAAGTCAAATTTAACCAGAAATATAGGGAAAGCAAACTTCACTTAACCCATAAACTTGTTTTTACAACAACTCACGTCTGCATTGATCGCCATGCACAGGGGTACTTACAGTTAATATGCGCATGAAAGAAAAGCTTTTCGTAAAATTTGTGGACACATATTTTACGTTGTTTCTGAGATATTGAACTATTCCATATTAGGAGCGTATTCCATAATCGGTACACTTTCTCATATTTCTAGAATTAAAGCAGTCAATATGCTCTTGGAAGTTTCCTCATTAATTTTATTACTATTTTCAAGGGTCGCCGAACCTATCTACCGCTTGCTAGCGCTAACCTCGCCCCTTTTAATTTCCACTATAGCACTTTTCGCCTTAAACATGATTCCTTTCCCTACTCTTAGTCTTAAGCCGTAGTAAGTAAATTATTTTAAGTTCTTTTTGGCTTTTATATTTATTAAGTAACTCCGTCCAGCAAACTTAAAATTAACTAAGATGCATTTACTATGTGTCATAGCACTTTAATCTGCAAGGTTTGATTTAACGAAACTATTCACTAAAACGTCAACCCTAGACATTAATCAGGCATTGATGTCAATGAAAGTGGTGGATGATGGGGCCCCGGAAAAACTCCAGCATAATGATAAGAGCTAGTTGACAGCACACAATTTTGAGCTAAGCTACCTCGAGTTTATCTACATCGGGGGATAAACATAAAATGTACATTAGGGTAAACTACAGAAAATGCGGTGAAAAGTTACCCTAGAAAACTACTGCTACTTCAGTTTGGCAAAACAAATCGGTTCAAATCTCCCGACTTGAGGAATAAAATGCGTGCTCTACAGAACTCTTATCCTGAAAATTCTTAATGATGGTGCTGAGAGCTAGACATGAAGCAGGAGAGAAGTGTTCACAAAAACGACATAATATTTTTTTCTGGGCGCGAGCGTAACATATGTTAAAGAAGGAACAACCCCGAGCTCTACAAGTACCCCAAGATGTGGGTGTAGTACCGAAGATAGAACACGTACTTCGGTCAAGGGGGTATTTAAGTTTCATCATCTAATCCCATGTCATATCAAACTACCGTTTTAACCCTTTCGGTATTTTGATTCCGTATGCAACAGCGACTTATCGTCGCACATCTAACGGTGCAAAATCATTTCTTTTGATTGCGTTTCTCCCTCTTATTTCTTTAGTGAACCTTTAGGAACAATTGAAAGAGAAGAAATAAAATGCGCGTTTGGTTAGAAAATTATTCGCTTCATTAGATGGATTTTCATTCGAATTAAAAATAACAGATATTTCGAGATTATAAAAAGTTATGTGAGTTTGTTCTAAATGTAATATTTGATCGCATAGTTATAGTATTTGCCCGACTTCGCTCCAGTTTTCATAAAATAGCCACGCAAACATTAGTTTTGCAATAAACCAATATTCTTTAACCGAGCGTCAATAGTCCCTAATTTAAGCAATGTTACCATCAAAATGTTGAAAGAATTTTTCAAATCGGGCAATTAGTTCTCTCCCGTTAGGGCCACCCCTTTACCGATCTCTCCTCCTTAAAACCTTAATGGAAAACATCTTCACAACATTCAAATACACAGGAAAATCAGGGGTTGAATGGTTTTCGAGTTATGGTTGGACGGACAGACAGACCGATAAGCGTTGTATTTTAAAGAGTAGTATGATATACAGTGTCAGACAATTCTATAGCAGTTGATAAATGAGCGAATAGCTATGGGATTAACTTAATTGTCGGCTAACAGAGCTATTTAATACTTAATTCGAATAGTAGATTACTACGTACTTACGTGGAGAGTCTCTGTCTGATATACAGAAGCCTTTAATCTTCTACAGTCCCGGAGACGCATCCTGGCTTGGTGATTAAAACGGATGTTCGATCTTCCTTGTCGTCTCTAAGCTGGGATTCGAAGATTCTCATGGCTGAAGCATTACTGTTCATTCGCTCGATGTGGCCGAACCAAGGTAGTCGAGGTATTTTGATTTTGAACATCCACATCTTGGTACAGCTCATCGAGTTCTCGGTTGTATCTCATTCGCCCTTCTCGCCAACAGGGTCATATATTCTTCGAAGAAATGAAAAGAGTTCCTGCTTATCATCCAGCATCGAAGAAATTGAATCTGTTCGTCACCTGATATGCGAATGTCCAGGCCTAAAAAGAAAACGGTTTGTGACTCTCGGCAGAAACTTCTTTGATGAGCTGGATATAAGCAAAGTCCAGCTAAAAGCCCTTCTCAGTTTTGTATACAAATCAGGATGGAGAGAGCGACGGTTTGACCACTGGGAGCGGTTTCTTTATTTTTTTTAATATATTCAGGTGTTTTTGTTTTATGCGAGGAAGGTACCCAAAAGACACAGTGGACCCAATTGAATGGTCTAAGTAAGCCGTGACAACCGTTACAGGGGTATCCACTAACCTACCAGCCTACCTATGATCCAGCAACATAGAGCTGAACTGACAGGATCAGTATTTTTATAGAGCTTACACTTCGTCCTACGAATAAGGAGCTTAGAACCTGCTGGGCTCGACTTGAAATCCGTTGGTCTTTTCTCGGATTCAAATTTGGTCTATTGTCGATTAAACGGGTCGGAACTCACACTAATACCTAATCGACATTAGTGAGCTGCAAAATGACTTGAGCCGCTCACGCTATCGTTCGACTGCCATACAGAATATTGCAGAAATGCAAACAAAAAGACTATTAGACGGCATGGCTGTTAGTCCCGAAAAAAAATTGTATGCGGATATGACAGTGTATGTTACATTCGCTTCTCCTTGCCATTTCGTGCAATGTCGATATGACACTTTGTACAGGTTATTACACGGTATGGCATGCTATGATATTTACTTGATAAATACGAGACATATCTTTGGACATTTTCAAATAATTGCTTTTTATTCTTTTTAAGTGGCATTGCAATGGACGGGGGAAGAACATGAAAATCGTAAATGCCTTTTATTTGGTAGCTTGATATTTTTGTATACGTTACTACTTAACTACTTTGTTCAGTACTGAGCAGCGTTACACCCCTGCTACAATTGTTGCGTTTTAACTACATTTTTTTCCCCAAAAAAGTCAATGCGTATAATCGCAAATATGCGCAAAAAAATTAATACGATGAAATTGATTCGAACTTTGTGCTTGACCCTTAAAGAGGCAAAATATGGGATTTTTGACCCAGCCGCATCATTAATAGTTTACGCTTAGACAATATCTTACAATAAATAAACAATAAAGACAATAAACGGTCGTAGGGCTTTGATTTTAAATTAAAATTTTCTTAAGGTTATGATTACATATTAAATTTAATAAAATGAATGTTACAGTGTTGCTTCTTTGTATTATTGGATGCTTGTATTATTTAGACTTGATCCATAGCAGGTTATATAGTATCAAATTGATAGACTTAAGAATGCCATATCTCTGTAAATACAAAAAATATAAAAGATTTTCAATATTTTTACATCTGATTTTTAACATTACAACTATTATTATTAGGTTTGTTCCAACACCGTATAACAGACTAGTTTCTGACTAGTTTGTGATTTTTTCCTGCGCATGCTCGAACATTACCTAATCACAAATATGTTTCCGTGTTGGTGGAACGCTTTCACGTTGAAAGTTTAGTATTATTTACAACTCAATCGTTTGTGTAGTTTTACTCTGAAGTCCTGAAAATGGATATAAATTTGAAAGATTCGAAATGTAACAAATCAAAGGAAATTTTATTACGATATCCTTTTTTAAGGTTTCAATGACCATTTTCAAAGTTCCAAGGACATATTTGGGAAATATGTCTGACACCTTAAAGTAGACATCAAAGAACATAATATTGAAAGTTTTTCCTAAAATCGTCGGTAAGTGGGTTAAACATTGGAGGTAGACCCTACTCTGGAATGAATTTCTTTGTGCAGGGTGTTTTTTTTTAGAGGTATAGAACTTCGAATTGAAATAAAACACAAGAAAATCGTTTTAATGTCCATCAATTTGGCTTTATTGGAACGATAATTTTATGCCATTAATGTTTAAATATGATTTCGGGTATGTGGCCTGGCTGAACCCTGGCTGGGTCGAAAAAAGACAAGTCTAGAGGTCCAATTTTCAACCACTTTTTCAAGCATTTGGGGCTGTATGTCGGCAATAAGGCCACGAATGTTGGCTTCCAAGTCCCCTAACGTTTTTGGCGTAGGCGAGCGACTTTACATATCCCCAAAGAAAATAATCCAATGGTGTTAAACCACACGATCTTGGTGGCCAATTGACAGGTCCATTCCGCGAAATTATGCGCTTATCGAATGTTTCCTTCAATAAATCGATTGTGACGTGCGCTTTGTGGCATGTAGCGGCGTCTTGTTGGAACCACATCTCATCCACATTCATGCCATCCAATTCGGGAACAAAATAGTCGGTTATTATGGCTCTATACCGGTCTCCATTAACGGTAACTGACTCTCCAGCATCATTTCGGAAGAAGTTTGGATGTAATGGCGTTTCAAGGGTCTCATGTGGATTCTTTTCACTCCAACTGCGGTAATGTTGCTTGTTGACATAGCCATTCAACCCAAAATGAACGTCATCACTGAACAAAATTTTGCGATGAAAGTCAGCATCGATATTTGCACGATTTGCAAGCTATGTTCATTTGTCAACCTATTCATGATGAAATGACAAAGCAAACTAAACATAAATGACATTAGAGTTCCCAGATTTGACCACAAAATGTCAGTTTTATGTCTATTCGAAAAACCAACCTCTAAAAAAAACACCCTTTAGAATATGTCCATAAATTGTTAATAAGCTGAACAATAAGTCGTTAATATGCTGTGTAGGTGTAAATTAATTTTGTTATTTTCCGCAGAAATTTCTATAGTTTGTGGGACACCAAACAGAAAGCTTCAGAAACGTTACTGAACAATTCAACATAAGTTTAAGTTTCCACAATTAAATGGCCAAGCGAAGTAGAAAAAAAAAACATCCCATTTACATATAAAATTTAAATATTTAAGTCCCAAAAGAAAAAAATTAGGTCTTATATCCTTGTGGCAAAATAAAGCCATATTAAAAAATGCCTTAATGACAGAAAATTACTTTATACAAAACATCCAGTTTTATTCACTTGCTATTCGTAAGTACCCGCCTCCACAGAAGGAAAGCAAAACTGGTGCTGAGTCCGTCAATTTGTTAGCACAAAGTCTTTGATAAACCAGTCAAAGTCAAACAAATTCAGATTTAAATCACGTGTGGATCATAAAAAATAAATGTAGATTTGCAAACGTCAGATGTGGCAGAAAATCTTATACGTGTATTACCACATTTTGTCGCACTGCCAATTGGGTGCTATTTCGATAAAACAAGTGCCATGATGTACCATTTCGCAGCGGACCCTAATAGACGTGCCTGTTTTTGTGTCATTTTCTTCCATATTTATTGGACAAACAAGCTTGCCAGATCTTGTCATTTCGTTTTTCTTGACATGCTCTGACATAAACATGACGTACTCGCCATGCACATATACTGGTAAAATACCTCATTTCTCTCGCTTCTTAATGTTTATGTTAGAGAAGAACTGTTCAAAATCTCGAATAAATAATAAATTTTGAGACAAAAACCATGTAAAATACAATAAAACACATTTTGTAAGATGACTGCTAAACAGTTAAAATAAAGTGCACGACTGCTTTATACGAAACTTTTTCGGTACATGAGACGCGTTTTTGATCGAAAATGAATGTTGACAATTTGTTTAAATCACATTTTAGGTTTTGAAAAATTAAATTTTCTTAAAAACGGCACATACGATTTTGATGTAACTTCGCATATTGGACATTTTTAATATAATTATTCGAAATACAAGAAATTATTAAAAACGTTAAAGCCGTATTTGAGACAACGAATTTAATTTAAATTTAAGAAAATCGTTATATGAAAAAAAAATTATTTCAAAAATTTGTTCGACTTAATACTATAGTTAATATAGTAAATTTTTTTTGGAATTCGCTTCGTTAATTTTTGAGATATTTACGGTTTTATAAATTACCGTTAATCGATTCTTTTTCCAAAAACCGAGTATGCAGTATTTTGGGCCCCAACCCAAGTATCCTTAGTACACACAAACACCAAAACCGTTGCAACCGTTTTCTAGAAAAATAGTGATAAGTGATTTTCACCAACAAAATTGTATGGCAGGTACCGTTATTTCAAACGATAAAGCAAAAAATAAAAAGAGAAGTAACTCCTTATATACGAACTTTGAAGCAAATCCGTCGTACCGTTTCGCCATACGGCGCCCGGACAGACAGACAGACCGACGGACGGCATTGGCGGACCCACTTTTATGGACTTCTCTATAGTCGTAACACATATCATCCTTCTTACTCAGTTTGAGTTCGAAGTTTCCGCATGATCGCAATAACTTTCTCTTTAGTATACTAATCTTTACGAGAAAGTTAAAAGTGGACACACTATACATTTCTATACTATATGTTAACGGGAAATATTCTAAAAATGTAGGTACGCAAAGCTCAAGCAGGACAATACAAATTTATTGTTATATGTTCCTTACTTTGTTTAACACCTTGCAGAGTAATTAAAAGTGCGTGACCATGTTCACTTCGCCGCACATATTATTTGTATCTTAATAATTGGAAGTAACATAGCGTGACCAGTGCATCGCCAATTAAAAATGTGCTTCCATCTACAATTAAACTAAGCTGTTTTCTCACTTGAAAAGGATGTGCGTGTACTTATTCCATATGAACATTGAACAATTAGTTGCGCAACATAAATATGTGTACACACGCATAGTAAATAAAAATACATAATATGTACCTACCTATAACAAAAAAATTAAATTTGAACAATTCAACCACAGGTGGTGATTAAAAGCAATGGAAATAGTCTATTGTTTCCCGGATGCGAAATTAAGTTTGGTGTAATATTTATGGCAAACAATAGAGAACAAAAATTCCTCAACAATTTTTCAATGAGAAGCGAATGTTATTCACGGTATGTATATAAATATGTATGTGTGGCATTGGTCGCGATAAGTCCTCTTAACTGCAATAAATTTGCACGTTGTTGTGCTTTATCCTTATCGGAACGGAAAAAACAAATTTTGCAAATTTTTATTGCCGTTGGCAACAAGCACTACTCCAAAACAATTTGGCTGCCAAATATTGTTTTCGAAAACAACAGCCAGTCGCAGAAAAACGAAAAAGTTTTAAAAACAGTTTTCCATTGTTTGAAACTTTGAGAATGGCTTTCCAGTTCAAGAGCAAGTCCAATTGGCACTCAACTGTGAAATAATAATAACAAAAAAAAAACTCACAAGGTTACGCTTTGAAATGAAGCGTGTGAACCGATGAGTACCTGTTGTTGAATTATTCGCAACTACCCTACGTTGCCACTTGAAAACAGAAGGCTCTTCGACAGGTACTTATTCAAAGCCCAAATTTTATGAGTAAGTGAGAGAGAAAAGGTAAAGATTGAACGTTTAACTAAAATTGGATTGAATTAACACAATATCTGAATTCGATGGTGGTGAATTACTACTAGAGGGTTTTTCAACAGTGGCGCTACAAAAGTAGAGCGACAGGGACAGCAAACGACGCCATATTTCTTGCCGCTCCTTTGGCATTTCTCTTCAGTAAGGTTTGGCATTGCTGGAAAGATATACGAGCCAATAAGGAGTCGAAATTATTAAAATGTACTACCGAAATTCGGAGTCACTGGCCTCAACGTTAAGAGCGCTACGTCCAATTTATGGTCGTCATAATCGTCCTAGCAGATCAACAATTGAGCGTCTAGTGGAAAATTCGAATCCACAGGCACATTACAAAATGTTCCCGTGCCAGTGAGACAAAGAAGTGCCCGTAGTGTTGAGAATATTGCTGCCGCTAAGGCGTTTTGGTTTATGGGCCGGCGGCGTCTTTGGGCCGTACTTCCTACGTGATGATCAAGACCGGCGCGTTACTGTGAATGGGAATCGCTACCGTTCAATTATAACCGAAAATGTTTGGCCCCAATTGGATGATATGGACTTGGAGGACATGTGGTTCCAACGGGACGACGCCACAAGCCACACAGCGAATGTCACAATCAATTTATTGGAAACCAAGTTTAGAGAACGTGTTATCTCACGAAATGGTCCAGTCGCTTGGCCGCCTCGGTCGCGCGATTTATGGTCTATTTATGGTCTATGCCAACAAGCCAGCGACGATTGATGAACTTCGTGCGAATATCGAAGGTGAAATTGCAGCAGTATCGACCGATTTATGCTTGAAAACCGTCGAAAATTGGGTTCAGCGTCTGGACTTCTGCAAGCGTGCCCGTGGTGGCCATGCAAAAGAAATCGAGTTCCATACATAATGGCATCGAACGTACTTTCACAGGAATAAAGAATTTAATTGATATCCAGAACCGTTTTTGTTTTATTTAAAAAAACTTTTGTAGCGCTCTTATTGAAAACCCCGATATTACTATTAATAGACTTTCTGCAATAAGATATCGTCGGAAATTTAATGAAGAATTACCCTAGGAAGCCGCTGCTACTTCGGTTTGGCAAAACAAATGGGTTCAAAGCTGCTTCCTAACTCGAATGAGCTCTACATTGATCCTGCCAGTTCTATGGTGCTGAGTGCTGGACATAGTATCGGGATATATGAGCTGATACTAAATGCTTAGAGGGGAATCTTCTTCGAAGATAATGGATGGGCGAGGGGGACGAATGGAGGAAAAGATAAAACCGAGAACTCTATGAGATGTACCAAGATGGGATGTTCAAAAAGAAAAATTGGCAAGGCCACATAGAGCATATGCTCCACCAAAGTGAATCTTCGAATCCCAGGCCCCAAGTTCGAGACGACAAGGACAAGGACGTCCGAACCTTCGTTTCAAAGACCAAGCCATCGCGGATGCTGGAACGCTGGATAACTGAAAGCTGGGTGCCCGGGGCCGTAGAGGATGTAAGGCCGCTGTGTTTCAGGTAGAGACTTTCCATGGTAAGTAAAGTAAATATCGTCAACCGCACAACTGACTTTTTACTAATTTTTCATTAGAAGCATATAGGCGATATGTTGAAAAAAATATTGGCTAAATATCTTGTTAAACATTTTTTTTTCGCTTTTTATGAAAATTTTCGAAGAAAACAGCATTTTAGTGAAAAACGCCCACAAAAAGTAGGCATGGCAAAAACTTTATATGACAAACTTATAAAGGAGGGCAGTGCGTACATATCTTAAGAAGGTTGTAACACTCTTTCTGTATAACTTAGCTTTTTCTGAATTGCGGGCGTGGCAGTAGGCGTATTTAAAAATTGTACACCTAAACTATTTCGGAGCCCTAGGGAGTATGTGGCCAAAATTTCAGCCTCCTAGCTTAATTTTAAAGGCCTAAAAATTGCGTACGGGCGGACGGACATTGCTAAATAGTCTTAGGATTTGATCCTGATCATAAATATATATATTTTTAGGGGTCTACGACGAATATTAAGGGGTGTTACAAACTATGTGTCAAAATTAATATACCCTTAGGATAGGGTATAAACACGTCAATAATAACGGGTGATCCAAGTAGAGATACTTTTTTCAATAGCCTTTTTTGACAGATCACGTGTGAGTCGTGTCATGCTGTCATGTTATTTTTCTTTAGTATTGTTTGGCATTTCACAATGGAAAGACTTACGTGTGAATAACGTTTAGAAATTGTTCAACTTTATTATGAAAATTCACGTTCTGTGAGGAATGTGTTTCGTGCACTTCGCTCAACTTATGGTGGTCAACATAATCGGCCTACTGAGCGTACTATTCGCAACACCATCACCCATTTTGAGACCCAGCATTCATTATTGGATAATATTTGACCGAATAGACCACGTCCAGCACGCTGTGAAGAAATATAGCGGCCGTAGCTGAGAGTGTACACGAAGACCGTAGAGAGTCTATTCGGCGCCGTTCGCAGCAACTCGGACTGACGTATGGAACGACTTGGCGCATTTTACGTCAAGATCTTAAATTGAAAGCGTACAAAATACAGCTTGTGCAGCAACTGAAGCCGCTCGACCTTCCCAAGCGACATCGCTTCGCTCTATGGGCTCTTGAAAAGTTCCAAGAAGATCCGACGTTTTCGAGGCAAATTTTGTTTAGCGATGAGGCCCATTTCTGGCTCAATGGGTATGTAAACAAATAAAATTGCCGCATTTGGAACGAAGAGCAACCTGAAGAGATTGAAGAACTGCCACTTCATCCAGAAAAAACAACGGTTTGGTGTGGTTTGTGGGCCGGTGGTATCATCGGTCCATATTTCTTTAAAAATTATGCCGGTGCGAACGTAACCTTCAATGGCGACCGGTATCGTGCCATGATAACCGACTATTTGATGCCTGAAATTGAAGCTCGTGATCTCGGCGACATTTGGTTCCAGCAAGACGGCGCCACTTCCAACACATCGCTTCAATCAATGGACTTATTGAGAAAACATTTCGGTGAGCACATAATTTCACGTTTTGGGCCGGTCGATTGGCCACCAAGATCGTGTGATATCACACCGTTAGACTTTTTCCTGTGGGGATATGTAAAGTCAAAAGCTTATGCCGATAAACCCGCTTCGATTCAGGCCTTGGAGGAAAACATCACGCGTGTCATTCGCCAGTTACCAGTCGAAATGCTCGAACGAGTGATCGAAAATTGGACTCAACGGATGGACCATCTGCGACGTACCAACGGCCAACATTTGATAGACATAATCTTCACGATTGTTTAAATTAATGCCAAAGAATGTTCTTTCAAATGATAATAAACATTCTCCATTAAATTTGAATTTTCTGTGTTTTTTTCTTTAAAAAAGTAGGGAACTTCGAAATGGATCACCCTTTATTTTTAGTTTGGAAATATTTTATTTGAATTCACTGCGAAAAATATCATCCACTTTTATTTTAAAATACAGTTGTTTGGTATTTCAACTTTTGTTTTAATATATTTTTGTAGATATGTGGGTTTTTTATACGGTGAAATGTATCAAAATACGTTATGATTTGGTTGCACAAATCTTATTTTTTTGATCAAAATTGTAATAAGAAATTCAAGAAAATAAATATATAAACCGAATAAATTAAAATTTATTGAATAATTCAGGGCTTTTGATTGTTTGTTACATTAACATTACTTTTTTTAATATACCGATGCACGGTAAATTGTCGTAAACGGTGACAGTCTTTAGGTATTACAGCCTTAAGCTCCTGCAAGTGCTTGTATTTAGCTTTCGTTCACAATGTCAACGTGGATACACAACATCGATTTTTAGAGCACAAATATTTCGTCTCCTAGGGAAGCTCTGGCAAAGTCGTCGTAGTTTGTTTTATATAAAATTTTTCCTGATAGGTCGTACATTAGGACCTTTAAGCTTGTTACCGTTTCTTCCCAGGTCTTATTGTTTTATAAATAAAGTTTGGAGTTTTGGAAATAATCAAAAATTTGTGTAAAATCAACGCTTTCGGCTTTGTATGGAAACAAATTTGATCTTGCTTCCTTGGTAATATTTACATATTGAGATAGCAAAAATATTTCCTTGTTAGGCAACTTCCTCTTAATCACGCCATGGATACTGTCGGACTCTATTTGCGTGTGTCCCTTCATTAAAGATTTTTGTGTAATTTGGGTTTTATACCGCAAAGCTAATCGGAGCAGAGCGTTAGACAGAATTTAGATTTTGGTACGTCCATCCGTCTGTGTTAAAGACTATTGGTAGCTTCGACGTCTCAAGAATTTGTGTTAAGAATTGTGTCAGTAAAGTAGCGAAGGTTAAAGCTTTCAAGTCTGCATTAGTCTCATTGAACCAAAAGCACTTCACTTCCTTTGTAGCTATATTATGTATAATATTATGTATAATATTAAACAATTCCAATGTTTTGCTTTCGAAATTCTTTATTAAAATGTATTTTGGAGACTTTGTTTAAAATACTTCCTTCGTCTCATTTTTTTGTGTATAAATCAAAAACTTAGCTTTTCGAAGTTAACGGCGGCTACAAGTACTGCTTGGTAGAAGATTTTCTACAGTAATGAGACGGCACTGTTGGAAGGGATTTGAAGAAATTGGCAAGAATTGGAATTCAAATGGCTTTCGCAGTAACTTTGCTTTCTCACAAATTCAGTTTTATTGCCAATTAAATTTTCTTGGTTTTTAATTCAATGCCGAAAAGTAGCATACTTAATGCCTAAGGTTTGTGGAAACATGTCACCATTTTTTCTTAGAAACTACTGCCGTGTTTTCGATCTATTATTCACGAATTCTATACCTGTTCCCCTTTTTGGTTCTATCACTCGAATAAGATTTGCCACATCAATTTTGCGTTGCTCCCAAGACATTTATTTCCGAAACTGCTAAAAAATGCAGTTACTCAGAGATTTCGACAAATTTTAACAATTACTTATCCTAAATTTCTGGCACGCTCTAGACTTACAAGTGGGTCCAATTTTACTTGCGAGTTCCATAGTATCTTGAAAGATACTTAACTTACCAAAGAAGCAAAAGCATTTATTAAGCACAATGTATTTGTAACAAAATTCTAAAAACAAAAGCACGTTAGACATGGTTAAAATATGGTTTGTTGCCACTAAAAATTCTTGGGTATTTCCCAGTATCCGGTATGGGCGAGTTAGTGGGCCAAGATCTCTAGGAGAAGCGCGTACATTTGAAAAAAAATATTCGAAGAACCCCCATATAACACAAATAAGCCTAGGGTTGACTTAAGCATTGAATTATCCAAAACTGTAAAGCCGCCTCAACCTTTAGAGATCGAACCAGCGAACTTCACTTCATTAGGTATGCCGAAATGTGCCAATGTTATGATCAGCTACAGTGATCATTTGGGCCATCTTAAAATACTTAACTTTCTTCCAAATATATAGAAGGGCTTTGTACAATCCCGGATACTATGGTTTGTGGTAGAAATATTGAACCGCACAAAGCTGCGTCAAAGGTGTCCCGACACTGGACCCCAGTGAACTGGCCTGGTACTTCGACGGATCGAACATGAAATGTAGAGTTGGAACTGGCGTCTTTGGAGCCACATAACGGATTCCAATTACCAATTGAATGTGTCTCACTATGTTCCATGCTTTTGAGGTCTGCGATAGTTAGAGCCTTGAAAAGGCTTTGCTTTACTGTTTGCTTAATATTTTTACTAACAGCAGCACTAAGTGATAAGCCTGTGTGCCGGAAAATATCTGCTCGTGACAGCTGCTTGGAATAAATTAGCACTCCACGATACAGTTCTGATGGTGTTTAAAATGCGCCAAAATATATATATTCTCAGATGAATTTGCAATAGCTGGCTTAGAATCCGGTTTCTTCGGACCAGAATTGGGCCGCTGATTCAAGGCAATTGGAAGCATCAACTTCGTGTAACATACTGCGAAAACAAGCCTTACTTCTGCAAATAAGTACTTAAGCTAATTAATGTAATTAAAACAAAGCTAGTTAGCTTTCTCACAGAACTGAGATATCATCTTAACAAAATAAATTTGTGTAGATCTGAACAGAAAGGACGAATTCTCCGAACACTTTATGTATAGATGTTGTAACGGATGCTGATCATACAAAATACATCCTTAAGAGATCTCATCTACTTTCAGAATCACAGGAAGTCCTGCTGAAATCGATGAGTATTTCGATGGGCTGTTCAGTCCACGGAGTGCGATTAGGCATACTTTCTGACCGTATGAAACCTCGATTACCTCGATTAGTGCATGCCGTACAAGAATTACCGATGCATCCCGAAAAAACAACAGTTTGGTGTGGTTTATGGGTGGCATCATCGGTCTATTTTTCTTCAAAGACGACCGTGGAAGAAACGATACCGTCAACGGCGAAGACATGGAGCCATGATACGCGACTTTTGTTTGCCCCAGTTGGATAAGTTGAATTTGTTTGACATGTGGTTTCATGAAGAAGGTGCCACATGCCACACAGCTCGTGAAACAATGGAAATGTTGAAGGGTGAATTTGGTGAGCAGCTTATCTCTCGAAATGGCCCTGTGAGTTGGCCGCCAAGATCATGCGACTTAACGCCTCTTGATTATTTCTTGTGGGGTTATGCAAAGTCGTTAGTCTATGTGGACATGCCGAAAACGATTGAAGCCTTACAGGATAACATAACACGCTTAATTCGTGGAATACATGCCGAACTTCTCGAAAAAGTGACGCAAAATTGGACCTTCCGAATGGACCATTTGGAACGGAGCCGCAGAAAATATTTACATGAAGTTGTCTTTGAAACGTAAATGACAAAGGCCTATTTATCTACTACAATAAAAATGTATGTAGTAGATAAATACTTGATGTAAATTTGAGTTCTTTATTCGATTCTTAAAAAAACTACGCTTAAAAATTACCCTTTATATACAAAAAGCCCACTTTGTTCATACTAGTTATTCCGGCTTGTGGCGTATATTTAGAACTATTTACTTATGTACATAGAGTACCAACATTTATTACTCTTCAAATTTTCAACAGACAACGCAGTCCTTTTTGATGTGTGAACATTTTTGTGTTTTTACCCTAAGTCATTGCCATTTGAAGATCTTAGAATTGAATTTAAACCAATTTTCCGCAAGCCTTAAATAACCAAGTCACGTTGGTGGTTTTTGCACTTCGCACGTATAACACCCAATGGACCTGCATAAATATTGGATCTAGCGATTTGCCCGAAAAAATAATCGCAAAGGTCCATAGGGATTCCTTTGTTTTTCACACTTTCTACTGTTAGATAACGTAGAACTGCGACGTTCGTTGAATGTGAAGTTCATAGGGGAATTCTTAAGTAATCTCCTTCGTTGTTCCGAGTCATTTGGCCATGTTCATGTTTGTGTCGTAATCGTATCTTATTTTTTTTCTTCTTTATTTCTTCATATTTAGGATTTTTTTGTATTTTTTTTTGCCGGTAGAGAGATTGCTAAATATGGTATGGATTGGATGCTGTGATGTTTACATTAAATGGAGTTTGGGGTTTATGGTCGACCAAATCTATTCATTGGTTAGAATGAATATTGACGGGTGTCTGTTAAGTTATGAGCTGCTCTGCAGTATTTTATTTTAAAGATGTGTGCATGTAGTTACAATGAACTATCCAAGTGGAATATAAAATGAGAACGGATTTTCCAAAGTTGAAAGCAAAGTACCTGCAATTTAAATAACCAACAGATTACTGCAGAGAGACTAAAATGCAGCAAACAGTTCTTTTATCAATCTTTACAGATGGTTTTGGAGTCTCAACTGACAAAGATGAGACTGGAAACAACAAGTTGTAAGTAGTGGAGTTTTATAATTTGTGATCGACGCTCTAAAGAAAATTGTTGAAACCATCCAAGCTATTGAACTTCCAACATTGAACACATAAAGTGATTCTTACCATCAGGAAATTCTTACCAGGGAGAGTAATAAGCCCTTAAGCGTCATTTTGTAACCATCCCTGACGGGACCTGCGAGAAAAGAAAGGAGGAGTAAAACTAACCTTTTGCATTAAGAAAATATATCATGTTGTTGATAATAAAAAAATTTAAAACGATTTCAGTCTTATGAGTGTCCAAGAAACGGAAGCACTGTACTGCCTATAGGGCAGAGACCTGTACTTATAGCCATCAGCCTAAGCGACGTCTAAACGCGTTGTTCTGTATTCTAGACATGTTTTAAGCGGATTTAACGTCGGACCTACATTCGACCACCTAGACTCCCTCATTGAGGTTAAATGCAAGAATAGACTTCCACCCACATTAATACATGGGCAGTTGAGCCCCGTCGGCTTTCTGAATTCTTTTTATATGCCTATGGCCAGAAACTCAAAGAAGATTGATGCAGACACAACGGCTACCCAAGCCAGTGTCTACCTGCAATCCTTGACCGAACCAGGTTAAATCGCGGCCGGTTATTCAACGCAGATAGCTATTTTTTGTTTGTATTTCTAAAAATTTAAAAGAGCCTTGCTCGCTTCCCTGATAGGAAGGACTTCTGGCTAGCAGACGCTAGAAACGTTGGGGAGACAAGAAGATTTGCATGCATCTAGTTGAGTTGAGAAATCACCAGCAACCATTTTACAGTCCATTTTTGGACTTACTGCACTGCCTTACTGCACTATACGACATTGCGGTTTTAGTACTCAGATCCAGGGAAAAGAAGTTAAGAATTACATGGAGAGCTTCGGTCGGGCTTGACCATACCGGCCCAAGGGGTATCTGATCAAAGTCTTTTTCTATGATCTCACTTATCACGTCATGAAACTCGTTTGCCATCCACAAATGCAACCACTTTACTTCCGTCTTTCCGGGGCGAGAGCCTCACTCCTTGGGGCGTGTCTCTGTGCACTGACTTGCTTAACAAATTGCTACCTACTCGTGTAGCCTGAACGATCCTTATTCTGAGCATGGAGGCAGTTCATCCCCTTACGAACTCCTCAACATCTAACTCGACAGGATATTCTTCCATTCTTGGATTCTTGTCTAAGACCTCTCAACGGTACACACACTACCTTATGCAGGACTGTCTTTATTGCTTCACATTTCAGGTTGGCATACTGTGATTTACCCAGGGTTAAATAGGTTCCACATACTCTTTGGCAAATATGAGGGAAACGGAAATAGTCTAAGGTTCCCGGTGAACTCATGAGAACAATAAACCGTCCGTCCAACCCGCCTGTTATGAGGCTTATGAGGGTTATGTTGCCTTCATTTCATCACAGCTGTAAGGTTTTCTTGCTTTTAATAACTGGGCACGATACCTTAAAATTGATTTGTGTAGCTCTTGCTTATAAATGATTCAATGTGATTAGTTCTTCCCCTGGACCATATTTCGGTTGATGTAAAGGCAGGAGGAGAAAAAAGATGATCGTATAGCCCAACTTCTTTGTATCCCTGGAACTCAAGTGCACACAAATAAAAATTCCAGGGATGTGATCCGAAACGGAATGGTATGAAATGGTACGAAAAGGTACGAAACTAACCGGTACGAAACCGGTACGAAACTCTGTCACTAAACCTCGGTACGAAAGTGGTACGAAACTAAACCTGTTCATATACATATGTATAATGATATCAGCCTGCCTTAATTGCGGTGTAAAAGAAAATTAACCATTAAGAAATTATTAATATTGTCGATTGCATTTTTTTTTCAACCTCCGTGATATGGGCCTTAAATGAAAGGTTTTAACAACTAGAACTAAATGCGTTAAGCTAAATGGTGGAATGGTTTTTCTTCCCCACACCCATAGTATGGGCAACAAATTAAAGGGTTTGACGAGAAGAAACAAATGCGCTATGTCACTTCATACACTCTGATGTCCCTGGAGCATCGAAAAAGGTCCTTTAATCTTTTAAAAGAATATTTTCCGAAAATGTCTATAAAATCACGTAACAAATTGCTGTTGCTATTAATTTTTTACTCGGAGGTCCTTGGAACATCGAAAAAGATCCTTAAATCCTTAAAAAAGGACGTCTGTTGGCAAATATTTAGGATCTTATGACTGAGGTTGCTTATTGTTTTCAGCGAGAGCAAAATGATCTTGGAATCTCCCTAAGGCCACAACATTTTATTGGGAATAAGAAATTATTTTTACATATGTACATTTAAACCATTTTAAGAAATACGTTTCGTAATGATTTTCTTACAATTTAATAGAAAATGTACACATATGTTTGATAAATTTATTTTATTTTATTTCAACTTTTTTTTTCGAGAAATAGATGGGTACAAAACTTAAAGTAACTATTTCTTAAGAATAAAATATTTATAATAGAAGATAATGTATGAAATATGGGTAAATAGCAAGTAATGATAAGTAACACATATGTTTATTTTTTAGGAATTCTATTTATATTAAAAAATAATAAAAAAGAATATATGTAAGTATGTAGCTAGAAATAGGAAGATAATATACCAGAAATAGCAACTGGTATTTAATATACTTAAACGCAAAAAAATGTTGTCACTCCCTAAAGTTAGTAAGGTCTTTTTCTACTTTAAAATATTCATAAATATGTGACCATATACATACATCAGAAATTACCACTTCGTACCTTCGTACCGAGGTTTAGTGACAGAGTTTCGTACCGGTTTCGTATCTGTTTCGCACCGGTTTCGTACCGACTAGTTTCCTACCAGTTTCGTACCGGTTTCGTACGAAACTATCAGTTTAGTTTCGGATCACATCTCTGAAAAATTCGCTACTTGATGGGTTCAAAAGGTATCCACCAAAAAATAAAAACTACATGTCTCTTACACTACCCTGCGTTGGTAGACATTGAACGTTTTTTTTGTGTCAAGCTTTTAATTTTTTACTTAGCCAAGCTTCCGACTAAAATAAGAAGGTGAGTCATAACTTCAAATACTCAAAAAAGTATTTTCTAAAATCAATTTGAGCATTTGTTAAGGAAATAAAAAGTTGAAAGAATCGAAGTTCAAAATATTAAACTTAAACTCGTGTTGCACCGCTTGAAGCATCGATTTTCAAAAATGTCTTCTTACCTTACGTTGTAATGGTTATCAAATAAGAAAGCTCTCTTAGTAGCAGTATGTGGCGCGCTTGTGGGTTGCACGACGGCAGTGCTCCTCAGATTGGGGGAATCAAATTCGCTACTTTACTGGTTACAAAATAAAACTACGTGCGATGCATCGCAAGGACACAACATAAGGTGCTACTGCATCGATGGTGTTGCGCAAAAAGGCCAATCTGCATTTCATTCATAGGGCCAATCTGTTTTCGCTTAAAGTCTCAAAACAAATCAAAAGGTCCAATCTACAAAGGCTCATTCCGCAAATTTCGTATTAAGAGCGAATATTTTTGGGTTTTAAGGGCAAGGTAAAAAAAACCGTGTAAGTGCCTTGCTAAATGGGTACGATTGATTCTATGCAAAGTAATGGACCCGTTTCCAATAGTTTAAAGGTCGGCAGACCAGGTCTGTCCCGCTATGCCTCACTTCGTGAGACCCATTGTAATACCCTTTTGTGGGCGGTTAGCCATTTGTGTTAGAGATGGTTAGGCTACGTGTCTCTTTACCCGATGCCGTCCAGCCATCCTGATATCCTCACAAACCTATAAAGATTATAAAGTGAGAAATCAGAAAGTTCAAGTAAGTCATGGAATTAGTAACTACCAAGTGTTATATTCCTCAAATGACTGAGACTCGGACAGTGACAGAGGAAGTGAAGTGTGTCCTTATGGACCTCGTCATCACTACATTCTCGACATATATCGTCATCTTTGAGGTTTAATTTCATTGCATGATTTTTTAGGCCCCGTTAGCGTCCCTACCAGCATAGACAGTAATGACCTATCGAACTGTAGAAGTTTGATGATTCAGCCACTGTTGTATTCCGGCAAGAGCTTCCTTGATACTTCATACGAATCTTGTTCTCCACTCATTTCCTAAGATCGCAGAGTGCTTGATCGACTGAAGTGCTCGGTCATGATCAATAGTAGAAATATAGTAATATCAACAATGACACCTTATGTGATGCTTCCGCGATCGCCAGAATCTCTGCTTGGAAAACACTGCCGTTGTCAGGAATCTTGATTGAACAGTCTAGCTTTAGTTCTTCCGAGAATATTCCGGCGCCGGTTCTACAGTCCATATTAGATCCGTCTGTGCAGATGGATAGCGATTTCCTTTTCGTGCATTCATTCGTATCCCATTCCTCTCTACTCGGGAAGGAGCCGGAGATTGGTCTGTTAAAGTCCAGTTGGGGAGACATATAGTCAGAATTGAAAATTTTTCCAACATATTTGCCTGTGCATGACCAAAATTACCAGGGTGCCAAGTGCTAGTTTGGCTAATCCTTCGAGCACTTATGGTTATAGATTCCTTCATGTATAGGACCAGAGGTGTCAAATTAAGAATTGCCTCCAATGTCAAGCCGAAGTTTCAGTGAGATCTATTCCTACTAAAAAAATAAAGATTTGTACAGGAAAATATGAAAGTAGGTAAAAAAGCGGCAACAACAGCAGAGGTGCTTCCAATTCTTGTGACTTTCCGGCAAAAATAAAACAGTTTCAAGAGCCCCAAAAGTAATAAACAGTGTCATAGTCGAGAAGGTGGTGCGATGGTATAGGGCACTTAGCTACAATGGCACTATTGAGCTTGAGTTCCAAAGCTCAAATATGACTGCAATAAGTTGTAAAGGAATCTTGGAGAGAAATTTTCCCAAATTTTCGGACATTTTTTGGACCCATAAACTGGACTTTTCAACAGGACCAATCCCCCACGTACACGGCGCTCATAGTCAAAAAAATTTCGCTGGACTACATAAAGAGGCTGTACGATTCCATGCTGAATCAAATTTTTGAGGTTCGCGCTACTAAAATTAATTTATTTTTATTTCCACAAAAAACAAGAGAACCAGAGAGGAACAACAGTTAAGAAATCACAGGACCTGAAGGGATCTCTATCAGAAAACAAACGAAAAAGACAACGTGCAAGAGCTCTGTTTTAGAGAGCCGACGGCGAACTATGCCTAGCTATGCCAACCCTCTACCGCTGTAAACTATCAACAGCTCTGTGGGTACTGCACGCCTGGAATCTATTTAAAGGCAGCCCCTCATGTGCTATTTGTACACCTACTCCATCCCTTGTGGCTTTGCCATTTGTCACATCTCGTCATTGCAAAAATTATCTTAAATAAAATATAGCAAACAAGTTTCAAACTGAATTTCATTTAATCTCAAATAAAAATAAACACGAAATTATCAATTGGTATATCCAACAAAAACAGATATCGATGCAAATTGCCAAAAAAATACTTAGCGACTTAATTTCATGGAAAAACTATGGCAATAGGACCAACATTCAGGTTTTTAATGCTTCTAGATTTCAGGGATTATTCGCGTAAACACGGATTTTTGCGTAGCCCCAAAGAAAACCAATCTAACGGTGTCAAATCGTATGATCTTGGTGGCCAGTTGATGTCGCCAAAACATGAAATTACGCGACCAGAAAACTTCTCACGCAATAAATGCCGTAATTGGAGGTGTATTTGAAGCATGAAAATGCAGAGAGTGTATCTTAGGCGACCCTCAAACCGGCAAAAGGCAAAACGAATTAAGAAAGAGCGAAGAGCAACAGTGACAAACTAGGTGGGATTCCCCAACAGGGAATCATAGACAAATATATCGTTTAGGAACTGTAACTACCACATCACACAAATCCTGTCTGGGCACGCGGCTACTGGAAATACCTCCATAGATTTGGACATGATGGTTCGCCGCAGACAGAGTAAATCTTCGGAAGTCAGAGTAAAGTCCAGAAAACATATGCCACATGACGTAATCGGAAGACGGAGACCTACTTATTGATAGTGTACGTGCATACCGCGCTGCAAAGAGCAGAAGCTCTTAGAACGGCTCAAGAGGCGGCCTCGGAGGTTATCGCATGATTGCTTACCAGCCCCACGAACTAATATCTAACGTCAGTCCCGCGAGGAAAGTAGTTAAAGTTCGTAGTGATGCGCGGTTGATGACTTTGCTATCATCACATGGCTTTTTATAAATCAGCTACGTTGTTAAGTCAGTTTCGCCTATGTTATGTACATCTCTTTTTAAGCGGGTACGCGTCATGGCAATAAGTGCAAAAATATTTTTTTTCAATTTATAACAACATATTGAGCTTACAACGAATTTAAATTATACAGAGTTTAATATGAGATGTGATTATTAGAAGTATTTCCACATTTCGGGCAGCGCCATCTAACGAAAATGCACCAAACTATGTTCACCATAAATAATGAACTCAAAAGAAAGGGCGAAGATTTGTCGAATAGTTTGCGAGACTATAAATGACAGATTATCATTGTCTCAAATTCTTTGAACTCAGACTTTACTTCTCTTTTCATTTTTGCATAAAAAAACTGCATCTAGAATTCCCATCAACCCGCATAACCAGCCGCAATAAGATCTAAAAAATTTTTTTAAGAAGAAACAAAAATTCAGTTGCAAATAGCTCAGTACCTATCTTGATATCAATCCACTTGCCACTTATCCATTATTCTTCATTTGCTCTCCTGTGTATTGTGTGTTGGTTTTTCTATGGCGGTGACTGCAAAACGAACTTTAAAAGGCACCACTTTAGGACGTGTTTGGAATACAGTAATGATTTTTATATTATTTTCCTTGTTCACTTGGTTCACTTCGCATTCAAAAAGTAGGTATCCATAGTTTTCATCTAAGGGAATGATAAAACTTTCAAAGTTCAATTTAGCTTTGTGTGCGAAGACAAATTGGGTTACTTAAGTATTTGCTGTTTTGGTATTGCTGGGATTGAGTGATGACAGGAATTAAATACATTTCGGTTTGCTTTCAGAGATTTTTTAAATCGATTTTTGTTTTAAATTTATTCTAAAAAATTAAATTTTTAAAGAGAAGTGAAGGGTGGTCTAAATTCGAGTATAAAATAAGCACTAATTTGTTAATCAAATATATTATTTTACTTTAAATTAGTTAGGTACTCAGTTTCGGTGTAGACTTAGGCCTGTAGCTGATAGGTTGACTGCCTACAGTAAGTTCATGTCGAGCGAGCGCCTAACTGTATGGTTTCCTTCACAGCTTAAAGTTATAGTGAAATGATGTTGTTTTGGATGTGATGGAAAAGCCGAGTAATAATATATATACATAAGTATAATTTTATTTTATTATACCCTATCCTAAGGGTATATTAATTCTGACACATAGTTTGTAACACCCCTTAATATTCGTCGTAGACCCATAAAAGTATATATATTTATGATCAGGACCAAATCCTAAGACTATTTAGCAATGTCCGTCCGTCCTTCCGTCCGTCCGTCAGTATCAACTTTTAAGGCCTTTAAATTTATTCTAGGAATCTACAATTTAGAGCATATACTCCTTAAGGTCCCGAAATGGTAAAGTGTTAAAAGTTTTTAAATCCGCCCACTGCCACGCCCACAATTTCGAAAAAAACATTTTAAGGCTAATGTTAGAGAGATAGAGTATTGGAACCTTTACAAGATATGTAGGCACTGCCCTCCCTTATATGTCTGTCATAGAAGACTTTTTGCCACGCCTACTTTTTGTGGGCTTTTTTCACTAAAATGCTGTTTTCAGCGAAACTGAAAAAAAATGTTCAACAAGATATTTAGAAAATATTTTTTGCAATATATCGCCCATACAAAGTTTTTGGCCACGCCCACTTTTTGGGGGCATATAGGGATATGGATAGGGTATCGTACTGTTCGCCCCAAGCGGACTGTGGCCTTTCCTTATGTTTTTTTTCTTTATTTTACTTTAAAAAAAATATTCCCAAAATAAGTGGCATTGAAACTTTTACCGTCAAAAAAACAAAAAAAAAAAAAATCTTAATAATGTAATAGCTACATAATTAAAAGTTAAGATACAACAGTTTAAAACGCTTTATTTATGGTTGGCTGCTGATGTGTTAACCTCTAATGTACTTACTTACGTACTTAGGCGGCGCTACAGTCCGGGGTGGACCTGGGCCTCTACCGATACTACTCTTCAGTTAGCGCGATTATTGGCTATCTGCCTACAGATGCGCACTTCAAGTTGGTTGAGGTCCCCTTCCACTTGCGCGCGCCACCTAAGGCGAGGTCTTCCTCTACTGCGCTGTCCCTTCGGGTTGGAGTCGAAGACTCTTCGGGCCGGAGCGTTGGTGCCCATTCGCATGTACATGTCCTAGCCATCTAAGTGGACTGATGCGCACTTTTCTGACCAAGTCGATGTCACTGTACAGATCGTAGAGTTCGCTGTTAAATTTCCTCTTCCAAAGCCCGTTCACGGAAACGGGACCAAAGATTAAGAATTTTGCGTTCGAAACGAACAAGGAGGTCTTTATCCGCCTTTGATAATGTCCATGCTTCAGTGCCATAGAGTAGGACTGGGATGATGAGGGTCTTACATGGAGTCCCCTTAGTGGTTCTTGACAAGGCCTTACTTATCAATTGCCTTCTTAGGCTAAAGTAGAGAAGCCGAGGTAGAAAAAGTCCCTAACTACCTCAAAACTATAGCTGTCTGTCGTGACGTTCTGTCCGATTCGTCGATGTTGTGTGTCCCTTCTTGTTGACAGCATATATTTTGTTTTGCCCTCATTAACCACTAAACCCATTTTTGCCGCTTCTGAACTGATACTTGCAAACGCACCAGTGACAGCTTGCTGTGTTCTGCCAATGATGTCGATGACGTCAGCGTATGCAAGTAGTTGCACAGACTTCTGGAAAATTGTGCCTCTGGTGTTGGCTTGCGAGTTTCGCAATGATGACGAATGAGAAGAATCCACAATATGGCAGACAGGATCTTGTATGAGATGTTAAGTAGACTGATATATCTATAGTTGTCGCAGTTTCGTGGGTCTCCTTTCTTGTGGATCGGGCATTTCATTGTTTATCGTCTAAGTTATCTATCTGACAGCGGAATTTGGGTCGTCTTCGCCGTTTAATAGTCTGCAGAAATGGTTTTTCCATATCCTCAGCACCGACTGTGACTCTACCACAAGGTCTCCTTGATCGTCTCTACAGTTCTCAATTTCGCCCATTTAATAACGATATTACTTCCCCGGTCGATAGCACATTTTTCCCAAAATGGTCTCTTCCGATTGTGTTGAGTAGTGGGTACATCCCAATAAGGTGCAGTACATCTTCCTTGGCTCATAAATTGCACAATGTGCATTCTTCATTTTCGTCACTTTCATACGACTCTAGCTTTGAAGATTGCGGATATTGTGTTCACACTATTCCGGTCGTTAAAATAATTTGTTTCTCCAAGGTCATGTGGAAGCACACGGTATGTGTCTCTCGTTTGACTTTGGTGTGCGTTTTCTTTGAACGTGTTGCGAGAGGATAACTTCATCTTCATTATCAGTTCTCCAAGGCTGGCTTGGGCTAACCTGCACCATTCACCGAAAAATTAGACCTTTTGCTGAACTAAATGCTTTGTCAATTATATACGAAATTCGTTGGCACTGGAGTGTCATGACTTTTAACACGTAGTCGACATGTAGCTTCGGGAGTCCTGATTTGAGGTGTAGCATGTGGTTAGGTGCATATACTGGTAACCTGAAATTTTGTTTAATTAAGTATCATAGCAACTTTTCAACATTATCGTAATGACCAAAACCCCATACCTGCGAACACTTGTACCGAACACTTTGTACCATTTCTCATCTCTTGCATTGCGACCCGAACGATTTCGAGAGATCATTACACTTCACGTCTTCGTATTAACATTCAAGTTACATAACTTGCAGTAATGACGTAGTTTGTTGATCATCATCTGCAACATTGAGTTTCCGCCAGAATGACTCTATCATCAGCATACATGATTAGCTTCAATTTAATACCGGCGAAATCAATTCCTACGGTAAAAAAGTCCAGGAATAAGGAAAATAGTAGTGGACCCATGAGGCTCTCCTGCTTGACGCCCATGTGCGATTGAAACCAGTTTGACTAATTTTCCACATAGGGGCTCCGTATTACTTTCAGCACTTTTGTTGACACACCAAGATTGTCAATGGAGTCGGAGTGCATGTAGTAGAATGCCGCTTTAAAATCCATAAAAAAGCGTGCTCTTTTCCAAATACGTCCTTGCAATATTTGTTAACGCGAAAATATTGTCCACTGTGGAATAAGTCTTCTTTAATCCAGATTGAAATTCGCTAAATAGGCCGTTTGTATCTATCCAACCTGTAAGCCGCTTCAGAATATTCCCATTAGGGTCATTATAGTCTCATTTTTTAAATAGATGGAACACTATATTTTTATTTTAAAACACCTTGGCACTTCTCCTATATTGAATATTTAATTATTTGCGGTTGCTACTCTTTCGGGAAACTCGTTTGTTTCATATTTAAAGAATTCGTATGGAATGCGATCTTCTGCAGACATCTCTTAGTTCGATCTCGTGATCTAACACCTCTAACATTCAAAAGGGAAGTGCGTACTGCACTCGTGCTCGCGAAAGGCTTGCAGTTGATAGATTTTGGCAAAACTTTTTCCAAGCACCACGACTATCCTTCAAGCATTGTAGATAAATGTTGCGAGTACTTTTTTTTGCTTTTCTGTACCCAAGAACTTTTAAGTTTTGTTTGACTGCTGGCGTTTCCCTTAATAATCGCAAAAAAGGCGAACGACCGTTTTTTAGCTGCCACTAGTCATACTACAGTTGCTTTCTTTTAAGAATCAAATTAAAGTAGATTACCTCCGAGTTATAGCATTTCGTCAATGTTGGATATTGATCCCTTAATAGTATGATGTCCTCATACTGTCTCTATCGTCATTCCATTTTATATAAATAGAGGAGATTTTATCATAGCTATCAAAGACCATTGCTCTGAATAACTCCATAGATTCGAAATCGATAAAGAGATAGGGGCATTTATCTGAAAAAATAATTAATCCCCACGGCAACGGAAATAAAAAATACGTCAACTATTCAGGCAACGCTGTCTCTCAAATCAGTAGCCTTTAAGGTTTTTCAACCTGGGGATTGGGCGGATGGGGGGATGTGGATTAATTATCATTGAAAATGAAATGCTCTCTATAGTCGGGGGTAGATTTTCCAATCTAACACACATGTCTATCTTCAGTTAAGATGTAACCTTAATTTTTGAAAGGCAGTATCTTCCCCTTTATTATAAATGTTCAATTGTTCCCGCTGTCTTTGTATGGATTTTGTTTTATCTTCACCGATTTCCTTATTTTTAGCAGTCATTGCCTCCGGCTCTGTTCTTTATGCCGAACCTTGTTTCTTGTAGGTCTTTATTTTTCAGATAGTGCGCTTCTCCTGCACTTTGTTTTCCAAAGAGATCAATGTTCCGTCGAATTCAATTCGTTCATAGAGCTTACGAGCTGGTCTTGCCCCTTATGATTATGAAAACCCAGCCGATCATTACCGCGATTGTGATGACCTCGAGGCGTTTTTTTATGCTGGTATCCCCTTTTTTAAGGAAACGATTCAGGCAACGATTGTTGCTGTATTTTAAGGGTCTCTGAGATATTCGTGAACGCTCTTTACTGCAATAAGGTTGGGGTACGGACATCTAGGATACTAGTCGAGTGCCTTCTTTCGATCGCAACATGGAAATTTTTTTTTTGTTTTTCAATGGGCCTTACCAATAACTTTTTTATTCACTGCCCCACCTCTTGCGAACGTCGTACGTATTCGAATTTGTATTTATTTATTTTTTAACAATAACTGTACAATTGACGTTTATAAAAAAGAAAAGAAAATAACAAAATATATAAACTATGAACCTATAAGGGAAAAATTTAATCAAAAGTAAAAACAATTAAATTTAATTATCTATGAGATTATTTTCATTGTTTTAAATTTAATTGATTTTGAATTACGCTAAACATGAAAAATATCAATGAAGGGTCCAAAGATATGAAAAGACTAAGGGCAAAAAACTCCTGTGCTTGACTTTGTCTCTTATACAAAGGGGAAGTTGATTGAAGAGCCGAATTGCGTGAATGAAAAATTGCCTACGTGAAATCGTGCAAGTGCAAACATTAGGTCTGATACCACAAGAATGAAGAGACTGGGAGAAAATGACTTTATTGTATAAATAAATTTGTAGTTTTGCGTTTAAAATATTAACGATAATTATGCGAAAGTCTTAAAATTTAAAAATTGCTCCAGACTGCATTCTAGTATTTGTTGAGAGTGGCTCGACTATATATCTACGTAGATTATATACGAATCTTGCGATTAAGTTGAACGCTACATTCAGCTTGCGCTTGGAATTGGTATCTGTGCTTGCGAACAATGCATGCGATCAAAGCCTATACCAATTTTTTTTTGCCGTAGTAGGTAAAGTGTCGCGACATACTGACAGACCCCGCAAAGCACCATCGATTTTGGATATCACAGAGTTAATGTGGTCACTCCAAGTGAGGTTATTGTTGATTATAATACTTATGTTTTTTATCTTAGACACCATTTCTACCTGAACATCATTTAATAACATAATTTAAGCAAGGTCCATCCTCAGCATAGATATGAAAACGGCAGTTATGAATAAAAAGTGGTAGATCATTAATTCATTTTTTTTTTGTACTAAGGATACTTGGAATGGGGCCAAAAATACTGCATACTAAGTTTTTTTGTAAAAAATTCGAATAACGGTAATTGATAAAACTACCAATATTAAAAAAAAAACTAATAAAGGGAATTCTGAAAAATGTTACTTTATTTTTATAATGTTACATGGATTTTTAAATCAAAACGATTTTCATAAATTGTAATTGAATTCGTTTTCTCAAAGGCGGTGTCATAAATTTATGTATTTTGAACAATTATGTAGCGAAATTACATAAAAACCGAACGTGCCGTTTTTTAAGAAAATAAAATAATTCAAAACCCAGAAAATGATATATAAACATTTGGTATCTGATCAAATGTTACCATTCTTTATGAGGCGATTTAAAAACGCATCTCATGCACTTTATTTTTGTTTGTACAAATAACAGATAAAATGTAAGGATTAAATTCGTGGTCCCATTGTTCTATTTTTTTTTTTGCTTAAGTGCGAGGGACTACAAATTTAAGCTCTTAATAAAAGTTTTTATTGATAAGGGCAATATGAATATTGAGCTTAGCAAAACATGCTAGGACTATACTCCACCCGTTGCCGTTTTTGCAATGTTTATACCCTATCCTCAGGGTATGTTAATTCTAACACATATTTTGTAACACCCTTAATATTCGTCGAAGGCCCCCTAAAAGTGTATAGATCAACGCAGAGATCTTAGTTTAATAATATAATTCAGTTTATTAATAACTCTAAAAGGTTTTTTTAAATGTAAATGAAAAGAATAAGAAAATGGGATAGGGATTGATTTGGCTTAACATTACTTCTTAACCGATCTATTAACTTTTCACGACTGTACCACTCTTAGAAAACCGGTGATAAAATGCAACTGTTCTCTGTACATAGCAGAAGAAAGATAACATAGCATAGTAGGGTATATAAAACAATGTTAGGCAAAGTAAAAAGTTAATTTAAGTTAATTTATGGTGAAATCGGCTAAGGTGATAGTTGATTGTCGCGTTTTTGATTGTCGTTTTTGATTATCAACTATCCTTTGCTCTGCGTAAAGTGATCACTAAAAAATGATTGATTGGCAGCACTCAGAGTTTTAAACGTGGCCGTTACAGTCAATGGCGATCGTTATCGTGCCATGTTGAACGAATTTTTGTTCACAAAAATCGAAGAGGAGAATATTGGCAACATTTGGTTTCAACAGGACGGTGCTACGTGCCACACAGCCTAAGCTACACTCGATGTTTTGCGCCCTGTTTAAAAAAAAAAAGTTATTTGGCGGACCCTTGAGCCAAATACTCTTTTAATTATAAAGGGTGTTTTTTTAAAGGTTGGTTTTTCGAATAGACATAATAAACTGACATTTGGTGGTCAAACCTGGCAACTCTAATGTCATTCAGTTTGGTTTCATCATGAACAGGTTGACAAATGAACAATTGACGATCAACAAGCAAAATTGCAGCATTTGGAGTGAAGCCATACTGGGCCATATTTCTTCCGAAATGATGCTGGAGAGTCAGTTACCGTTAATGGAGACCGGTATAGAGCCATGATAACCGGCTATTTTGTTCCCGAATTGGATGGCTTGAATGTGGATGATCCTTCCAATAAAGTCAAATTGATGGACATTAAAACGATTTTCTTGTGTTTTATTTCAATTCGAAGTTCCTCTAAAAAAGTATACCTCTAAAAAAACACCCTTTATTTTGACCAATACAAAGTTTTTCGGGTTTATTTTTTTGCAAATAAATTCCATAGAATGAAAATGAAAATTCCGTTTCAACATTATGGAACGGTTTTTTCTTTGGGGTAAATCAGGATATGAATATGATATAATATTGTTCATCCCAAGCGGACTGTAGCGTTTACTTTTTTTTCGTTTTTATATAGAAAAATCAATTTTTTTATCAAAATAAGTCAGAAAACAACTCGCACGGCGATTGACAGTGTCATTTATTTTGAAAAATAAGTGACAAAAACATAAGGAAAGGCTACAGTCCGCTTGGGGCGAACAGTATGATACCCTATCCTTATCCCTATGTACCCCAAAGAAAAAAAGCATTAGGAAGATGATGGATAGCATTTTATTTCATTCTATGAAATTTATAGAAAAAAAATTATTTTTTTCAAAAAATTCCCCCAAAAAGTGGGCGTGGCCAAAAACTTTGTATGGGTAATATATTTAGAAAACTATTGGCATAATATATTGTTAAACCTTTTTTTTCGATTTCTATGAAAATTTTCGAAGAAAACAGCATTTTAGTGAAAAACGCCCACAAAAAGTAGGCGTGGCAAAAAACTTTATATGACAAATTAATAAAGGTGGGCAGTATCTACATATCTTGTGAAGGTTGTACAACTTTATCTCTCTAACTTAAGCCTTAAAACGGTTTTTTCTAAATTGTGGGCGTGGCAGTGGGCGTATTTTGAAAATGTTAACACTTTACCATTTCGGAACCCTAGGGAGTATATTTTCCAAATTTCAGCTTCCTAGCATAATTTTAAAGGCCTCAAAAGTTGATACGGACGGACGGACGGACGGACGGACATTGCTAAATAGTTTTAGTTTTTCGTCCTGATCATAAATATATATACTTTTAGGGGTCTGCGACGAATATTAAGGGCTGTTACAAACTATGTGTCAAAATTAATATACCCTTAGGATAGGGTATAATCACAGCATGCCGCTGGTGTCCGGACAACAAATCCTCCTTGTCTGGTCACAATTGGTGTAGCACTTCAATATGTCAGTTGATTCTTTGATAATGTTCACAGAAATCTTCTTTGTGATAATAACGCCGACCGCATAAGATCTAATGTACTCAAATAATATTCTATTTTTATTGCACGAAGCCATTGAACTATCTAAATCTATCTGTTTGAATCTTTGTAAGAAGGCACTCGTACAAAAGTAAAGTGCAGCAGATAACGGAGATGCCTAGCCATCTCTTGGCATCTTACTTCTTGTTTCGTGTGCAGCGCCCACACTCGGCGTTAATGTTATCCGCATTGCAGCACATGGATTGCAACGAATACCGTTCTCTTTTACCTTAAGCAAAGAAGAAAATAAGTATAATCGAAAGCTTAAAGTTTTATAGTAGGTATGTGGAAAAGTGGATGCTCGGCTGGGTTGATGTGATGGTTGCATGCAGCATGCATGCATGCTCCATTTGGTAGGTAGCAGATGTTAGAGGGTGGGCATTGTTATACCCTATCCTAAGGGTATATTAATTTTGACACATAGTTTGTAACACCCCTTAATATTCGTCGTAGACCCATAAAAGTATATATATTTATGATCAGGACCAAATCCTAAGACTATTTAGCAATGTCCGTCCGTCCGTCCGTCCGTATCAACTTTTGAGGCCTTTAAAGTCATGCTAGGAGGCTGAAATTTGGTGCGTATACTCCCTAGGGTCCCGAAATGGTAAAGTGTTAAAAGTTTTTAAATACGCCCACTGCCACGCCCACAATTTAGAAAAAACCGTTTTAAGGCTTAAGTTAGAGAGATAAAGTTGTAAAACCTTCACAAGATATGTAGGTACTGCCTACCTTTATAAATTTGTCATATAAAGTTTTTTGCCACGCCTACTTTTTGTGGGCATTTTTCACTAAAATGCTGTTTTCTTTGAAAATTTTCATAGAAATCGAAAAAAAAATGTTTAACAATATATTTAGCAAATATTTTTTCCAATATATCGCCCATACAAAGTTTTTGGCCACGCCCACTTTTTGGGGGCGTTTTTTCAAAAAAATATTTTTTTTTTCTATAAATTTCATAGAATGAAATAAAATGCTATCTATCATCTTCCTTATGAATTTTTTCTTTGGGGTACATAGGGATAAGGATAGGATAGGGTATCATACTGTTCGCCCCAAGCGGACTGTAGCCTTTCCTTATGTTTTTTTTTTCTTTTTGAAATAACTTTGAAGAAATATTCGAAACAGGCTGTATTTAGTAAGTTTCCTTAAAGTGGTTTAAGTGCCGGCGTGCACGAGAGTGCATTGTTGCATTATTGTGTGGGAGTCGGATGTTTTAAAGTTGCCATAAATACCCATAGCACTTTGGATATTAGTAGTGGATACATTGTTCGATTGTAGTAATAGACAAATTATTTGTATTAGGGAAAGTGCAATCAACCAATGACTGGTGGATGACGAATGATTCTTCATTTCTCAAGACGGTTGACATAATTTACTTTTCATTGATGATCTTGATTCATGTGAGATCAATTATTTCATTCAATCCTCATAGAGAGCTCATCTGTATAAAAATGATCGCTTAAGAATCTTTGTCTCTCTGCTTTGCTTGTTATACTGGCTATAGTTCTCGACTATATATTTGACATATCTTGTTCTGACAGCATTCTATAACGTGGCGATTTTAGCTTGCCTCATATTGGATGGGTGTTGGATTTGTACTGTAGATGACTCTAGTTTTATTCCTTCCTTGGACTCTGCTTAGCAAAAGCTATCATAACTAGACATCATCTTATCAACAAGCATTAAAACTTTAAAAATCGATTAAGTTTTTTCCTCTGACTAGGTTAAAGTCACAGGTCAACACCAGAGGTAGAATTTTTCAAAAGTCCATTCAACTACTTGCCTATGGCGATGATATTGAGATTATTGGCATAACGCGGCGAGCTGTCAGTGGCCCATTTGCAAGCATCGAAAAGGAAGCGGCCTGAAGGAGTTTGGTTGTAGTGATAGAGTCACGATGGACAGATACAACTTTGAAGTAGTGAAAGAATTTTTCTACCTGGCTCCACTATCACTTCGCAAAATGAGATCGGCGCAGGGATTCACTCTTACCAATCGCTGCAGGGGAAGACCCCACCTTAGGTGTCACGCACAATTGGAAGACGACCTCAACCACACGATGCACATCAACGTAACTGGAGGCTGGAGGGGCTTGTTGGTTGAGGCCGTGGACTGTAAGCAGGGTGGTATCAATAATTATAGAGTATAGACCAATCTCTAAGCTTTCGTGTATTTCTAAGCATCTTGAGCAAATTGTCTGTAAAAAAATGTTATTAATTTGGAACGAACAGCATGGGTTTGTACAAAGCAGATTCACAGTCACATGGAGGTTGTACTTTCTCTATGTTTGTTCAAAATCTTTGGAAAATAATAATAAGGTCGACAATAAATACACGGACTTCTGTAAGGCTTTCGACCGTTTGTCCCATGAAATGATCGCATTTAAACTCAGGGCTTATGGTTTCCCACCTGGAACCATAAGTCCCACTCGTGTGGGACCCATTTTATTTATGAACAAATTGAAATCTGTCAACCCATTAAGATGAAAGAACTCTTTTTCAAACCAATATTATTAACCAATATTTCGCCACATAGTGTACTAGAAACGGTTTAAACTTAGCTTTATAAGATATATCAATTTCATTGTGAATAAGTCAAATTCTATGCTAGGCTTCATAAGAAGTTAGTCCAAGGAATTGATGACCCCTACATTACTCAGGCATTATGCAATTGCTTCATCCGTCCGCACCTGGAGTATGTTTCGCAAGTTTGAACTCCGTACTACAACATTCACTCAAATCGGATTGAAGCCATTCAAAAAAGCTTTATTAGATTTGCCCTAAGAGGTCCACAATGGTAAGATCCGTATGGCCTTCCCTCCTAAAGTCAACGTTTCAAACTTCTGCAAATGACACCCCTCCCTCAACGTAGACTGAATAGTGATATAGTTTTCTTACAGCAGCTTAAATCCCTCCATTTGCTCTTTTAGATTTCTGCGGCAAACTCACAATTTATGTATTATTATTTTCCAGATAAAGACTAGATGAATGTCGTTAATACGCTTGATGTAGGTTACTTACACTTGCTTCCTTGAAGCTTCCGGCCCATAGATAAGACAAGGCAGCTCTCCATTTTCTATGGTATGTTTTTGTACCGTTCGCGCGGTTCTTCTAGTGCTCTGGCTTTCACGACGGCTTGGTCTTTGAACGGATGCTTGGTTCTCCTTATATTTTCGAACCAAGGAATCGAAGGCCCTATTTCCACGATATGGCTAAACCCTATTGTGTGACCGTATTTTGCCTTATTGGACTGCGTCCATACTCCATCCTGATGGAGTTTGTAGAGTTCGCATTTGTAGGTTCTCGTCCGTTCGACCATATAGAGCTCCATTACCTTCGTCTAACGGAGTTCTGAGCCCATTTATTTTGCCAAACCGAAATATTGACGGGTTTCCTAGGGTTTTTGTTCTTTGAACGCCTGATGTGGGTAGAAACTTCAACCACATTAAAGTTTCCGCTTTCAACAGTTTTGGGTTGTCCTAGCAGTTCGACAGATGTTTGCTGGTTTGTTGACACTGTGTTTTTGGTTTGGTCCTCGCTTACTTCCATACCAACTAAATACTAAGTTCGCTAGCTTTCCGATTGGAAAAAAATTAGCTATCAACGCCCTTTAAGAGAGCCGCACCAGTAGTAGTTACCAGTCAATGTAAACATGGTGTGTCGCGCCTTGAAATTCGTTACAAGACGGCTTGAGTCGTTCACACAGTATGCTATATATGATCCTACATGCGAAATTTTTTTTGGTATACGGGGCTTATGGCGCTTATACTATAATCATACTTGTTGTTTAAGTACTTCGTGCATGAAACCTAACAAAATATCACCACCATGTCCCTTGGCCGATCATCTGAGCTAGCGAACTTGGTGTTTTTCAGAGTTTTGACCTCTTCTAAGCTAGAGGTGGAATTTCTTTTTGACTGACATGATGGCCATTTAGAAGCTTCTGGAAATGCTACTTGAACTCCTTCACAATTCCCTACGCTTCGGTGACAAAGTCACTATTTAGAAGAGACTGCGTTTCGGGCTTGAAGCTAGCCGTTATTTATTTGGCTTTCTTATAGAACACCCTTTGTTGCGATCGAGCGACATTTCAGTTTCCTTAAGCTGGCAGACTACTTTTAAAGGAGCACTTTCTGTCGTCGTTTTTCGATGGACGAGTGCATTAAGGTGATTGCAAACCCACAGGGGTCTCAGCTGCCTACATGGATTGTGATTGCACAGCGGATAGTTTCTCGCTTATGCATTTGTTATACACTCTGGCTATTCCAATCGTGCTGAGAAGTCCAAAGTAAGACAGTCGAGCTTGTGAATAAAGCGACTATAGGAAATATATCAGACTTGACGTTTCACTCGAAATGTTAAGATGCCAGATGCGTGTTTGGCATCGATTAGCAGTATTGACCAACTGAAGAGCGCCAATTTGTTTTGTGGATTCGTAGTCTTGGGAACTTTGACAACGTACTCCGGATAGGCTCCAAGGATACAGTTTTGTAGGTCACAAGGCTTCTCCTGATTGACTGATTGGGTCTTCAGTTTCAATAATAGCGTAAAACTAAATGCATATTACAGTCAGGCTATGGCTTGTATAAATCAATAAATCCGCATCCTAACATGTGCATTACATATTACATGTGTTTCTTTTCTTCATACCTAAACCTATCCAATGTATATCCCGAGCAGCGGTAATATCTGCCTTATTCCACCGTATGTGTATTCTCTTAAATCATGATGACACAACCCTCAACCTATAGAAGCAGATCCAACATAATATTTAGATAAGTTGTCCCTCTAAGGGCTCTTCAGCCATCATCTCTATTTCAGCAGCAGCCTGACAAGTGTTGAAAATCCCTAATGAGCTTAGCACCAAATATTTCTAATTACCTCCCATAAATCGGGATGAATTGTGTCTCCGACTCTCTTTCTCATTTTTATCAACGATCTGTGGTCTGTTACTTCTAATTCTAATTATTCCTTCGCCGATGAAAGTACTCTTAGCTTTACATATTCTTTTCCTGGGCAACGTATGTTAAGCTGATTAAATTCCGATCTTGACAGCATACTTAAATGGGGTAAAACCAACAGAGTGGAATTTAATGCTTCCAAAATGCAATGCTGTCTGCTGTAATTGAAGCGAAACGCTAATTCCCTGCCAATATCCATGAATGGCACTTGAACTGCATGACTTTCAACTCTCGGTATGTGTGTTAATGAGAACCTTCGTTGGAATTCGATGTCGCCAAGAATGCTACGAAGTGTCTAGTCTTCCTTAATCGATTCAAGAAATATTTCACCCCTTCTTATTGATATGGGAACAATTTAAAAGGCGTTTATTCGCCCCAAACTTAAACAAAAAGCTCATATCTGATCTGGTGGACGCTCTGTTTTTCCTAAACATTATAGTTTGCACAGACATTCAAAACCAACGTGCATCGGTTTCTCCCTTTCTCTAAAGCCTGTATCACTTCATTATATCCAAAGTTCCTTTAGTACGCGTACATTATAAAAAAAATGGAATAATTCTTTTAAAAATACGGTTAGCTCAGAGTAGACCTCAAGATACATATATTGATTTTCTAATTCTATCAATAAAATAATAAATAAATCAATAATAATCAACTTTCTATAACATAAAACAAAACTCATTAGTACAAAATCTGTTCACAGGTTGTGCGTGCAACAAAATGAAGAGTAATTAATTAAATGGGGATAACGTCGGAAAACTTGAAAAATTGCTATCAATTCGATCCTATTTTACTGTATCAATTTAGAATTTAATAACTCAAACAGATGTAACATTTATTTCTCTGCAGAGTGTATACTTTGCTACTTCGATACACCTGTGCGCAACACTCTCGAACCGGTTACCTACCAACACAGAAGGGATGGATTGGATAGGGAGAAGGAAAACTTTCAAAAAAGAATCATTCAGAAACTATTTTAAAAGAGTTACAAGTGCTATTTCAAGTTTTGCTCTGTTTGAGTTTCATTTCGCTCATGCACGCCATTCCTGTCTGCCTCCTCCTTCAGAACTTGTCGAATGGAAAATACTTTTTCCGTTCCAAAACTTTATTTGCTAATGTGGGTAATGTCCTCGTGTCCTAGATTCGCTTAACTGTGCGATGCAGCCACCTACGCTACAAATGTGAAATCTGAGATAAAACTCCGAGTACAAGTGTATACCCTATTGACGATTCTATTACACGTGGACCTGGTGTTCTATGCGGCATCAATGGTGGAGACATTGTCAACATTGGAACTTTTTGTTTTTTGTTTTTTTTTTTTTCATTTCGTAAACCTAAAAGTTGATCTTCTCGAGGGTCTGTACAGGTTGTTTTTTTGTTTAATACTCTTCGATTTTTATTTCGATTACTTGCATCACTTTTTGCAAAATACATAATTACCTATGTGCGTTGTGTAATCAATACATGATGTTTAAATTTAACACATTTAATGTCCACATCTCTACGCTGCGCTCTCAAGTCCGTTGTATGTATTTATAATGTATTTGCATTTTTTCGATTCCTACAAATTACCCTTTAACATTTTCAACATAAAAACCCAGATTTAATTAATCTTTTAATGAGTCCTTCATATCGTTTATGGGAAAATTTAACAAGAGCCACTACTGGTTATTAATAATACGAATTCATTACTTATGATTTTTTTTTTTTTTTTTAATTTTTATTGCTTATGCCCATTGAATTTAACGGGGATTACTGTACTGAGTTTATTCCGATGCATTTTCGGTACCATTACGGTAACAATGTTGAAAAGAATTCGTAGATTACATTCGATTTCGGTTTTATTTTTGTTTTTTGAAGCAGAAACTTCAAAGTAAAACAACCAAAAGTGGTTTTGTGGTAATTAACGATGATGTTTGGCTGATTTTCAACAAAGCGCTACTTTATATTTAATAGTTTTGCTCTAAGTGCTGAGCCCTCGTAAAATACACATTACCTGAAGTTTATGCAATTTGTGAATAATAAAATGCGATATACTAGAATCGGTAAACACAACACCCAAAAAAATCTTCGGGTGTTTTTTTAGACGTATAGTACTTCGAATTGAAATAAAACACAAGAAAATCGTTTTAATGTCCATCAATTTGGCTTTATTGGAAGGATAATTTTATGCCATTAATGTTTAAAAATGATTTCGGACATGTGGCCGCCGCGGCTGTTTCGAATCAAGACAAGTCTAGACGTCCAATTTTCAACCACTTTTTCAAGCATTTGGGGCTGTGTGTCGGCAATAAGGCCACGAATGTTGGCTTTCAAGTCCCCTAACGTTTCTGGCGTAGGCGAGCGACTTCACATATCCCCAAAGAAAATAATCCAATGGTGTTAAACCACACGATCTTGGTGGCCAATTGACAGGTCCATTCCGCGAAATTATGCGCTTATCGAATGTTTCCTTCAATAAATCGATTGTGACGTTCGCTGTGTGGCATGTAGCGCCGTCTTGTTGGGACCACATCTCATCCACATTCATGCCATCCAATTCGGGAACAAAATAGTCGGTTATAATGGCTCTATACCGGTCTCCATTAACGGTAACTGACTCTCCAGCATAATTGCAGAAGAAGTATGGCCCAATGACTCCACCAGCCCATTTCAAGGCGTGTCACGGGTCTCATGTGGATTCTCTTCACTCCAAATGGGGCAATTTTGCTTGTCCATTCAACCCAAAATGAGCTTGCGGTAAACTTCGCGAACTGAACCATTATTTTCGAAAAAAATTTGCACGATTTGCAAGCGTTGTTCATTTGTAAACCTGTTAATGATGAAATGGCAAACCAAACTGAACATAAATGACATTAGAGTTGCCAGATTTGACCACAAAATGTCAGTTTTACCTCTATGCGAAAAACCAACCTCTAAAAAAAACACCCTTTATTACAAACTGTGGCAGTCAATTTTACAATAAACAGCAAGTTTGTAAAATTAACAGGAACCGCAATCAAATTCACAAATAATTGCTACTCTTACAGCAATTGCTTTACTTTGTGCACCAAAAATGAAAAAAGAATCACCGCAAATTGTTAATGTAGAAATGACAGCGCGTTGTCAAATTTATTTGTTAAAAGTAAGAATATTAATTTGCTATATCTAAATCAAAAAGTTGTTAAATCTACAAATATGCAGAACAAAGAATGTAGAATTCACAATCTTAATCTCACGATTAAGTCAACGAGATTTATTTGTAAAATCATCAACCCAAATATCACCCATTGTAAAACCGACAACAAATTGTAATTCTGATATTTATACCCTATCCTAAGGGTATATTAATTTTGACACATAGTTTGTAACACCCCTTGATATTCGTCGTAGACCCATAAAAGTATATATATTTATGATCAGGACCAAATCCTAAGACTATTTAGCAATGTCCGTCCGTCCGTCCGTCCGTATCAACTTTTGAGGCCTTTAAAGTTATGCTAGGAGGCTGAAATTTGGAGCATATACTCCCTAGGGTCCCGAAATGGTAAAGTGTTAAAAGTTTTTAAATCCGCCCACTGCCACGCCCACAATTTAGAAAAAACCGTTTTAAGGCTTAAGTTAGAGAGATAAAGTTGTAAGACCTTCACAAGAAATGTAGGTACTGCCTACCTTTATAAATTTGTCATATAAAGTTTTTTGCCACGCCTACTTTTTGTGGGCGTTTTTCACTAAAATGCTGTTTTCTTTGAAAATTTTCATAGAAATCGAAAAAAAATGTTTAACAATTTATTTAGCCAATATTTTTTCCAATATATCGCTCATACAAAGTTTTTGGCCACGCCCACTTTTTGGGGGCGTTTTTTCAAAATAAATATTTTTTTTTCTATAAATTTCATAGAATGAAATAAAATGCTATCTATCATCTTCCTTATGAATTTTTTCTTTGGGGCACATAGGGATATGGATAGGGTATCACACTGTTCGCCCCAAGCGGACTGTAGCCTTTCCTTATGTTAATATGTGGAATTCACAACAAATGCATTCAAACGTACAACCAGTAGGTACCTGTAGAAACGACAATAAGTTCTTAATGTGAGCGATACATGTAACCATTTACCGTTGTTGAGTTATCCAGATCGCGTCACAATCAATAAGCACTTTTTAAATATTTAGTTTATTTTCGGGTAATAATTAATTTCAAATGGGTAGTGAATTTCTGTTAATATTACAAAATAGTGAGACTGAACAAATCTGCCTGGGGAAAGTGTCGTATACAATTCAATGTTGTTAGACGCAAAAGTTTCTTAACAATTTCGCATTGTGCAATAGTGTTGCGAAATTTTTATCGGGTAAGTCACAATGAATGAGAATTAGACATTTATCATTTTAAAAGGTCGTGGATTGACAATTGACTGCTCCCTAAATCGGAGCACTTATTAAAAATATTTCCGGATAGCGAACTAAGTCCTTAATTGGCGTTGGAAGATATAACAAATCTCAATGGCTTCAAACACAGGAATTAAACACAGCTGCAAAAGACATCGATGAGAACTATGAGACTATCTAGCAATGTCCGTCCGTCCGTCCGTCCGTATCAACTTTTGAGGCCTTTAAATTTATGCTAGGAAGGTGAAATTTAGAGCATATACTCCTTAGGGTCCCGAAATGGTAAAGTGTTAAAAGTTTTTAAATCCGCCCACTGCCACGCCCACAATTTAGAAAAAACCGTTTTAAGGCTTAAGTTAGAGAGATAGAGTATTGGAACCTTTACAAGATATGTAGGCGCTGCCCTCCTTTATAAGTCTGTCATATAAGATTTTTTGCCACGTCTACTTTTTGTGGGCTTTTTTCACTTAAATGCTCTTTTCAGCGAAAATTTTCATAGAAACTCAAAAAAAAAGTTTATCAAGATATTTAGCAAATATTTTTTCCAATATATCGCCCATACAAAGTTTTTGGCCACGCCCACTTTTTGGGGGAATGAAATGTTATCCATCACCTTCTTAATGCTTTTTTCTTTGGGGCATATAGGGATATGGATAGGGTATCGTACTATTCGCCCTAAGCGGACTGTAGCCTTTCCGTATGTTTATACCCTATCCTAAGGGTATATTAATTTTGACACATAGTTTGTAACACCCCTTAATATTCGTCGTAGACCCATAAAAGTATATATATTTATGATCAGGACCAAATCCTAAGACTATTTAGCAATGTCCGTCCGTCCGTCCGTCCGTCCGTCCGTCCGTCCGTATCAACTTTTGAGGCCTTTAAAGTCATGCTAGGAGGCTGAAATTTGAAGCGTATACTCCCTAGGGTCCCGAAATGGTAAAGTGTTAAAAGTTTTTATATCCGCCCACTTCCACGCCCACAATTTAGAAAAAACCGTTTTAAGGCTTAAGTTAGAGAGATAAAGTTGTAAAACCTTCACAAGATATGTAGGTACTGCCTACCTTTATAAATTTGTCATATAAAGTTTTTTGCCACGCCTACTTTTTGTGGGCGTTTTTCACTAAAATGCTGTTTTCTTCGAAAATTTTCATAAAAATCGGGAAAAAATGTTTAACAAGATATTTACCCAATAGTTTTTCCAATATAACGCCCATACAAAGTTTTTGGCCACGCCCACTTTTTGGGGGCGTTTTTTGAAAAAAATATTTTTTTTCTATAAAATTCATAGAATGAAATAAAATGCTATCTATCATCTTCCTTATGAATTTTTTCTTTGGGGTACATAGGGATAAGGATAGGGTATCATACTGTTCGCCCCAAGCGGACTGTAGCCTTTCCTTATGTTTATATTAATTTTTGATGAAAATATAAAAATAATATAATATAATATGCTGTAAGTATGAAATATTATATTTCAGTCATCATTATTATTGTTATGTTCCAAAATAGTTAAAAGCTATGTTATTTTACATAAGTATAAGTAAATTCTCAAGTCCAGCTGTCGGTGTTAACATATTTACTGATGGTAAAAAAGTCTTTAGAAATAAGTTAATTTAATAATTGCATAAATTACATTAATGTTATAACTAATGTTATATCTAAATAAAAAAAATTTAAAATATTTCAAATGTTTTTATTTTTGAAAATGAAATCCCTTGTATATTTCACCGCAAAAATGGGTTGTTATTTAAAAATTTGTTGTTTATTGTACATCAATACGTATGTTTGACATATTTTGCTGTGCGTTTAACAACGAAAAGTGCCCTTTTCATTTTTGAACTTTCTCGTATACATTAGTATACTAAAGAGGCAGTTATTGCGATCGTGCGCAAATTTCGAACTCAAACTGAGTATGAGGGATGATATTACGACTATAGAGAAGTCCAAAGAAGTGGGTCCGCCAATGCCGTCTGTCTGTCTATCTGTCTGTCTGTGCAGGCGCCGTATGGCGAAACGGTTCGACGGATTTGCTTCAAAGTTCGTATATATGTTTTTTGGGGTTACATCACAGGGCATCTTTTTAGCTTTTGCTTTATTGTTTGAAATGCCATACAATTCTTTTGATGAAAATCACTTATCACTTAGTACTTCTTCTTTTGTACTAACAATACCTGGAATGAAGCCAAAAATACTGCATACACAGTTTTGAAAAAAGAATCGATTAACGGTAATATATAAAACCGCCAATATTTCAAAAACTAACAAAAGGAACTTAAAAAAATTTTACGAATTTTTTTATACGTTTTAGTTTAACAAACTTGCATACTTAGATTTTTGAAATAATTTTTTTCATATAACGATTTTCTTAAATTTAAATTAAATTCGTTTTCTCAAAATAATAATAATTTTTTATATTTTAAACAATTATTTTAAATGTGCGAAATTACATCAAAATCGTAGGTACCGTTTTTGATAAAATCAGATTTTTCGAAACCTGAAAAGTGATATAAATAAATTTGTTATTTTGTTTTCATTCATTTTGCGATTTCAAAATGCATCTCATGTACAGATAAAGTTTTGTATGACGCAGTCGTGCACTTTATTTTATTTGTGAAACCTACAGATGAGTTTGTGGTTTTCACAAATCATTTGACGTTGTCAAAATGAGAGCAGTGGATGTTGGGTAGTTTGTGACGATTCATGCAGTAGTAACCACAGTATTCACAGCGTTTTTCAACGTTTTCACAATAAAATTTTTTGGGTGAATATGTAGGGTGTCATTTTTTTAGAGGTATAAAACTTTGAAATGGAATAAAATAAAGATGATTTTTTTTTAAATTGACATGAAATTTTGTTTATTCGAGAGATAATCTTCTGGCATTATAATTTTAACTTGATTTCTGGCATATGACCTAGGAAATGGTCCAATGTTCGATGACTTTTTCCAACATTTTATATCGGCAATAACTCTGCGAATGTTGGCCTCCAAGTGGTCAATCGTTTCGGGCTTATCGGCGTAGACCAGCGATTTCACATATACCCACAGAAAATAGTCAAGCGGCATTAAATCTCACGATCTTGGAGGCCGATTTACGGGTCCGTAACGTGAAACTATGCGGTTACCAAACGTTTCCTTAAATAAATCAATTGTGGCAAGAGCTGTGTGACATGTTGCGTCAACCTGTTGAAACCACAGCTCCTGCACATAATGGTTGTTGAATTAATGAACAAAAAAGTCAGGAATCATGGCTCTATAGCGGTCACCATTGGCAGTTTTAACTTAAATATTCACGTTTGACAGGAAACATCCCATCGGAAACACCTGCTTATACCGCCAATAACTTGCAGTTACATCTTATTGTGGTAATTCAAAAGGTTTTAATCTTTGTAGTCGCCGCACAAGATACGGTAGTAATAGCTAGATCTCTATGGATATTAGCGTTTCGAATATACCACGGTTTGTGGCAGCAGCTTGTTTTGCATGCTGAGCTTGGAGAATTTCTGATAGCGTTTCTTCTTAACATGCGATTTCCATTTCAATTTTGCATCTAGTGTCATTCGAAGTATTAAGGGCCAACCATAATGCACTTGAATGTTTAGAGTTTAGGATCTCATATAATTTTTTTGGGAGAGTTTTTTTTAAGTTTATACTTTAATCCCTTATGCCATTGTACTTTATCCTGAGCTTGAGAGACGTCAATAAAAACATTAGAACAAATTTTTTCCTCCTCTAGTGCTTTTTCAATTTCGTTGGTTATTTTACATATACGGGGTTTCTCAACAGAGACGCTACAAAAGTAGAGCAGGGACAGAAAACGCCGCCATATTTCTTGCCGCTCTTTTGACATTTCTCTTCAGTAAGGTTTGCCATTTCATGATGGAAAGATATAGGAGCCAACAACGAGTCGAAATTATTAAAATTTGCTACCGAAATTCGGAGTCAGTGGCCTCAACGTTAAGAGCGCTACGTCCAAATTATGTCGTCATAACCGGCCTAGCAGATCAACAATTGGCCGTCAACAAGCACAGTGCAAAATGTTCCCGTACCAGTGAGATAAAGAAGTGCCCGAAGTGTCGAGAATATTGCTGCCGCTGAGGCTTCAGTTGAAGAAAGCCCAAATGTTTCTCTCATACGTCGTTCTCAAGCGTTGGGCATCTCTGTGACGTCGTTGTGGCGAATTTTGCGAAAATATCTTGGCCTACATCCTTACAAGATTAAATTGACGCAAGAACTGAAGCCGCTTGACAACCAGAAGCGTCGTATGTTCGTAAATTGGGCTGAGCAACAACTTGAAAATGATTCGGATTTTCATCGAAAAATCATCTTCAGCGATGAGGCTCATTTCTGGCTGAATGGCTTCGTCAATAAACAAAATATGCGGTATTGGTCAGGCAGCAATCCACACGTACTCCATGAGTCATCATTGCATGGGCCGGCGGCGTCATTGGGCCGTACTTCTACCGTGATGATCAAGACCGGCACGTTACTGTGAATGGGAATCGCTACCGTTCAATGATAACCGAATACTTTTGGCCCCAATCGGATGATATGGACTTGGAGGACATGTGGTTCCAACGGGACGGCACCACAAGCCACACAGCGAATGTCACAATCAATTTATTGGAAACCAAGTTTTGAGAACGTTTTATCTCACGAAATTATCCAGTCGCTTGGCCGCCTCGATTGTGCGATTTGACACCGTTAGACTATTTCCTGTAGGGCTACGTCAAGTCTATGGTCTATGCCAACAAGCCAGCGACGATTGATGAACTTCGTACGAATGTCGAACGTGAAATTGCAGCAGTATCGGCCGATTTCTGCTTGAAAACCGTCGTGGGTTCAGCGTCTGGACTTCTGCAGGCGTGCCCGTGGTGGCCATGCAAAAGAAATTGAGTTCCATACATAATGGCATCGAACGTACTTTCACGGAAATAAAGAATTTCATTGATATCCAAAACCGTTTTTGTTTTATTTAAAAAAACTTTTGTAGCGCTCTAATTGAAAAACCCGATATACCTCGTCAATGGTAGCGTGCTTCGTTCTAAATACGAATTGGTGACACGGTATTACTGCATAAACTTTTCGCGAAATGCAGCTCATTTCTTTTGATTTGATATTAAAGTATTTCCGTGCACCAATTACATATTAGGAGCTACTTAACAGGATTCAAAAATGAAAGATAAGACTTATTCTCTTAGTCATCGTCAGATATTGTGACCTGTTGTTTTGTCGGTATTTCAACCACAAGAGCTTAAATCAAGTAGCCAATTTTTTTCAAAGGTGCTTTTGTAGGGTGTAGGTGTCTAGACTGCTCTGAAATGTGTTGTGTCTGCGGAGGCCGTAAATTCGAGCTGAATCGTTAAAAGCTACCTTAAGTTTTCTCTGAAATAATGAGTCAAGCTGGCAGTAGCCAATCTCGGCATAGGTAATGAGAGGTAGAACCCGAGCTTTTTTCTTTACTTTTAAGTATTTTTTCGACATCCGTAGATGTGTCCAACAGTGATTCTGATTTAAAATTTAAGTAAAGATTACTTTATTCGCAATAGGGATGACTTTGGACTTCGATAGGTTCAAAAGCAATCCATAAGTCATCATTATGGAAATTAACGACTCTTTGAACAATTTCCACGATTTTTCTAAAGGGTGATTCATCGTGAGGTTTTTAATAATGTAAAATTCTTAAAAAAAAAATATCTCGAGAATAACACGAGTAATATTGGCTTCCAAAGCGTCAATCGAAGCTGGCTTATTCTGAAGTCCAAAAACTTTACATATCCCCAGAGAAAATAGGTGTGATATCGCACGATCTAGGCGGCCAATTTACGCAGCAAAACGTGAATTAAGGGCTCCCAAAATGATTTCTTAACAAGTCCATTCTTTCACGCGCTGTATGGCACGTAGCGCCGTCTTGTTGAAACCAGAGCTCACCGAGACCATGGGCTTGAATTTCAGGAAGCACATAGTAAGTCAACATGGTGCGATAATGGTTAGCGTTGATGGTAAAATTCTGATTTGCCTCATATTTGAAGAAATATGGACCAATGATTGAACAAGCCCATAAACCACACCATACCATGCTGGATGTGGTCTAATCGGTCGAGTATCATCCATGTTGTTGTTTGGGTGTTTCCGTGATGACTTGAGAACGATACTGAACAAAAATTATAAAGGAGTTAGAAAGAAGTCATGCGTGATCTGTTAGAAAAAGGATATTGAAAATCAAAGCTCATGATGAATCACCCTATAGTTGTTCGCGATAGTTCATCAGGCGTAGTACATTTCGGCGGGATACGCGCGCTAAATTTTCCAGCGTATTAGTAGTCTTTTCTAAGTTTGTGTTTGGCACAGAACCCGATGATGGAGAGCTAGGACTTTCCTTAAACCCGCAGAGTTTGCCTCCGAAGAGTGTGAATTTGTCAGTTGCACAGTTGTAATGGAAAATTCTCGCTCCTAGGATATTCACAGAGCGAATGAAGGGCAGGCCTTACAATACGAGCGGGAGGCTTGCAGTACAGTGGTAGGGTTTTGATTCTTGGAATCCTGTCCATAACATCAGCGCAAAAAAGGAAATATGAAGAAGATGACAAGTACCTTCTGGGGCATTAATTGGTGAAACATAAGACGTCGCCGAACTATAAATACAATTTTGTATAATTAATAATATCTTCCCTCTCTCTGCACTTGTCTAATGATTGAAAGACCAACAAAACCACAGACACAAAACTTGCCCTAAATTTATTGATGATATGTTGGTACATACCCATTTCGAGTCGTCGCACCTCAAATCCTTATTTAGCACCGACGACGTAATTCATAAGTCGGTCAATGCAATAAAATTAACCACTAATTTGCCTCTAGTTTGCTATTGTGACAAATTGCCAACTCATTTGCTCATATCAAATGTTGACGTGAAATTACCCTAAATTTTCCTTGCTATGGCAAAGTGAAGTAGCACTCCAAAGTAGCGATACAATTCACACCCATGCCATTAGTGTACTTCCTGATGCAATCATTAGAGTCATGCCTCTCTTTCTCTCTCTCTCTTTCCCTCTATGTGTAGTTTAGAGTGTCATTCTAATTGCATGTCCAATGACTGAAATACAACAGAATGCATGTCAGTTCTGCTGCACTCGGCTACAACAATTCCGCTGCCATCGCAGTTCAAGTGAGTCAATCACAAAAAAAGGGTTACCTACCTTCGGTATGGTAGCTGGTTTTTTTGCTGCTTCAATGGAACGATATCTAAAATCCGTTTGCATATCGAGTGGCATAGAATGAATTTGCATAATGTTTCCCAGAGTAAATGCCAACAAAAAAGGACACACTAAGGAAACGAATTCAAGCGGCACCATGAATAACTGCTACATGCAGTATGCAAAATAGTTTTCATAATTTCGTATATCAAAGGCACCTTCCTACTTGCACGACCGAATCGCATTCGTACGAGTTAAGGATATAATGTATCTAGAGCTTAGTAGTAGATCTCATTGCATTCAAGTTGAACTGTAATTACCTATAATAATGAAAAAGTTTCACTTTTAGGCGTTTTGCTAACGCTGCCATTCCTTGGTTAGGTATGTGGAATTTGTCTTGTGAAAATATGTTGGCTTTCGACATGAATCTGGCAAATACATAGTAATTTCTTGTGCCACTGCAGAGGTATAGCTAGAGATTAAATCCAGGAATCGTGAGAGCTGAAATTGAAGCAGACTGAAAGTTCAGTGTGCCTTAATTTGTTTTAACTTTTTGTGATAGATTAGATATGCGTGCTTGAATTCCTTTTGTAAGCCTCAAAGTGGAGCATTGCACATTGCATTTGCTTGGCCTAAAAAAACGCTGTAACTTGTCCATTTACATTGCTAAATAAAACACGTCATGCTTATTTAAATCGGTACGGTTCGGTACTCTCATTCGGTTTTTAAGGTCGATTTTGACGCGTGAAGTTAGAAAATTTAAATTATTTAATTAACCCCGTTTGGTTTTTTTGTTGCTTTGTGCAACTGGTGCCTGGAACTGCAACTGTTTGTTAAATAATTTTGCGTTATTTGTTTAAACATGATGGCTCTTAGAATTCCGCATACCAAAAAGAAGTTTTAGCAATTTTTTAAAGGGGCTTACGTGCCCTTTTTGAAGGGTAATTTTGAACTACAACAGTCGAGTTCTTCAATTTTTTGTTCGTTTCCGTGGAATCGTTTGCAGATTTGGTTCCTGTCTTTTGGCGGCCTACAGACTTCAGGTTATTGTGCAGCAGCTGATGTTATTCCATCGTTCCTCAGTCGAAATTCCTATGACATCGTCAATGAAGTTTTTTGCTTTGCTGTGTTAAAAGCCGGCCGTACCTGCATGCCAGCCAGCTGTAAGTAACATTCATAGCCGCATCTGACAAAATTGTCTGCTGTTTCTTCCCTTCTCCACTGACGTGACAGGGAAAGTAATATTAAGTGATGGCAGATATCTAGGAGTGCTAAATGGCATTCCTTAACCCATTTCGCGTTTATAATGTTGAAGTTGATTGACTGACTGTCCACACAAACGGTAATTTTCATTGCTGGTACTTCCATCGCTACGAAAGTATGAGCCGTCCTCTTGACATAGCAGATCACAGATTAAAGGATATTGCAGGCGGATTATTAACCAAACAACCAGACCAACTTAATAAACAGTAAAGTGCACGACTGCGTCATACGAAACTTTCTCGGTATATGAGAAAGTTCATTTTGCATCGCAAAATGATTCGAAAATGAATGGTGACAAATTTATTTAAATCACTTTTCAGATTTTGAAAAATGAATTTTCTCCAAAACTCCACCTACGATTTTCATGTAATCTCGCACATTGGAGACTTCTTACATAATTGTCCAAAATACAAAAACTTACTAAAATCATTGGAGCCGTTTTTGAGAAAACGAATTTAAATAATATTTAAGAAAATCGTTATATGAAAAAAAAAATTAAAAAGAAATTATTTCAAAAATTTAAGTATGCAAATTTGGTTGTTTATAAAAACAGTACATTTTGTTGGAGTTTCCTTTATAATTTTTCGAGATATTGACTATTTTATAAATTACCGTGTATAGATTTTCTAAAAACTGAGTATGCAGTACAAAAAAGACCAAAATCCTTGAAATAATTTTCTAGAAAAATAGTGATAAGTGCTTTTCGGTGAAATAACGCCAAACGAAATAATGCCAAATTTTAAATAAGGCGGCTTTGGCAACAATACTTTGGTGACCCGCTACGCGGGAATAAGGGATTTAAATCCTCTTTCTGCAGGCGGCAGGTACCGCTCACGCAACTTCGTTGCTCCGCTCGGGGTATGTGCTTTTCGTCAGGCAGGCGCCTATGGCAATAGTAACTGAGTGAACCGCTACGCGGGGCTAAGGGATTTCAATCCACTCTCCACCACAGATGAGTAATTATACAGATAGTCGACTCAGCATACCTCATACCTCAAAATTTTTAAAAATGGAGAAAAAATCCTCTCTCAAATATTCTGTCTGTGAATACATGTGAGCCAGCCAAATAAAGTACGTAGGCGTTGATGTGTCAAAAATATGTCATTAGCGCGGGTAGTTTTGCAAGAATTCCAAATGACAACAAAAAACAGCTGATTATAGCGGATGTGTTGGGGAAGTGCTGCGAAGTATTGAGTTACCGTAATTCAAGTTGAATAGATATTTTAATTGAAATGTTTATAAAAAAATAGTAGGTATATAACAAATAATGAAAATGCGAATATTTTTTGTGTTTATAAGAAATAGTTCTCAATTTTTTATCTGCCTTAAAAGAAACATACTTGGGTTGTTATATTTTTTCCATTTTGGTAAATGAAGTGAGATAAAATGCATATATTATTTTATAAAGGGTGATTTTTTAAGAGGTTTAGAACTTTTTAAAAAAAAAAAATACAAAAAATTCGAAGAAATGAATGAAATATTTATTTGAATCGATAGTTTGAACCTTGCAATTTAATGTTTAAAGATAATTTCATGCAAATGTTGACCGCGGCTGCGTCTCAGGTAGCCCATCCGCTGAGTCCAATTTTGGCATACTCTTTCACACATATCGGCCGGTATCTCACGAATGAATGCATGGATGTTGGCTTCCAGTGCGTCAATCGAAGCGGGCTTGTCCCTATACACATTAGCCTTGGCATACCCCCACAAAAAATAATCTAATGGTGTCAAATCGCACGATCTAGGCGGCCAATTGACCGGCCCGAAACGTGAAATTAACTGTTCACCAAACTCGCCTCGCAATTGCGCCATTGTTTCGCGTGCTGTGTGGCATGTGGCACCGTCTTGTTGAAACCACATATCATGCAAGTCAAGAACTTCCATTTCGGGCAAAAAAAAGTTTGTTATCATCGCTCGGTAGCGTTCACCATTGACAGTAACGCTGCGATTCGCATCATCTTTGAAGAAATATGGCCCAATAATGCCGCCGGCCCATAAACCGCACCAAACAGTGGCTTTTTCGGGATGCATTGGTAGCTGTTGCAATGCTTCTGGCTGATCTTCACTCCAAATGCGGCAATTTTGCTTATTTACGTACCCATTCAACCAAAAATGAGCCTCATCGCTGAACACAATTTTTCGATAAAAAAGCGGATCCTCGGCCAGCTTTCCAAGAGCCCATTCACCAAAAATTCGGCGTTGTGGTAGGTCGGCTGGCTTTAGTTCTTGCACCAGCTGTATCTTAAAAGGCTTTACGCCCAAATCCTTCCGCAATTTTCCACGTAGTGCTGTAACAAAGGCCTAACTGCTGGGAACGGCGCCGAATCGACATTTCGCGGTCTTCTGTCACACTAGCTGATACGGCCGCAATATTTTCTTCAATACGCACAGTACGTAAACGTGTTGGTGGTTTAATGTCCAACAAAGTAAATTTGGTGCGAAATTTGGTCACAATCTTCCGAATAGACTGCTCAGAAGGTCGAGAATGCCGATCATAAAATGGAAGCAGCGCGCGATGAACATTTCGAACCGAGCACGAATTTTGATAGTAAAATTCAATAATTTGCAAGCGTTGTTCATTTGTAAGACGATCCATGGTTAAATTGCAAACCAAACTGAAGCTATTTGACAGTGACACAAGGTACTAAACACACGTCAGCTGTCAAAACCAGTGTTGCCAAAACCAAACCAGCTAAAAAAATCACCCTTTAATTGCATGAATATTACTAAATTAGTAATGTTTGGGTGCAAAATATTTATAGTTAATAGTTTTGGATTAGTTTTTCATGTATATTAAATTCTTTGGTTGTTTATTATGTTTTTCTTGAACATATGAAAGTTTAATATATTTATATACCTACATATTCGGAACGTTCATATGAGAGCGAGCAAGCGAATTGACAAACTGCAAACTGTAGACTTGACTATTTCAATTCCAAGTTAACAACGTTATTAAATTTATTTCATCATGTTTAACAAATTTAGTAACGTTATTATCTTTGAATTGGAATAGTGAATAAAATAGCAGTGAATTTATGAAATACTATGTTAAATTATTGAAATGGTCAGTTGACGAATCACGCGTTACTCATTAATTTCATTCATTGAGCTTTTTTTTATTTTACCTACAATTTTAGTAATTTTACAGAATATTTCATTAATTCACTGCTGAAATATTTATTAAACTTTCTGTTTAAAAAATTATTTGATATTAATTATTTTACTCGACATTCGATAAGTCAACCACCAAAATTATTTTATTATTACTGACAATTTTAAACTGCTAAATTAGTTTTACTACTAGCAAACAAATTATGATAACCCTTATTTTATGTTTAACTTGCCCAACTGCCAAAATGTTTACGAAACTGCTTAAAAATGTTTACCCAAAAAATATGCTTGCTTGGTAAAACTATTATTTTAGTATTTATTCACCAAAATTTTATTCTGTTGCAAATTCATTATAAACCGTCGATTGTTATTACGATGTTATTGGACACAGCCCAGTTTTGACTTTTGATATGTCAACATGAGATCTGCTCCAAAATGGATTCTTAGGCGCAGAACTGCTATTGTTTGCGTGAGCTGGCTCAATTTGATTTGCATGTAAAAACATATGCGAACACAGTACTCTGACTTTTTGAAGCAAATAAAAAACGATAGGCGGGAGAGCCAAAAATCCTCTCAGTCGACTATCTGCATAATTATTCATCTGTGCTCTCCACAGTCGCTTCGATTTTGGAATGGAAATACTGGTACAGTTTTAGAATTTGGCTTTATTTATATAAAAAAAACGTCACAAAAAAAATGTATGGCAGGTACAGTTATTTTAAACGATAAAGCAACGAACTTTGAAACAAATACTTCGAACTGTTTCGCCATACGGCGCTCAGAGAGTGAGACATACAGGCAGACAGATAGAAATACCGACGGACGGTATTGGCGGACGAACTTTTTTGGACTTATCCATTGTCGTAATATCATCCCTCATACTCAGTTTGAGGTCGACATTTCCGTAAGATCGCAATAACTTTCTCTTTAGTATACTAATGAAAGTATACGAGAAAGTTAAAAATCGTGAGCAAGAACGTTGCCACGTGACTTCACGTCTAGTTTCAGTATTTAGGTATTACTAATTGATTGCCCAGCAGAAATCAGCTAGTACAACCTTATGACTAATGCGCAATGTCTTGGTGGAATCTTTCTCCATGCGCATCAGACACGACACTAAGATTTTCGGGAAGTTCATTTTTAATCAAATAATGATGCCGAGTTGTTGATATGAAGAAAAGAGCTCCTGTACTAGATCTTCATTCTTTAACTGGCAGACGCTTGGGATTGTCCGGTACTTAATGGAAGCTGCGAAGGCGATCGTATTGGGGAATTCACTTTTATCAGTTCAGTTTTATCAGCCTGTTCAGTGATAGATTATTGTGCATATTAATCTCCATATTGTACAACAGACTTAGTGAATGGGCCGAAACAAAACATATCTTAAACCAAATCTAATGGTTAATCTCTCTAAGTTAAAATGATGATATTCAGAAACGGCGGTTTTGAAGAAGGGTCAATAGAAATAGTTAAGGAGCATAAATAGCCGGGAGTCTTAATCGCTTCTAACCTAAATCTTAAGGAAGCCAAGCGTGCTATGTGTTCTATGTGGAGAGGTTGCATTCTCAAGAATAACGTTTATCACATAGCTAAGTATAAAGTCTTTAGAACAACTGCAATCACAGTTCTGTATAATGGAACACAGGCATGGGGATATCATTCTTTGGAAGCCGTGGAAAAGTTTCTCCGTTACTTCATTAAAAGTACCTTCAGAATGTCTAGTTCATCACCAAACTATATGTTATATCTTAAAAAAAGCTCCCCTCTTTTTGGACACTCTTAAATTACATTTCAATTATCATAGCGATGAGTGAAGAAAGGATTCCGCGACTAGTACTAACAAAAGTCATAAATTCGGATGGAACATGGTGTAAAAGAGTGGAGAAAACTGGCAATCGAATGTTCGTCAACATTTTCAATATCAGCCGACGAAAACCCCGATTTACTTAAGACAAAATTTGATGATTTGCTGAAGTAAGCTGGCAATATGATGTATGATAGATTCATGAATGAGGCTGAGTCGCATAACCACTGCTTAAACCAGAAAACCTCCTTTTAGCTGACAACACATCCGAATAAATTATCTTGCTGTTTGAAGTATGAGGATGTGTTCCTTAGTTTGAACTAAATACATTCCCCATCGAGCAGATTTACCATAACTGTGCGGCTAATGTAATCGCAAAGGACGTAAAGATGTGTTCCATTTCCTGGGAGTTTGCCCAAAATTCAAGGAATTCCGCAAATTCAGCCTGGTAGAGGGCGTTCGGCCAAACCTTTTAAAGACTTAGTCATACCTAAAATTAAGAAAATGTTAATTGTATTAATTTAATAAAATAAATAAAATAATATAATAAATACTAGCTCTTTTATTTCCAATGTAATTGTGACTAAAGCCTAAATGTTCGTTTGCAATGTTTTAACTTCTCGGAATTTTATGTGATTTTAAGGAACAATTTTGTCTTGCTCTGCTGGTCTGATTTTGATACTTGCAAACCAGATGTGATAATTGAGAATCTCTTCTTGAAATTTCTTTGGGCACTTTTTTGAAACAGCTGTTTGCCGTCAATATCAAAAATAAATTAAAAGACGTTTAAAGTTTTATATATTTTAATAATAATAATAATGCATCGGAAATTTACTTCTCTTTGCCACAATTAAAAGTGTCATGTGTGCGAATCAGAGATACCGCAATTATTTTTTGACGAAATATTGATCGCTTTATTCATTAAATATTCATTCATGCTGCATTCATGTAGTCATACTAATTAAAGCACAAGCAATGAGTGAGCTTGGATTCTGGCGACCATTGCATTGTGGCTCTATTTCCGAATCACTCGGCAAACTGAGCATAGGCAAGGTGGCTACTCACTGCCCAGGTTATCTCTAGGGCTACTGAAGCGGCCGGCTCAGTGTTGAACCATACTAAGGAGCAGCGGAAAAGGAAAAGAAAGTAGCGGCGTAAATAAGCTCAACAGGCTGAAGGCTCAAGCACTCCTGTTGACTCTTCGATAGCGTCCATGAAATGTTATAAGTCGGTGGAAGTTCTTGTTCTGATCCGAAAAGCAAGAAGAACCGACCCAAGCGCCTTAAGAGATATACGACTCCTCAAGCACTTATTTCTATCCGCGCCGTACTCAAAATTAAGTTGGTGCTTCTACCAGCAAGTACTGACGGATTGAAATTGGAAGTCGTGGACCCACCCACAAGTATGAGCCGAGGAAGCCCAACAAATGCTGGTGTTGCCCGTGCACTTGTAATGGATGATGTAGGTGCTGATACCAATACATGGTTAAAAATGAGTGGACAGGCCTTTGTCGACGCGGACGTCTCCGATGGTATCTGTGTTGAGGCGAAGTCCCTAAAGATGCAAGTGGCCTGCTAACCATAAGAAATCATAAATTTTGCTCTCCTGTCAATTGCTTATTTATTATTATTATTATTATATCTGTCAAGTAGTATAGTTACTACAATTTATTAGAAAAGCATTCCTTTACTTTTTGGTAATTTAAACAATTTCTGTGGGTATTTAAGAGACCAAACCAATCATTCAACAAGGTTAAGTCCGCATTCATCTGTTATATTAAGTCAATTACGCTGGAAGCTGCATAGAAAAGAGCCAAGTCATCCGCAAAAGCCACTACTTTACCATTGAAAGGTAGCTTGATGATGGAAATGGTTGCATAAATAGGACGAAAACCAAGAGAGGGTATTATTTCTGAAGCCAAGACTCTGTGATTATTTTAACAGTCTAACCGGTCGAATGCTTAAATTGGTTTTAAAAATATACCTCCTGACTTTTTATACTTATCTATAGCATCATAAATATTGTTCAAGAAGGACATTATGGCATCCTCTGCTGACCTTCCTTTCCGGAAACTGAAGTGATAATCACTAAGAAGCTTATAAATACTATATATTTTTTTTTTTTTTCATTATTTATTTGACAGAAATTTTCTGTCATCCATAGTTTAATTTTATTAGATAAATCAATGTCTGGCAGAAATATATCCCTGTGAACGGATTACAACCGATATACACAAATAATATCTATAAGATTATTATTTTTTGGTTTGAGTAATACAATCGACCGTTTTTAACTTCCTCTTATACATTAGTATACTAAAGAGAAAGTTATTCCTACCGAAATTTCGAACTCAAACTGGAAATGAGGCATGATATACGATTAGTGGGTCCGCCAATGCCGTCTGTCTGTCTGTCTGCCTGTCTGTCCGGGCGCCGTATGGCGAAACGGTTCGACGGATTTGCTTCAAAGTTCGTATATATGGTTTTTGGGGTTACATCACGGGGCTTCTTTTTAGCTTTTGCTTTATCGTTTGAAATAACGGTACCTGCCATACAATTTTTTCGGTGAAAATCACTTATCATTAATTTTCTCAAAAACGGTTCCAAGGATTATGGTCATCTTTTGCACTAAGAATACTTTGGATGGAGCCAATAATACTGCATAGTCAGTTTTTGGAAAAAAAATCGATTAACGGTAATTTATAAAACCGCCAATATCTCGAAAACTAACAAAGGAAACTTCAAAAAATTTTACTAATTTTGTTATACTATTAAGTCGAACAAACTTGCATACTTAGATTTTTGAAATATTTTTTTTTTAATTTTTTTTCATATAACGATTTTTTTAAATTTAAATTAAATTCGTTTTCTCTAAAACGTCTCCAACGATTTTGATAATTTTTGTTAATTGTGTAAAATGGTCAATGTGCGAAATTACAGCAAAATCGTTTGTACCATTTTTGAGAAAATCTAATTTTTCAAAACCTGAAAAGTGTTATAAATAAATTTTGTCAACATTCATTTTCCATTCATTTTGCGGTTCAGAAACGCATCTTATGGACAGAGAAAGTTTCGTATGACGCAGTCGTGCACTTTATTTTAAAAGTATCAGTGTCAGTATAATCTGAAACATCGCGGACGAGGTTGTTAAGCTCTGATTGGTTGAGCAGTCGTTTCTCTGTTAGACTAGATGTAATCCGGATTAAAAAATTAAATAAATATTAGGCGTAAACAGTCCCTATAGGACCCAAAGCCTAGCTTCTCCAACCACTGTGTGTCCGAAGATATATTTTTTGACTCGAATGGAAGGGACCTACAGTTTAATTTCTATTCCGAACGGCGATTCATTGTTTTGAGAAGCTTCTCATGACAGTTCTTACTCTTGGATGTTTGTCAGACGTTCGCAAGAAGTGGGGAAGCGAATAAAAACTTCAGGTGGTAGAGGTCGGGATACAGGAAACAGGAAAAGATTTATAATTGGTGGTGGCTTGGGAAAAGCATGCTAAAATGATCAAATATTTACATGAACGAGGAACCAATAACAGGAGTAAGAGGCCCCTCTGGAGTGACCCCAGAGTTACCAATCAAAGTCGGTATGCACCGTCTTAAGTTCTTTGCTTTTGCTCCTGTCCTCGATTATCATCTTTGTTCATAATTCTAAGCGATGATTAAAATTGATGTATTGGATGGGAATGGGTATCGTTTCTTTTTGTTAGCACCCTTATAATGTTAGTAACACAGCACGGGAATTGAGGAAATGGGGAATTAGATGAAAGGATGAGAAACTGATGCACATTGAATTTAAAAATTTGTAAATTGTAATGGTTAGGAAAAACAGAGTGCGGCAGAGCATTCCACATTCGGTATGTGCGGCAAAGAAAAGAATCCTTATATTTCACAGTACGCCCGAATACAGGCTTTATGGTAAACTGATTGGCATTCCTGGCAAGACAGGTGTTGCGGTTGAAATGTTGTAGGGGTGGAATGCAACTGGCTATTTCGTTCGAGCACTTATGGTGGAAATAACGGTAAAACAAAGACAGGCAAGAGACATTGCCACGATGACTGAGAGAGTCAAGTGATTTCGCGATGTCTCGATCGCCAATCAGTTTTACTGCAAGTTTTTGAATCCGGTCAAGTAGCTCCAAATATGTAATTGGTGCACCAGACCAAATATGAGCGTTGTACTGGAGTTTGGGGCGAATAAACGCCTTATAAATTCTAGGCAGATCAGTAGGGATGAAATATTTCTTGCAACGCTTAAGGAAGCCTAGACATTTCGCAGCGTAGTTGGCGACATCGAATATGTGGTCATTCCAACGAAGGTTGTCATGAACACACATACCGAGAATGGAAAGTCGTTCAGTTTCAGCGATGCATGTGCCAATTATGGATAATTGCAGAGTATTGAGGTTTCGCTTTAATGACAGAAGACAGCATTGTGTCGTGGAAGCATTAAATTCCACTCTATTGGTTTTACCCCACTCAAGAATGCTGTCAAGATCGGAATTTAATGAGCTTAACATACGTTGCCATTCCAGTTCAACGCTCAAAGAATTTTTAAAGCTGAGGGTGGTGTCATCGGCGAAGGATTAAATAGGATTAGAAGTAGCCGACAGTAGATCTGTACTACCCATTCTTCGATTTATTTGAATAAAGAAGTGATTTACAAATGCGAAATGTTAAAATATTAGGGATCTATGATCAACAGAGAAGTTACCGTGGACGATATCAATTACTGTGTTAGGGTTTTAGGTAGTGCATTGGGCGATTACACCTTATATTTACTTTTTAGGGCGGATGATGTGGCAAGAAGACTTTGCTATATTCTGTGATTAAAAATACACACTATATAGTTCCATAGTGCTAAAAAATGTAAAAAAAGCTATGACTGTAAATTGATAGCAGCTGAGATGAAGATGCTCCGCGTGCCAGCAGGAGTAACGAAGTTTGTTAGGATTAAAAGTTCAAAGATTTGAGGAAGCTTTCACGTTTAAGAACCCTCTGCTTATACTAGTCAAAGCTCTCATACAAGCGAGAAGAAATGGGTTCTAAAGCGGAGCGCTCAGTCTTGATGCAACAACACTGCTTCATAAGGTATAGTTACAAAGTGATATACGAAATCGGCAGGCCTTCAAGCTGCATGTGTGGGAGTAGTAGTATGACCCCTATTAACCTGATCAGAACTTCGTCGGATTAAAGGAGTGAAGAAGAATATATTTAAGTGTACAAGAAAGTGAACAGGATACATTTTTGTACCAAACAATGACAGATTAGTTGTAAAGAGAAGTAGTTTACGGTGGAAGTAGCAGTGCCGCAGGGAACAAACAGATCTTTAAATCAGAAGGACAATACAAAATAATTAAAACAGATCCACTGACATTTTCAAACACGAAATAAACTCCAGCTCTTTTTTCCAATGAAATCAGTCTGTCGCAAAAAACCCGGTTTATTTAGCCTAAACAAATACCAACCAACTCATCCAACCATTGTGTAAGGAGCACATGGGGAGTACTTGAACCTGGTTCTCCTCACTCGATAGTCCATCCATTTTTTTTAAAAATCAAATAAAACACTTAAATTTGCATCAAATGTTCAAAATTTTTATTGTAATCGATAAATAGGCCTTTGCCTTTCACGTTTTAAGGACAACTTCAAGTAAATGTTGTCCGCGGCTCCGTTTCAAATGGTCCATCCGGAAGGTCCAATTTTGCGTCACTTTTTTTTGCATTTCGGCCTGTATTCCACGAATTACGCTATGTTATCCTGTAAGGCGTAAATCGTGTTCGGCTTATCCACATAGACTAAAGAGTTTGCATAACCCCATAAGAAATAATCAAGAGGAGTTAAATCGCATGATCTCGGCGGGCCTACAGGGCTATTTCGAGAGAGAAGCTGCTCACCAAATTCATCGTTAAACATTTCTATTGTTTCACGGGCTGTGTGGCATATGGCACCGTCTTGATGAAACCACATGTCAACCAAGTTCAACTGAGCCAACTGGGGTAAAAAAAGTAGCATATCAATGCTCGATGTCGTTCGCCGTTGACGGTAACGTTTCTTCCAGGGTCGTCTTTGAAGAAAAATGGACAGATGATGCCACCAGCCCATAAACCACACCAAACTGGCGTTTTTTCGGGATGCATCAGTAATTCTTGTATGGCATCTGGCTGTTCATCATTCCGAAACTGACAGTTTTGCTTATTTACGTATCCGTTGAGTCAGAAATGAGCCTCATCGCTGAATACAATTTTTCGATAAAACAGCAAAATTTTGATAATAAATTTCAATAATTTTCAATCGTTGCTCGTTTGTAAGTCTTTCCATGATTAAATGGCAGAGTATAGTGAAAACTTTTCACTTTGCCAGATGATGTTTGGACGCTGCCAACTTAACTCTTAAAAAATCACTCATTACTATTGACAGATTGCTGTCACTTAAATATTCTAGTTAATTTCGTTCTATAAATCCTAAATGAAGCAGACATGCGTCACATGAATGATTACTTTTGTTTAATTCTGTGTCAAATCAATTTCCATATATCGGCTACGACCTCCCAACTATGTATGTACAAGATGTAATGGTATAATCATTAGTCGAATAGTATTGCTTCATACATTGACACTTGATGCCGTCAATTAATTCTATTTAGACATGCATTTTGATAATCAATCACTTAATTAGCAAAACTGTGCACTTACTCGGCTTGACTTGTGGGTAGGTAACATGTGAACTCCTCTGTTGAACTAACAAAGTCGTTCACATTCACCTACGTTCATTAAATTGCCAACATATCTATCACTTCAGTTTGAAGAAGAATAATCATTCAAATTCTCGGAGTTATTTTTTTGAAGCTCAACGATATAACTTTACATTTATGTATCTTTACCTTTGCCTACCTTTACCAAAATCAAAACACATAAAAGAACAATAAAAACGAAAACGTTAGGTAAGTAGTCCTTAAAATAATAATGATGAATTGCCTTTTTGAAGCATTTTCCAATCAACTTCCCCTCGGCTCAGGAAGACGAATATAAAAGTAAATTTGAATTATACTTTCACAACCCGCATTCGCATGCAATAACAATAAATTGTTTGTCTTCGTAAAACATCCCATTAAAAGCGTACAAAAGTCGTGTTTACAGCCAGCACTCGGTCTTGATTTGCTAAATTATTCATTCTGTTTGCTGGATAATTCATTGTTATGAAATTGAAATACATAATAACACAAGATAACGTGGGGGTGGTAAACAAGAAAAAAACAAGAAAACAACAAGGAAACAACAAGCAACAACAAACAACATTTTATAAATTCTTCGGCAGAAGTAACCGCACTGTAAAGTGTCCAGGCAAATTGATGACTTCAATTTAGCCCTCCATCGCATTGCCCCATATCCGCAGAAATAGCACCAGCTTGTACCATTAATAATGAAATACCCCATACGTATCCCAAATTTTAGTAGGGATGGATGGATGTGAACAAAATCACCCGCACAAGTTGATGTGGCATAGCATGAGTTGTTTCCTCGGTTACGGTTGTCTATTTATTTATATTTTTCACTTTCTCTACTTTTTGAGTATATAATTGTTCAAAAGTTCTTCGAGAATGCTCACGTGATCCATTTATCCGAGAGATTATAATTGGATTTTGTATTTCGATAGTGCAAAATACAACAAAAGGAGAGGAGTAACGTCCTGGCAACGTTTTGCTTTGGGAACTCTTGGCAGAAAGGAAGTTTTTAACGATTGTGTGGCATCGGTAATTAATAAAATACTAGAAAGTCTTTATGGATAGATGGATAGGGATGTTCGAATGGATTAAGTTTGGGGTAAGGATGACGAATGGAATGCTATCACCAATAAACACCCTGCTCATAATGGTTGACACTGCAATCTTTTGCGATTCATGTTTCCCTGTAGACGCAGGGCGAGTCTAGTTTGTTTCATCTTTCTTTGCCATTTTCTTAGGTTGCACTCAATCTTTCCAATTTTAAGTTCGAAAAGTCTCAAAAATCGAGTGACGCATTTCCCATGTCGTCGTATCTAACATTGATGGTCGATGTGGATTTGAAACTTTCTAGGTCCCTTGAAGAAACTCCGGTGCCTTCCACCAGAGCTTGTTGTTGTGTAGGACTGCTGGCAAAATGGAGCGACTCTGGTCTTAGACATTATAAGGTGGGGATGTATTTCATTTTGACTATCTAAAATCCTAAGTTACACTGCACTGGTTCAAATTGTCAAGCAGTCTTCGATCCACAGCCTAGTTGACTCTGAAAGTTTCTGATATTTAGAATTTTGATTTTGAGGCCGCATTTGCTCTCTCTCTGTCTAGTAGATTGATATAATTATTGGAAATTTTTTAATGAACTTTTGCACAAGCGATTTGTGGTGTCTTTTTAAATCGTAGGTTATTTTCGCACGTTATGGTTCGCACAAACGAGAATGTGGCTGCTGTCGCAAAGATTGTGAGATTCAATCCACGAGCATTCGATCTCAACAGCTCAACATTTAAAGCACTTGCCTGAGGAGAATTCTTGACTTTTTTTTTGTCGGTATATATATAGGTTAAATATCTTGTTAAACATTTTTTTTCGCTTTCTATGAAAATTTTCGAAGAAAACAGCATTTTAGTAAAAAACGCCCACAAAAAGTAGGCGTGGCAAACAACTTTATATGACAAACTTAAAAGAGGGGCAGTGCCTACATATCTTGTGAAGGATGTAACACTCTATTTCTCTAACTTTAGCTTTAAAACGGTTTTTTCTAAATTGTGGGCGTGGCAGTGGGCGTATTCAAAAAATAGGGAATATGTGGTCCAAATTTCAGCTTCCTAGCTTAATTTTAAAGGCCTAAAAATTGCGTACGGACGGACGGACGGACATTGCTAGATAGTCTTAGGATTTGGTCCTGATCATAAATATATATACTGTTATGGGTCTACGGCGAATATTAAGGGGTGTTACAAACTATGTGCCAAAATTAATATACCCTTAGCGATAGGGTATAAAAAAGGAGGTAGGAAATCACATTTGACCTTTGTGAACTAGACAGCGAGGTTACCGTCAGTCGCGTGTGAATTACTTTTAAGTCTCAACAATGAAGAGGACGACCATTTTTGAGCCAGGACTCTTTTGTTGGACTCTTTATGAAATTTTTCAGAGGTGCTCGTCAATGTTCGTCATCGTTATTGTCCTGTGATCTGCTAGTGCAGATGTCGTCTCATCCTTATGTTCGATTCCTACAACAATAAAGTTTTGAACCCTTTTTCTTTGCCAAACCAACTAAAATAATTCTTCGCCGAATTAACACTTAGTTACCACCTATAAATTGCCTAGTTCGGGGTTCGAATGATTGTTAATTTGATGTAAGCTATATGTGTCCATATAGCTCAATCTAAAAAAGAAAACCATTTGTAATCTTCTGTAAAGGTAGCATCAGTTAATTTGTTTATCAAAACTGTTTTAAAATAAAAAATTGGTCAAACAGTTTCAAATAGTTTAACTCAACATCCATTGAAGTGAGATTGTTGATACTTTTTTCTACTTCGGGCCAAATCGGTACTTGTTTTAAATTCATCCAATGGAGGAAATAAATTCTTCAAATTTGAATGTCAATTTTTCAATGTATTCATAATATTTCCCATAGCATTTGAAGCAATCTTGTTTAAATGACTCCACTTCACTTTGAAAGCCACGACGAGTTAAATCAGAGAGAATTGAGTTTACACTTAGTGACAGAAAACTTTGATACAATCCGATCGTTATTTGAGATTTTCGAGATACTAAAATAGCAGATACTTTTAACAGTGAGTTCTTTTATTTTTCCACCTCTTTTGTTTTCTCGAAAAAAAAAAATATATTTTTATGAATGCGCAAATGCGAATCTTTCAAAGAGATGTTCTGGAAACCCTGTTGTAAGCATATATGTACATATGTACTTATTTTTCCCTTTTTGACTTCGAGACCAACTTTAATGGTCCGATGATGTCAAGTTCGACGAATCTGTTGATGGTTGTTTCGTACTGAAACCTATCTCCTCATGAACAAAATGAAAAAAGTCACATGCTGTATAGGGCGTGATTGGACTTGATTGTAGCTGAAAGGTACTATCATCGGACATGCTACCTACAAAGGATGTTTTTTTAGAGGTTGGTTTTTCGAATAGAGATAAAACTGACATTTTGTGGTCAAATCTGGCAACTTTAATATTATTTATGTTCAGTTTGGTTTGCCATTTCATCATGAACAGGTTGACAAACGAACAACGCTTGCAAATCGTGCAAATTTTTTTCGAAAATAATGGTTCAGTTCGCGAAGTTTAACGCAAGCACCGTTAATTTTACAGTCGACATAATCGTCTGCAAGAATTAAAGCCGCGAGACCATGCAATGCGTCGTAATTTGGTGTATGCGCCGAAAATGAGATTGATATTGATGCTGATTGTCATCGCAAAATTTTGTTCAGTGATAGCTCATTTTGGGTAGAATGGCTACGTCAGCAAGCAAAATTGCCGCATTTGGAGTGAAGAGAATCCACAGGAGACCCTTGAAACGCCATTACATCCACAAAAAACTGACTGTTTGGTGCGCTCTATGGGCTCGTGGAGTCATTGGGCCATACTTCTTCCGAAATAATGCTGGAGAGTCAGTTACCGTTAAGGGAGACCGGTATAGATCCATGATAACCGACTATTTAGTATTGGACGAATTGGATGGCATGACGGCGAACGGCCAACACGACGGCGCTACATGCCACGCAGGGCACGTCACAATCGATTTATTGAAGGAAACATTCGATGAGCGTATAATTTCGCGGAATGGACCTGTCAATTGGCCACCAAGATCGTGTGATTTGACACCCTTGGATTATTTTCCTTGGGGATATGCAAAGTCTTCAGGTCTTCAGGAATAAACCAGCTACGATCGACGCTTTGGAAGCCAACATTACTCGTGTTATTCGCAAGAACACCAGTCGCTATCCTCGCTAACTTACTGTCCTATCATTTTCTCTACATGATGATCGTATAGATGCTGCTTAAATTTGAGAACGCTGGTGACAGGGTTAAAAATTGGAGGGTTAAAAAACATCTTTAGGCAAGGGCGATAGCTCAAGATAATTTCGGGCCTATGTACAACGAAGGCGAAGATCCTATGTATAACTGTAACTGCTTAGAAATAACTCGTCTACGACACTTTTGTAAACCTTATCTTGAGACAGCTGACATAACTGTCAGTTAGCAGAAAGACTTAGCAGAATTTCTTATAAAATTCGACTTTATTGTCGAACTCTTACATAAGGATGTCGATATCACCAAAGGCTACATCAATGGGTATTCCATTCAGGAATATAACAAAAGTAAACATGACAATTTTTAACGAAAGGATTTTAAGCGACATTGGTAAAGGCGTGGAAAAGTTAAAAAAAAACATATTTTAAAACTAATAATTTTGCATAACAAACATGTACATAAATATTTTATGTTAAATTTACCACAAATTTAAAAAAAATTTAGCTACCTAATCAAAAATGCATGCCCCAAAACATAATGGAAATTTTTCATTTTCATAATTTCATCATGAAAAGTTGATCCTAACTGAGTTGTACCACTGCCATTGTTCTAAAAATACAACGAAACCTTCCTCACCGCAAGCCACAGTCAGTATAGAGCTGCTGCTCGAAGCTCTATGCTAACTGTATCACATCTTCCTCCCAAACATAGAACGGTATACGAATATTTTAGCAATTGTTACTCAAATTTCATGCATTCAATGCTGAACATGTTCAGTTCATGAACCTTGGTAAGGGTTGTATAGATTTTTTGTCGACCTCGACAGATCAAGATGATGACAAGGAAGAGCAAAGGATTCTCAACATGAGTTTAAAATTTTAAATAGAAGGATGTACATCCTGCCACTGCTTTGGAGAGTAAATCAGAGAATAGGAAACACTATTCTGAATTACTTCAGCACAACTTTGTGAACCTGATTTGGGTCACTGTTGAAAAGTTTTTAACGATGCTGCTCGATGCATTAACTTTTCTAACATTTAGCTTAATTCCCAGTGAAATAAATATACGAAAAAGCTTTCCCACAGGAATATTATTCACTTCTTGCAGAGAGCGCACTATAGCCGCCTGCAATCAATATCAAATTCAATGGGTGATTTTTCTCCTACTCTCCAACACAATGGGTCATGGAAAGAAAGGGACCATCTGACCGATAAATTTCCCAGGACATGGAAAAAGGGATACATTTTATGCACGAAACTATACCACTTGAAGAGTTGCGGTTGTAATTTAAAATTTTTGCTCAACGCAAAAGGATATGACAGTGCAAGTTTATTTTCCCAAATGAATGACGAAATGGCATTCGGTCGTTTACGGTTTTGTGGTTCGAAATACTAAATATAAACTTTTGATCACAGAAAGTAAGAAAATTTCTCTCATATTTAAGATACAAAGCAATTCTTTAAAGCATTTGAATCCCCCCCCACACTTACACAGTATTCCTTATCGATTTTTATTGGCAAGAAAAGGGACGCTCTATGCATTTACTTTTTACTTTCTATGTTGCTTTAACAACATATACAAAAACTCCCCCTTGCTTGGCTTCTGACCTAAAAACAACCGATAAAGGTGTTTTCTAAAACAATTCACTTTGTTGTTCTTCTTTATCTTCGTCTTCGCCACCATCACGCTAATGGAAAGGCGGAGGGGGGGCTGGAAATATTCTTTTACAATTCAAGGACACGCCAACGGAAAGGTGAAATTTTATTTATTGAGAGTTTCTCTTTTTGACTTTGGCATTTTTATTTGTTAGGAATTTCCTATTTCCTGGGTGAGGTGACTGAAAGGAAAAAAAAATGAAAAACTTAAACGGATTTCGTAATAATCTTAACATGAAACAGTTTTGTCTACGAATCATCATGACTTAGGGAAACCAGCATGAGTTGTGGCTGAAATGTGTTCTTCTTTTTTGTACCTTTAATTTATCCCTTTACATCTCAAAGGGAAGGACATACGTCTGTCATAGTGAAAGCAATGATTTGCATTTGCATTGCTAATTCAATTATTTACATTTTGTAAGTGGATATTTATTCAATCCCAACCCTAATGGACAAATTTGTGTGGTTTCTAGTTATAGTTGATTGATTGATTTTCTGATGATTTTCTGTTTTATTTTTAACTGTACAACTGTATTGTTTAAGTGGATTCGGATTCCAAAAGAAGGCATAGAAACCTTGTGGTTAATGGGCAAACGAACGATATTTTGCTTACGTAGCCTACTGAGTGAAGGAGGTAATTAAACTGGCAGATAAGATTTGAAATGGTTTTTTGATCAAGATATGGTTAATGGGTGCACAGATTGACACATTAAAGAAGGATTGACACATTAAAGAAGGATTAAAGTTGTAGTTCTCGTCCGATGTCTGCTGAAACTTAATAAATGTTCGGTATTAAGTGAGTTTTTTTTAGACCGAGATATAAGTTAATTTTGACAGTAAAAAAATTCTGTAATTCCTCGCTTTAGGAATTTAAACCTGATTTTGCAGACTTGATGACCTGATTTAGGTAGAAATTTTTTTCTTTTCTAATCAGATATCATTTTGAACTTATACTATGCTCGCGGCTCCATTCGCTTAGAATCTGTACTGATCCACAGGGTGTCACTATTACAACGTTGAAACATTTTGTTATATCTTCCGGGGACCCCTCCCCCCTCCCCCTCTAAAATAAACGATTCCATTTAGAATTATTCGAAAAATTTATCAAATCGACCAAGTAGTTCCAGAGATTGCTCTTACCGTCCAACTTCTCAACCTATCCCGTTATCCCTAAAATAACCTATATTTATCTTAGGCCGAGGGTGTCACAGTTTCTAAATTTAGTAGAAAAGGATTACCAAGTGAACGTTCTCGACACCGATTTTTCTAAGGCGTTTGATAGGGTGCATCACAAAATTGTATTCCAAATATTAGAAAACATAGGAATTCTTTCTAACGTGCTTAAATGGTTGACTACCTATCAAGCAGGATGTAGTCAACAGGCTTACATTCATTTGAATATCTCCAATCCTTTTGCTGTAACATCAAGCGTCCCACAAGGACGCCACTTTGGTGCAATATTTTTCCTTATTTTAATAAACGATCTACCTGATATCCTTACAAACTCAATGTGTCTTATATTTGCGGATGATTTCAAATTTTTAAGACTTATGAAAAGTACAAACGAAGATGTATGGTCGATCCTTGAGTATTGCTGCATAGTATGGGATCCTCATTATAATATACCATTAGTAGCATTGACAACTGGATCCATTGTGATGCTCATTTGTGGGAGGTATGCCATTGACTTTAGAGATGGTTAGGCTACGTATCCCTTTAACCGACGCCGTCCAGCCATCATGATGTCCTCAGAAACGTATTAAGATCAAAAAGGGAGACATCAGAAAGTTCATGTAAGTCATGGAAGTAGTAGCTTCCAAGTGTTTTGTTCCTCAAGTGATCGAGACACTGACAGTGACAGAGGAAGTGAGGTGTTTCCTCATGGACCTCTTCATCACCATATCCTCGACTTATTGTCATCCTTGAGGTTTAATTTCATTGCGTAATTTCTATGAAAGTTATGTACCCTTAGGACCCCTACTAATGACCTGTCAAACTTTAGAAGATTGATGATTCTGCCACTGTTGTATTCTGGCCAGAGCTTCCTTGATACTTTATAGGTAAGTGCCCTTACTGGAGTTGCAGACGTGCTAGTAAGGCTCTACACGGCTCTATAAAGAATGATTTCAGCGTGAGCATGACATGGTTTGAAGCTGCATCAGTTGCGATCTGCTTGCTGCAACAACTCTATTATTATGTTCGTCATGCAGCTGCAGCGAGTGTTTAAGGCTTCGAAGGGATCATTTTAAAGCTCTAGGTTAGTATAGGCGAGGCAATGCAGGGATTAGGACAGCTATAACACGTAACAAAAGCACTATGCACCATAATGGCGACATTGCCATCCCTGTGAGAGACAAAAAAAGAAAGTCTCAAACATCAAGCAACGACAAAAACATGGCACACAAGCGAGAAGCATTTTAATAACTTGCGAATACTCAACAATTTGTTGTCACCTGCAGTAGAAACCAGGTTATTAAAAAAGTACGTGTCCAAAGGCTTTCTTTTGCTACGAGTCGAATAACCAATATTTCGTGATGGTTCCTGAGGAGATAGTATCCAGACAGGATAACAAATGTCATCCTTAGTCTCTATATGTACTTATCTTTGTATCCATAGTGAGCAACAGAGTTTTTAATGTCGTAGATATACAAAATTTCGAATATCTTCCTTTAACCACACATGCAGTGCTTTTATATTTACTGCCAAGTTTTGTGTCTCAATTTCCTTCCCCCCTTCTCTTGCCAGCTCATCGGCGAGCTCGTTGCCATCTATATAGCAATGTTCGGGCACCCAGCACAGTCAATACGGTTCTACCTGCAGTGTAATTAGAACCTCCGATTCCAAGACACTGCAGTGTTTTCAAAGCCATAGTTATACTTTTAGAGCAGCCCCCGTGAATAAATTTCATACCCCGTGCCATTAAAAGTTACTTACTAACAGTTCACCCAAATTGATGACTGTATTGTTCAAACTCTATTAACACATTTGGTTTCAATGAGCTTTTTCAAGGATCAAAGGATCCATGTATCTTTTAAAGGTTCCAATGAACTCTCGGTTATACGATTTACTTTCATCGTTGACTGCTGTAGTGATGGACTACTTTTTTGTTTGGAAGATCAATTTTGGTAGAAATGCTCCAGTGATGATGATAGTTTCAAGAAAGAACCGTTTAAAATAGAAGTGTAACGAGTATGTCAGTATTTTTTTTTTTTAAAAAGTAAGGCGGTCTTCGATATGCGAAACGAATAGATCCAAATATTGGAATTAAATGCTGATGTTACCTTACAGCGTTGCTGCAAAAACAACCCTTATAGCGTTCTTTTACGTACGAAGGAAACTTTTGCAGAAGTTCTTTCTTGTGGTTTCTTTTCTCTCGATCAATATATTCCCGTCTCTACACTATTTTTGCGCAACATGGGCCACCTTCTATTCCTTTCTCAACTACCCAATTCCTTCTAGAAAGTATTAAAATTTAAATTTAGAATATCATTTTCCCGCGAAATCATGCAATAACCCTTCAGTTTGTCAGACTCCACTCAGAAAGAACTATAGCTTAATGCAGTTTTAACATCCGATATCCGAAATTCGGTGCATGTTTGGAAGAGTCCAGATAAGCTGTTGCCAAACTGCAAATTGCACCGCGAGATCTCCAGTATCACGGGACACAGTTAAGTTTTGTCGGGATCCCGAATTCAGCCATCGTCTAGAGCTCCTAATGATGAATATTATCGTATGCGGCTTTAAGGTTGATAAAGAGGTGGTCATTTCCAGGATTTGCTTAAGCGTGAAAATTGGGTCTACGGTCGATCTGCCATACCGGAAGCCACACTGGCACGTGCCGATTAGTGTGTTGCAGAAGGGTTCGAAACGTTTCTATAGGATCTTATATACGATATTAAGCAAGAAAATTCCTCGATAATTGACGCAAAACATAGGATCGTCCATCTTGAAGATGGGGCATATGGATAGCCCAGTCATCAGGAATACTTTCCTCCACTCAAACTTGATTAATGATTTTGCATATGCGCCCTATCAAAACATCACCTCCGGATTTAAAAGCTCTGCGCTTCAACTCAACCTCCTCCATAGTGGGACTGGAAAGAGAGAGTCGTACTCTTTTCTTCTTGTTTCTTGTCTCATGACTCTCTCTAGATGAAACCCGTTTAGCAGCTGCTTTAACTACCATTTAATCTAGCATTCCCTAGTCGTCGGTGACTAAGTTTCTTTGGTCGTTTCGAAGAGCCTGCGCTCCGGCCTTAAGACCAGCAGGCTGGTTGCTTGGGATTTTTTTTATAAAGCAATCGGATGTTGTTTTGATCGCGAGACTTGCCGAGCCGATCTTATTGAGCTGGAAGACTGCGTACTTGCTGTTCTTTCTACGCCGGATTTAATTTTCCTCCCTTCTTCAGGGTCATTACTCTTCTGGGGCATGCATCGTCTTTTAAATGGAACGTATTAGATTATTTTGAATAGAAAATAGCTGTCCCTACTTAATCAAATTAGATAGAAATCATGAACATTGGGACGGTCAATTATAAATCCTATGCTGCAAAGTATATCCTGGCCAATACAAAAAGTCAAAAGCAAAAAGTTACTTAAAGTCAAAACGTGTTATTCAAAGCTGTCTCATGGAAGTCTTCACACATTTGCGGAGATATAAAACTATTATTCCTTTAGTAATATTAAATACTTGTTGATCCACTGCGTCCACATTTGCTCTTCTCTTAAATACTCGGTGCTTTAAAATAATACCTTTAGGAACTTTTTGATGAGAGACTAAAGCGATTCATAAGAAATGCCCTATTCTGGATTCCATGACATACATATCAGATTGCATATCCTTGTAGTGGAAATCAACTAAACGACTAACTAAGTTGTACGCAGCCTAGAGCAATTGAAATTCAATGCTTGTTTTGCAAATCTTCCATCCAATCTAAACCTGAAGTTTTCTAAATTTTCCAGCCAATATAGCGTTTAATATCCCCAAGGAAAATATCACGAAAATCTAATTATGACAATGTGCTCTATTATCTATTTGTGTGTGTGGGGGTTTTTTTTTATCCTGCTCAAATGATGTAAATAGATTGCACTGGGGCAGCCCCTTTCATCTATACAATGAAAGCGTAAAATTTCATGAATATTAATCGAGAGCAAAACTGAAATTAGGGGCGAATACAGTTACCCAGATGATGCACCATAGTCGCCCTCCGTCCACCCCCCTAAAGTCCATAAAACAGAGTTTTAAAAATGCCCCCAACATAGCGATGAATAGAGCCATGGCGGCCGCGGCGCATACCTATATGTAAGTGTTACACACCATAGCTAGCTATTCATGAATTTATGCAAATATCAAGGTCGACAAGATAATCAGCGAAATTTACGTGACTCCGGTGTAATGTAGGTCAGGGTAAAAGCACCACTTTTGTGTATGTACGCGAAAATATTGCGCATTGCTCTGTGTGTGCCGTTACTTGGGAATGCGTGCATGAAGGGAATGCGGATACAGCTGTGTTTGCATCAAGGATAATTTAGATCACCTTGCGATGGAATTTTGATTGCATGCTTTAATAGTTACAGATAGTGAAATGCACATATTTTTATTCGTTAGTCTTCCTTGTCCTGAGATACCGAGCTTTTAATACTAAATAATTTGGACTACGCGCAGTCCAACGTTGTTTGTAGTGATATGGATTCCCCAATATTGTCGTGGGAGCTGAAAAAACCTCACTAAAAATGAAAAACGACAAGGCACCAGGCATTGATGGTATCCCGGCCGAATTTTCTAAACACAGCACTACGGAGTTCAAAAATTATTTTGTGCTTTTATTTAGTTTAGAAACTACACAAACCGGAAACCCCATTGAAACCTAAAAAAATTCTTCGAATGGAGTTAAAAATGGAGATACGATGAATCATATTTTTGCATTAACATTTCTAGCCATAGAAAAAAAAAAAAAAATTGTTTATATATGTTTTGAGTTTTCTTAAGCAGCTTTAGACAAGATGAATAGGCAAGCCTTAATATACAAGCTGTAATACTTAGGACTGTCGCGAAAGTTTCTGCTGATTTAGTTAAAGTTTCTTTCAACATCAAGTGCGACAGTCTGGGATGGGTTTGGAATTCTCAGATTGGTTCGGAATGATAGCAGGTGTACCGCAAGGATGTATACCCAGTCCAGTGCTATTTGTCTTATTTAATTTTTTTACAAACACTCAAATTAAAGTCCTTTTATCGGCTGCATTTGATTTGGTCAAGATGGTTGAGAACCCTTTCACGCTACAGATGCAAATAAATTGACCTCTTTTTGCGACACTTAGAGTCTTAATATTAACACCCAGAAAACTAATATATAGATTTTGGAAAGCGGACAACGTAGTCGACAACCGGATTAAAACCTGTCGCTTAATAATAATCCCATAGAATTTGTACATGAGTTTAAGTATTTTGGAGTCTTATTTAAATACAATTTAAATTTCAATCAGCATTTTTGGATAAAAAGTATCTGATGAGGCCAAAGTTTTTCACAAATCTTAATATCGAATTAGCTTCAAAACACAGAGTTTTTAACACCACTATGAGTGCTTGTTTGTGCTATGGAATGTAAGTTTTTGTATTTTTGCCCTTCGAAGCTTTGGAATCACTTCATAGATATTTTTTCAAACGCTTGTTCAGATTGCCAAATTTGACGCCAAACTATGCTTTTTACGTGGAATCAGGTATCACGCCTATTTTTATCCAGAACCTCGAAGCTTATGCTGCCTACATTTCGAGAGTTTTCAACGGAAGTAAAAGAAGTCTTCATAAGGCCATCATGACGAATCTTCTACGGACTAATGGCGCGCCTGTTAAGGATTGGACCCAGGTTGCTTTATCTCAAGACCATGTGCTTTGATTATCAGAGTCTAATATTCACGAATGGCTGAGTTCGCTTATGTGATAGCCAAAGTGGACAGAAAGATGTATACTCAACAGAACACTCTTATCTAGAGCATCTTATCCGCATCCAGAAATGTCTACAGACACCTAAACCACCAACTGCTATCAGATGTTAACTACTACTTCACCCAAAGCAATTAGTACCATTTTTAAAGCCAGAGTTGAGATTTGAAAACACTAACTCTATACCACACCGGGTTGATCATTCACAGTTGTGTGAGTTGTATAACAGAAGAGATGTTGAATTATTACAGGAAATTCGTCGTTTATACTTCCATATAATTTAGATTTTATTTTTGTTGCTGTCAGTATAGATTTTTATTTTTGCTTTTGAATTTTTTCTTTCTTTTTCATTTAATTAAATTTATGACAAAAACCTCTTATATTTTACTAACAACGCTAGAGGTAATCATGAAGAGTTGCTTTCACTTCCATATTCCACTATTAGATGATCTTAGACCTATCAGTCTATTGTCTTTCCTGTTAAAAACTCTGTAAAGATTGATAAAGATGTATATTTGTGTACCCGTACTCAGGGTAGTAAGCTTAAAACTGGGTGTGTTATCTGCCAGAAGATATGTTTGTAGATGGGGAGGGCTGTAGAGTGATTTATATACCTGAAAAGAACTCGCTCAGAATGCTCTTAACAAACTTCTCCACTTCACTGGGAAGTACAAAATTCCTATCATTGCCCCTCCCCCATTAAAGGCACCAGCCTAGTCTTCTCTGACGAAGCAAAATATCTGGGTAGGTTAGGTTAGGTTATGTTAGGAGGGCTGTTTTGCAGCAGAAGCAAATTTCACTTGGAGGCCGTAAAGGCCCATTGTGAGGACCCTGTTTGTACATGCAAGAAAATGCAACTAACAAAACCACTTAGATCTGTTGAGGAAAAGTTTAAGGTCTGATAGAGGTACCCTAGCCACGTCGTCCAAGCTTGCGAAGAACCGTGCTCTCATGCAGGATAAGCGGCGTTCTTGTAGAGCTGGGCAGTGGCATAAGAAATTTTCCAAGCACTCTATTTCCTCCTCGTCTCTGCAGCTTCTGCAGAAGTCATTTGCGTCGATAAAAGTGCTTCCTCACCAACGCTCTATCTCTGTCAGAGAGCTTAGGCATGTCGCTGATCTTCATCTTCCTCGGGTACTTCTGGGAGCATTTGTAGCCCTCCTTCCTCTTCTGCTCAGAGGTTCTTGTACCTCTATCCTTTTTACGGGGCACGAGAGTTTCCTCCAGAAGTCTGTCCTCCGTCTCGGAGTCAATGGTCGAACTGTTACCGACCTGAGGGGAGAGTACCTCCCCCAGCACAGTCATTCCCGGCCACGAACTTTCTGACGCAGCTTTAACTTTCGGTGAGTCGCTCGCATCCTGCCGATTGATCGCTCCTCAACATCCTGTCTGCCATGGGTGGCCCTTCTGACGTCGTCGACAGCATAGCCCGTTGAGTCATTGCGATACGAAGCCTCCGCACCTGGCGCCTTAAGAAAGGCACGTACGACAAGGTGCCTACCCCTAGCGAAGGAATATCTGAGTATAATCTTGGATAAAAAAAACTAAGCTGGAAACCTATTTGAACCGATGGATCAAAAACTGGGTGCCGGGGCGTAGAGATATTCCAACAAACTGGACACTGTCTTATAGGCAGGCATGCAACTAGGTTTGGCATGTACTCAAATGACATTTGCAGAAGCTGCATGGAAGAGGAGACAATCCTACTCTTTGTACTTGTCCTGCTCTCTCCAAAAGCGTTAGGTCCACCTAGGTGTCTTCTTCCATGAAGATCTGTCAATTGCAGACGTGTGAAAAATCTCTTTCGCTATATCCAGAGCTCCCAATGGTTTAACAAGTAGACCAGTAAAAGTTTAGATCCACGTGGTATCACCACTTTTTGGTCAAAGTGAGTCGGTCTCACTGCCTGCTACTTCAACCTAACCTTACCCATATCAGGCAGACGGGAAGATTGCCATGACTTAATTCTAACACAATTGCTTTATTAAACTTAATATTAGTCGGAAACGGCCCACGCAGGACCTAAAGCCTAGCTTCTCCAAAAATTGTGTGTGCAAAGATATAATTGTTTGACACGAATGGAGGAACCTACAGCACACATTCTTCCTACAGTTCAGCATCTGTTCCGATTTCCGACGTTCCGATAACCGACGAATAATGAATTTTGACCTTCTATGTTTTGCGACACGTGGTTTTGCAAGATCATTCGTCTTTAAATTTCCATTCAGGTGACGTTAACGCAAGCTAATATTGACACCGAGAGAGGTGGCACTGGCAATCTGGGTTAAGGCAATGCGCAACAGACTTGGGGAAGGCGAATATTAAGAACAACACAAATTATGAAACACTGCAAGGTGGAGTTCGCTTCTGTGGAACAAAATCTTAAATCTCTTGTCAGCAGAGGTATAAAGATAGTCGCTTGATAGTGCGGATGACATAGTTGTACGAGTATCAGGAAATACCTTTCCACCATTAGATGTATTGTGGATGTAAAGGGTAAAAGTCTGATGAAAACAGTAGGGGCCCTCCATTAATATTTATTCCGGCTATGAAAAGCGATGATCACGATTCGATTATCGCAGGGTCAACCTCAACCTCTACATCTACCCATCTTTACTCCATCTTTCACTTGCATTTTGTAAATTATTCCTTTTTTTTCACATTGTTTATACTTTTTCTCCGTGATTGCGTTTTTCTTCGGATAGCTGATATAGGGAAGCACTCAAAGTAATCGGTAACAACCTTGTAAATGCGAAATGCGTTACAGAAGGTCAAATTCATTAGTCTCTCTTAAAAGAAGCCAAATACGGGTGCTCCTACGGGTATTAACCGGACACTGTACCATTAAAAACATGGCTAAACAGCTAAGAGTCTTATCAAAAGAGGAAATATAGTTTGTGGAACATCTCCCAGAATATGAATTTTGGCCCCAATGCCTCCCGATATGCCTCCCGTATTACATGTAGTACACCTGTTATATTCAGGTTTCTGCGTTTATTGTGCTGTCAAATCTACTTGTTAATGTCCTACAGAATATAACGGTTAACAAAGCATGCGTTGATAAGTTTTGTCTAGTGTACTATTCTATGTGCGGTTTTTTGGATCAGATATATGAGTTTTCTGAAATTGGCGAAAGTGTAAAGATGTCACGTAATCGGTGAGAAAAAAGTTGTTTATGCATATTTTATTGTTGTTGCGTTTCTATGTTTTTTTAATTATAATAGTTGTAAAAACGAATACGTAGCAAAATTATGTGTGAAAAAAAAATTATATGTGATTTTAGTTGATGTATTTGCTGACGTACTACATGTAGTACGTTCGGCATTAGTGCAAAAATGGTGAAAACAAAAATTATCTTTTTTTTGCAGAGTGTTAACATTAAATGAGATAATAAATGCTTTAGAGGAAACTGATGAAGAGTTTTTGCAAAATTCTTACGACATCTCAATTGTGCCCACTCAAGGTGCGAACAACTACGTCACAGATGAAGATTCTGGAGAAGAAGATGAAATGAATTTTGAAAACTTACCACCCTCGTTATTAAATGCTGAGGCTGAGCTTTTTCGAAATTCTTATTCTACTGATTCGGATAATGAAGACGACATTCCAATTGCTTTATTACAACAGGCCAAGAAACGTAAATGTATTAATTCGTCAGTAAAATGGGTAAAGCCTGGAAGAAACGGAGCCTGTTTTTACAGCATGTGAACAGGAAATTCTACCTACACCTCTTGAATTGTTCAAACAATATTTTGATGGTGACTTGCTGCAAGTTATTACTCGATACTCCAATGACTATGCCAGACGAAATCAGGTGCTTTATTGGAATTTTGCTACTGAGTGGCTACAATACTGTTTCGAGACGCCGTATGTATTGGCAAAATGTTAGGGATACTCATCATTCTTTTGTGTCGAACGCAATGAGAAGGGATCGATTTGAGTTTATAATTAGAAACTTGCACTTTATGGATAACAACAGTCTGGATAAAACAGACAAGTTCGCAAAAGTTAGACCACTTTTACAAATGTTGAACAAGAGTTTCCAAAGTAATGCTCCGAAAACCATACAGCAGTCAGTGGACGAGCAGATGGTTCCATACTACGATAGTCACGAATGTAAGCAATATATCCATGGAAAGCCTATAAGATATGGCTATACACTTTGGGTTGGAGCAACTTATAAAGGCTACATTCTTTGGTTCGAGCCGTACCAGGGTGCAGTAATACCTACAAGGAAATGGGACTTGGTTCAAGCGTAGTCTTAACGTATTGTGACATTTTATCACAAAGCCAACCCGAAATTACTCACCGATTGTACTTCGATAATTTATTTACAACAATCAACTTATTGGCTGAGTTAGAAGAACGACACGTAAAAGGAACTGGAACAATTCGTCACCATAGGTTAGGAAACTGTCCTTTGCTTAAAAAAATTAGATCTGCAGAAAAGAGAGAAAGGCTGGTATGACCATCGTAAGATTTCTACAAAAAATGTAATTGTATGTTGTTGGAACGATAGCAGTGCAGTAAACGTTGCCCCAAACGTCCACCCAGTAAAACCTTCAAAAAATATTTCACGTTCGTCTCGAAAAGAGAAAAAGCATATATATATTCAACAACCACGCCATATTCATGAATATAATCGCTACATGGGTGGCGTTGATCGAGCAGATGAAAATATCAGCTCGTACTGTGTATCTATTCGGGGTAAAAAATGGTATTTTCCAATATTCACACACCTCATTGATCTTGCAGAGCACAATGCGTGGCAACTGCATAGACATATGGGAGGTAAAATGGATCATTTATCTTTTCGTCGGCGCACATTGCTTATATCCACTTATGGGAAACCCTCAGCAACGCTTCCATCAGGATCATCATGCGACATCAGATTTGATCGAAAGGATCATTTACTTACTGAGAACACACGTCAAGCCGATGGAAAATGTAAACAGCTACGTTGTAATCATTGCCACAATAAGACCACTACACGCTGCATTAAATGTGACGTGCCGCTCCATGTAAAGTGTAATGCGGAGTACCACACCACCAAATAACTTTTTTATTAATTTGATTTTTCCTTACTTTTTTAAACAAAAGTTGCTGAATAATAAACGACGTGAATTCATCAAAAGAAAATATTGTCTTTTGCTTTCATATGTACCGAGCGTACTACATGTAGTACGGACTCAAAATGCAAGATAAAAATTTTTTTAATTCTTTCTTCAGTTTTGTAATATAATCGGTCAGAATAAAGCTATTTTGGAAAATTATGAAGATTGTTGCACTAGTATGCCCGTCGGCATATCTGGGTTAAAATTCTTTTGCAAACTGAAAAATGGCCCCAAAAGTATTAAAAATTGCCCCAAAAATGTGTCACGTTCCAATGAAAATGGCCCCAATTAAAAATCTTATTGGACTGATTAATGCCAATCTATATTATTTTTTTAAAATTCTTAATGATTTCGTGATAGTAATGACCGCTTGGTTTCACTGTTAGATTTGGAGTAGACGCGAGGTTGGGTATATGATAACTTTGTTTATACCCAATAAATCTTTGCATATACCCAACCTCACACATAGTCCTAATCCAACAGTGAAACCAAGCAGGGGGTTAGCAGGGGACAGCATGCACCCCTTATATTCCATTCGACGATTCTTTATAATTGAATTGGAAATTGGAATAATTGGTGAAAAGTGGCTTTTTTCCCAAAGTTTGGGGTCATTGTTCATAATAAATTTGGCCCCAAACTAAAAAAATGAAACATGGCCCCAAACCAAATGAAAAATGGCCCTAAATCCCATATAAATTTTTGGGGCCATTGTTCATTGGGGCCAAAATTCATGTAGCCCTCCCAGAAGCACGGTTCTTCGAAGGCTTGGAAGACTTGCGGGGGGTACATCTCTATCAGATATAAAACGATTTATCAACGGATCGAAGTGGTTTTGTTAGTGACATGCCTTTCTGGGTAAAATTTTTACAAACAGGCATCGTAATATAACCTAACCTAAGCTATAAGATAGTAAATCTCCTTGCCGAAATCCGGAATGTTGAATGGAATAGTAAATTAAAACAAGTCCGCCAATTAAAATTTCTCGCTCGCTACCTCGCACAGATTTTAGATGATTCATCACATACGATCCACATACGCTTCCAATCGATATTATTGGAGTGTGCTCAGATTACCCTGTGTTTGACTGGTAGTATATATGTACTTATAGCACTTAACTTCTGACTATGATTCCGCATGGTGCATGCGTAAATTGCTGTTATATCGATCGGTTATGTCAATATTCTTGTTGTGCCAGGTGATGAGTGGGAGTCTGGGCTGAGTTTGTGGTTGTATAGTTGTATTATCGGCTGTCACTGACAGACTCTTCTCGTTTCGCAAATTTATCTTTGTCGACTTGTTAATTATTTGATTACGAGTATATTGGAAATTTATTGCAGTCATGCTACTAAGCTGAATAATTTCTGTAAAATATTTAATAAATAATCTTTAACTTTAAAAATAGCAGCAAGAGAAATGTGAAATTTTTATATTTCACAAGAACTAAGAATGTGGTAAACGACACCTATCTACACCCAGTCCAAAGCTCGGAACAACATCTCCAGAAAAATGCCAAACAGTGACTTATTGCATCACATCACATATCTCTTAGTTCACCGACTTAAATAGAGACATTCATAATAAATATGTAAGAAGTTTTGTGTAACAACCAATTGCGAACTTCTTATGTAATACATATCACTATCGCAGTCAATCTTGTTTTTCGATACGAAATATAATTACCGAAAATTTCTCGCACAGTAGATACTCCCAAAGGAATGAATGAAAGTGCCCATCAGGAATACAAACTCCTGCATCTAGATACTTATATAACTATGAAATAGTTGCGTTGAGTGTACACTGAACTGTACTGTACATAGTATGTATATAATATCCGGAAGCGGCCACTGGAGATTCTAATTCGACTTTATTGTTCGACTTGGTAGATTCATATTCAACGGAACAATGTACGTACTAATATTTTCTTCCCTCTTCATTCGTGTCAATTTGTTTGCTTCATAACGACCGACAACCACCAGTGTGTTATGCGAGGGGATGGTGGGTGGAATCCGGACGTCCTTGGATGACCGAATTGTTTTGTTTAATCGGAAGGAATTTGCAATTAAGTTAATTGACTTTGGCTTATGCTAAGGAATTATCACGTTGATGCCGTAATTGGTTTTCTGACCCAAGCGACCATATAGTTGGTTACATCTTATTGGGAGGATAGTTCATGCCAGAGAAATTTAATTAAAAATTTAAATTAATTATTACCTCTTAAGGCTAACATCCCCAATAATATTTCTTTTGAAAAATGTTCAAATTGAAGTTAAATAAAATATAATTCTCGTATGTAACTTGTATGCTGTTTTTCTTGTCACAGTACCCTACATGCGGACTGTAATTTATGTAATCATGAATATAACCCCGTTAAAGAAGTTGGAAAGAAGAAACAGCTCGTATTTCCTATGAATTGCTTCTGCAATGTTATGCGGAGTTTTTGTAAGGAAGCTAAGCTAGGGGCTGCGATTCGAAGATTCTCTTGGCTGCTCGATGTTTCTTGGCTTTTTGGAATACGTCCACATTTTGGTACAGCTCATAGCGTTCGCGGTTGTATCTTCTTCTCCATTCGCCCTCCTCGCACACAGAACCAAACATCCGTCGAAGGATTTTTCTTTCAAAGGATTAACTCTCCTTTCCTGCTTATCGTCCAGCACAAGGGTTCTATAGAGCACGCACTTTGTCGTTCGAGTTAGGAGTTTTGAACCAATTTGTTTTGCCAAACCGAAGTAGCAGCGGTTTCCTAGGGTAATTCTTCGACGGATCTCCACTAAGATGTCATTTGTGGAGTTCATGTTTACCCCGAGGTAAATAAATTCCTTAGCTACCTCGAAGTTGCTGCTATCCACAGTGACATTTTGTTCTAGTCGGTGGACAGATGATTGTTTGTTTGTTGATAGCATATATTTAGTCTTGTCCTCATTCACTTCAAGGCCAACTAGTTTCGCCTGTTTTTCAATAGCCGTGAAAGCCTCTATCACGGCACTCTGGGATCGACCGATGAGGTCTATATTGTCTGCATACCCCAGCAGTTGGACTGATCTGTTGAAGATAGTACCTTCCGTGTTGACACCTGCCCTGCGCACTATCTGCTCAAGAACAAGATTGAAGAAACCACACGACAGCTCATCCCCTTGCCGGAATTCGGTGCATGCTTGAAAGAGTTCAGATGAGCTGCTGCCAAATTGCATATTGCACCGCGTGTTATCTTGTGTCACGCGACACATTTGGATAAGTTTTGTCGGGATCTTTGGAAAGTCTATGAAAAGATGGTGTGTCTCGACTTAAAACTCGTTGGTCTTTTCCAGGATTTGCCTTAGTGTGAAGATTTGGTCTACAGTTGATCTGCCGGGCCAGAAGCCACACTGGTACGTGCCGCTTAGTGTGTTGCAGAAAGGTTTGAGACGTTCACACAGTACGTTGGATTGGATCTTTTATGCGACATTAAGCAGGGTATGTCCCGATAGTTCTTGCAAGACATAGGATCGCCTTTCTTGTAGATGGGACTTATGGAGCTGATCACCTCCGTATTGAAAAAGCTCTGCAGGTAGACCATCAGAGCCTTCTTGTTCTTTAGCATTTTATAGCTAAGCCAACCTCTTCTCTACTGGGCGGCGGGACTGGTTGTTATTGCAACACCCAAAAGCTTTAATACCTCTTGAATCATAACTTCTTTTAAAGAAGCATTGTACGTTATATGCAGACCAAAAATTTGGCAACTGTACTTTCAAGCAGATACTTTCTATTAAATTAGGAGTCTACTCGTCTTTTTCTAAAAGCCCTTCAGCTTTAAAATGGTTTTTTCTAAATTGTGGGCGTGGCAGTGGGCGTGGCAGTGGGCGTATTAAAAATTTTTTTACACTTAACCATTTCGGAGCCCTGGGAATATGTGGTCCAAATTTCAGCTTCCTAGCTCAATTTTAAAGGCCTAAAAATTGCGTACGGACGGACGGACGGACATTGCTAGATAGTCTTAGGATTTCGTCCTGATCATAAATATATATATTTTTATGGGTCTACGACGAATATTAAGGGGTGTTACAAACTATGTGTCAAAATTAATATACCCTTAGGATAGGGTATAAAGAGGAGGACAACGTAAATTACGAGGGTTGAAAAGAAAATAGATTTGTAAACAGACGCGAGATCGATAGAACCTGAGAGGAGTCTATGAATGAAGAGAATGTCTGCTACGTCCCTGCGTTCTTCAAGGGTATTCAAGTTTATAAGTTTAAGGCGGTCTTGATAGGGAGGCAAGATAATAGGGTCGTTCCAGGGTAAACCTCGAAGAGCCAACATCCTATCAAAAGCTTTACTGAAATCGGTTGCAATTACATCGACTTCGTTTCCATTCTTTAAAGCAGAGAGGGAAACGAACTCGACGAGGTTTGTGGTAGTTGATCTGCCTTTCAGGAAGCCATGTTTGCAAGGCGGGATGATGGACTTACATTGAAACTTAAGCTTTCAATGTTTAAAATTGCTTCGTTTAAAATACTCTCTAAGAGTTTGGGAATGTGAGAAAGTTTAGCAATGGGACGATAGTTTGTGTATCGGGGTTTTAAAAGAGGTCTTCCAAGTCTGAGGAAATTCTCCTTGTGGAAGAGATAGATGAAGAAGGTTAGAAAGGGAAAGCGAAAGGTTTGAAGAAAATTTTTTAAGAAATATGGCGGGGATACCGTCTGGGCCGGGTATGAATTCATCATTGAGATTTTCTAACTTAAATTCGATAAGAGTAGGATCAAAGCTATGAGATAGAAAAGGGCCAAGGGAGAAGTTAAGTAGGTAATTGAAGTAAGAGGGGTCCGGTACGAAAGAGTTATCTGCAAAAGATTGTTTGAAATGGGTAGCAAAGAAGTTGGCAATAGCGTGTGGATCAGTTAATGATTTGTTTTCGAAAGATAGGGAGGTAGGGTATCCGTCAGATTTTCTTTTATAGTTGAGGAACACCTTTCGAGATATGCGTTAATTTTGCTAAAATTTGCTTTATGAAAGTCGTAAGAGGTGAGATCTGTGGAAGGAATGGCCTGAAATAGAGAGTTGTGAAATAAAGGAAAGAATAAGAGGAGGATGAAAGTTATCAATAGTAGATAGAGATAGGGTACAAAGCGAGACAGAAGAGTTAATGGCCTACCCATGTAATTTGAGACTCCGCTTACTTGGGAAAGATGACAAGGAAGAGACATTCTTTTGTCGAGTTGCTATTAGAGGCGATAAAAAAGGATTGATCATCTGATGGAGTCCACTGCAACTGAGGCAGATTAAAATCGCCGAGAACAGGGATATCGTTAAGGGAGTCAGCTGAGTCGATTATTTTGTCAATCGTATCAATAGCAACTTGGTAGATTTGTCACGATAGATGGGAGAATCTATCGAGACAATATCATCAAATCAGCTTCATCTCTAACGTGGTTTACTTGCAAATCCCTTAAGCATCATCCAGGAGATCTCAATTATTTTACTGATGGTATTAGTATCTCTAAAATTAGTTTTATTTTTAGATCAAGGATAGAAATCCTAAGCCTAAATTTTATCAGGCAAGATCTTTATACAATGAACTCTGCAATCACAATGAACGAGAGGGTATCATCCATTTCCTAGGAATATGTCCAATTCTACAAGAGATCAAATGACTTTACTTTGAAATGAGCAGACTAACAAGAGACGATTGCTTGGAAATTCTGAATGAAGAAAGGTCTTGGTTGGCTCTATTAAACTATTGTACACATGCTTTAAGTACCAGATATAAAAACAATAAATAAATAAAGCCTTGCTTCTCCAACCACTGCGAAGTTATATTTTTGACACGAATGGAGGGACCTACAGTTTAATGACGATTCCGAAGGGCAATTTATTTTTGAGAAGCTTTTCATGACATTTCTTACTCTTGGATGTTTGTCAAACGTTCGCAAGATGTGGGGCAGTGAATAAAACCTTTCAGGTGGTACAGGTCGGGATTTGAACCAGCGAGTTACAGAGATACTTATATGCAAATGCTTATGACTGCATTATGATTGCGAACGGTTTGACTGATTCGCTTCAAAGTTTGTACATAGAGTTCAGTTTCAGTCAGTTCAGCTTTGCTTTATTTTTTAAAATCACTTATCACTAATTTACTCCAAAATGGTTAAAAGGATTTTAGCAAATGCGTAATGCTACGTCTCAACCGAACACTAAAGCGAGATTAAGATTAATCTGCCCTTAATCTACCTTAAATCTTAAGATTTACCATTCAAATTTTAATCTGGTAAACACAAGATTAAAAAATAATCTTGAAAGAAACTGGGTTTGCATGTAAGAATCGGTTTGTGAACACACTCAATACCAATTTACCACACCTGAATATGTCGAAAGTGACGTTGGTTGCTGAGAATTGAGAACGAGGAAGCAATTTGACAACTAAATGTTGGACATTTTGTGCGCAAATTTCAGAGCCAGAGAGCTGTTGGGAGAAAATCCCTATGTTAATCTCCTTTTTTTTGTCGGTGGAGACGCTTAAAGATTATTTTTTAATCTTTTGTGCTTAATCTTGGTTTAGTGTTTGGTGGAGACGTAGCATAATGTTTCTTAATTTTTTCGTTGTAAATCGATTTTCAAAAATTTAAAGGCTCTAACGATTTTGAGAAATTTTTGTATTTTAAACAATTAGGTTAAAGGTGTTCAAAGTGCAAAATGATAAAATTAATAAAAATAATTGATAAAATAAATTTGATCAATTTTGAAAATTTAAAAACGTACCACATTTATGACTCAGTCGTGCACTTTATTGTATATTGTTTACGAAATTATTTGTTATGATTTATTGGGGCTTTGATTTAATACATTATCGGATTTATTTAATATAAGTCCTTTTTTTGTTTGTTTAAAGGACCTTTTGTTAAATAATTTGGTGTTAATCGGTAACTTTTTCTGTTTCAGTTTATAGAGAAAGATGTCAAGAAGCAATAGCAAAAAATGCCCTTAAAAAAAATATTTGTCTAGTTTAATGCAAAAATTGTTAATACAAACTAAATTCTGTTGCTTGAAGGATCATTAGGACCGGATCCAATACTAATTATTTGTTATGATTTATTGGAGCTTTGATTTAATACATTATCGGATTTATTTAATATAAGTCCTTTTTTTGTTTGTTTAAAGGACCTTTTGTTAAATAATTTGGTGTTAATCGGTAACTTTTTCTGTTTCAGTTTATAGAGAAAGATGTCAAGAAGCAATAGCAAAAAATGCCCTTAAAAAAAATATTTGTCTAGTTTAATGCAAAAATTGTTAATACAAACTAAATTCTGTTGCTTGAAGGATCATTAGGACCGGTAAACTTTGTACTGGTCTTTGCTGAACATTTTCTGCATGAGGAGGGGAATAGTGAGACATCTCACAATTTTGTATGGAGACTACCAGTATTTTGATAATACAGGTTGAAGGTAGAAGGAGTTATCTCTGAGGTTCTCAGTTTTTTGAAAGGTTTTTTGGTGCCTTCCTGCTGCTAGGTCTATTCACAAATTCCTTCACAATCATATCCTTCGGCCAAAAGCTGGGATCAACTAGCAATTTTCCAATCGGAAAAGGCGATATCAGCTTAAGAGATGAAGAGAGACGACCTTGCAGGTTATTCGCTGTCAAGCAGTGGCATTTTATGTTACTAGTATCGATGCCTTTGTAAGCAATATAATCAATAACATCGCTAGTTTTGGTACCATATTCTAGGATTCTCCGCAAAAGGCGGAGCTACTATTACTTTCAGAGACAAGTTAATACCAGGAATACCATTCAAGAGCTGGCGTGATTCTACATTGTCCTTACTGGTAGAAGGGTTATAGGAGAGGAAGCATACCTCTTATACCTTCCGACACAGCGAAGAGGTACGCCGATAAAAGAATCACTTGGTGTTAGTTCCATCTTATCGTAAGTATCAATCCACGTACCAAATGTTGTTCGGCCAACCGGATTACTGAAGTATCATCTGATGCTAGTGTTGAATAGTTCCTGCAAATTGTGTTCACTGTTCCAGGCTGTCAAACCTTCCGGAAGTAAGCGATTGGCTTCCATAACCGCCGTGGCATTATTACTGCAAGCCTGCTATAGAACCTAGAATACGAATCTATAAAAATCTGCGCATACATAAGAAGCTCAAAAAAGTCTTAAACAAAATAAGGGCTCATTGTTAATGTTAGATTGTTAATAAAGAGACGTTTTTCAATCCAATACTAAATATTTGCTAAAATGATTGGTGTTGTTGTGAGACTTATTTTTAAGCCTTAACGCGTGCCGGCCGGCTATATTTTAGAAAAGCCTTATCAGAATAATTGAAAATTTAAAGCATTTTATTGACTTGTAAAAAAAAATTATTACAAGACGAAAATAATATGCAAACAATTCTGTTGTTGTATAGTTTTAACCTGTATAGCTTTAAGCTCGGGTACTGGAATAGCAATTTGAAGGCCCTTGTCTGTTAAAAAGAAGTTAACAATTTAGAAAAGAAGCTCTAGAAATGCCGATTTCTAGGGTTTCTGGTTAATCATTCTTTACAAAATGTTGGGTTCAGAGCGCGGGCGCCGCAGCCGTCTCGATTTTCTTCGCTGATAAGCATGTTGCTTAAGTGGATGCTTTCTTGGCGTTCCTGTATAGAATCCGATTATTGTTTCGTTCGGAAGACTCTTTCAGACAGTTGGTCTACGTTCGCTTTTCAGTAAAGAGAATATGTTTTTCAATCTAAAACAAAACGTCGGTCTGTCGTTGGGTGGGGTAACTGGGAAAGGATTATTCGCCCGATTTTAAAAGTTATTTATTTTTTTAAAAGATGTGGGCTGATTGGCACAAAAGAAAAATATCTATTGTGCTCCATATGAATGTCTTGTAAGTGATTTGGTCAGGCAACAATTCTAGGTCCTTGTTGAACATTACGATTATTGAGGCCGACGATTTGACAATATCCTGACGTTGAAGCATTTAAGCATCTATTGGATGATTGCAGGGCAATCGCATAGGATGTGTTCCGCCGTTTCTTGTTGTTCGAGGCAGTTATTCGCAGTGATCTGCTAGGAAGTCAGTTACGATCTTAGCATCACGTTTGCTCATGGAGAGGATCTGAGGAGCGCGTTTTTTGTTGGTAAGGCCAATGAATAAAAGTTATTTTAGTGTTATAAATAATATCGGCACTTTGTCAATAAAATTTAAATTACTTAATGTGGCGGCGGTGAGAAAATAAAAGGGGTACGAATTAATGGGAACGGATATAACTAAGAGTGGTAATGGTGTAGAGATCAACTGCGAGTCTCGCAATTTTGCAACATGAATAAAGAGAAGAGCCAAAAAGTACTATTACTCCTCTTAACTTAATCCGCTACTCGGTTCCAAGCAGTTATGGAATAATTTGCATAACATTGGGGTAGGCAATACAAAAAACTTCAATTGCACGTTAGATCCTAACATTCTCAATGACTGTTTCATTCCAGATAATGTGATAAATCCTAATAATTTTAGTCGTAACCAAGTTATTGAAAATTACGTTGCGAAAATTATTTTAACCTTAAAGTCAAATGCTACGGGTGAAGACGGTTTACCCCACTTACACTTTAGGTTTAAACGTCATCCGAATTGACAGACTGAATAAAGCGAGTGTATATTGACTTATCGAAACATGAGGTAAATATTTTTTTCGTATAAAATTTGTAATATTTAATATTTTATTTTCTTTATTCAACCTAGGATCTTACAATCAACAGATTTTGAAATTCATATACAGAAATATATTTTATAGATAATTGTAATATTTAATAGTTACAATAAATATTAATAATAGAATTTAACATATTTTTAAAAATATTTCTGGCAAATGTATATCTTATTCTGAACAATACATATTAAACATTTTACTGCACAATGAGATAGGTTCACGCTGACCATACAATGTATTATGACGACATTCAAATATTCAAATAACAAGGGCCTCGGTCTTAAAGATTCTGAAGGAGCATACAAATACAAACGATTAAGCAGATTCTCGCTATCGACAGTTGCACATAATATATCACGAATTAACATGACTACATACTAAATTTACGGTTGTCTAAGGACTCAATACAAAAATTTGTGAATTACACTAAATTTGAAGAAGTTAATCTAACCTTCCAAAAACCATGTTGATATTTACTAACATGCTGTTTGATTGCAAAATTAAATTTATCTTTAACAAGACTATCTAGAAGTTTTGGAATTACTGATAGTAATCGGACACCAAATGCCTCGAACCAGATTTAGAAATGGGCTCTATGGTAGATATTTTCCCCTTTTCAAGAAAGACTTCATTAAAAAGCGATTGATTAAACAATTCTGACAAAGGAGAACAAAGTGAACTGGCAAAATAACGTAAAATAGGAAAAATTCCCAAAATATCCTATTTTCTACTGGGTTTCAAGTTAGATAAAGCAACTTCAACTTCACTAACATTAAACGAATAACAAGAACAATCAACAATGTATGAATTGAAAATATTTCCCAAAAATATCTGCAATATCCTTAGAATCACTAGAATATTTGTTATTAAGACGCATCGATGTTGGAAAACCAGTACTCTTTCTTTTAGTATTCATAAATTTCCAAACAGACTCTGGGCTAATTTTAAGGTTATTTTCAACAGAATGTATATACTTGCGGTAAAATAAATTTTGACAGGAAAATAAACTTCTTTCTCAGATGCGAGAAAAGTGCATAATCATCAGTAGAGTGTGATTTGTTATACTCATTATGTGCAGCGTTTTCTGATATTATACCATTATACCAGTCAGGGTGAGAATTTACTTTTTTGCGATGTAACTTTAAACGAGGAAAATTGTTCAGATATAGTTTTGTTCAGAAATTCATTTGACCAATTAATATTCATAAAAATGTTATTCATTTTTTCATTCCCTCCTAGAGAATTGATTCCCACGATACCGATTCACGATACCGATTCACTCTGGTATAAAGTGAATATTCATTATCGTCCTTCCCCGGAAAATGGAAACTGGCAAGATTGGCCACATTAGCTTGTGATTTCCGCCCAATCAGCGATTTTCCAAGTTTGCCAAAGGTGTTTGAGAAGATTTTGGTAAAACAAGTTGTCGGACATCTTGATTGAAAGAGCCTACTTTATCCATTTCACTACGGTTTTAGAGCAAACTCCAGTTTTTTCAAGGCCATGATAAAAATTATGTACGTTATTAGGCTTTCGACCTGGATGATTTTTCAAATGCCTTTGATAGATTTGACAGAGATATTCAAAGTTAATAAAAGATTACCTTAGCAACCTTGAATACACAGTTTCGAGAAAAACGCGTTTAAAGTTTGGATAACCTCAAATAAACCTCGTCATTCAATTGAGTGCGCACCTTCCCAAGGCTGTATCTCCGAAACTTTTATTCTGAATGACATGAACATTTAAGATAATATTCTCGAGATGCTGTAGAAATTAATAGGACAATAAAAATAATGTTGAAATTTTGGAAGCTGTAAAACCCATGTAACCCCTTAAAACAAAAATATTGAAACACATACCTGAACAGAGTTAATAAAAAATTATAAATTTCATTTAACCCTACTATCCTCTACTAACTATTTCAATCTCTCGCTCTATCTACCTATCCCTATCCCTATTATTTTTGTATCAATTTTTTTTTTCCTATTGCTAAAACTTGAAAATTGAAATTGAATATTGCACCGATTTAAAAAAAAATGTTCATTAAAGAAAAGTAATCGAATCTACAGAGGTGGCAAGCATAAAATCAGCGCTTTAGCTTTAGCCTGCGCTTTGCGTTGTAGTAACCACAATTTATATTCGTTTTATTTTAGCTATTTACTATTCAAGCAAGCAACCAAGCTTGACAGCCTACTAAAGTTCTCAACTTAATAATTTTTTCCAAAAGAGAATTTATCTGTAGTTGCAATAAATTTAACATTGACAAATATAGATATAAAAGAAAATTCTATAATATAGTTTAAAACTTGCTTCCCATTAAAATGATTTTTAACATTTTAAAGCAAGTTGATTATGAATTTCAAATGTGCAGAATTCATGAAAACTATCTCTTAAGAATTAAATTAATTTCCAATGTGAGACGGAAAGCGACTAAAGTTCTACAACAGCAAATGCGACCGACCCGACCAGTGTTCCTCTAAAGCCAGCGTGCGCAACACTCTGAATCCTTCCTTCCTGTTCTTTTCAGTGAAAAGATATCTATATTAGTACATTGCAGGTTTTTTTTGCTCATCGTCCTTCCCGTCGTTCGTACATAACTATTTAAAAAATTCTCCAAAACCATTTATCATTCGCCACAATTTCCATTACAAAACTTTTTCCAGTTGCAACTCAGTCAGTCTTTTTGTGTATTCTATATTTTGTTCCCTTTTTTTTTTGCTTTTTCAATTAGTTTGAATTGCCTGCCGGACTGCATCCTGACACACCGGATGTTACAAATGTAGATATTGCATGTTTAGCTATGTGTATGGATGTATGTATGTATGCACTGTCGGAAGGATCTATGGGATAAAAGTCAACAGCAAGTGCCAGGAAAAGTGTCTGCTTCAATCAGAAGATTTAATTATTTTTCTTAGACTGGCAAAACTAGCAGTTGTCAAGTGCAGTAACAGCAATGGGTTATCGCACTGTGCTCAGTCTTGTCTTTTATTTTCTTCCATCTTTATTATCTCTCACTTTCTATATCTGTGTCTGGCTTGGCTTAAGATTTAGACACAACTTAGTTTTGTTACACAGGATGTGCCGCAGGAAATAGCTGCACAGGAGTCACGAACTTGATGAATAAATAAATCGAATTGGAAAGTAATTCAAGGGAATATGAGTGTGGTGATACTCACAGGTAGCAAGCAACATGGTGTGTAAATCACGAGTAACGGCATACATATCTCAGTGGATGATTGATTTACAATTCACCTGGATCGGCTTGAATTTGCCAGGCAAATATTGACCAGGTCAATCGAATGCTCACTTTTTGCGAGGCATACAGTGGGCACAACTCATCGTTTTGGTGGTGTTTTGGTAGAATCATAAAATTTAAAATTTTTTTAACATGAAAAGTTGCTGGGGAGTTGCTCCAGAGTTAGCAAACATTTTAACTCCTCCCTGACTCACTGACAGATCATCACTTTCAATCATCGTAGAAGCTTGTAATTTGGCTCAGTAATAGGATTGTGATATTTTAATTTTAAAGATTGCCAATAAGGGTTTGATTGATGTGAGGCGTCTGTCTCTTTATATGTCAGATATTGAGGAGTCAAGGCCAAATACAACAAAAAACGCTAACAAATTTCGCCAATAACTCCGCAAAAATATCATCTTAAAGAAAACTTAAAGGTAAAACTCGGAAGGTCCAATTTTGCGTCACTTTTTCGAGCATTTCCACGAATTACGCGTGTTATGTTATCTTGTAAGGCTTCAATGGTGTTCGGCTTGTCGATATAGACTAACAACAAGAAATAATCAAGAGGCGTTAAATCGCATGATCTTGGCGGCCAACTTACATGGCCATTTCGAGAGATAAGCTGCTCACCAAATTCATCCTTTAACATTTCCGTTGTTTCACGAGCTGTGTGGCATGTGGCACCGTCTTGATGAAACCACATGCCAACCAAGTTCAACTCAGCCAACTGTGGCAAAAAAAAGTCGCGTATCATGGCTCGATATCGTTCGCCGTTGACGGTTACCGTTTTGAAGAAAAATGGACCGATGAAGCCACCAGCCCATACACCAAACTGTCGCTTTTTTGGGATGCATCAGTAATTATTGTATGGCCTGTGGCTGTTCATCACTCTAGATGCGAAAGTTATACGTATTCGTTGAGCCAGAAATGAGCCTCATCGCTAAACACAATTTTTCAATAAAACAGCGGATTTTCACATTTTTTACGGAGCACGAAATTTGATAATAAATTTCAATAATTTGAATTCGTTGCTCGTTTGTAAGTCTTTCCATAATTAAATGGCAGTGTATTCTGAAAACTTTTCAGTTAAACAGATGACGTTAGGGCGCCTTTACCAACCAGTTCTGCCAACCTGAAAAACTTAACTCATAAAAAATACCTTTTATATAAAGGGTGTTTTTTTAAAAGGTATAGAACTTTGAAATGAAATAAAATAAAGATAGTTTTTTTAAATTGACATGAAATTTACTTTATTCGAAAGATAATCTTCTGGCATTATAATTTCAATATGATTTATGACATAAGACCGCTCGGACGTATTCCAATTTGCGATGACTTTTTTCAACATTTGTTGCCGTATATCGGCAATAACTCGCCTAATTATGTCCTCCAAGTGGGCAATCGTTTCGGGCTTATCGGCGCAGACTTGAGACTTCACATATACCCACAGAAAATAGTCAAGCGGCGTTACATCGCACGATCATGGAGGCCAAATCACGTGTCCGTAACGTGAAGCTTTGCGGTTATCAAACTTTTCCTTCAATAAATCAATTGTGTCACGAGCTGTTTGTCATGTTACATCATCTTGTTGAAACTACAGCTCTTGCACATCACGTTTGTTGAATTGATGAACAGAAAAGTGGCGCAATAGCGGTCACCACTGACTGTAATGTTCTGGCCAGCATCGATTATTTTAAAGAAGTACGGACCAATTATTCCACCAACCCATAAAGAACACACAATAAACAGTAACTTTTCAAATACGGCAGTTTTGTTTATTGATGTATCCAACAACTGTACAACCAAAAGCTAGCTTCATCGCTTAACAAAATTCGCTCGATACGTATTTAGAAAAGAACCATGATTTTCAAAATAAATTTGCAAAATTTGGAAGCGTTGTTCAGGCATCAGTCTATTCAAGTTGAAATGCCAAAACAAACTAAAAATAAATCACTTGACTGTGATGGCTGACAAAATGGCCGCCAGTTAAGTAGTGTTGCCAACTTAAAGTTCCATGCATCTAAAAAAAAACACCCTTCATGTGTCTCTTGAGTTTTATTTTAAAAGAACAGAAAAAAATATTTTTTTAAAGTGAAACAAATTCTTAAACGGCTCTCTTGTCACTGCCGAAAAAAGGACGCCATATTATCTTATATTAATTACCATATCTCCATTGCGGCAGGAAATTTTTGCCGTCAAATTAACGAAATCTACCCACCGTGCTAGGAGGTAATGCTTTTAGTCAAATATTGCGTAGCATTTATTATAAACGCTATATAGTGTCGTTTTTTTTAAACAATTTATGAAATTTCAACATTGAATTGAAATAAAATCAATCTTTTTCATACTTTCATAATAAATATTGATTTCAGTGAGAGAAGTGATATCCTCAATAAAAGGATGTGTTTTCAAAAGAGTTCCCTGGATCAATTTTAACCCTTTGGCATTTTATGGGGGAAATTTTATTTTTAATTCAGTTTTATGTGTTTTTTTTTATCAATTTATGAAGCTGTCAGTCCGTGGAAAGGAATTTTTATGTAGACTAGGTCGCCGGTAATACATCACAAAGTTAGCAAGTGGTGGTGCCAAGGAAGTGGAAAGAATGTATTTGGCTGGCAGATTTCCAAGTGACGGGTGCAAGCTGCAAACGGATGATTTGTCAACGTCAAGCTTTGCCCATTAGAATGATCTGATGGCAAACACCTGGAGCAAATGCCAGTACCTACCACCCAACCCACATATGACAAATTATTATTTGATTTTAAAATGAATGATAAATTCAAATGATAACAACGGGGTTCGGACTATTTCTGTATCAAAGATAAATAATCAGGAAGTAGAAGTTTGGTGAGCACTGCCGTGATTAATATGAATGTAATAAATGTAATATTTGCTGAAAATGTGACTTCCTGTTAAATTCAGTTTCATTTAGATTTCCTAAAAATGTACTTAGCTGGAGCTTGCGATATGTCAGCCAATGTAATTATCAATCAACTGTAGACTGTCTATCAGTTTTCGAATAAAAAAACAATGGATATTCCTAACCATTTTGGAAATTTTTTGAATTTATTAACACCTTTGGGTCTAAGTATGTATCCAAAATATATGGAAGAATAGTCGAAAATCTTTATAGCCCAGCTCGTTCCCTAAATATGTTTTTCGTGAATTTTTTTTTATCACTTGACCCGGTTTCTAACAATACACTTGGTCTCTATCAAATAAGATCATAGATAGGATAGGGGTATTCATTGAGTTTTAGTACGGTGTTACTGAGGCAACTAAATGTATGAATGGACCAATGACAGCTGACAGATAAAAATTTACTAATGACGAATAACAGATCACAGATGACTCTAGATGAAGGATTTCAGATAACCGAAGATAGATGACAGTTTTACTACGATTGAATGTTGGTGGATGTAATTTCCAATGATTTAAAAATTTGTGTCTTATTAACTTCTACAACATCTCTAGAATATTATCCTAACTTTTCAAGTCATTCTGAATAAAAGTTTCGGAGATACAGCCTTGGGAAGGTGTGCACTCAATCGCATCACGAGGTTTATTTGAGGTTATCCAAACATTAAACGCGTTTTTCTCGAAACTGTGTTTTCAAAGTCGGTTGTCAAAAGTTCTCGAAAAGCACTCAACCGATCTTGATGAAATTTTAGACAGGTCTTCGAGATACAATTCACGAGGACTTGGACGAAGGATTTTTTTTCAATCACAACTATTTAAAAAACAAATGTTGAGCAAATTTTACTAAAAATTAGCATTTTTTTGTAAAAAGGTCTGCCAAAAATCAAATTTTCACTTTATTTTTCCCATTCTTTCAAATCACTTCTGTTAATCCTGTCACGAGTTCTGCTGTCACCGCGGACGCACCTTTTTTACGAGGGGTCACCGGAAAAGACGTCACAATGGCAGAGTTTTGAATATTTTCCTTTGAAAATTTTAGAAGTTTTTTTTCAAATTTATATCTTTATAAATTTAATTTTTTATGTCAAAAAAAAATTGTTGAAAATAGACCTTTTCTTTCCCGAACTAACCCATGTAACCTTTTAAAATGCGTTGCATCCTACTATATATATATATGACAAAAGAAAAATGTATGTTTCTTAAGTTTCCACGAAAGTGTGAGCTCTACCTTAGCACTTAACGAAATACTAACAGATTCACCAATCTTAATTGCTTACTCGCAATTTTCAGGGTTGGTACGCGCATTTATAGCGGAACCTGGTGTTACCGTTGCTATGTAAGGATGCGTATAATGTGACGCGGGCATTTTATCCATTTGTTACGCTTCATAGGCCATAATTGATGGTTACAGCAAAATTCGCAACATAATAAATAGAACGTAAATCAGCTTTTAGTCTTTTTAAATTTAGAAAAGCTAAATTGTAAAATCCAGTGCATTACCAAGTTCATAGTTTTGATAAAACTGACCAGCGGGGAGGCTTTCCTCTACGAACAAGATAAGAGAGTTTGTGGCAAAACGTAAATACTTACTGCAAAATTATAATTCTATGAAAAATGCATTTGAAATGAAAAGTTGAAACACGTAGTTATTTTTTAAATTTTTGCTTAAGGCGTCATAACTTCTTTCTGGGCTTATAAAATCAGACGATGCTAGGTCTACAAAATATGTTAAGTGATTTTTCCAGCTATATCTAATTTTTCTGAATTTATATCATTTAGAGTATTTATACCTCCAAATTGTGGATATTTACTTTAAATTGATATAACAAGAGTTGGTGTGAATAAATACCCCTCTACTGTACCAAATTTTTCTCGTCTGAGCTCCAGGAATAACTTAATATATATGCGTATTTTTTTAATAATTCAACCAAAAATATTTGTCAAATTGCTATAAACTTACATAACACAAATAGATAAATGCAAAAAGTTTACTCACTTTCGACGCTCACAGTATATAACTACATTCAAATCCGCTTTAATATCAATTGATTAAAATCAAAAGTTCTATATGTCTGTCCCAAGTGGTCTTTTAATAGGAAAAAGGTAAACGAAGTTAGTGTACCCACATAGCTTATATGCAGTGGCTTTGAGGTTAAGTGCGTTGAACTACTATGCGAGAGATCGCCGGTTCAAATCCCAGCCCGTACCATCGTAAAGTTTTGATTCTCTACCCCAACTCTTGCGAACGTCTGACAAATATCCAAGAGTATGAAATGCTTATCAAAAATAAAATTTCCGTTCGGAATCGGCATTAAACCGTAGGTCCCTCCATCCGTTTCAAAAACTACCATAATGGTCATAGATACCGGGCTTTAGGTGCTATATGGACTGTTTACGCCTAGTATTTATTTTTTAGTAATTTTATTAATCGCGAATGAATGTTGGAAGTTGTATCACGTCGGAAACTTAAGGTTGGCAGACCAATTCATTTCCATCTTCTGCCATAATTAGGAAGCTTAATTTAACGTATCAAACATAATTAATTTACGAACCGCATTTCTCGTTAAGTTTCTTTTTTAATTCTTTCGATTCTAAGTTCGTGAACTGCATATGGCGAATCTAAAATTACAGAAATAAGGTCTAACTAAGGAGCAATAAATAATTTTAAGGCTTTTCGTGTCCCTAACAATGAATAAAGTTAGGATTACACGGATATTTTTTCGCGTCACAAAGCAGTCATTTTAAGTCGTTCTGTGTGATCGCCATTTTTGGGATAACATTTTCGGCGGCATTTAAATGACTAGGAAAATGACATGAATTTCGTGCCATTTAAATGACGGAAACAAATGGCCGTGCGATCACTTTTTAATGACGCCTAGGCCAAATGAATGACTAAACTTTTTGGCTGTTTAAATGGCGGCCTCCAAAAAATGACAAGGCACAAAATTCCAGCCAGGCCATTTTCCTTCGCTAAATGGCAAATGACACAGTATGGTTGTGTTGTTCGGTACCTATTGAGAGAAGTGGAATACGAACCGTCGCCGTCAAGTGCCGACAATTTGGACTATTCAGCTTTTAATGTGAATTTTGTGAATTTGAATAGTACACAATGTGTCAAAAAGTCCAAAAAATTACCCAAAACGCAGAAAGCAGTAGGGAATCGGGATAGCAGAATTAGCCATTCGTGTAGCAACGAAGAGGACTCGCGTTTGATTGTGGCGGTGCAAAGGCAACAGACGCTTTAGGATAGCTCAGTTCCGGAATACAAAGTTTAGCTTTCAAAAATGTATTATTGGAAAAATGTTGTACTAGAGCTGGCCATCGACGTAGTTGATTTAACCGAAGCCAGAAAGAAGTGCGCAGTAACTTTAAGGCTTTCGTGATCGTAATTTTTTTCGCAAATGACCAATGGCAAATCGTAGCTTGAATGTCACTCTACTGTAACTTTAGAAGAAAATAATGCAAAAAAAAAACTTTGCCTATTGTCAAATATGACACTTAGATCTTTCACATCATCGAATCGTTGAAGTCTGAGAACCTTACAAAATTGAAAAATTTCATAAACATCATTAATGAATAATATAAATAGCAACGGGCTCATATTATAATGGAATTAAAATGGAACACCCATAGTAACTTCTATAATGCGAGAAATCAAACCATCGACTTTATCCATTTGCTTTCTATTAGTCAAGTAATTAGAAATCGATGCTATGGATTGACAATGAAGTTCCAAAGACTTTAGCTTAATAAATATATGTATACTTATGAGTTAGCTGTTAACCGTAATATAGCCCTATACTCTGTCCAACATAAATTGGCAGTAGACGTGTTATAAGGAAGCTTTTTCAAAATCGTGCCATATTTTTCGCCATACTAAATGTGAGTGTGCACTGATCGACTGTGGCGTGTGGCCTGCTGCTATTCAACATCAACGCCTATTTAATTGATGTACATTCAGAGTTACCAATGTCCGTTTGGTAACTCGTTCACCTTTTTTCCTTTAGATTCTGTTGAGTAGCTTTTTGTTTTAAAATAAAGTGCACGATTGCGTCATACGAAACTTTCTCAGTACACGAGCTGCGTTTTTGAATCGCAAAATGAATCGAAAATTATTGGTGAGAAATTTATTTAAATCACATTTTAGGTTTTAAAATATTTGATTTTCTCAAAAACGGCACCTATGATTTTGATGTCATTTCGCACATTGGACTCTTTTAGTATATTTGTTCGAAATACAAAAAATTATCAAAATTGTTAGAGCCGTTTTTGAGAAAACGAATTTCATTTAAAATTAATAAAATCGTTATATGAGAAAAAAATTAAAAAAAAAAAACATAATTAAAAAATCAAAGTATGCGGATTTGTTCGAGTTTATAGTATAAAAAAAAACTGTTGTTTGAAGTTCCATTTATTAGTTTTCGAGATATTGCCCGTTTTATAAATTACCGTTAATCGTTTTTTTTTTCGAGAAAAATAGTGGTAAGTTATTTTAAAAGACAAGGCAATAAATAAAAAGATGCCCCGAGATGTAACCCCAAAGGCCATATACACGAACTTTGAAGCAAATCTGCGAACCGTTTCGCCGTACGGTTCCGGGACAGACAGATAGACTGACGGACGGCATTGGCGGACCCACTTTTTTGCACTTCTCTACAGTCGTAATATCATCCCTCATACTCAGTTTGAGTACGAAATTTCCGCACGATCGCAATAACTTTCTCTTTAATATACTAATGTATACGAGAAAGTTAAAAAGTTCTTAATGGTAAGTGTTATCGTGGGGATCTTGTTTTGATATTTTGCATTTCTTTTAATGTGTGAAAAATACGGTAAATGGAGTTACAAAATTGTAAGCTGTTTTCTTTAAGTAAAAAGATTATTTATGTAGGTTTTCGTAGCGCGCGGTCAGTTTTTGATGTTACATCTATTTTTCTAATTTTTTTTTTAAGTTTTATGCAATTTATTATTTTTTAAAAATGGCTACAAAATTATCCAAAGACGTAAGTGGCAAAACAAAAAATTGTTGACGCCACAAAAAAAATGCATCAAACTTTTAAAAATTAAACAGTAAAGGATCATTCGGATGAAAGCGTACCGCGAACTGCGAACCGGCGAATGTTCGTAAATTCTAACATTTCTTTCACATGAGAACTTTTTTAGTCGCAGGTACCCGCGAATCTGATTTGTAAATGTTAGCAGCAAGATGTGTCAATTTTAAGGTTATATTCGAACGAATTTTTCATTCGTGAATTTGTGGATCGCGTTTGTATTATGTGGATTTTGAATAAAGAGTGACAGTTCGCGGCAAGAATTTTTCAATTCGCGGGAAATTTTTTGTAATTGTTAATATTGCTATTTAAATCAATTTAGACTCAGTTTTTTTTGATAATATATTAGATCAATTAAATATCAAGCTTCTGTGGTAGAAGCAATAGAAATTTTCTATTCATAAATACATTAGAATTGATTTGTTCGCGATTCGCCTATTCGCAGATCGCTCTCATGTGAACAGTCCTTAACTGCGAATCAAGTAGGTGATATTTTGTCTGTGGGTAACCGAACTGTTTACAAACTTTTTAACGAAAATAGTTCCAAAGGCCACAACAAGACGATGCTAGGTCTACAAAATATGTTAAGTGATTTTTCCAGCTATATCTAATTTTTCTGAATTTATATCATTTAGAGTATTTATACCTCCAAATTGTGGATATTTACTTTAAATTGATATAACAAGAGTTGGTGTGAATAAATACCCCTCTACTGTACCAAATTTTTCTCGTCTGAGCTCCAGGAATAACTTAATATATATGCGTATTTTTTTAATAATTCAACCAAAAATATTTGTCAAATTGCTATAAACTTACATAACACAAATAGATAAATGCAAAAAGTTTACTCACTTTCGACGCTCACAGTATATAACTACATTCAAATCCGCTTTAATATCAATTGATTAAAATCAAAAGTTCTATATGTCTGTCCCAAGTGGTCTTTTAATAGGAAAAAGGTAAACGAAGTTAGTGTACCCACATAGCTTATATGCAGTGGCTTTGAGGTTAAGTGCGTTGAACTACTATGCGAGAGATCGCCGGTTCAAATCCCAGCCCGTACCATCGTAAAGTTTTGATTCTCTACCCCAACTCTTGCGAACGTCTGACAAATATCCAAGAGTATGAAATGCTTATCAAAAATAAAATTTCCGTTCGGAATCGGCATTAAACCGTAGGTCCCTCCATCCGTTTCAAAAACTACCATAATGGTCATAGATACCGGGCTTTAGGTGCTATATGGACTGTTTACGCCTAGTATTTATTTTTTAGTAATTTTATTAATCGCGAATGAATGTTGGAAGTTGTATCACGTCGGAAACTTAAGGTTGGCAGACCAATTCATTTCCATCTTCTGCCATAATTAGGAAGCTTAATTTAACGTATCAAACATAATTAATTTACGAACCGCATTTCTCGTTAAGTTTCTTTTTTAATTCTTTCGATTCTAAGTTCGTGAACTGCATATGGCGAATCTAAAATTACAGAAATAAGGTCTAACTAAGGAGCAATAAATAATTTTAAGGCTTTTCGTGTCCCTAACAATGAATAAAGTTAGGATTACACGGATATTTTTTCGCGTCACAAAGCAGTCATTTTAAGTCGTTCTGTGTGATCGCCATTTTTGGGATAACATTTTCGGCGGCATTTAAATGACTAGGAAAATGACATGAATTTCGTGCCATTTAAATGACGGAAACAAATGGCCGTGCGATCACTTTTTAATGACGCCTAGGCCAAATGAATGACTAAACTTTTTGGCTGTTTAAATGGCGGCCTCCAAAAAATGACAAGGCACAAAATTCCAGCCAGGCCATTTTCCTTCGCTAAATGGCAAATGACACAGTATGGTTGTGTTGTTCGGTACCTATTGAGAGAAGTGGAATACGAACCGTCGCCGTCAAGTGCCGACAATTTGGACTATTCAGCTTTTAATGTGAATTTTGTGAATTTGAATAGTACACAATGTGTCAAAAAGTCCAAAAAATTACCCAAAACGCAGAAAGCAGTAGGGAATCGGGATAGCAGAATTAGCCATTCGTGTAGCAACGAAGAGGACTCGCGTTTGATTGTGGCGGTGCAAAGGCAACAGACGCTTTAGGATAGCTCAGTTCCGGAATACAAAGTTTAGCTTTCAAAAATGTATTATTGGAAAAATGTTGTACTAGAGCTGGCCATCGACGTAGTTGATTTAACCGAAGCCAGAAAGAAGTGCGCAGTAACTTTAAGGCTTTCGTGATCGTAATTTTTTTCGCAAATGACCAATGGCAAATCGTAGCTTGAATGTCACTCTACTGTAACTTTAGAAGAAAATAATGCAAAAAAAAAACTTTGCCTATTGTCAAATATGACACTTAGATCTTTCACATCATCGAATCGTTGAAGTCTGAGAACCTTACAAAATTGAAAAATTTCATAAACATCATTAATGAATAATATAAATAGCAACGGGCTCATATTATAATGGAATTAAAATGGAACACCCATAGTAACTTCTATAATGCGAGAAATCAAACCATCGACTTTATCCATTTGCTTTCTATTAGTCAAGTAATTAGAAATCGATGCTATGGATTGACAATGAAGTTCCAAAGACTTTAGCTTAATAAATATATGTATACTTATGAGTTAGCTGTTAACCGTAATATAGCCCTATACTCTGTCCAACATAAATTGGCAGTAGACGTGTTATAAGGAAGCTTTTTCAAAATCGTGCCATATTTTTCGCCATACTAAATGTGAGTGTGCACTGATCGACTGTGGCGTGTGGCCTGCTGCTATTCAACATCAACGCCTATTTAATTGATGTACATTCAGAGTTACCAATGTCCGTTTGGTAACTCGTTCACCTTTTTTCCTTTAGATTCTGTTGAGTAGCTTTTTGTTTTAAAATAAAGTGCACGATTGCGTCATACGAAACTTTCTCAGTACACGAGCTGCGTTTTTGAATCGCAAAATGAATCGAAAATTATTGGTGAGAAATTTATTTAAATCACATTTTAGGTTTTAAAATATTTGATTTTCTCAAAAACGGCACCTATGATTTTGATGTCATTTCGCACATTGGACTCTTTTAGTATATTTGTTCGAAATACAAAAAATTATCAAAATTGTTTGAGCCGTTTTTGAGAAAACGAATTTCATTTAAAATTAATAAAATCGTTATATGAGAAAAAAATTAAAAAAAAAAAACATAATTAAAAAATCAAAGTATGCGGATTTGTTCGAGTTTATAGTATAAAAAAAAACTGTTGTTTGAAGTTCCATTTATTAGTTTTCGAGATATTGCCCGTTTTATAAATTACCGTTAATCGTTTTTTTTTTTCGAGAAAAATAGTGGTAAGTTATTTTAAAAGACAAGGCAATAAATAAAAAGATGCCCCGAGATGTAACCCCAAAGGCCATATACACGAACTTTGAAGCAAATCTGCGAACCGTTTCGCCGTACGGTTCCGGGACAGACAGATAGACTGACGGACGGCATTGGCGGACCCACTTTTTTGCACTTCTCTACAGTCGTAATATCATCCCTCATACTCAGTTTGAGTACGAAATTTCCGCACGATCGCAATAACTTTCTCTTTAATATACTAATGTATACGAGAAAGTTAAAAAGTTCTTAATGGTAAGTGTTATCGTGGGGATCTTGTTTTGATATTTTGCATTTCTTTTAATGTGTGAAAAATACGGTAAATGGAGTTACAAAATTGTAAGCTGTTTTCTTTAAGTAAAAAGATTATTTATGTAGGTTTTCGTAGCGCGCGGTCAGTTTTTGATGTTACATCTATTTTTCTAATTTTTTTTTTAAGTTTTATGCAATTTATTATTTTTTAAAAATGGCTACAAAATTATCCAAAGACGTAAGTGGCAAAACAAAAAATTGTTGACGCCACAAAAAAAATGCATCAAACTTTTAAAAATTAAACAGTAAAGGATCATTCGGATGAAAGCGTACCGCGAACTGCGAACCGGCGAATGTTCGTAAATTCTAACATTTCTTTCACATGAGAACTTTTTTAGTCGCAGGTACCCGCGAATCTGATTTGTAAATGTTAGCAGCAAGATGTGTCAATTTTAAGGTTATATTCGAACGAATTTTTCATTCGTGAATTTGTGGATCGCGTTTGTATTATGTGGATTTTGAATAAAGAGTGACAGTTCGCGGCAAGAATTTTTCAATTCGCGGGAAATTTTTTGTAATTGTTAATATTGCTATTTAAATCAATTTAGACTCAGTTTTTTTTGATAATATATTAGATCAATTAAATATCAAGCTTCTGTGGTAGAAGCAATAGAAATTTTCTATTCATAAATACATTAGAATTGATTTGTTCGCGATTCGCCTATTCGCAGATCGCTCTCATGTGAACAGTCCTTAACTGCGAATCAAGTAGGTGATATTTTGTCTGTGGGTAACCGAACTGTTTACAAACTTTTTAACGAAAATAGTTCCAAAGGCCACAACTTGGCACCAGGAAGAAAAACAAAACTGGTCTCAAAAGTAAAGGATGTAGGTACATGATTTCGATAAGTGTGCCATTAGTTTTTTTTTTCAAATAACGAACTTTCGACGCTAGATAAAATACTGCATGAGGTAGGACGCAATGCAAACATCACCAAATTTGATTTTAAATTCGCAAATCGTCAACGAGTGTTCTTTTGGAAAGAACTGACATCATAAAAGAAAGATAAAGTTGTTTTATTTTTGCTGATTTTAAATCCTTAATATGGAGGCCCTGTAAGAGCTTTTGTTAGGATAGCATCTAACGGAAAACAAAAGAGTACAAATGAGAGGCAAACATCCCTATATTCCCTGTACTGCTAATGAATGGTGGACAGAGTATAATTATAAAAATGTTATACTAGCTAAAGGGCACAGGTAGCCAATTGGCCGAGCATAAATAAAGTTTCGCCCAGCTGCTTAGTTTAAATAACTGCCAACACCCCAAGTTTGATTAATCCAACACCTGTCCTACTACAAATAAGGCTAAATTGTATCTTCTTTTCGATTGTGGACTTACTGTGACTTATTATAGCCATTTACTGCAAAATGCAAGAAATCTAAATTAAAATGAACAACTTAAACTAAATTTGAAAGTCATATCGCTAAGCCTGTCTATATAAGATTTGCCATTGCAGGACCAATGCAACTGAAAAGAAAAAGCCATCTTTAATTCCACATGACCACACGCCCAATATTTTGTAATTGTGTGAAGTTTCTACATAAGAAAACGGCTAATCTGCTGCTGTAAATTGTGCTTACATGACTGCATCGCATGCAATTCAAATGATTTAGAATCATTGCTCTCAACTTCACAACTACCTACTACTCTCGCCGTTTTAAATCTTATATAAATACTCACACATATATACCTACTCATAGAAATACGTACAGCAGAAGTGGCCGTTCCATTTTTCATACTTACATCAGCTGAGTAGTTGAAGAGCTGAGGATTACGCTAAATGATTCTATTTCCAAGAAATTTATATGCCAAATAATTACCAAAGGGTAGATCTTCGTCCTCTGGCCAATTAAAATTGTTGTTTATTCAACAGCGCAGAACGTGGAAAAGGCTGCAAATAAACATTAGTCGTTGCAAGCTGCTCTGCTCCGACTCTGCTCTTGTGTTGCTGTATGCCTGTATCCCTGCAGCAAGCAGGTCGATGTAGAAAAAAAAGGAAACAGCAAATAGTCATATACGACGTGCCACACAGTTGGATGACCTGTATACCTTCCGCAACTATACATTTGTATTTCGTTTCTATTTGCAAATTCACTCGGTAAATTGCCAACAAGCGGTGATATTATAAGCTTCGTGCCTGAAGGATAAAAGTTCAACGTTTCGCCAGAGCAAAAAAAAAAAAAAAAACAAAGATCGCAAAACAAACAAACAAAAATTTATACGTATATGCATGTATTTTTAATGCATGGCGAAACGTGAGGACATTTCGTTACCAACTCTGGAGAGTTTGCTGGAGGGCATACATGGCTTTTTTGATGTTTGAAAATTGACTGTCAGTTGGATATGAAGAAAGACAGAGAGAATAGATGCTGAAGAGCTTGCAAAAATCCAATATGGAAATAAGGGCACTATACAAAAATTGTTGATTTGCTGTTTTTTTTTTTTCTTCAAATCTAATTAGCTTCGCGTAGACCAAGAGAAGCGAATGAGAAAATACAATTCTAATTAAGCAGAAGATTCGTTGCTGCGGCTAGTAGGTATTCAAGAATTAAATGCGCCCACTGTAAGCATGCATAGGTTTGGCTATTGCATGCTTCATATTAGCTTTACTTCGGAATATAAATATTTGTTTAAATCTAGAGGGGTAGTGTCAGTAGAGTTGCCTACAGGGGTATTTTGGCACGGAGACTCGGGGAATTTTCTCCAATCTCCGGGCTGCGCGCCTATCCGAAATTTCTCCGAGCAGCCGTGTTCGTAATATCTTTACAACTTAAAAAATCGCTTACAGTGATTGAAACTTTGGCAGCACTCGTTTACAGCGATAAATTACAGGTAAAATGTCGCAAAATGACAATAGCACATTGAGTATGATTTTGTCTTACCTAATATCATGGAATGGAAAGTTCTCAACATTTCACCACTAAATTACCTATCTCACTATCCTATTTTTAATGTCAAGAAATATAGTAGAACTATGTAACATATAGAATGCGCCCAGTAGTGTAATTACTGCCAGTTAGCGGTTATCTGACATTTCACTTGAGAACTATTTTGCTGTGGCTGCGGTCGATGTGCTGTTCTTGATAAACAATAACGGAATATTGTGTATTGAAACTTACTATCCGTATTGTACCTTAAACATATAAAGGGTGATTTTTTAAGAGTTCAGTTTTTTAAGTTGGCAGCACTGGTTAGTAATGGCGTCGAAACGTCATCTGTCAAAGTGAAAAGATTTCAGTATACTCTGCCATTTGTTCATGGAAAGACTTACAACCGAGCAACGATTGCAAATTATTGAAATTTATTATCAAAATTCGTGCTTTGTGAAAAAATGTGAAAATCCGCTGTTTTATCGAAAAAGTGTGTTCAGCGCTGAGCCTCATTTCTGGCTCAACGGACACGTAAATAAGAAAAACTGCGGCATCCGGAGTGATGAACAGCCCCGTGCCATACAAGAATTACTGATGCATCCCGATAAAACGACAGTTTGGTGTGGTTTATGGGCTGGTGGCATCTTCGGTCCATTTTTCTTCGAAGACGACCGTGGAAGAAACGTTACCGTCAACGTCGAACGATATCGAGCCATGGTACGGGACTTTTTTTTGCCCCAGTTGGCTGAGTTAAACTTGGTTGACATGTGGTTTCAGCAAGACGGTGCCACATGCCACACAGCTCGTGAAACAATGGAAATGTTGAAGGAGAGCAGCTTTGATGATCAGCTTATCCCTCGAAATGGCCCTGTGAGTTGGCCGCCAAGATCATGCGATTTAACGCCTCTTGATTATTTCTTGTGGGGTTATGTAAAGTCGTCTATGTGGACAAACCGATCACGATTTAAGCCTTACAGGATAACATTCGATTTTTAAAAAAACCACGCTTAAAAAATCACCCTTTATGTGTTTATGTTTTAGTTTATGAATTGGAAATAAATTATTATTTAAAAATAAGTTATGTGAATACCAGAAAAAAAAAGTTTGTCGTTCAAAAAGCAATATTTTTTATATTTTCGAAATAAGTGGCTTATCCGGTCGATAATGTTTATTATTGAATAACTCAGTAAATTAAGTACTATTGGAGAAAAATCTGTTAAGTTTTAAAGCCAACTGCAACGCACATGTGATTCATAAGACCGCTTAATATGGTTGCAAAAAAATAAGTTTTGATATCGAAACACTATAAAACAAAGTCAATTCGGAATTTAGTACTGTAATACAAGAGAGCTAAAGACATGTTTCAAATATTTCATTTAGAATATTCGCAAATGGTGCGAAATGTACCTACACGATGGCTTGAAGACGATTGGGACGAATTTATTTGGAAAAGTTTGAAATACCAAGAGAATGAACAAGAGCATTTATATTTTATTTCTCATTGTTTGAACGTCAAGTGTTAGTCGATTTTGATATTAGAAAAAAAATGTATCTTACTTCTACAGAGTTAAACGGTCGAATGTCAGATTTAAAGAATAAAATAGAAACCAGCCATCTGTGAGCGAGTGAATATCTTCAACACGTTACTGAACTATCGAATAAGCACATTGGGATTATGTTATACGAAGCATCACCGTATCGAACGAACTTCGGGATTGTACTAGGAAAACTCTAGTAAAAAAATTAAAAAATAAAAAACGAGTTAATAAACTTTATCAATAGAGATGGATATTTTGTTATTTTTTCTTCGTCCGATTCTTCTGGAGAGTTCTTTCCTGAATCATATTTATTATGTTAAAATTAATTCTGTAAATATGTTCGTATTTTTCAGAAACACTTTACAAAAACTAATAAAACCTACACTTAATCTGTCGTTTTTATTGCCATACGATACCTTTAGATCTGTCGAATTAAAAAACATACGATCACCGCTGACTATAAAATTTTAAACTAACGAACTCGAAGCCGTAATGCCAAATCGAGATAATTTAGTGAAATATTGCTCGTTAACTAATGCGGTAATTCGGCCCCAGAGTAAAGGATAATTTTTTTTGAAGAAAGTTCGTGCGTGCTTAAGAAATTTTACTCAAACACACAAATGAAATTCTTCAAAAGATGCTCTGGAGGTATATAAACGAACGCTAGACTATTTAGAAAAGTTCTATACATTTAATGAAAATCCAATTAAATATTTCGGATGCTTAAATAAATAAACTACTGTATGGCAATATCTAGAATCTGCGTCATCGTAACGGCCAACGTCAAAAATATTATATTATATAATGTTGTATTGTGACAGTGTTAGCAAACCTCCATATCCCAAATTACATTCTGAAAAAAATACGTAGCAACCTTAGTGAGCGAAATAGATAGAACATAGATAATCCTTTTTTTTTTCTTGAAAATCTATTATGAATTTATACAAATTTGAAATACAGTGATACAAAGCAGACTTATAAGAGAATGGAATCATTTGGCATTGCAGTCTTTGAAATCTGACTCAATGAATTTAAATATATGATTTAATTCATTGACTTCACTTAAAAATTGAAAGATGCAATAACAATTCATTTTGAAGTCAATGAATTACCATTCTTTTTGGCGGAATTTTGAGATTCCACCCTTCTTTTTTAACTCAATTCTTTGCCTTTGAAGCCTTTCAAGTCTTTAAACTCAAGTATGAACAACATAACATTAAGTATTAAATAAATGCAGTCCAAAGAAACACAAAAAGACAAACACAACATTGTTAATTTTATTGGAAACTTTAATAACGTCAGCACTAAAAAAAAATCAACGCACAAAATATCTAGAATCTTATATTCATTTTTTCTAAAAAAAAAATTAACCCTACGAAAAAGGGGTCCAATATAAACAAAACTAATGGAGGCGTCCCACAGGTCTCTTTGCTAGGCCCAGTTCTATAGAATATAATGTACGATTGCAAATTAAAAATACAAAAGCCAACCGAAGTAGATATAATCAGAGACATAAAACGATGGGTGAAGTGGCTGAAAACTGCAGTCAGACTTATTAGATTAGAAAAGAAATTGTTACATGAAGCAGTACCTACGAATAAGCATCAGGAAAAACAAAAGATCAGCATACGAGTAGGGAAGCAAGTCATTGAATCTAGCCCTTAGTTTTAAGAAAGTACATGACGTATGCAGGAAAGTAGTGGCAAAGTCTAGACTACTCGCAAATGTCGGAGTTTATGTCAGCCAATTAAATAGCTACTGGAAACCGTGTGCCGGTCGATCCTTAAGTACTTCTTACCAACAGGGGCACATGCGACGGATTTGAAAACTCAAATAAGGGGAAGTAGCTCCCTATGAGTATGCTGTGATTTATGGACGGTATCAGCGGATGCGATCAGTGTATTCGCTGATCGAATGACAATCGATATTGACTTTAAAAAGTGAGCGGCGCTCATTGAAAACCAGCCAGAAGCAGGAGACCAATAATCAAGGCGCAGCACAGATAGAACACTTTACCTAAAGAAAGATGGCAACAACCGAGAGCAGTTATGCTCACTAGGAATCAAGAATGGGTCAGAGTTAGCGAAGTCATAACAATCATGAAGCAGCAGCTCCACCGAGAAGAAAGAGCCAGTACGAAAAATGGCAGACGTAGTACAGGGAATGTACATACAACAAAAACATCATCAGTTGCTATACTAGCAAACGGACCTGTCATAGCTGGCTATATTCTATGCACGTTATTTAACAGAGTTTTGAAAGAATATGCCTCTTGTGTTTGCTTGCACAATTTATAGCGAGCATTTTGCCATTGTCATCCAACACAAACGAACGAGTTTGGCAGGGATGCCAAAATAATACAGAGCTCTGCACAGCTCGGCCTTCTGGAAATGAGGCTTAAATAGTTCGGTGTGTAAACAGTCTGACCCAATTTAAATATTGCTAGCCTTACTTCATTAGGGTCGTGTGAGTGGAGTTCTTGGCTTTCATCGCCAATGTTGAATAATTGAAAAAAAAATTGAAAATTCCGGATATTAGTAGTCAAACCGCAAACTTACTTGTACTTGTTTCTCAACTCTTACCCAGGTAAGTACACCATAAATGTATTATCGTCTTTAGGTTCTTCAGACCATTGCGTCATATCGGCGAATTTCTCGTACTCCAACCACAAAGTCAAAGAACAAGCTCCTAAAACAACCGTATGGCAATATGAGAAAGCCAATTGGCGAGCTTTAAACGAATTTTTTAGGAGTTTTAACTGGTCGTTGTGCTTTCTCAACAACGACTTGAATGCCGCTGCCGATATGATTACAAATATAATCAACCTGGGTATGAAGAGTTTTATTTCTAAAAGGGTAAAGAATACCAAACCTAAGGCAAACGAGTGGTGTGACTTGAGATGGAAAGAAGCTATCTGGGCTAAAGAGGTAAGTTTTCGGTTATCTAAGGCCAACCCAACTGAGGAAAACCGAAAAAAATTCAAACGAGCCATAAATGACTGCAATGCCCACATTAATCATGTCAAATTCTCCTACGACCAAAAGTTGGGCCAAAAAATACTACAAAGTCCCACCGGTAGTAAAATCTTTTGGTCGTTTGTCAGGAATATAAAAAATTCGGCCTCGTCAGCTATCCCGACACTTATTTGCAATGAAATCCCAGCTGTTAGTTCTTCGTATAAAGCCAATCTGCTTGCTGCTCATTTTGCGGCTAGCTCAACGCTCCCAGATTGGGCTTTATCTCCCCTTGTACTCGAGCGCGTAGAACATTCAATGGGACAAATTCACTTCCGCATTCGTACAGTGGCAAGAGTTCTTCGAGATCTTAACATTATATAAATCCGAGGTATTCTTCTACGCTGGCAAAACCACTGCATAAGCTTTTTTATCTGTCCTATTCTCCTTTCCGAGAAGATGGAAAACATCATTTGTCCAGCCCGTTCCAAAAAAAAGCCAAACCTTCTCTGTCACAATGCTGTCGTCTGTCATTGAAGCGAAACCCCAATACTCTGACTTTACATGAATAACACTTGCAGTGCTGAAATCGAAAGGCTTTCTATCCTCTGTATGTGTGTTAATTATAACCTCCGTTGGAATGACAACATATTCGACGTCGCCAAGAATGCAGCGAAATGTCTACACTTCCTCAAGCGATGTAAGAAATATTTCACCCCTTCTGATCTGGCTAGAATTTATAAGGCGTTTATTAGTCCTAAACTTGAGTGCAACGCTTATATCTGGTCTGTGCACCAATAAGATATTTGGCTCTACTGGATAGGATTAATTGATTGACCCTCTTAGTCATTGCCGTAATGTCTCCTGCCTATCGCTGTTTTATCGATACTAACATCTCAAATGCTCAAACGAAATAGCCAGTTGAATTCATCCCCTTCATCGGGGTAATACCCGCCATGCCAGGAATGCTCATCAGTTCACCCTGAAGCCTGTTTTTGGACGTACTGTGAAATATAAGGATTCGTTTCTCTGCCGAACAATACGAATGTGCAATTATCTACCTTACTCTGTTTTTCCTGATCTGTTTTCAGGGCAATATGTCTGCGACCATATTTTACATTCGAAGTTTGTGCGATTCGCATCTTCTGAAAGGTTGGGCTTGGCACATTTACCATTTTATGAAGTTGGGTGATGGTATACTTGTGATCAAACTTACAGTCCACTTGCCCTGAGTCTCCAACCCAGTTTTCCCAGTTCTCTCTTTTTGTCGCATATATGCTTTCCTTCAGCTGCCACGAGGTCGATAGGGTCCACTGCTGTAAGAGAGATCCTCTATTGTATTTCTCTTGTTTGAGGGCACTGGCCGAAGTATCATTTTTGACATTTTAACTACCGGTCTTAGTATCTAATTTTATAATTCTAAATAAAACCAACAAAATGTTAAAACTGTTCTTTCACTTGAAAACTTCAACTATCACTTTGAGTTTTCTGCTCCACCCAGAGAGTGACAAGCTTCTATAGGAGATAAGCACAATATCTGTGTTGACTGCCACGTTAAAGGCTCTGTTTTGATATGGTGGCGCTTCCAAAAGTGTCATTTTACCTATTCAAATTGCAGTTTTCGTACTCATTCAAGTGGGCATTTTAATAAGAGTCTACCTCCTCCCCTACTTACTATCTTACATGCATTTTTTTTCAATTTCAAATGATTCCTTTGTCTTATCAAAAGCGCCGACGATCCCTTCTGCACACAAAGCAGGTTAAGATCAACAAAAACTACCGACAAGTTCAGTGACTTCGCTTTGCATATATTTCTTCACTCAAATATTTCAAAGGACTAAATTATTCTCTAAGAAACATCAACATCGAAACCATCTGCCTCGAAAAAAATGAGATCCAAAATTAGAAATGGAAAAGAAACTGCTTAAAATCTCCATTCAATTTTATTGCAGAAATAAGACCGCAAAGGAAAGACGATGACAAAGTCCCTTTTCTTCGTCGTTCTTTCATAGCCAAAGACTGACTATCCATACATACATTAGCTACTCTTTGCATCTGACTATATTATGTACTGAGCAATAAAATATTCATGCGGCGTTTAAGTTAAAGCGCCAGGAAATGCATTTAAGTTCATCCGCAAAGTACACAGCTACATGAACACACACACACACACACACTATTGAAATGAAAAACCCAAAAAAAAGATATTAAATATTGCACCGTCTGCTATTCGGTATAATGTGCTTAAAATTATGCAGCGAAGGAAACAGACTTGAGTATTTCTATCGCAAAAACTCCCAAAAGGATGAAGGGCAAGGGTTGCGTTTAACTTTTCTACAAATAAATTCACCATTGCAGAATGTAGCCAGCCGGGCTCCAGTTAGTCGGTATGTAAATTGCACTTGGGTAAACATTTTGCCCAGTTGTTTATGTATTCATCGTGGATGTGCAGATGCAGGTCATTTGAAATTGAGAGAACATTGTGGTCGAATTCCCCATAGAAATGTCCATTGTCAGTTAGTTTGCTTGAAGTAGGAGTTAAATGAAGGAATGCAAACCGGGCGCAGCGGAACTTTTGGCAGTTTTAATACATGCACGAGTTTATATATTTTTATTTTGTATTAAACTTTTGCCGTTGAGATTTAACTTCGAATAAACGTGTAGATACACTGTGGCGTATACGCAATCTTTTTTTTTCTTTCTTAAGTGTTGTTTGTTTGTTTGTTTGCTGGTGTGGAAGGTACATTGGTTTTGTCCTAGAGAAATAGGAAGTCAGACATCAAAATCGTTTTTGTGTTTTATGTTCGGAATTGTATGTTCAACTGGAACGTTAAGGCATGTGGAGGCGAACAACATTTTTGATGAATAAAAATTGATTGTTAAAAGAGGTAAGATCAATTAATTAAAAAAAATCGCATTCTCATAGATAATTGATTGGCGAACAGTTTATGGAAGCCAAGTGTTGCCATTGCTGTCCAGAATAAAGTGTTGCCAACTTCTTAAATTTAACACGAGTTATAAGTCATAAAAAAGCTAAGAATATGTTGGCTACTAGTTCTTACTTCCGAGAGGTCTTTCCTTTTTTTAAGCGCAGCTTGTACTTACAAAACTTTAATTGTAACTCGCTCAATATTTTCTTTGCAGTGCAAAGTTTGTTTTAATAAAAAGGCCGCCATCCAATAGTTCAAGGCGTAAGTATTTCTGTGATGCTGAAAGTGATAAAAACTCAGGCAAAAATGCATATAATAAAATTAAAATGAATCCATTCAAAGTCTTTGCTTTACTTTACTTTTGGTGGCGCTTACAGTTCGCGGTGGACCAAGGCCTCAACTAATAAGCTCCTCCAGCCAGCTCGGACCCTGGCTAGCTGCCTCCAGTAATGCGCACCAAGTTGGTGGAAGTCGTTCTCCAATTGTGCGCGCCACTTCTACTGGTCCCAGGCATCTCAGCATATGTACTTTTAACTTTTTGACCAGGTCAGCGTCGCTATATGGCCCGTAAAGTTCGTCGTTGAATCTTCTTCTCCATACTCCATCGTAACAAAGTAGATCGAATATCACCTTAGGAATCTTTCTCTCAAAGTATCTCAAGAGCTTTTCATCATTTTGACAGGGTCCATGCTTCTGCCCAATACAGCACCACCGACATGATTAAGATCAGGTTGTTGGCGAAAGGTTTTAGGCGTTCACACAATACAGCCGCGTAATTTAGGCGACTTAGTCCTCTGTAGATGGCGCAGTTCAGAGTAACTCCTTCCGTGTGGATGGGTCACACGATGCTTAGATTCCATTCGTCGGGCTTGCTTCGATCCGACCAAATTTTACAGATAAGTTGATGAATACTCCTTAACAAGCCATCTCCTGCTGCTTTGAAAGGCTGGGCCGGAAGGCAATCTGCTCCAGCAGCTTTGTTGGACTTAAGTTTGGATGTTCTCACTTCGTGTGGGTCGGGTGGACGGAAATTTTGGCTAGCACGCCAGCTGAATGGATCATTTTGCCTGACAGCGGGTTGTTGGCTATATCCTCGGTACATATGCAGAAGTGTTCTTTCTTAATCCTCAGTACTCATGGTAGGCTACCTTGCGGAGGTCCTTGACAACTTTACACTTGATCTTGTCGAGAAATTGCTGGACCGGGTCAAACAAACCATCTCTCAAGAATGACGTCCGAATAAGGAGGACATTGCATTTGCTTAACCTTTCTCTTTCAGCACACGATCCACAGCGACAAAGTGAAACACGAGTACACTGTATTCCATATCTGTCTTTTTTGGCGATAGGCGGAACTGAATAAGACCGATTATTGCCTTCTCAATACGCATGTCTGTGGTAGTGACACCTAGAACACACCAAAAAACCCACACTCATAACAGCTGTGACACCACCTTTGAGTTAAATGATATAAAATCACTCTTCAATCACTTTTAATAAGTGACATAATCGGTTATCTCAATAGTTTTGGACGTATTCCTCAAGATTTCATTTGGTTTGACAGCACAACCCTGTAAAAAATCGAAAATGCCAGTTGGATGGTTTTCTTTGTGTAGGAGCTTTTTACAAGCTTCCAACTAGGCTCCGGCAATTACAACAATAGTGTGGGGTCACTAGCTTTGATTGGGATATTCATTCGGTTTTGAATAACCATCCTTGATAATAATGAAAACCTCTCCACTATCTGACTAAATCATATTGTCCATACCGCGAGGAACAAAACTGGTACGGATCGCACTTGAGACAGCATTAGCTGCATAGATATTGCTCATTCCAACATCAGCCGGCTGTATTTTGTCTTTGAAGGTGCACCTATTCCTTGAGTTTTATTAAACCACCCCTTGAAAACGTTAGACAAACATCCAAGAGTAAGAAAGTTCATGAGAAGCTTCTCAAAATTAAAGATTGCCGTTCGAAATCGGCATTAAACTGTAGGTTCCTCCGTTCGTGTAAACAAAATAACTTGGCACCAGCGTTGCCAGAAAGTGCTCGATAGCGCCTTTTGACCCTCTGTTTTGAATTTTGGCACATGGCCGTCAAATTTTGATTTTTCGTATTCACTAGGAAAAGATGAGACTAGTGGTCATATAATTGCCATTTCTGGTTTGTTGACTTTCGTCCACCTGACTAAAATAAAGTGAGGATAGCAATATCTAAACTGAAGTCGAACACGGCTGCCGGGCCTGACGGTTTACCCGCCTAACAGCATTCACAAACTCGGTACCAAGATCTGGTCGGGAAAATGTATGCCCGATATATAAAGACCCGCTAAACATCGCATTAAAGATCTGGTATTGTGCGAGCGCATGAAACCATTTGTCAACGTTCGAATTGAACCATATCAGCGCGGTTTTGGGCCGGTTAGTCCACAATTCACCAAATACTTACACGCCAGATACTTGAAAAAACCCAGACCGATACTTAGCACAATTTTATCGATTTTAAAGCCGCATATAATGGCCTAGTAAGGGTTTTGTCTATCTCGGCTCCGCTCCGCTCCGACATCTCTTCAGAAATTTAACTAACAATAAGAATAACGCTGGTCAATAGCTGCTGTCTTTGAGCTGAGAAGGAAACAATGTTTTATGGCCCTCACCTGAACAACTAATGCAACTGTTCTTAAGTCCCTTCTAATCCTAGCTCAGCTCTATGGATCCGAAGTATGCACCCTTTCTAAACCGGATAATTATATCCTTGGTAGTTTTCAGAGAAAAATTATTCGTTAGATATTTTTTCCCGTATACGTTGACGGGTTCTGGAGAATGCCCTGGTTTGGGCGTTTGAGATGGCTGGGTAAGTTCGGTTGCGATATATCAACAATCATAATAACATAACAATGTATAAATATATTATGAACACAGTAATTATTTTTCATTGAATCACTTAAAAGATGAATTATTTAATTATCATAACTTCAACTTCACTACTCTCTCCAGGGTACACCTGTTTTTTCTCAAATTTTGTACCAAATCGATTAAAATATACAAAGATACGTGTATCCATGAACATTCTAGCTCAACAAATCCAATATCCTATGAGTTCAAATTTCGCCTCCAAGGTACCTAGCTGTGTAACTAAAAAAATCTCCTTCTATAAATAAGATAACGTAAACTTTTTAAAGTTTTTCTCACGTGTTTGGCGTTGCTATATATCCAAGGTTTTTTTTTTTATTTGATTAGAGTCACTTGCTGTTGTCTGCAATTTTCCTTGCTGACAAAAACAAAAAACAAGGTTTTGGTTTTTTATGTTTACTCTAGACTTTTGGAGGTGATGCGGGTGTGGGTAGCTGTGTACGTTCTCTTCGCACATTACATTGTCTTCGTAAAACGATGTCGATGGAATCATTAAATTAGGTCACGCTTCATTTCCGACAATGAGGAGGTAAACTTTTGTCGGTGGTTTAATATCCTTGACTGTGGTCGTAGATTAGTTACGATGTGTCCTTTGTTGATTCAATGTTAATCAATCATATCAGAAACAGGTGTAGCAGTGAGTGTTTTTTTTTTTTTTTGATATATTTAAATATTTAGAAGATTCTTAAATTTTTACAACTTTTCCCGTGTGTATGTGTCAGAGCTGTTAGAGATGGAAACTCATGTTGAACAATACACTTTTAAATGCTCCGCGAAATTTCTTAAATTCATTTCTAAATTCTACGCAACTTTGTTGAGTAATCATAATATATTGAGTCAGTAGGTTGATTAGATACATATATGGGTAGGCGCATCAGAAAGGTAACACGCTTCGGTGGGGGGATATAGCCGTAACCATCTCATTTTGTACTTTGTCCATGAACCAGAGCAGAAATCACCAAAATGAGATCAAAGCGGCATACGGTTAGGTAAGTTGGGTTGGCGATAAAGAACAGTCTACTTATTGCTATACTTAGGTCGTTGTTTACCCATTGTGGTGACACCCTTCAGTGGACGGATGTTGTAGCGTCTGCTGTTTTTCCTTCCTTACGTTGGTCACTACCCAATGTCATAAAGTTATCCCGATGTCTCCAGGAACCTGAGAAGCTTAGAGATTGAGACACCTGACAGTTCTAAAATGTCTTCGAAGAAGAAACTTTTAAGCGTTCCGCTCCTCAAGTGACAGAGACTTGGGCAGCGGCGGAGATCGTGAGTTTTATCTTCATGTAGTCACCGCAGCCTCTATTAATATCGATTTAATTTCATCATGTGGGTTCTTAGGAAGTTGTAGTCAGTTAGAGCACCTATCATCTTAGATAGTGATGCTCTGTCATACCGTAAGAGCTTTTTGGTTCGGCTCATATTATACTCTGGCCATAGGTTCCGTGATATATCACAAGTGTATATCTTGTTTCCGTTACTGTATTTTAAGTATCCAGGAACAGTGCATTCTTTGGACAAAATTTTCCTGAGCCTTGCTGATTCCGAGTGCACGAAATCTCGGTCGCACTTTCTAAAATCCTAATCGACTTCTGTGGTAGCGTCGATTTCATCAGAAAAGGATGCCTCTAGTAAAACCTTCCATTCTGCCATTCACAGTAAGGGTTTGTGAGTTACTGTAAAGATGCTGGTGTTTCTGCATTTGTGTGCTCCAGGAGTATTTAGGCCTCTCTTACGCGATTGTATGGGAACGTTGATTGCCATTGCCTTTTTGACGGGGTTCGTAGGATCCCTCCTTTGAACATGACAATATACCAACTGAGTCGGTCGTGCTCCAATTTTTCGAGATGGGTTCTTCGACGTGAAGGCTTACTCGGATTCTGGAACTTCTAATTCGATCAAGCTTTGTTACTCCTGCTGTCATGCGAAGCATCTTCATCTCAGCTGCTGTCAACTTGCCCTTATATTTTTTGTATATTGTCCAGCATTGTGAACCGTATGTGAGCGCCGGAAGCACAACTGCGATATAGCGCCTTCCTTTCAGCTTAGGGGACATTTTTCGGTCACAGAAGATGGCAGAGTTTTCCTGCCACTTGATCTACCCTACGTTTACACGATGATGATGCTATCTATCTCCACTAAATCGTAAACCAAACTTGGTTGAACCTGCATTCCATGGTTTAAGTCTTCTAAGGCATCTCAATGATTCAACAAAGTGATTGACTTACTTCAATGCCTCCAAATAAATATTGTTGCACTTTAATTATTTATCGAAACTTTAAAACCGCGAATGATTCTAATTGCATTAAAAAGGGAAAAACGGAATCAAATTCAGCCGCCGAGTCGAAAGGTGATTTCTTTTTTTGCTGATCTGTCAAAGAAATGCAGTAAATGGGTGTGAAATAGAATGCAAAATTGCAACAGACAGCACGTTGATGATGCTGCGATTTGGCGCTAGCTGGGAGTGGGTTCGTTCACAATTGCTGATTGGAAAAATAATTTTGAGGAACATTTTTTAAGGGGAAAAATGGGGGCCAAGCAATCTTTGAATATTATTGGATTTGGAGAGATGTTGAAATAAAACAAAAGTTTTATTTCGCTAATGGGGAATTTACCAGTTTATTAAATACAAAGAAACTACTAAAGCTGTTTTTTTAGAAAATATCACAGAGCTGGGCATCGCTTTACACCGTAGATGTTTGCGGCGCGACATAGTCTCTTCTCTATTCGGCACGAGCGAGAAGCCGGACCGTAAGGTTTTTAAGCAAACAAAATTAAATTTAAAATTAAGAAAAGTGTCTGAAATTCAATTTGGAAATTAAAAAAATTATTTAAATACTCCGTCAAATAAATCCTTGCGAATTTTGGGCCGTAGGACAAATACCGTTCACACAAATAACGGGTGAATCCGTATGGTTGAACAAAACACGAAACGAAAGCTAGCTCTATCAGTTTTTCACCATAAAATAAACAGATCTAAAATAAACTAAAACTTCGATATAATCCCTCAACTTATCTGCTTATTCTTCCTCTATAAAGGGGTAGCTTCCTGCCAAAGATAATGCCCTGGGGATGGATATAAGAAAAACTTTCTGATGCAATCACTGACGATCAAATCTTTTTAAACTTTTTAAACGAACTTTTTAAAAAACTTTATTTTGCTTGCAAAACTTCTTTTCTACACTATTGTGGCTACTCGAACTCAACAAAATGTTTAAGCTCACAGGCGGGCAACAAAAAGTGAGGTAGCCGAACTGTCAGACTTCCTTCAGTCATTCACGCATACATGCAGGCATTACGATTTAGGGCGATTCTTGAGTTTACAGTTACACACTTGATTTTAATCAAATGTCAGTTTTTACTGCACATTTATTTTCCAATTTTTTTGTTTGTCTTAAATGTTTTAAATAATTTGCAATTAAAATACGAAGTTCTTGCCGCCTTGTCCTTTTTTTGGGCGGGAGAAGTCCTGATTGTGTTAGTGCTGATTTCGCCTGGCTGTGAACCACAACCACACCTGAGTCATTCACAAAAATGTTCGCGCTCTGTTTGTTTGAATATACCAGTGCTTCGAAGCTTATTTTTCGTCTATTTAGGAAATGTTTTCGTAGGTAGGTAGGGAACACAGCCGCTATTTCCCCGACCAGACATATTTCGAATACATTTCCTAAATAAACTAAGAATAATCTTTTACTACACGCGATTTCTACTTATCGAGTGAGCTTTCGCGCAAAAAATAAAAATGGGAGTACTAAAGGCACACTGGTTGTGAAAAGTTGTCCTTTACAAAATTAAACTTCAAATGTTATCTTTTACATTACAGTGCTGTGGGTGCAGTTGCTTGGTGGTTAAGTGCGTTGGTCCACTAAGCGAGAGGTCACTGGTTCAAATCCCGACCTGGACCACCTTAAAGTTTCTATTCACTGCCCCACCTCTTGCGAACGTCTGACAAACATCCAAGATTAAGAAATGTCATAAGAAGCTTCTCAAAAATAAATTGCCATCCGAAATCGGCATTAAACTGTAGGTCCCTTCATTCGTGTCATAAATATAACTTCGCACAGACAATGGTTGGAGAAGCTAGGCTTTAGGTCCTCTATGGGCCGCTTACGCTTAATATTTATTTTTTACATTACAGTTTACATCAAACAATGTAGATACATTCGGATGGGCAAATAGCCTTATTTTTGAAAGTGGTTCATCTCAAGACCACTAAGAACTCTGGTTCCATGAGCGTATGCAAGTGGGGGAGGGGCAGTTGTGTTCATAAAAACTTTTACTTTTGTTAAGTTATAAAATTGAATATTTAAATATTATAAAGTTTCCAAACTATTTTTTGGTCTTTCTCATATCTGTACTATCAGTGGCACTGTACAAAAGGAATAAAGGAAGTTTTTTATGTTTTTTCTGTATTTCTGTATTTAATGAAACTTTTGCGTACAATTTTTGCGTACGTCCGACCGCTTAAAACTAACTTGTTTGTATGTATTGTACCTACTGATCGACCGGTAGTCTTTGTTTTGTGTTTCTTGTTTTTGTTACATGTTTGGTTTGTTCTATTTGTTTGTTTCTTTCTTTTGCCGGTCACAGAACCTACCTATACGTTCATTAGAAACAAAATATAATTCCATTTGTTCGTATGAATTTGATAAAAAAAAGTTTTCCTAGATAGACTCATGCTTAGAAATTATTACTGCATACTTAGTTTTTCCAAGAAAACTCTCATATTAAAAATTCTAAGATTTTACACAAATTTTTCAATTGCAAATGTTTTTTCTTTTCTCAAAATGCCCCAAAGCAATTATCTAGCATTTTATAATAGAGAATAAAAAAAATATAAAAAGAATAACCAAGATTCAACACTACACACGTGTTTTTTTTAATAGCTTAGAAAAAGAAACAAAATCCGAAAATTCTGTCAGAACTGTGGGTCGTCAAAAATATCGGTAAAATCATCCTTTATCAAATGATTTTGAATTCTGGAAGCTATCTCTCTTGATTCCGTATTTAGATTCATTAGTTATGGCAACATATTCTTTATTTTTGTTACATCCACCGAATATATTGAGAATAAATGTTCAAGATTTTAAAACAAGTTCAAATAACTTTATCGAGTTCTACTCATTGCAAGGTTTTCATGGAGTTTCATGATGTTTTACAAGAAACAGGCATTTTTTCCTAGTAACAAAACTTGCTATCTATATTACCTTAGCCTTACCCTGCACTACAAGCTCAGTTGAAAGGACCTTCAGCGCGTTAAGAAGAGTCAAAAACTTGGCCTCCTTCAACCATGGTTGAAAATCGTTTGAATAGTAATCGAATAATCTAATAATTTTAAATTATAGATAGGTGAGGGAATGTTTCAATTTATAGGTTTATGCATGTTGAGTGTCCACAGAAAATCTGGTAAAGAAAATGAAGAAGAAATTGTTAAAGAAGTGTTGGGAATATTCGCTCAAGACTCATAGTACCTGATGCTTTTTCATGCTTTGCAACACTGCTTTTTTACTGCAAAGAATACGTGAGGCATTGAAATTTTAACGTTTACGTAACGTAATTTTTTCTCAGCTTTGGTGTCACATTTTTAATTAAATATATATTGTCAAAATGACTCAAATAATACTTTTAAAAGTATTCGTATGTACTACAAAAAAAGTACATACATTAGTACATAAGTACATACGAAATTGTGTTTCGTATATAAAGCGTGTTTTTTTAGAGGTTGGTTTTTCGAATAGAGATTTTGTGGTCAAATTTGGCAACTCTAATGTCATTTATGTTCAGCTTGGTTTGCCATTTAATCATGAACAGATTGACAAATGAACAACGCTTGCAAATCGTTCAAAATTTATTTCGAAAATAATGGTTCAAACATTTTTTTTTTTCAGAACTTTCAAAATTTTGTTCAGTGATGAGGTTCATTTTGGGTTAAATGGCTACATCAACAAGCAAAATTGCTGCAATTGGAGTGAAGAGAATCCACATGAGACCGTTGAAACGCCATTACATCCACAAAAACTGACTGTTTGGTGCGCTCTATGGGCTGGTGGAGTCATTGTGCCATACTTCTTCCGAAATGATGCTGGAGATTCAGTTACAGTTAATGGAGACCGGTATAGAGCCATTATAACCGACTATTTTGATCCCGAAGTGGATGGCATGAATGTGGATGGCATGAAAAACTGACTGTTTGGTGCGCTCTATGGGCTGGTGGAGTCATTGTGCCATACTTCTTCCGAAATGATGCTGGAGATTCAGTTACAGTTAATGGAGACCGGTATAGAGCCATTATAACCGACTATTTTGATCCCGAAGTGGATGGCATGAATGTGGATGAGATGTTCCAACAAGACGGCACTACATGCCACACAGTTCACGTCACAATCGATTTATTAAAGGAAACCGATCAATTGGCCACCAGGATCTTGTGATTTGACACCATTGGATTATTATCTTTGGGGATACGTGAATTTGCTCGCCTACGCGCGCAAACCAGAAACGTTAGGGACTTGGAAGCCAACATTCGTGGCGTTATTGCCGACATACAGCCCCAAATGCTTGTCTTTATTCGAACCAGCCGCGGCGGCCACATGCCGGAAATTATATTTAAACATTAATGGCAAACATATTTAAACATCCTTCCAATCAAGCTAAATTGATGGACATTAAAATGATTTTCTTGTGTTTTATTTCAATTCGAAGTTCTATACCTCTAAGAAAAACACACTTTTTTTTATTAACCTTCATTTGTACCTCATTACTTAAGATTTCGCTTTCATGGTAGAAGTAGAGAAAAACCCATTCCATTCGATCCATTCGTTACTCATTTCTTATCTGGGGAAAATTCCTTTCGAGAAAAAAATCCATTCGAAGTCACCTAATTCTTGGATGGATTACGTTTCTTCTTTGATCTTCGACACACAAATTTACCGACTTATTCACCTAACTGAGAGCAGATGCCATCTCTCGAAATACCAATACAAAGTGCATATATATAAGACCAACTTTGTTTATTTTAGTGGTATTGAAACCATTTGCAAAGACTATAGACGAAACTCTGTAGCATTCAACGTCGTTTTCTATTGGGAAAATATTTTTTTGTTCCTCAATCGACAACAAAAATCATAGGTTTATTCAAAGGAAAACCAATCCTGTCGAATGTTGTTTGAAATTAAATTAAATTTTCAATGCCCATCTCTAGGGATGTATTTATGCCTTGTGCCGTTGTTTTCAAACTCGAAGCAGGCAGCATGTCAAAGTCAGTTATTATCTGTCAGTAGATGGAAGGAAACTGATCGTCAGAAAATGGTATAGAGAAACATTTTTCAACAATCGTCCTTTGGGGAATGACCGTCAAATAAGCCATTTTCTATGTGAGTATTTGGCATCCAAAATGAACGACATTTGCACTGCCTGCTTTCCTTTCGAAAGAGAACAAACAAGGATGTGATAACCTGGAGTGGGAGCAATCTATGGGCTGGCACAGATGTTCTGTTCAATGGCATGTGCTCCTTGTTTTATGGATATCTTTTTTGTATTTTAACTATTCGAAAAAGGCCGACCTGATTGTTTGCACATTCCATTAGCAAATGCACGCTTTCATACGTTCTTATAAATGCACACTAGCAAACACCTGTGATGGAGGACCTCCAGTGCCAGGTAATTCTTTTGAGAGATTATATCTGCATTTTCGCACATATTCTACGACAGCCGACCATTAACCGTGGAATTTAAAGACCCATTTGCATGTATGCATTTTAATATGTGCTTTCATATTTCTACGGCATTAGGTATACTTGGAGAGGAGAATGGCGAAGGGAAAATCAAATGACAACTACTGCAAGTAACTGCAAGGCAACCGCAACATATAGTCCGCTCGTTTAGCTCGTTTTGAATGCCAGCACTCGGCGAGGTACGTTACGTTGTAAGTGTTTGCATTTTTTTTAAGGTATATTTTTTCTAACATAATGGAGTGTAGGCTTGTAATGCAGACAGTGGCCATTTTTTTTTGTAACGAAAAAAGGTCATAAGCAATTTTCTCTTGCTACTTATTTTGAATGAAGAAAGTATAATTTTTAATTTTTTTTTTGTTTTTAACAAGTGCCATAAAGAGTTGCAAGTTTTATGGAATTTCCAGAAGGGAAATTAGGTAATCCAATTTAATTACTGAATTTGGGTTCTTACAGAGAGGCGTAGTTAGGGCACTCGTATGGAGTTTTTAATTAATTAAGTGAATAAATTCTCGCAGGAACTTCACTTAGACTTTTAAAATTGGTACTTGAGAAAGGGTTTTAAAAATAGTTTGGAGGTAATTGCTTGGAATAGCTTAGTTGCAGGACGCATACATAATGGTGCCATTATGAATTGGATTGTAGTATGCGGACACAGCGTTACGCTTTTTTTGAAGTAACTGACTAATTAGTTGGTTAATTGAAAAAGTCGGCTTGTTACTGGAGCGCACCATGTAAATGTTGACCCAAGCTTCTAGTCGGGTGGTTCAGTAGATTATTTCCAACCCGTAGAGAGTTTCTGAATAGTTTGCTTGTTTGTTGAAAGCAACCACTTAATGGATTTGCGAGCTAAAAACTTCAATTACCTCTTGCATGGCACGTGGGAAGGTGCTGCTCATATTAATATCATTCGCAAACTACAATAGTTGGACTGGTCTGTTGAGGATAGCGCTTATAGTGCTTACGACTGCCCTGCGCCGTATATACTCAAGAACAAGATTAGTCACATAATAGCGGATATCCTTGCCGGAATCGGTTGCGGTGAAAGTAGTCAGTTCCAATTCAAACATTTACATGAGTTCGGCTTGGAAAGAACTAACTGTGGAACAGGTATGAGCTTTAAATTAAAGTTTAAGACAAATAAACGTTTTATAAACTGTTGCCAAATCAAAGGTGGTGAAATATTTCTTGCATTGCTCGAGAAAGCCTACACAAGCCGAGTTCTTGGTGACAACGAAGGTTATTATCGACACACAGAATACCGAGAATGGATGTTCGTTTGGTTCTAACAGAGAATTAGTATTTCTCTTCAATTAAAGCAGGCAGAATTAGCTTTGAGCAAATTAAGTCCACGTATTTTGGCTTTTTGGACTTAAGCGGTTTTGTTATTCTTAAGTTTTTCTACCTCTCTATATTGGATGGCAAGACTGGTTCTTTATTAATTGGGCTTGGGTTCTCATCTTGCCCTATCTCTCTTTCACGATAGAGAGCTCTCTATATAGAAGAGCTTGCTTTCGCTCTTCAAGACAGCAGCCAGTCGTTTGGCTTTCCTATGAAAACCCTGAATGCGTTTTCGATCGCGAGCCTCTTCGATCTCCTTGAGCTGGGGGAATGCGTCATCTCTCGTCTTTTAAAAAAAGGATTTTCTTTTTCATTTGACATGATACTTTTTCTTTAGTAGGCGGCGCTACAGTTCGGGGTGGACCTGGGCTTCAACCAATACACTTCTCCAGTTAGCGCGATCTTTGGCTATCTTCCTCCAGTTGCGCACTCCAAGTTGGTTGAGGTCCCCTTCCACTTGCGCGCGCCACCTAAGGCGAGGTCTTCCTCTACTGCGTTGTCCCTCCGGGTTGGAGTCGAAGACTCCTTTTTTTTGCTGCTTTTATATGTGTGGATCTTCGGCCACCTTTTGCCGGTTGTAGATTGTAGCCTAAAATGGTTTTAAGTACCTCTTCGATGATGTCGCAATACTGGGATCGACGGTTGTTGGCGTTTATGGTAGGTGAATTTGTAGTGGAGAGATTAACATTTAGGACTCATCTGTAGATTCTGACTACTCCGGTCCGAGTGTTCAAAATCTTACAAAATCAAAATTCTTCCTTTGGGTAATTCGCATCCTTTTCTCATCGGACAGTCGAGCAGCAAAAAAAATCGGTCAGTTGTAACTGTTCTATTTTGTCAGAGGCTCAAGATTTTTAAGGAGTATCTCACATCTCTGTGAGGATGCTATGCATTGGATATTTAGTGCTACTTATCACCATTTTACAAGCTGATGAAATATCAAGAACTCACTCGCTAAAAATGTTCTCCTCTCCGTCTAACCCATTTGCGGCGGCTACTAATCTCAGATGAGTTAGACATTTTTTTTATTAATTTTGAGTTTGCCGAAAAATTTCACTTTGTATCTTCGTAACGTTCGCCGAAATTATTGATTTAAAATTTTCCTATAACTTGGAAAGTTTATTTAAATATTTTTATTAAAAATGCATTAAATATATATTAAATAATAAAAAGGAATTTCACAACAAAATTAACAACGATGAATTTTATAAAATTTTATAAAAAAAAAGTATATATTATTATATGATCGAAGTATTTTTGATGAAGCGGGATATTACATTTTTTTGCAGGAATAAACGGTCCGTATGGAACACTTTTGACATCTAAGAAGCTTTTCTGTATTGATGTGTGTGTTTGACGTCATCGAAATGAACGACTTTCCTTACCTTTGGAGGACGTATTGCATAGTTGACTCCGATCGCAATAATAAATCTTCAAAAAACGTTCTAAGTTCTACCTGCGAATTGGAGTTTCCTTAGCAATTTTTTTGCAAACGCAATGCATCTGCCTTGTATTTACCAATGCTGCATCGAGAGAGTTCTATAAAAGTGTCGTATTTGTATTAGATACACCGAAAGAAAAAGGTTTGTAAAATCAACCACAAACCTTTTATTTTTGGCTCAACCAATGGTCGTTGTTATTTTAACCAATGTTTCATTGTCAATTTTTTCTGAAAAACATACCACAAAAAAAAAAAAAAAACATTACGCCAAGTCAATTTGACTACCATATTCGTGGAAGTTCTCAATGCTCAATCGAAGGTGAACATTGTTGCTTCAATATTTTCGTAAAATAATTTTAACTATTTAACTTTATTAACACCGTTTTTAATCATTTTCTGTAAAATGTAAGATACTGCAAAAAAATGAGGAAGCCCTCCATTTTGTGTAATAAAAAAACATGACCATTTAACTATGTCCATGATCGTTTCATAACCTTTGCGTTACTTCAACAATATGTATGCTTAATCGAAAATCAACGTTTTAAGGTTAACGATTATTTTTTATCAATATTAATTTCACTTGGCAATTTTTGTTTCAAACTGCGAAATATTTGTATTTCCCAACGACGAATATTCTAAGTTTATAAGAAAGGTGGATAAATTGCAGTCATTGACCATGTTCGTTATAAAATCGAACCACTTGAGATCAAAAGAACTATTAAAATCCAAAAGTGATTACTCTATCATAATTATTATCAGTTGAATATGAAATCAAAAATTTAATTCTTTATTAACTCTCAAACCATATTTGAATCATCCACAAAAATGTCTAATTTGAACATAGCTGTGATACTTACAAAAATCGTCATCAACAATGCTAAAGTAGTTGATTCAAACATTAAGCATTATTTGTTTTAATTACGTCCGTACTTGATTTGACAATTTTAAGACCATTTTTAAAACCATTTACATGAAACATTTTTGATTTAACTTATGTTTTTTCTCTCGGTGTAGTTAGCGTTATCAAATAAATCAACTCCTCGTATTCCATGCAAATTACGTAAATAATTTTTTTAAATATATTGTAAACCTTTTTCTTACCTGCAGTTTTCGTTTGAAAAAAAAAATTATGAGTAGTCCAAAAATGCTACTTCAACTTTTTTTGAGGATGCTAAAAAAAATATGAAAATATAATTTCACAAAAAATAATTATCTAAATCACGGAAAGGCTCCATAGGTTGGTCCAGGAGGCCATTAAACTCCCTCTTCATCGGGTCATCGGCTTCTTCAGTAAGAAAATTTGCACAGACTAGGTTAGCACTAACCATTATCACTCATATTCCTTGGATGTACTTGGTTGCACTTCGAGCTACATTACCGGCTTTCAATTCATTGTGAACACGCTCCCTATTGTGCTCAAATTGGCCCATTGCCCTGCCCTAGTGGTATTGCAAGGAAATCTTAAGCTAACGCATTTTTTACATTCTTTTTTATTTCAACTCGCTAAACGCTAAAAAAAAAAATTTTTTCTAAACTAAGAAGTCTTCTTTCTGAGGTAACATACAATTTTTTTGTCTCAATCGTAAATCGTATTTTTATACCCTATCCTAAGGGTATATTAATTTTGACACATAGTTTGTAACACCCCTTAATATTCGTCGTAGACCCATAAAAGTATATATATTTATGATCAGGAACAAATCCTAAGACTATCTAGCAATGTCCGTCCGTCCGTCCGTACGCAATTTTTAGGCCTACAGTCTGCTGGGGGCGAACAGTATGATACCCTATTTTTCTAAATTTCGGGCGTGGCAGTGGGCGTATTCAAAAAATGTTTACACTTAACCATTTCGAAGCCCTAGGGAATATGTAGTCCAAATTTAAGCTTCCTAGCATAAATTTAAAGGCCTCAAAAGTTGATACGGACGGACGGACGAACGGACGGACATTTCTAAATAGTCTTAGGATTTGGTGCTGATCATAAATATATGTATATACTTTTATGGGTCTACGACGAATATTAAGGGGTGTTACAAACTATGTGTCAAAATTAATATACCCTTAGGATAGGGTATAAACATAAGGAAAGGCTACAGTCCGCTTGGGGCGAACAGTATGATACCCTATCCACATCCCCATATGCCCGAAAGAAAAAAGCATTAAGAAGATAAAGGGAATATGTGGTCCAAATTTCAGCTTCCTAGCTTGATTTTAAAGGCCTAAAAATTGCGTACGGACGGACGGACATTGCTAGATAGTCTTAGGATTTGATCCTGATCATAAATATATATACTTTTATGGGTCTACGACGAATATTAAGAGGTGTTACAAACTATGTGTCAAAATTAATATACCCTTAGGATAGGGTATACAAATTTGTTGGTGTGCAACGGCAAGGCCAGCATCGTGAATGGTTTTCTTAACTCTCGGTTTTTTTTTTAGTTTTTTTTTTTTTTTTTATTTTTTTTTATTTTTTTTTAGTTTTTTTTATAGCCTCAAATCCATTAAATTGTTAAAGTCCTAATATATAAATTCTAACAGTGACTTGAGTGAAAATTTGAGTTCTTACAAATTTATTCCAAACGTGCGCAACAAAAATTGTAACAAAAGAAAAAGAGAAAAAAAAGGAAGAACAATTAGATAAAACCGAAAATAGGAGAAAATAGGAATACAAAATTTTGCAGGAAACGCAATTTTGGTAACAAAAAAAAACAGAAAAAGTCTATAAAAATAAATTACTTATGTATAAAAGGTTATATAGCAAGTGCATTAACAACAGCATGCAACAACAAAATACCAAAACCAACGGATATTATGCGCACAATATCTGTATGAGAACAACCAACAACATACATTCTTACTTACACACGTGATTTCAAATAAGTTACCAACATATGTATATATTTTTATTGACTTTGGAACCAAAACTTTAAATCAAAATATTACTATTAGAAACATATTCTAATTACCAAGGCACATTATACTTAAACCACACATATTTTAACGTAACACGTATATACATGAATATCACAAAATTTAGTTTTGCTTCTTCTAAGTCCCGTATAAAGATTTTGATATAAACCTATTGAAGTAGGTACAGTGAATCACAGATTTTCTCTAACGTTTTTTTTTCCTTTTTTTTTGTATTCTTTTTTCACATGCTAAAATTTGGCATTATATGCATAAATTGTAATGTCTAGCTACACTACTTTTTGTTTTTACATTTAATTAAAATTAATAAAAATATGAATTATAATGAATTGAAATAATAAGTTGTCATTGGGATGGTGATTTGCGAAAGCGCATATAGTGGTCGATTGTCCATGTGTTAAGTTTGTACACATGTTGAATTAGGGGTAGTTTCTAAAAATCAGGATGTTTAACTGCCTTAGGCGTTTACCTCAGGTAAAAGGGAGGGAAAAGTGCATCCATGCTAGCTTCCACCAGCTTAATTGCGACAAGTCTATATATGTACCAATGTGCACAGTGTCGGTTTGTCCGTAGTCAAATCCTTGGCATGAGTAATTTTGGTTTGATTTGTTACGTATGCCAAAGATGATGGAAGCAAAGATGCACCCTTATCGGACGAGCTTAGTTTTGCCTTGCCGCAAGCACGTCAAGTACGCTTCACAATTTTGTCACTTCACTGATATAAGTTACTTCACTGATATAAAGGCTGCATTTGGCTCATAAAAACTTATACACCGCCATCCCTTCTATAATCCTGGCTACTCCTGAGAGCTACGTACTAACTTCAGATCCAACTAACGGGTGATCCAAGTAGAGATACTTTTTTCAATAGCCTTTTTTGACAGATCACGTGTGAGTCGTGTCATGCTGTCATGTTATTTTTGTTTAGTATTGTTTGGCATTACATAATGGAAAGACTTACGCGTGAACAACGTTTACAAATTGTTCAACTTTATAATGAAAATTCACGTTCTGTGAGGAATGTGTTTCGTGCACTTCGCTCAACTTATGGTCAAAATAATCGGCCTACTGAGCGTACTATTCGCAACACCATCACCCATTTTGAGACCCAGCATTCATTATTGGATAATATTCGACCGAATAGATCACGTCCAGCACGCTGTGAAGAAAATATAGCGGCCGTAGCTAAGAGTGTTCACGAAGACCGTAGAGAGTCGATTCGGCGCCGTTCGCAGCAACTCGGACTGACGTATGGAACGACTTGGCGCATTTTACGTCAAGATCTTAAATTAAAATCGTACAAAATACAGCTTGTGCAACAACTGAAGCCGCTCGACCTTCCCAAGCGACATCGCTTTATGGCCTCTTGAAAAGTTCCAAGAAGATCCGACGTTTTCGAGGCAAATTTTGTTTAGCGATGAGGCCCATTTCTGGCTCAATGGGTATGTAAACAAACAAAATTGCCGCATTTGGGACGAAGAGCAACCTGAAGAGATTGAAGAACTGCCACTTCATTCAGAAAAAACAACGGTTTGGTGTGGTTTGTGGGCCGGTGGAATCATCGGTCCATATTTCTTTAAAAATTATGCCGGTGCGAACGTAACCGTCAATGGCGACCGTTATCGTGCCATGATAACCGACTATTTGATGCCTGAAATTGAAGTTCGTGATCTCGGCGACATTTGATTTCAGCAAGACGGCGCCACTTCCCACACATCGCATCACTCAATGGACTTATTGACCAGTCGAAATGCTCGAACGAGTGATCGAAACATTTGATAGACATAATCTTCAAAAAATAAATGCCAAAGAATGTTCTTTCAAATGATAATAAACATTCTCCATTAAATTTGAATTTTCTGTGTTTTTGTCTTTAAAAAAGTAGGGAACCTCGAAATGGATCACCCTTTATTAGTATCAGTGCTCATATTATAGATGTGGCAACACCCAAAACCAAAAAATTTGGAATTTTTGTATTTTACTGCTGCTTCAGATTGACCAAGGAAATAATTTGTCATTCATTTAACGGTCATGATATAAGCAATAAGTTAGCCAAAGTTAAAATTACGTCAATCTATTGATGAATACTTTCTTCGAATTCATTGACTGCTTTTAATTGGCTGAAGTCATTTGAAGAATATTTTGTTTCATAAAACCATTTAACACTTTAAATGATTTTAACCAATTGAATACTTTAACAATAAAATACATTCAGTCAATTCAAGTACTTCAAAAAGCTTCAATAGATTTAAATCCATTAGAATGACTTCAAGTGACCTAAAAAAATATGCGAGAATTTTTTCGCAGAAATTCAGAGTATGTGAGACACTGTATGCAGTTTACAAGTCTAATAAAACTAATTTAAAAAAACTACCCTTGGAACATAAAACTACCCTTGGAACATTAAATACCATTGAAACAGCCTCTTAACCAAATCCGTTAGCAAAGGGCGCGCCTCACGGAAAGGGTAAGAATAGCGCTTGGGCCACAAGGTTCGGTCTTGGTGTAAACCAAAGTAAAACGGAACTGATGCTCTTCACCACCAAAACAAAAATACCAACCTTCCGACTTCCCCGTCTTAACAACCAAACTCTCTCACTACATCACTTTAGACCCTAAACTCAACTGGAAGCTAAACATCGAACACCAAGTGCCGAAGCTCAACATCACTTTCTTCGCATTTAGCAAAGCTTTTGGTAAAAGGTGGGGTCTCAAACGGAAAATAGTTCTTTGGATGTACACAGCTGTGGTACGCCCAATTCTTACTTACGCCCTACGTCAAGCTTATAACATCACTAAGTTATGCATAGTCCAGAGAACGGCTGCAATCGAGACCTGTTAATTATGTCAACCCACAGCTCAGCTATCTTCGTCGACAGCCAGGCTGCGATTAAGCCCCTCATCTCTACCAAAACAACGTGCAAACTCGTCGAGTAACGCAGGGAGATACTGGCCAGGGCCAGCCGCCGGTTTAGAATAAATCTCATCTGGGTTTCTGGGCATACTCAAATAGATGGGGATGAGAGAGCCGACGAGCTGGACAGACATGGCTCATCCCTTCTCGAGGAGGAATCTTACCCCCACTGGATTTTGTAAAGGGGATTATCTCCTCACACTTCGCAGCGAGGGCAGACTCTACGTGGAGGCACCTGACGACTTGCGTCATTTCTGGAAATATTTGGCCCAAATACAACAAACCTATGACCCTTAACTTCTTTCACAGAGCGCGTGCGGGTGTCGCAAGGCTGGTGGCTGTAATTACGGGCCACTAGGCAGTAGGCAGCCCAAGCTCCAACACCAACTGCCGTAGTAACGATGACTTTAATAAAGGTGAAACCGTGTTTCTCCTCTAGTGTTGGTACCCCTGGCTAGTGTCAGACTCCGAGCGCTTGCCAAACCATTCTTGGACGACCTTTCTCACATTCCTCCATTCCACCGGATGTACCAGAGTCCACTGACACAATTTCAAACCGGTATTCCAAAGACCACCAAAGTGGTGGTAACAAAACGGTGCAATGGCGCTAATTGCGTTGTCCTGACGTTTGCCTGACAACGGCCACTTTACCTGCCTACCCTTGGAACAATAACAGTTTATTGCCCAATTGTTAAAATAATCGTTTTCATTTTCTTCATACTCACAAGTTCACCCACAAACTGAGACACTTCAATAATAATACCTTCATTTTCCAACGATTTAATCGAATCCTTGTAGCTTTTGTAATTCAAATACTCTGCATACCTCACGCGAATAATTCTTGCTGTCTGCTCATCATCGCACGATGTCGTCTATAAACAGCATTATCCAAGTGACTTATGCTAAGGATATAGCGGTACTTATTTAAATGTAAGTCCTTTGATTTCTCCCTTTTGCATCGTTCTCTTCTCTGCTTAATCGAGAGTTTTTTTTTTGTGTTTTTCTCTTTTCTCTCGCTCTCTTCCGTTAATAAAGCTCTCTGAAATTCGTCTGCACATGACTCTACCACACGACAATAATAAACTTCAGATACACGTGAAGGCCATACTGCATCATCGTTGTTCAACAGAGAGTAAAGCTTCCTCCCAGACACATTCGAGCGGGACTAGCAAAACATCCCAAAAAGGACCTTCGACAATTTTTCCCAACAAATTTCAGTTAACCACCAACGGTAGCTTCCGATACATTATTGGCCTCGCGGCACACCGTCGAATTAGATTCTAGAACAAAACAAGCATCAGTGTTCGGTGTTTAACTAAATTTTGTGGGATTTTCGAGCGCGAACAATAAATTCCCCTAAATTCGGAGACGGAAATAGAATTTTCAAAAAAAAAATCATTCGACTGAAAATATAGCTGCAATCGTGTCGAACGTTAGTCACCCCTTTGACAAAACTGACCTATATTTGGCCAGCAGCAAACAGTTCCCACTTGCATATGGTCGTGCGGTGAAATAGCCTTTCAGTCTGTTCTACATTACGCGGCGACAAAAGTGAAAGTGTGTACGTATTTTTCGCTATTCTCGGCCTTTTTGTTTGCATTAAATCTAAATAAAAGATACAGGTGTTGTGCTGTGTTGTGGGGAAAGTAAAACAACCTATCAAAATCATGTCTAATATATATCAAAATTGAAACATCTCACGTCCATCCTAAAACGAATACTTACATATCAATTTGCGGATCTACTAAATTCTCGTTCGTGTGTGTCCTAGTGGAAAATAATTACATCCACCCACTAACATCATCGCATTCGCAACACAACAGCAGCAGCAGCAGTAGCTATATCTATCTGCTAAGTTCATGTGCAAAGCAATAAATTAAGTTCGTTTATATGCGTACATCCTGTAAGGACGACTACCCTCGTCGACGCTGTCGGCTGTTATAATAAATGGATTTTGGTGTTCATCAAATATCTATCTATTAAGCCATCCTTTTTATTAAAATTTACGTCAAAACGTCGAATGTTCACAGATATTTCATCGGGCGGGCATGCCGATAGTGAAAGTGGTATGGTGTCCTACTACATAGTGGAGTGAGTGTATATCGCGTGCCAATATCGTCCCTATAAAACGAAAAAGGTGATACACAAATATCATATCAATAAGCTTATCATATTTTTGTGCTACCTACTCGTGCTTGTATTGAGTTATTTCTGCTTCTCCCGACCTTAATAGTTACGCCAGCAATTTGTTATAAATCGAAATCAAGGACGAATTGCTTGTAATTTCTATATATTTTTTTTTTGTTATTGTTGTTTTGTCTCTTTGTGTGTGTTGATGGTATTGTTGTTGTCGTCGTCGTCGTCACGACCTCGTCCTTGCGACACACATACTATGTGAAAAAGTGAAAATTTAGTTTTAGAATTTTAAGTGAATTAAATTGAATATCCTGGAAAAGGAAAAGGAATAAAAAGTTTTTTCGTACTTGTTGTGTGTGGTTGTTGGATTACTACTGTAGTCATCTTGTCTATCTCTGTGGATATACTTCGAAGGACATATCGCAAAGGCATATCCTCCTCCCTCTTTCCGGATTAAGCAAACCTACAATCGCAGTGACTCCTCAGTAAAGTGATGTAAGTATCATTAATTTTTAAGCAATTAATTAGTGAGCCTATATTAGTGCTGCATGTATCCCCCACTGAAATTCTGATCCTAGGGATTAATATTGACATGGTGTCCTTAATATCTGCATATACACATGTACATATATCTCTAACGAGTAGCTGTAGTTGAAGGAAGGTGTCTATAGGCATGTCTATTGCATGTTAAGCAGCTAACAGCTAACTGGAACTAGGTTGCTTTTTTTTCTCGTCTCTAATTTTTTGCGGCAAAGTCTATTGAAGATTATTACTTAACAAGACAAGTCTTATCGTATTATATCAAAAATGGGAGGGTGTAATGCCTTTGTTTATTGAGTGTAGGCGACTTAAAAGGGTGCGACGTTGGTAGATTCTGTGGATAAGCACGATGGTTAATTTTGTGAAATGGTTAATTATTTAAATTCGGCAGAGAAAAGTAATTTTGGGGCGATATTGTCTGTTTTAACGATGTCTTCGAGGAGAGAGGTATGATGGTGGTTGGTTCAAGGAACCCATGCGTGAAAGACGTTAAAAGCATTTGTGTCTCAAAAATCGATAGATCAAAGCCAATCGTATTTAAATCAAATCGAGTGGTGCTATTAGCTGAGAATGGAAAGCGTAAAACTTTTATGAATTTAATTATTTAAAATGATTTTATTTGTTTTGTTGTCATAAATTACCGGTAACAAATGTGTTAACTGAAAATGTAGGTGGGACTTGTGTGGTAGATATGCATATATCCTTTTCTCCTCCTTGATGTAGTTTGAATTAGTGATTTCCATTAGTAGGTTTGGAGGTTTCATTTATGAATTCATGCGCATTCAATTCATCTTTGGTGAAGGAGTCACGAAGTATACTCAATGTCATCTGTTAAAATAGCGTCGCGTGTGACTCATATTTTTTTCATAGGGTTAGATTTTGAATCTTCCAAGGATACCAGTAAAGTTGACTATGCCCGATTTATATACCTGAGGCTAATTTATATACCTACGTACTAAACCTCACCTAAGTTCTCAGAGACGCACTATGAGAATCGGCCAAGATACTCTTCGGTGTGTGTATCCTAGGAAACAGCCGCTACAAATCGAAACTCGAATGAGAGTACTTTATCCTGGCTATTTTGCTAAATGACGGCTAGTGCTGGACGATTAGCGGGAAAGGAGAGTTAATACTGGCCTTCTTCAAAGAAAACATTCTTCAACGGATATTTGGTCCTGTGTGCGAGGAGGGCTAATGGAGGAGAAGATTCAACCCCGAACTCTATGAGCTGTACCAAAATGTGGATATAGTCCCAGAAAACGAAAACTTAGATTACATTAGCTCCGGCCAAAAGGATCTTCGAATCCCAGCCTCCATGTTTAAGACCACAAGGAAAACCGAATATCCATGTTTAAGATAACTGAAAGTAGCATAGCACGGGATCGCAGAAGGGAATGGAAGACTGCCATGTCTAAGACACTTAAGACAAAGCAGAGTGGCACAATCCCAAAGTTGTAGGTTCTGGACGGTCTTTTGAGCCTGAATTTCCACCTCGACGTGCTTCTTTTTAACTAGTGACTTCCACTTAAGTTTTGGGTTTTTTCCAAGATATTTTGTCTCGTTTGCCTGTTGCGATGTTACCGGTATCCTATAGGATACGGCTGTATCTTCGTCTTGAGGTATATGTCTTCTCTTGTCTAAAGCACAGACAGTGTTTTCGCATGTTGTAAAGTTTGCCGTTCTTACTTTAGGCAAGCGTTTCTGCACTCCGACAACGTTTAGAGAGGTCGCTATTTTGGTTTTTTTTTTGTCTCTTGCATTTTTTTGTCATTGATCAGTGTCGCTTTCAGTTTTTCGTCTTTGGGTATATCAATTTCTGATAGGTAGCCGACTTTTCGTGTTTTCTTCGGTCTATTTTATGTGGTTGCATCCGACACTACTGCGTCTTCGTTCGAGATATTTTTCGACAAAACACGAACGAGGGAACAATAATTTTCAAGATTGGCGCACAGAGAAAAAGAAATGCTCAGGAAATTCGTTCGCTGAAGTTTATTAACAATGCTCAAGGCCAACTGCTTGTGGACGACGATGGGAGACATCGGGCTCAGGTGGCTCATGATTCTTATCTCCGAAGTCATGAGAGGTGATCCATGGCCAATGGAGGGAAAGTTAAATTCTTCCTTTGCACAAAGGATTTGCACCGTTCAATTAAGTTGATGTTACGCACCATGAAGATCGTTGAGCGGGTATTAGATAGTCGCCTAAGACAAATAATACAGCGGTCTGATGACCAGTGCGGGTTTGTCGCAGGTAAATCGACTAAAGATGCAATCCAAATTATAAGGATTTTAATGGAAAAGCATCGTGATCTCTTAAAGGATCTGCATATGATTCTGGTTGATTTTGAAAAAGCATTCGATTGACAACCAAGAGATCTGATATGGGTAGCGCTAAGACAACGAGGAGTTCATGATCATGGACATGTACGAGGGAGCGAAGACAAAAGGCAGATGTCCCGTAGGAGTCACCAATGAATTTCCAATGAAAATCGGTGTTCTGCAGAGAAGTGTCTTATTACGGTCCTAGATTATCTGCTTGAGGGAAAAGTGATGGACCCTAAAGTTTATCAGTTATTCTTTGCTGACGATGGAGCCATCATAAGTGATGATCGGTCCTCCCTGCAACGAGCACTTGATGTAGATGCTTTAGAGGGTATCGTATTATCCAAAAAAAGACAGAGTATCTGTACTGCCCATTCTCTGACCCAAGCCAACCCATTCCAGACATTTATTTGAATGGGGTGGTCGTTCCCAAGTGTAAAAAGTTTAAATATCTGGAATCAATGATCAACAGCGAAGCAACCGTTGATAAGGACATCAATCATCGTGTAAGCGTAGGGTGGATGAAGTGGCAGGAAAACTCTGCCATCTTTTGTGACCGAAAAATGTCCCCCAAGCTGAAAGGAAGGCTCTACACCGCAGTTGTGCGTCCGGCGCTCACACACGGTTCACAATGCTGGATAATGTACAAAAAATATAAGGGCAAGTTGACAGCAGCTGAGATGAAGATGCTTCGCAAGACAGCAGGAGTAGCAAAGCTTAAGGCGCGATTTGACGGTCATCCTAACTTGTCATCCCTATGACAAATTGACGTCACTATGATGTAGAATTTGTTCTAAAGTTCACATACAGTGTGATCGCCCGCCATATGGCATGCCATTGAACTTGTAATCCGAACGACAAGGTCCCACGATAATATCGGTAAATTTTCCACTGTGTCTAGCGTCGAATGGCACGATTGCATCTTTGAAAGTTCATGTGAGAACCCTTGACACGCTCGCAGATGACATACAAATGACAACCGAATTGCAGGATGACCGTCTGATGATGCCTTTACTCCTCAGTTTCTTGGTTGTTGTATCATGAGACAGGAATGGTAAAGTCTATTTCTTTTTCTACGGCTGTCAAAATGTACAGTGTCTTCTAATTCAAGGCTCTGGCTGCACTGAAGGCCGCTGCTATTCCCATGAAGTCGGTACCTAATAGGGTTTTGCACATAAGCACGCCGATGGCGTGGAAATACTAGTCATTAAAAAAATAAAAATAGGACCTAAGGCCTAGCTTCTCTGAATAGCAGCGCCCTACAGTTTCATGCCGATTCCGAACGGCAATTTCATATTCTGGAAGCTCCTTATGTCAGTTTTTACCCTTGTGATGTTTGTCAAACTTTCATGGTGTCGGTCAAATTTTAACCGGGGACCCTCCACTGCACCCAACCACAAATATATGTCATTAGTTCCCAATTAGTTTGGTTATATCGCCCCTTAAAATATATTTTTGGGTACCTGCGATTTCTAATATTGAACAAAGATTTCCGAAATCCTACAAAAATCACTGGTCAAACATAAACAACTAACTAAGCATTTCCGAGGATATTTTAGAACTTATGGCGAAAGTTTTTCAGAAAGAAAACAGAGAGGAAAATGGATATAAATAGATTTCAACTTGGACAGAAATTGGCATCATGACTGGAAAATAACTTTTAAATAATTATGCCACCACAGAAGACTTCTTCTGTCAGAAACATATGATGGTGTATGCCTCACGTAGGATAAGAACACACTCATGAGATGATATTCTCATGAAAAAAGAAATACCTTTCAATAAAGTTGTTTTTTTTTTGTTTTGTAACCGTGATCTGGAAAATTGCTGTACTCGTATAAATAAATATAACATGTATATAAAATGTTCTGAGAAAATCATTAGAACTTTGTCGACAGTGAGTGATTGTTCTTGGTACCGCGGTGAAGTCACTTTGCTTTGTCTTTGGAGAAAAATGATTGGTTGTCAAAATAGAAACATTCCTGTTAAATTTAGCGTCTGGAAGACGCGAATTCATCTTTGATATGCTTGCTCCACATTTTTATACGTTAAATGATTTAAGGCACAGCTTCAACAACCTTATGGAAGGGACCAACGAAATACGAAAGTTAAGTTTGAGAAGCTTTTTACGACAATTCGAAATTGCCAGACTCTCGTTAGAGGCGGGACAGAGAAAAAAAAAGGTCGTTTTGGCGAACTTTAACCAGAGATTAGTCGAACTCCTGAACCCATGACATCTTTGTTTGAAAAATTTCACTAAAAAAACTGCAACCTTTTTTTTTAAACAACGAAAAGTGTAGTCGGTATTGCAGGTTCCGCAATTGATATGAATTTGAGATGATACTGAAACTGAACTGGAACTCCGATTTTCAAAAAAGTTAGTTGACTGAAAAAAGTGTGCTTATTTTAAATCCAGCTGTCGGTTGGGAATACCAATGAAAACCGTTTCCGAGATCGCAGAGTTGAAAAGGATGACTTGTGCAACCTCTTTTATTCCGGCCTAACTTTTGCATAGCCTCACTCTCTTAATACATCTCTCACACTTCGGTGACTCTCGGCTATCTTTGCCATTTTGAAGAGTATGCGTTCCGATTTTAATACCAGCAACCAGTGTTGCCGATGATAGAAAACAAAGTCAAGAGAAGATCAATATTATTAGTTCCGTAACTTGTACTATTCAGAAAGTGCATTGTTGCAGACATTGCATCACAGGCTCAAGGTAAACTTGGTTAAGCAGTTTTTAGAGTCCATAGCTCTCATTATTTCCTGGATAGATAAAATGTATTTCTTGAAAGAACATCTCCGGTGAAATATTACCAACAGGTCATCAACAGTGATGCACACACTTCCGAGTTGAATGTTTCTTGTTTTTTACGCTCTCCTTTATTTCTGAAATTCCTTATCGTGGCGATATTATTTGGAACTCGTCGTTCATTCCTGGCAAACCTTTTATCGCGACGCATTACCTTCGATATTTTTTGAAACTATAAAAGTTAGTAGTCCAATATAGATTCGTTAGAAATCGCATCAACTATAATTAAGGGAATCTAATTCAAAAAAAAATATATTAATTATCCATAACATTAGTTGTATATTGACCACGAATACAATATGGTAAAAGTATATTGTATTGCATTTGGAGTGGGATTATTCAAGGATGACAAGCACTTAGACCTAACGCTGTACTGTACTCTAGCAAGGCTATCCGAAATGACAACAGAACAAATTGTACACATCGGAATTCGAGGTACTCAACCTCACACTAATTTTGGCGAAGCAAAAGAGCTCCGGCAGAGGAAGTGGTTGCCGAGAGTAGCCAGTTTGGTTCTGGCAAAAACAAGACAGTTACAGATGAAGTGAGAAGTCCTTTCGTCTTCTTCCAGACTGCACTCGCATAGGCCCGAACTTCTAGTGATGAGTGATGACTGCAAGTGATGAGTTAGACATAGAGTTAATTACCACTAGAAGTTCCGACCTCGCCCCCCCTCCTTTCAGGTCTGAGTACTAACCTGCCAGAGAGAAAATGAGGTCGTTGGGAGCGCAAGGTCACGGAAACACACCAAGAGTATATATTCGGCCGTCATTCAACTTTTTCAAGTGATACACCTTCCACTTAGCGGTAGATAAGTTTTTAAAAAACTACGAATAGACGTCGAAGGGAAACATCACTGAGATCGACACTGTCTGATAGGCAGGCCTGCAACAAGGCTCGGCGCTTATTCAAAGGACTTTTCTAAGAGCTGTTCGGAGTAGGAGGATGAAGAGACAACTTTACACATTTTTTGCTCACGAAATCTTCAGCTATGAGCCTACTTCTACAATGATCTTAACTAGACCTATCCAAAATGTCTTCATGCATTATAAGCAGCTCAAAATGGTTCAACGAGTAGGCAGGAACTTCAGACCTAGGTACGTGGTATCACAATGGACCTTACATAGGTCTAAGTGAGTCGGAGCTCTATCTGACGGCCCCTTCAACTTAACCTAACCTAACGATTTAATAACAAAAGATCTTTTGCAAAGATGTTACTAAAATTTCTAATATTTAGACAAATGGACCAAAAGTGGTAGGCTACGCGAAAGCTTCTTCAAAACAAATTCTGAGCATATGCTGGTCTATTTTTTCTTGTATATTTTCCCATACGAAATATAAAAACAAAAATCAATTCCACCTTGCTTCGCAGATCAAAGAGCATTACATTCCTTTAACCTCAAATTAAGTAGTCCCATGAATGAATTATTGTTTGTCCCCAGCAGTTGGGCGGCGATGAACAACACATCCACACATATAAATTCATCAATTATTCCCAAATTCTGTTTTCGTATCATATCCATATCCATGCTCGTGGGTACAAACACAATCCGACAGTGGATAACAAAGGAAAGCCTTCTTATTTCAAACAAAAGCAATAAATTTTAATGATTCCCTAAGGTCATGTGAAGATTACTTCTACCAGATCAACTCCTCCATCAGCCCAACAATAAAAGGAGCAAACAAAAAAAAAAAACAAAGCTATTATTTACAATATTTTAAAAGCAAACATTTGTCTTTGTCCCGCGAGAATATAGGTCAGTCAGTGTGGTAAAAACGGATTGTTATTCCAATTCCGAAATCAAATATTTATCGTATTACAAATTTAAATCCACTGTAGCCCACTTTAAGGCGAAATGACAAAGTTTCAAACGCGTTTACTTGCCTATTCCATATGTTTTATGAGTGTCGGCGGAGCGCGGAACGACTTCAATTAGCTGATGCAGTTCAGGTGGAGCGGCGCTTGGAAAACGGTGGCATGAATTAATTACGTGCATTTTCACAGTTTGCCGGATGAGAGAGGACAATTTTCATTAATTTTCAAAAATGCCTCTGCGCTGCGAATGAATCACTGCGGCGACATTGGTTTGGCTGGCGTTGTCGCTTGTCGGTGTCATGCCATGTCATGTCGGTTTGATATCCGTGGTATATCTTTGTGAAATGCAAAGTATTTTAATTTTTTTTATGACTAACTATAAATATGCATGAAAATTGAATGTTTAAATTTCGAAAGATTTTAGGAACAGTTTTGACATATGTATGTACCTACCTACCTGGTTGTACCTCCTATTACGAGTTTGCCATTGAGAGTGTATTTTATTTTTTATGAGGATCGACACCATGGCCATCATATCAATCTATACAAATGGTTTGTTTGTTAACACTGTAAACGCAATCTAAGATGGTCTTTTCGGTAGACTAATAGACATTTAGACCTGAACATTTTGCTGCGTTCTTGCCGTGTTCATGTGGTCATTTCAAAGAAGGCTGTCATTAACACACATACTGAGAATGGAAGGTCTTTCAGCGAAGTAAGTGTCATTTATTGAGAATTTGGAAGTACAGAGAGTTTTTTTTTAGGTATAGAACTTCGAATTGAAATAAAACACAAGAAATTCATTTTAAAGTCCATCAATTTGGCTTTATTTAAAGGATAATTTTATGCCATTAATATTTAAATATGATTTCAGGCATGTCCAATTTTCAACTACTTTTTCAAGCACTTGGGGCTGTATGTCGGCAATAACGCCACGTATGTTGGCTTCCAAGTCCCCTAACGTTTCTGGTTTGTTGGCGTAGGCGAGTGACTTCACATATCTTGGTTGCCAATTGACAGGTCCATTCCGCGCAATTATGCTCTCATCGAATGTTTCCTTTTATAAATCGATTGTGACGTTCGCTGTGTGGCATGTAGCGCCGTTTTGTTAGAACCACATCTCATCCACATTCATGCCATCCAATTCGGGAACAAAATAGTCGGTTATCATGGCTCTATACCGGTCTCCATTAATGGTAACTGACTCTCCAGCATCATTTTGGAAGAAGTATGGCCCACTGACTCCAAAAGCCCATAGAGCACACCAAACAGTCTGTTTTTGTGGATGTAATAGCATTTCAAGGGTCTAATGTGGATTCTCTTCACTTCAAATGCGGAAATTATGCTTGTTGATGTAGCCATTCAACCCAAAATGAGCCTCATCACTGAACAAAATTTTGCGATGAAAATAATCATCGATATTTTCACGATTTGCAAGCGTTGTTCATTTGTCAATCTGTTCATGATGAAATGGCAAACCAAACTGAACATAAATGACATTAGAGTTGCCAGATTTGACTACAAAATGTCAGTTTTATCTCTATTCGAAAAACCAACCTCTAAAAAACACCCTTTATTAAACTCTACACGGCTTACAATGTTTTAAAGTTGGAATTTTACGAGTTTAACAAACATTGCCATTGCATTTGCGCCACCGAAAAGCAGGGACGAAAGTTCCGGAACAAATATGAGGAACTGAAGGTATTAGTATCAGCAAATGAGTGAATTGGATTAAAGTAGCGGACAAAAGGTCGTCAATAAAAATTAAGAAGATAGAAAAGGCTCTATCTTGGGGAACACCTGTCACGATGAATATAAACTATCAGACCTGTTGTAATCCCAATTGGGATAAATGGATTATCGACAAATGAGCTTGATGCCAAACTTTGTCTGTCAAATTTGAATGCAAAAATCTTGAGATAGTGAATATATTGGTTCCACTTTTCAGTGAGATACACCATCAAATCGCCGTCGACCTTTTCCTACGAAAGTCATACTGTCGGTCATCTAAAAGCTTGCGTGACTGGAGATATTTCAGAAGGTGACTATTAATCAGCGTTTTTATGACATTGAAAAGTAGGGAAGTTAGTGCAGTGGGTCGGTAGTTAGACATGTCTTTTGTGGAAACCGGTTGGGGAAATACTTTTTACGTGAAAAAAGGGATACGAGTAGGATAGATAAAAATGATTACGCTTTCAGAATTATTATGGATATACTACCTGAAGTGCTCTTGCAACTGTAGGAGTATAAAAATATATTAGTCTCGATGAAAACTGAATGGTCTTTAAGAAATGTCACTGCGAATGAGAGTTGGAACCGACAACTTAGTAGTTTTTATTTGCCTCGAGTCAATGGAGTACTTTTAGCCTCTATTTCTGATCATAAAACAACTAAATTCATTGAACTTCGTTCATGAAACTCAAAACTCAACAGAGGTTGAGAGCTCAGCCTTTTTGCAGCTCATTTATTTCCTTCGGTTTGGATCGAAGAGTTTAATGTCACGAACAATAATATTTGTAACCATATAAGCAACAGCTTTCACGTCATTATCGAAGCAACATAGTGACGAGTTAAAATCCTTAAAGAAGCAAGTTAGTCCGTTCCAATTGGCTGTTTATACGGTGCGAGAAATCTGCTGTAATCATACAATATCAATATCTGGATCAGGTTGATAGAGAACAAAAAAATATTTGATAGATGTTTAAGGGGTAATATTTAAGGATCCTTTAACTCCAATAACGATAAGCTTATTAATCTGAAATTTAACATACTGATGGAGAATGAAATATAATTGGACACATGTTTCAGTAAATTTAGATTTTGTCCAACGTTGCTCTTCTTACGAGGCAAACCTTTATTGAATTCACGTGAAAACATATTTGTTTGACTCACCAGTAAAAATCATGAAACACCCATTAATTTTTTTTTCAAATATGTCCCTATGCGATCTGAAAGGGTTACTTCCTATCACATAAAAACAATTGGAGAGGGCAAGAATTTGTAAAAAAAAGGAAGTTGGGAAAGTGGATGAGATATTTTATCTGTTGATCCGAGCCACGAGCTTACCTTACACCTGGCGTATTGTTAAAGTGGTTTTCATACCAAAAATTGGTAAGTCTGACTATATTCTAGCTAAAAGCTTTAGACCAATAACTCTGTCTTCCTTCTTGCTGAAAAGTTTGGTTAGACTGGTTGAGCTGGATGTGCGAAAAGTTGCTGTTTGATCACATCAAATTTTCGCATTTTCGTCGATATTGAAGGTGCTTTTGATAATGCGATAATGCCAGACACCATGGTGTAGATGAAACTTTGGTGTTGTGGACTAAGGTAATGCTAATGTACAGGACGCTGTTGAGCGAGGCAGATTATGTGGCAAGTGCATCATAACAGGGGTAAGTAGGGGCTGCCCTCATGGTGGTTTCCGGTCTCCCTTTTATGGTGTATGGTGGTAGACTCTCTGCTTATGGCTCTCAATCTTCCTGGAAACTACACTCAAGCTTATGCGGACGATGTCACCGTTATTTCTATCGGTTCAAACCTAGGGAGGGGGGGTTCTGCTCTCTGGCTCAGAGATCCATACATTTGATCGATGTTTGTTGTACTAGATGCGGGCTTTCAATGAATCCTCTTAAAACCACGCCTGTTCTCTTTACGAGAATGGTCACTGGTCTGTCCCAACTCATGCTTAAAGTTGTCGGATGGTACGTATGTCTATGCAGAGAAATGAACTATGATATTCTACGATCAAACTAAGTAAACGAAACTCTATACTCTATAAATGCATGTTTGCAGAATGCGTGTTGGACGAATCAGAGAGTGACCACGATCCAAAAATTATTGATTTAATAAACTGCGAACTTTACTATTTCCAAAAAAAAAACAAAATTATGCAAATGCTACTTTTTTTAGTTGATACATAGAATTTGATTCATTCGCGATGACATACGCAGGTTTCAATCGATCAATTGAGACAAATATGTTTTTCTTATTTATATTAATTTTAAACTGCTTACGGAGTTAACGCACTACTCTAAAGGGCACTTGGTATGGAGCTGTTAGACCCGGTCAAACTCTATCCACCCTTATAAATACATAATCGGAACTACTGATAGATTTGGGTACATTAATGTGGGACTGCAAAGGTTCTCGAGTTTGTGTGGGGATCGCGGATTGCATAGTAGACCGTATATGATTCACCTTAACATAATTGTCAGTTAGAAGGCGGTAGTGGACCAACAATATCCATAGGAATATGATCAAAACGTTGCGTGGGTACCTTAAAAGAATCTAATTTTGATTTTGAAATACACGATTTGGCCCATAAATTACAAACTTTATTTATGGAAGGCCAAAAATATTTCGCTATAACTGTACGGCATTTTTATAATCTCTAAATTGATTTTAGAAGTAGTTCTCTTGTTACCGGAAATTAATGATTCTAACTCTGAATCACCATCCTGCGACTTTGAGATTTGTGTCAGATCGACAGTCACCGAATTAATCTCTGCATAGGTATCCTTGCCGGCTTCTACGTTTTATTTACCACGGATGTGACGAATATCACTACTAAAGTGCGATATATAGTTCATATGTCGAGTTAGACGCGGAGGACGCTCTGATTTGGACGTCAACGCGTTTGTTAAAGGCTAGTGATCTGTGAAGATTACAAATTCTCTTCCTTCAAGAAAACACCAGTTAAAATTGTTTTGGTTTGTCCTTACCTTTTGCAGGTTAGTTAAATGTTTGTGAATGGGAGACAACAATTCGGCAAGCTTCGGGATTAGTCTGTTATAATATTTCATCATTCCAACGAATTGTTGGATTGGTCGAATAGAAGTTGGAGGGGGCAACTTTATAATTGCCTCAACTCGGAAGCGATACCTTTCTCAGAAATAGAGTGGCTGAGGAAATTTAATGTTGGTTTTCCAAAAACACATTTTAAAGGATTTAGACTCAAGCCATAGTCAACGAGTCGGAGGAGCAGGATCCTGAGATGACGTTTGTGTTCTTTTTCGTCCTTGCTGCCTATGAGGAGATCGTCTAGGTACATCCTACACAATCGAGTTAATAAACCTCTGAAAAGCTTGACTGGCATATCGGTGTCCGAAAGGCATTCTAAGGAATTCAAATAAGCCGAACGGAGTTGTTGTACGTCTTCAAGAGCAACCGGTATCTGGTGGTATGTCCTTACTAAGGCAATACATAAAAATACCTTGTAACCGCTGAGGTTCAACGCGAAGTTGTGTGTGTACCATTGGCACAGACATTTTTGAAGAACTTGGTCGAGAATTTTCCTTCGAATACTTTCATATGCATACGCCACCAAAAATCCTACCACGTCAACGATTCCCAGATAACTTCGGTCAGACTCTGAACCAGGGAATGAATGCCATCGTATTTTCACAGAAAGCTTCCAAACCGAACAGGTGTCTGGTGGAGTGTGAGAGTATTAAACTTTACTGTCCCTTGAGTAAATATGCGAAAGTTTTCGCCATCCGTATGGCTATGTCCTACATCTTGAAATAAATATGGCGGGCTAGAAGCATTTGAATTTGCAGTGACAGCTAAACCGTATTAAGAGTGCGGCTTAATGCCCTATTATTTCGTCCAAATTAGTTCTCGAACTCAAGCTTTCTCTGAATTTGGTCGGAAGGCTGAACACAGTGAATCTTGTCTGGGTCCCAGGTCAGACTGGCATCCAGGGAAATGATATCTCGGATGAGCTTGCTGTAGACAAGGTTCGAAAGAAGTTTTCTCAGGACCCGCACCTGTGTCAGTGTGTTTTGCTAAACCATTAAATGTGTTGGGCTTGAGCGCCACCACAACCTGTCCTGCTTGCGGTGAGGAGGATGACACAACATAACTTTCTCTGCAGTGGCGGATTTTCGAGGCTGACGTGCTTAATGCCGAACATCTAAGCTCTTCATCACTGCTTATCATCTTTCTTCAATAGACGGGCAAACTGCATAGTAGCACAATGGACCAGTTGTTGTATCTGAACCCTCCGACAAAAAAAAAACCTAAGACATTGTTTTTGATTTCTTTTTATCAAATTTCGCGCTTGTACTTCAAATATTGCCCGGTATTTAAAATAATATCCTTCGATCATACTAAAGGATGATTTTTTAAGCGTAGTTTTTTTTAAAAAACCAATAAAACACTCAAAGTTGCATCAAATATTCAAAATATTTATTGTAATCGATAAATATGCCTTTGCCATTTACATTTTAAAGGCAACTTCATGTAAATGTTGTGCGCGGGTCCGTTTCAAATGGTCCATTCGGAAGGTACAATTTTGAGTCACTTTTTCGAGTATTTAGGTAATTCCACGAATTACCCGTGTTATGTTATCCTGTAAGGCTTCAATCGTGTTCGGCTTGTCCACACAGACTTGACTTGAAATAACCCCACAAGACGCGTTAAATCGGCGGCCAACTCACAGGGCCATTTCGAGAGAAAATTCATCTTTCAACCTTTCCATTGTTTAACGTAACGAGCTGTGTGGCATGTGGCACCGCCTTCCGCGTCAACCAAGTTCAACTGAGCCAACTGGGGCAAACAAAAGTCGCGTATCATGGTTCGATATCGTTCTCCGTTAACGGTAACGTTTCATCCACGGTCGTCTTTGAAGAAAAATGGACCGATGATGCCACCAGACCATAAACAACACCAAACTGTTGTTTTATCGGGATGCATCGGTAATTCTTGTATGGCATGTGGCTGCTCATCACTCCAGATGCGACAGTTTTGCTTATTTACGTATCAATTGAGCAAGAATTGAGCATCGCATCATCGCTGAACACACTTTTTCGATAAAACAGCGGATTTTCACATTTTTTCACAGAGCACGAATTTTGATAATAAATTTCAATAATTTTCAATCGTTGCTCGTTTGTAAGTCTTTCCATAATTAAATGGCGGAGTATATTGAAAACTTTTCACTATGACAGATGACGTTTGGGCGCAATTACTAACCAGTGCTACCAACCTGAAAAACTTAACTCTTAAAAAATCACCCTTTACAACAATTTAAAACCATTTCATAAGAGCAATTTCCTAAATAAATAAATACAAAAAACACACAAAAGCAAATTCAATATCCTTTCAGTTTATATCACTCCACCGCAACATATAATGGAGAACAAAAAAAAAAACAAACAGCTAAACCAATTAAATTACAAAAGAAGCGCACTCCAGCCAACAAACTAAATACCGCCAGCTATCCATTGACGACAACGTCCTTTACCGCTCACTCTTGGAATAGCTTGAGTTTCAGTGAATATCCTATGTGTATATATCTAGTAAATATCCACACTCCACTTAGCACACAATGTAGGGCTATCGACATTTTGCGGTTCAATGAGTTATTTCAAAGACCAATTTACTATCTGCCTCACCCTTACGTATTACGTGCAACACCACCTTGTTAACTTATAGATTCGTAAGCTGTTTTGGGTCACTGGCACCTACTGAACACGTAACAGTATTATAAGGGACCTTTTTAACCGTGTGTAGACAATACACCGTCATATAGAACAGTATGAATGCCACAGCAGTCGGTAAATAGCATAACCGAATGAATTCGCCTCTACAGAATTATTGATTAGCGTATCTAATAATGTTAGAAATACGCGCCGTTAGGATCACGATGGAAAAGAAAACATTTATTTTATTTTGTTTCATTCGAAATTGTTTTTGCTTTTAATAATACTAAAGGATGAATGAAATTGCTTATTACTTTGGAATATTTCAATTGTTGGGCCGAAAGTTATGGTTATTAGTGGAATAATTTGGATGCGAAACGAAAAGTGTGTGGAAATAAATAAAAACAAATTCACTTAGGTGTTGAATACCTATAGGTTAACTATCCCTTTGATAAATTTGTTTACTCTTTTACTTTGATTATTAGAGATTGTAAATAAGAGCTTCAATTTGAAGTACTGGTATTTAAGTGAACAAAGAAGGCCTTAGGTTAGGAAAGGTTAGCTGTTTGCGGTGGCAGGAAGTCATCATGATAGTAAATGATGATAACATGGTAGAAAAAATGGGGCGAAGGGAGTCAGCACCGTGAGCTACGTAATACATTCACTAGCCGGTCATAAGAGATAGCCCCATATTTGGAAGAGTAATGTATCTCTAGAATAAGTATAAAAATATAAATACTATTGTGAAATTCTTTATAATTACAATACAAACTTGGCGTTCTTTTTTAGATCTCAAGGTACGATGACACGCCCATTTTTGCGAGTCATTGAAATGACACTGTGACGTCTGGAAAAAAGTACGCACTAGAGCGACATTGAAGCTACGATTGGCGAAAAAATGGCGATCACACACAATGACTAACATTGTCATGCTATTGTCATTTAGTACAACTTTTTCAATTTAATTCAATGTCCAAAAGAACTTTTGCGATTATGGTGGAAATTGGGCAGACGGCGTATTTCGCAGCGTGTGTGCTGGAAAGCAGTGAAGACGATCTTGATTACGAGCCAGAGATATGATGCGAAACTAAACTGATAGTTTCGTACCTTCTCTTACCTGCACGAAAGTGGTACGATACTAAACCTATTAAGATATGTTCATATTAGGATATTAGCCTTACTCAATTGCGGTGTCAAAAACACTTAACCATTAAGAAATTATAAATATTTGCGAATGTCATTTTCTTCTCAACCCGCATGATATGGGTCGCATGAAGGTCCAGACGCTGAACTCAATTTTCGACGGTTTTCAAGCATAAATCGGCCGATACTGCTGCAATTTCACTTTCGATATTAGTACGAAGTTCATCAATCGTCGCTGGCTTGTTGGCATAACGGCGTCAAATCGCACGACCGAGGCGGCCAAGCGACTGGACCATTTCGTGAGATAACACGTTCTCCAAACTTGGTTTCCAATAAATTGATTGTGACTCCAAGTCCATATCATCCGATTGAGGCCAAAAATATTCGGTTATCATTGAACGGTAGCAGGCTGTGGATTCCTGCTTGACCAATACCTCATATTTTGTTTATTGACGAAGCCATTCAGCCAGAAATGAGCCTCATCGCTGAAGATGATTTTTCGATGAAAATCCGAATCATTTTCAAGTTCAGCCCAATTTACGAACATACGACGCTTCTGGTGGTCAAGCGGCTTCAGTTCTTGCGTCAATTTAATCTTATAAGGATGTAGGCCAAGATATTTTCGCAAAATTCGCTACAACGACGTCACAGAGATGCCCAACGCTTAAGAACGACGTATGAGAGAAACATTTGGGCTTTCTTCAACTGAAGCCTCAGCGGCAGCAATATTCTCGACACTTCGGGCACTTCTTTGTCTCACTGGCACGGGAACATTTTGCACTGTGCCTGTAGATTCAAATTTTTCCACTAGACGCTCAATTGTTAATCTGCTAGGACGAATATGACGACCATAAATTGGACGTAGCGCTCTTAATTTTGAGGTCACTGACTCCGAATTTCGACTCGTTGTTGTCTCGTATATCTTTCCATCATGAAATGACAAACCTTACTGAAGAGAAATGTCAAAAGAGCGGCAAGAAATATGGCGTCGTTTGCTGTCCCTGGCGCTCTACTTTTGTAGCGTCTCTGTTGAAAACCCCTGTAGAACCAAATGCGCTTTGAGACTTCATACATTCGGAGTTCCTTGGAACATCGAAAAAGGTCCTGTAATACTTAAAAAAAAGTATTGTTTGGAAATGTCTATGAAATCACGTATCAAATTGCTGTTGCTATGAATTTTCACTCGGAGATTCTTGAAACATCGAAAAAGACCTTGAATCCTTTAAAAAGGACATTTCCCAAGATTGTCAATATTTTCTTGTTCTACTCTTCAGAACTTTTAGTTAAATGTAAGTTATTATGTGTGTGGGAAAAAAAAGCATTCCACCATTTGCAATTGATGATGACGTCACATAACAATATAACCCCAACAATAAGAAAACAGTTTATTATTTATCTTGTCCTTTCGCCACGAAGCAAAAATCCAAATATAAGCACAGATATCGTATTAAATGCTGCGTCATTTGTCGTTTGCATAGAAAAATGGCATGGCTGGAATTTCGTGCCTTGTCATTTTTAAGAGGCTGTCATTTAAATAACGCAACAGCCAAAAAGTTTAGTCATTTGTCCTAAGCCTCATTAAAGAGTGATCACACGGCCATATGTTTCCGTCATTTAAATGGCACAAAATTCATGTCATTTGGTCCGCCATTTTTCTAGTCATTTAAATGACGCCGAAAATGTCATCCCAAACATGGCAATCACATGGGCGACATTTAAATGACTGCTTTGTGACGTGATTTTTACGTCACAGCGTAATTTAAATGACTCGCAAAAATGGCCATGTCATCGCACCTCAAAGCAAAAGCGATATTTGTAAAAGAGAAATCAACGAACTTGGCTACTCTTTAACATTTATGTTTTTGGTGTGACTTCAATGCTTTTTGCAAAGAATCATGAAAATTTTAATATTGTGGGAATTTTGACCGAAGGTAAACGCCCTTTTGCGATGAAAATATAATTGTATTAAATAGATCCTTATTTGCCTTAAAAAGAACTACCGACATGTAAAATTTCAGAACTGTAGAATGGGTTCGATATATGGGCGGTTGCCACGCCACTTTGTGTTTTTTGTTTCGCCCACAAAAAGTAGGCTTGGTATAAAATGTATATGACAAACTTATGAAGGAGTTCAGTGCCTACAAATCTTGTAAAGGTTGTACCACCCTATCTCTCTAACTTTAGCTTTAAAACGCTTTTTGTGGGCGTGACAGTGGTCTTTTCAAAGTGTATTTTTTTTTACACCTAACCATTTCGGACCTCTAGGAAAAATTAGCTTCCTAGCTTAAATTTAAAGACCTAAAAATTGCGTGCGGATGGACGGACATTGCTAAATAGTCTTAGGTTTCGGTCGTGAATATATATATATATGTATACATTTACGGGTCTACGACGAATATTACGTGGCTATAAAGCTTGAAAGCCGTACAACTAAACTCTGAGTGATATTAAATACTTTAAGTTCCTCAAGCAACGGGTCTAATGATATTCCCTATGTTGGTCTACTGCTTCTGTCTAATCTTATGAATATCATAAAACGGTGGATTGATATCGATTTATCTTATGCATACATCCTACCAAGGAATTCTTTTTCAAAAATCAGTCTTAGATCACAGATGAGGAATTAACCAGATAGTCAACTCGAGAGCGAATCTCTCACCTTGCCTACAAGCTAAGTCGATCTGATAAGCCCCACATAGTTTGCACTTATATGGGCTTTTACGTGCAAATCAAATGGGAATCACGCACACATGAATCGAATTATATGGGGCTAATGGCCGCAGCCATGAAATGTCATTTTTTATAGCAAGAAGTTGGGATCAGTTGATGAATTTCAGCAGATTACACCTCATAATTTGGGTGTGTAAAATAAACATGCAGAATATGCGGTGAATATGGATTTATACTTACCACACAAATAATAACATAATAAAATATTATAATATTGAGAATAAAGCTATGTTTTAACCAGTTTATTCTAATTTTTAATGCAAAATAATCAAAATAATATTGATTAACGTGACTAATATATGTATAATAAGTAAGTTCATCATACATTTTCGGTTTACATTAAGTACAACTTTGCAAACACGGATTTTGTTATGAATGGTTATGTTGAAGCACTGAAGTACTTTATGCTACGTTTCCACCATAAAATAAACCGAGATTAAGCCCAAAAAATTAAAAATTAATCTTTCAGCGCTTCCACCGAAGAAAATAGATTAATCTGACGTTTGGCTCTCTTATGCTATAAAATTGAGAACGTAGTTGATATTTCAAAAGAGAACAGATGTTTTTTCTTGAACGACAAACAAAGCGAAAAAAAATTAATATTGGTTGCTATAATTTAATGATTGGATTTTATTCTATAAACCAATATCAATGTTTTAATGGTTGTATTGGCCGGGAGAAGTCGTACAAGGTGGCGCAAAAGTAATCCTCCTATCAGAAAATGCTATAAATTTTGCGATTGGCTCCTAATGTCAGTTCTGTTTTGACATTTGTGTAGTAAACACATGCGAAATACACGTTAATAAACAATGTTACGCTACACTGCTCCAGAACGCGGAATATTGGTGACTATTTATTTGAGCAATAATCGGTCGGTGACTTTGGCACAACGTATATCGTCGCAGATTTCCTAGCCGTCCAACGCCTACTGGTGAAACACTGCGACGTTTAGCCGCTCGCCTCGAAGAGACTGGCACAACACGAGATTCTGCCAGGCGTGGCAGACCCCGGAGTAACCGCTCTGCAGAGAATATTGGTGCTGTAGCCGAAGATGTTATGGAAGCGCCGTCGACATCGACCAGACGACGTGCCACGCAAATGGGTATCAGTCGACGGTCTTTACAGCGAATTTTGGTACAAGATTTGAAGATGTTTCCGTACAAAGTCCAGACGGTGCATCAGCTGTTAGCTGCTGACTGCCAATCGCGTCTAACATACGCTCAAGCCATCCTTAATCACCACCAAGAGGAAGATGATTTTTCATCAAAAATAATCATGAGATGAGACCCATTTCCATCTTAGCGGGTACGTAAATAAGCAAAATGTACGCTTCTGGGGCACTGAAAATCCGCGTAACCCACGAAGAGCCATTACACCCGCTCAAAGCCACTGTATGGTGTGCTGTTTTCGCTGGAGGAGTCATCGGACCTTTTTTCTTCGAAGACGTCGCGGGCCAAACGGTTACTGTGAATGGTGAGCGCTACAGAGCAATGATCAATGAGTTCTTTTTGCCGCAACTTGATGAATTGGGATTGGAAAACATGTGGTTCCAACAGGACGGTGCAACGGCACACACTGCACGTGCCACAACCGATATGCTGAAGGATGCATTTCCTGGGCGCCTAATCTCCCGTTTTGGCGATTTGCACCGGCCAGCAAGATCGCCTGATTTGACCGCTCCAGACTTCTTTTTGTGGGGCTTTTTGAAGTCGCGAGTTTATGTCAACAAGCCTCAGACTCTTGCAGCTCTTAAAGACAATATCCGTCAAGAATGTGAGGGCCTATCGCCGGAAGTTTTGGCCAAAGTGATGGAAAATGCCATAAAAATGGCTCAAATGACAATCAACTGTGGCGGGGCGGCCATTTACATGACATCATATTCTCGACTTGATGTAAAAAAAATTAAAAGTGCTTAATGAATATTGGGGTAGCTAGGACGAACAAAATTGCAATTCAAAAAAAGGTATGAGACATGTTGACAGTAGTATAGAGTCGTATAGAGTGTGTTCGCAACCCGAATTTTCATGCAAATGAAGTATGTTACCTAGATTTATTTTTAATCTTGTGTTTAGCAGATTAAAATTTGTATGGTTAATCTACAGATTTAAAGTGGATTAAGGGCAAATTAATCTTAATCTGCATTACACAGTTGGGCACTGGCTTAAAACGCTTTTTAATATAATGTGATCCAAATCCTTACAAATATTATTTTTGTTACGTGAAAACACTTTTTTAACAACATTTGCAATAACTTACTAGTAGTAGTAGTAGTAAATTGTTTTGTTTATTTTTATAAAAAAAAATTTAAAAAAAATTACTAAACATTATAACTTGACAAATAAAGTCCTTTGTTTAAAAGAGTGGCTAATTAATTCAATATATGTATATATGCAACATAATGAGCATGCTTATTCATGAGTTGTACTCAGCTACCCGAATATGTCCATATATTCATTAAACTTTCATATGTTGAATAAAAACAATCAAATAATAAAGAAATAATAAAACAATCAACGAATTTAATGTAAGTATATATAAAAACCATTACAAACTATTTATACAAATATTTGACACCCAAACATTACTAATTTAGTAATATTTATGCAATAATACAATAAAATATACATTTTGTTAACCAAAATGGGAAAAGTATAACAACCCAAGAATGTTTATTTTAAGGCAGATAAAAAATAGAGAACTTTTTTTTATAACTGCAAAAAATATTCCAATTAAATTGTAACAACTTTATTGGGTAACTAATTTTTTGTTTCTTTATAAACATTTATATTAAAATAGCTATAAAAGTTGAGTCACATAAACGCAACACTTCGCAGAATTTTCTATTTCCCAACACATCCGCCGTGACCAGCTGTTTTGTTGTTGCGATTTGGGTATGTTGCGAAACTCCTCACAATTATTTTTGGCGGGTAATCTAGTAAATTAGATCTAATTTCATGTGTCTGGCTCACACGTATTCACAGATAGGAAATTTAAAGGAGGATTTTGCGGCCGTTATTCAATATTTTTTGCGGATTGCAGAGTTGCGCATTTTATTTTTCTATTCGTACCTAACTGGCTCTTGGCGTAGAAGTTGAATTCCCAGTACCCTCATCCGTCTTAAAGAACGATTTTTATATGGATGATGTTTTGTCTGGCGCTCAGGACAAAGGGCATTCTAAGATTCAGTAGATTTTTCGTTAAAAAAGTGGACATTGACATTGAATACAGTCCCATAATCATTTATCTATGACAAAGACGTCCTCCGATTTAAGGATAACAGCCTTTGGTGACTTCCTGGAATGCAAAGCTTGACTCATTTATATTTTAGAACCCCAGCAGTAAAGCATAGATTATTATCAGTTCCAACAGGCCCCTGTCGGTCCTATGTACGAGGATGGCGAATGAGGGAGAATGGAGAAGAAGATCCAACCGCTGGACCTGGATGTGGATGTAGTCCAAAAAGCCAAGACACATTGACTGCATTAGGTTGTCCACATCGAGCGAATAGACAATAGAGCTCCAATCATGAGGGTCTTGGAATCCCAGCCTCCAGGATTCCAGAGCGCTTGGTCTGAAAAATTGAAGGCCGAGACTTTTCACGGGTCGGTAACTAAAGTAAAGTAGATTTTAATTTTTTCCGAAATTTTGAAGAGGCTACGAAGTAAAAGATTTATAACTTGCTTATCGTTAAGGGCGTAAGTGTGTTGTTTTTCGGTCGTAACATAGCATTCTAGCTTATCACTTATATTTGTTGTCAAAATTGAATTAATCACGAATATATTTCAATTTCATACGGCCGAGATATTGCTACTGAAGCCGGATCCGATCCGTAAAGGGTTGATTCGTTGTAAAGCTTGATTCATTGTGAGGTTTGATTTATAATGCAAAAGAAACAAAAACATCAAATTAAAAGTGAACTTAAAATTTTTAATATTGGTTAAAAGAACAATTCATGGCATTTATTTTTTGAAAAATATATCATGTAAATGTTGGCCATGACTACGCCTGAGGTAGTCCGTTCGGAAGGTGCAATTTGGGGCGAGTCGTTGGAAAATAGCGATTGGTATCTCGCGAATAACACGAGTAATGTTGGCTTCCAAAGCTTCATTCGTAGCTGCCTTATTCATGTCTTTACATATATAAAAAATATAATAAATATTAGGCGTAATTGGCCCATATAGGACCCAAAGCCTAGCTTCTCCAACCACTGTGTGTGCGAAGATATATTTTTAGACACGAATGGAAGTGACCTATAGTTTATTTCCGATTCCGAACGGCAACTAATTTTTATGAAGCTTCTCACTTGGTAGTACAGGTCGGGATTTAAACCAGCGAACTCTAGGTTAGTGGTCCAACGGGCAATTTACCGCAGCAAAACTTGACATTAAGCGCTCACCAAAATGATTTTCCAACAAGTTCTTTGTTTCACGCGCGGTATATGGCTCGTAGCGCCATCTTGTTGAAATCAGAGCTCACCGATACCATGGGCTTGAATTTCAGGAAGGACATAGTCCATTATAATGAAGAGAGCAAAACAAGGGGGAGTTTCAATTCCAAGCCTCTGACGTACCATGTATTTCGTTCATAACCTAAAAATGTTAATTTGTTCTTTGCCCTTCACCTGCATATATTTTTTTGTTGTTTCAATAACAATTACTATTTTTAAGTTCCTTAAATAAAAAATTAATGACTTCAAATGTCTTTGAAAATGATTAACACAAACAGATATTAGACCTCATATATGTCCAGCGTCCTATATACGTAGGTAGCAGAGTTTAAGAATTGTCTATTGATAAGTAACACAATTTTAAAATTTTGCCAGAATTGGCCGAAAAATTATTACTCTGCGCGCTAATGCTATAGTAAATTTAATAAGTAAATTTCAATTAAAAATACATTTTTATATCAAAGAAATATATTATAAAGGGTATTATATAAAGGGTATTTTTTTAGAGGTCGGTTTTTCAAATAGAGATAAAACTGACATTTTGTGGTCAAATCTGGCAACTTAAATATCATTTATGTTCAGTTTGGTTTGCCATTTCATCATGAACAGGTTGACAAATGAACAACGCTTGCAAATAGTGCAAATTTATTTCGAAAACAATGGTTCAGTTCGCAAAGTTTACCGCAAGCTCCGTTCATTTCATAGTCGACATAATCGTCCATCAGAGCAATTAATTCGGTTAACCATGGATCGTTTTCGCACTACGTTTACTCTATATGATAATACGCATCCGCAGAGACGTCGAACAGTGCTCACCGAAGAAACAATTGCCGCTGTAGAGCAAAGAGTTGAAGAGGACCCGAATGAATCAATTCACCACCGTGCACAGCAATTGGAGCTTTGTCCATCAACTTTATGGAAGATTTTGCGCAAAGATCTCTTCTTACGACCTAACAAGATCCAGCTTGTGCAAGAATTAAAGCCGCGAGACCATGCAATGCGTCGTGATTTTGGTGCCCATACACCAAAATGAGATTGATATCGATGCTGATTTTCATCGAAAAATTTTGTTCAGTGATGAGGCTCATTTTGAGTTGAATGGCTACTTCAACAGAGGGAGAGAATCCACAGGAGACCCTTGAAACGTCATTACATCCACAAAAACTGACAGTTTGGTGTGCTCTATGGGCTGGTGGAGTCATTGTGCCATACTTCTTCCGTAATGATGCTGGAGAGTCAGTCACCGTTAATGGAGACCGGTATAGAGCCGTGATACCCGACTATTTTGTTCCCGAATTGGATGGCATGAATGTGGATGAGATGTGGTTCCAACAAAACGGCGCTACATGCCACACAGCACACGTCACAATCGATTTATTTATCGGAAATATTCGATGAGCGCATAATTTCGCGGAATGTACCTGTCAATTGGCCACCAAGATCGTGTGATTTGACATCATTGGATTATTTTCTTTGGGAATATGTGAAGTCGCTCATCTACGCCAACAAACCAGAAACGTTAGGGGACTTGGAAGCCAACATTTGTGGCGTTATTGCCGACTTACAGCCCCAAATGCTGGAAAAAGTGGTTGAAAATTGGACCTCTAGACTTGTATATATTCGAATCAGCCGCGGCGGCGGCAACATGCCCGAAATAATATATAAACATTAATGGCATTAAATTATCTTTCCAATAAAGCCAAATTGATGGACATTAAAACGTTATTCAAACAATTTTTCTTGGTAATATTAATTCCGAACAAAACTTTGCTTCATTCTTTTGCAATATAAAATCGTAAAAATACTTTATTTAGTTTTCAGCAGCCAAGGCTAAAAATACTTACTATGATTTTACCAAAAAATCAGCAGCTATCTTTAAATATTGAGTTAGGACTCCAGTTATGAGAATTTTTTAATTTTTTTTTTCACAAAAATCGAAAAGGTTCAAGGTAATTAAAACGCTCGGCTTTATGTTTATCATTTAAATCTTTTTTCGTGGTAGGTACTTTTGCTCTTTTATTATTATCTACACTAGGACGTTGGGAAATCATATCTGCACTAGTTACCTTGTAAAGTAGTTGATGAGTATTTCATTAAATGTGGGTAAAGGTGATCTATAGAAATGTAAACAGGGCAAAACTGAATGGAGATGTTTTTCTTTCTAGAATTTCATGGTTCTGGATTCTTGAATTAAATATAATTTTATAATGCAAAGAGGTTTGCAGTCTAAAAAGGAGGAGAGTCAACTTGTGCTGAGTTTGTTCTAGTTTACACTGGTGGTCACATAAATAGTGACAGCATGTTTTTCAGTACATACTATTCGTAGATATTTATGTAAGATAACGTTGAATAGGTATATATTGTCTATACAGCTATATTATATGGAAGCATTTTTTTGTTTAAAATTAAATGAAAGCTCTATGGATGAACTTTGATTATTAATTACCAAATTCAGAAATAAGACTTTTACATAAAAATTATTTAAACAAATTTAAAAATGTTGTATTTGAATAGCAAAATATGGCGTAAAAACTTGTAACTGAAACCACTACAGCTTTGTTCAGCCGACGAAGTGCGTTGAGGCATGCTTCCTGACAGCATGAAACCAGCTCGTTGAAATAGGTGGGTTTTTTGTTAACTCCTATACTACACGTTTTGGGCCCGACTCTCGGCCAAGTCTCCTTGATTTATTAGTTGTCGCTGATTATTCGAATGTTTTGCTTCAAGACCAGCTGTCTCTTGAGACTATATCGGACCATGATCTTCTTTTCTGCACCTACAATATCGACTTTTCTTGTGCCCCAATGAATCCTTTCAATTCCGCGATTTTAAATCAATAAATAACAATACCCTTCAATTTGATGCTAGTATTTTTCCATGGAACTCTTGTTATTATGTAACGGGTATAAATGAAAAAGTCGAAATCGTTCAGACATTAATTAGTAATCTTTTTCATATGCATATCCCGATTAAGTCAGTTGCTGTTCTCAATACAAAATTTCCTTGGTTTACTAGTGAGGTACAAGGTGCCATAGGTTAGGTTAGGTTAGGTTGAAGTGGCAGTCAGATAGAAGTCTGACTCACTTAGACCAATATAGGTCCATTGTGATACCACGTGGATCTGAAGTTTCTGCCTACACGTTGAACCATTTTGAGGAGCTAATAAAGCGTGAGAGACATTTTGGGTCGGTTGAGTTTAGATCATTAAGATCATTATAGAAGAAGGCCCCCATATGGAGGTTTCGCTTTCGAGAGAGAGCAGGGCATGCGCAGAGAAGGTGTAGAGTAGTCTCCTCCTCTTCCTCATCCAAACAGCTCCTACAGAAGTCGTTGTAATAGGCACCAAGCCTTGCTGCATGCCTGCCTAACAAACAGTGTCCAGTTATGACACCAATTGTAGCACCAATGTGCGATCGATTAAGGGTAATCAAGCTCCTTGAGCGTCTTGGATCCAGCCTAGGCCAAATCTGCTTCGTTGTCAGACAAGTAGTACCATTTGTCCATCTGTGATTAGTTTTTTCTAATGCATCCAGTTTAAACCAGAGCTTGCACGTGGAAACTGGTGTGCCTAAGGAGCCCTTTTCAGGCAAGATTGAGAGGGTAGTTCCAAGTTTGGCGAGTTCGTCGGCCTTGCAGTTACCCGGAATGTCCCTATGCCCCGGCACCCAACAAAGGTGAATGTTGAACTGCTCAGCCATCTCCTTTAGAGATGAACGGCAATCTAGGGCTACTAAAGAGTTAACAGAGACAGAGTCCAGACACTTGATGGCGGCCTGACTGTCCGAAAAGATTCGAATATCCTTTACGGATACCACATTCTTTCTTAACCAGGACAAGACTTCCTTTATCGCCATAACTTCCGCCTGGAAAACACTACAATGATTAGAAAGACGGAAGGAGAGACTGAGATTGAGCCTGTCTGAAAAGACACCTCCATCCACTCCATCATTTGTTTTTGAACCGTCCGTGTAAAAATGGATTGATTCTTCTTCCGGCAAGGCATCCTCCCAAAAGGATCTAGGGGGGATGGATATCTGGAAGTTTTTGTCGAACAGCAGTTGGGGTGTGGTGTAGTCTATATTCCTAGAAGGGATTCTGAGTATGTTCAGAATTGCAGAGTGGCCGATTTCACTATCGGCCCATTGAGAAGTTGCTTTGAGGCGAGCGGCCGTGGTAGCAGCCGTCTGTCTGCTAAAGATGTCAAGGGGTATCAAATGGAACAGAATGTCGAGTGCAGCTGAGGGAGTGGTGCGAAGCGCTCCGCCTATGCATAAACATGCTGATCTCTGGACTTTGCCCAGTTTATCGCGATTTATCGCTTTCTCTAAGGCAGTCCACCAGACAATTGTTCCATACGTTAGTATCGGTCTTACAACCGAGATATATAGCCAGTGAGTAATTCGGGGTTGTAGTCCCCACTTGTTTCCAATAGCTTTTTTGCAAGAAAAGAGTGCCACCGTAGCTTTCCGGACTCTTTCTTGTATATTAGATTTAGCTTCCTATCCAGGATGAGACCTAAGTATTTGGCCTCGTCAGAGAAGACTAAGCTGGTACCCCTGATTGAAGGGGGGTCAACTCGTGGGATTTTGTATTTCGTAGTAAAGAGGACAAGTTCGGTTTTGTGGGGATTGACGCCCAGACCACAACCGTCAGCCCATCTTATTAGCTTGTTAAGAGCATTTTGTAGGAGTTCTTTTAAGGTGTTAAGGTGCTTCCCCGATACGGCAATAGCAACGTCATCTGCATAGGCAATCACTTTGCAGCCCTCTCCTTCCAGGATAACAAGCAGTTTGTTCACCACAAGATTCCAAAGAAGTGGGGATAGGACTCCTCCTTGCGGGGTTCCCCTGCTGACAGATCTTCTGGCGGAGGTCATACCCAGCTTTGAGTTAATAATCCTACTGGTTAGTAGTTGATTAATGAACTCGCTAAGTGTGTTATCCACTTTTAGATCCGACAGTGCAGTTGAGATCGCGGATGTATTGACGTTGTTAAAGGCGCCTTCTATATCGAGGAAAGTTACCATTGTATACTCCTTATGGTGAAGGGAATATTCAATTGAACGTACTAACGAGTGTAGGGCTGTTTCTACAGATCTGCCTTTGCAATAGGCATGTTGGGAGGTAGACAGCAGCCTTTTGTCAATGTTGGTACGAATATGGATATCTATCAATCTTTCTAGAGTTTTTAGGAGAAATGATGATAGACTGATGGGTCTGAGATCTTTCGGAGTGACATGGGAATATTTGCCAGCTTTGGGTATGAAAACCACTTTCACTTCTCTCCATAACAGCGGAATGTGGACCAGTTCAATACAACTTTTCAGAATTAACTCCAACACCGGAAGAATTCGGCTGGTATAATGCCGTTTGGTCCCGCCGATTTATATGGTTTGAAGCTGTGTAGCGCCCAAAGTAGCCTATCCCTGGTGATTAGATCATTAATGTTGGTTATGTGAGTCCTTGCCCTGTTTGGGTTCGTACTACTTATAACATGGGAGCTGCCTGGGAAGTGGGTATCTAATAGCAGATTAAGCGATTCCTCGCTAGACGTAGTCCAAGAGCCATCCGATTTTTTGAGACAGCTGGGCATCGTTGGATTTGTAGAGAGGATTTTCCTTAGCCTAGAACCTTCGGAGGTATCCTCTATTTTGCTACAGAAGAGTCGCCACGATGTTCTTTTGGCTTTCCTCAATACTTTTTTATAGGAATTGAGGGATACTTTGTAGGCATCCCAGTCAGAATCTGTTCGTGTGGCCTTGGCTTTATTGAACAGTTTCCTGCAGACATTCTTAAGTGGGCTCAATTCCGATGTCCACCAATGCGGCTTACGCTTGCCTCTCGGTCTAGTGAGAGGACATGAGGAGGACAATGCTTTATTTAGAGCCATAGTGAGTTCCCTGACTTTATTATCAAGCTCGTTGGTGTCATGAGGGGGACATAATAGCATAGAGCTCACTGAATGCCATAGTGAATCTCTGTACAGGAGCCAATTTGTCTTGCGGTAGTTCCGGAAGGTTGATTGGCGGGGAGGGTCATCATTTAGACTGAATTGAATGTACCTGTGGTCCGAAAACGAGTGATCAGACGAGACTTTCCAATTACCAATCAATTCAATGATGAAATCAGAGACGAGAGTTATGTCTAAGACCTCTTGTCGACTTCTGGTTATAAAAGTAGGTTAACTACCTCTGTTGCAAACAATGAGATTTGTGTGTAAAATATAATCAAAAAGTGACTCACCTCTGAAGTTTGTATCGGAACTGCCCCATACTGAATGATGAGCGTTGGCATCACATCCAATTATGAGTCCAGTGTTGTGTTTTTCAGCTTCTTTTACAAGATCCTCCAGGGTCTTACCTGGGAGTTCTCCCACGATATCATGGGCGAGATAGGCCGAAGTCAGCCAGTACGTGCCTTTGGCCGTCTCTAGCCTCGCTGTGGTTATGTCTCGTCCGCTGAAATTAGGTAGTAAAAATACATTAAGACTACTTTTCTCTAATATGCAGGATCTAGGGTTACCTTTGTCTGATACATAAAGTGCGTAGTATCCCGGAGTCCTGAGTCCGCAAACCAGGTTGTTGACAATCCATGGTTCTTGGATCAGGACGATATCTTCTCTATCTTGAGAAAGACGGAGAAGCAAGGAGGCCGAAGCCTTTTTGGAGTGTTGGAGGTTTATCTGTACTAACTGCAGCATCAATTGCTACAATTAGGCAGAACTACTTCCACCACGGTCTTATCTAGGCCCTCTGATTCCGAAGATGAACCAAGAAGTTCATCCTCACTAAGAAGAAGAACCTTGTTTAGGCAGTCCTCCGTCTCCATGTCCGACAACGTGTCAGTAATAGAGGCAGTGGGCCTGGTTGGGGTAGCCTGGTCTGCGGAGACATCGTCTTCCATGTGAGGAAAGGATACCGATGTACCCGGGTCAGGGGCTGCGGAATCGGAGTCTAAGGGGTGAGGAGGCAGTTTGCCAGTCTCTAACTCATCCTTTTTGTAGACGCGCAGAGTGATTTTCTCCCAACCAAAACTTATCATGCCGTTGGTCTGCGCCAAAGGAGCAAGGGATTCCTGGTTGATTACTATAATAGCAGATCTATAGGCACCCCTTTGCTCTTCCAGCTTAGCGACCTTCCAGTCATGGGTGGGTAATGAGGGATTGCAGCGCTGGATGACTTCCAGGACTTCATCCGCGGATGGTGGTTCGATGGGGATCCAGGTGCGAGTCCTAGGTCTGCTAGGGATGTTCTCCTTTGCTACGACTTCGAGCTTAGCACCCGGCCAAACCTCTCCTAGACTGCTTACAGCCGACTTATAGAGATCGACAGATCTTATGTCCGCGCAAGCGATTAGCTTGACGTGTCCTTGATGCCAACCAGCATCTTGAGTATTCGGTGGCGGTCCAGGGGTTGCCCTGATGAAGGGTAGAAAGCTACTTAAGAGCTTCAGCTTGACCGTTTGCCACCGTTCGGGAGATATCGTGCCGTCTATGTCGCTACGATCAATGACAGCAACCACGATTTTGTCTTTGAGGACATCGCTGAAGGACCTGAGAGGTTTAACGGCGGAGGTGCTGGTGTTATGCACCTTGGGGCGTTTTGAAACCGGAGCGGTTTCTTCCACCGACCTCTGGCGCTTAGACGTAAAGTCACCGCTGGTCTCCTTGTCCTTGGTCATAAAATTTTCGGCCCATTTCAGCTTGGCAACCTGTTTAGGAGTTCTGTTGGTCTCCAGAATAGCTCCAAAGACCTTCAGAGTCCGTATTGCCTCACGTCGTTGTTTATAGTACGACCTCGAGGGAGTGCGTTGTCGCGAACTTCCACTACGAGACGTACTAGGGGTGTTAGTACCAGCAGTGGAAGGGCCATGAAGTGCCACAATCCTACCACTGCTAGGGAGGATACCTTCCTTTTGCTCATGAGGATAGCTGCTGTTACCAATACGGGGTGGACCACGAGTAGCCACAGTCGTACCACCGCTCGGCGTAGCAGGAGCTGTACCGGTAGACAGTTTAATCACCGTACTACCGCCCGGTTTGGAAGGGATACCGGTCTTAAAAATTGGATTAGGTTTTTTTTGATTTTTGTTATTGTTGTTCATGTTAGGACCCACGAGTGGCGGAGAAAGGAGGTCGATCTGTACAGAGATCCGCAATATACAGACAAGGCTAGCAAAATCCGGAGGGCGCCAGGTATCCGGACACTCCGTTAGCGACTGGGCTTTTTGACTGGGCCCCCAGCCAGGTTGATGCTCGGCACGGGTCGTATGACACCATCGTCCGGCCCAGGGAAGAGGATGAAAACTGGAAGGAAAGGGAAAGGAGAGGAAGAGGAAGAGAAAAGGGGGGGGAAAAACACAGGGAGGACACAGGGGAAGAACGTCCTTTGGTTTCAGGACTCATCTATAGAAAAACTTCTCGAGAATCATTGACCCTACTCAGCCCCTACAACTCGGCAAGTTCGACGCTCGGAGTAGGGGTACAAGGTGCCATAAATATTTGAAGAAAATTGTATGGAAAATGGAAACGTATGCCTACTGATCACAATTGGGAAGTATTTTGTAGAGCCAGAAATTACACTTCATCTATCAGCGGAGGCCTAGAAAAAGATACTTTTTGTCTAAGCTAAGTACTCAGCAATCGTCAAAAAATCTCTGGAGTAATTCACGCTCTAAAGGGATTGGTAAAAACAATATAACAACAAAAATGCCCGACTTCGATGAACTTAAAAAGCTTTCTTCTTGTGTCCTGATTCCAGTTCATCATTTATTCGAAAATAATAAATTTTGAGGTGGTATCCGAGGTTGACGTTATACATCATACTCAAGCTCTTAAGTCGAACGCTGTTGGAGATGATGGGTTAAATTTGCGGTTCATAAAAATGATACTTCCTCATATTGTAAGTAGTATCACACACCTGTTTAATTTTTGTATAATGTCTTCCAGTTTCCCTAATTGTTGGAAAAAGGCAAAAACTGTCCCAGTGCCAAAAAAAATGCAATCCCTTGTCGGCTTCAGATTTTCGTCAAAAGTTTTAGAAAAAATTATCGCCAAGCAGATTTCTTGTCACTTTAATAGTTTTAATTTGTTGTCGCTACTGCAGTCCTGTTTCCGAACCCAACATAGCTGTACCTCGGCAATGATCAAAGTGCTTGATGACATTAGAGTAGAGAATTTTAAGGAATTTCTTTCGCTGCTCTGCTTGTTAGATTTTTCAAAAGCATTTGATATGGTAAATCATGACATTTTATGTATGAAATTGATGCTGTACTTTGGGTTGAGTGAGTCTTGTAAGGAACTATTTTTCAAATCGCTGCCAACCCTGTTCTGCTTATATATTAATGACCTACCACGAGTATGTTAATGACCTACCATGAGTATGTTATGCAGTTTTACGCCTGTGGATTCTAAACTAAGGTCAATTAGGTCTTTGCTTGTTCCGATATTTGATTATGCTATAGACGTATACCCTAACTTAGATTCCCAATCTCAGCATAAACTACTTGTTGTTTTTAATGATGTGGTGCGGTATGTTTTCGGAATTAGACGATAGCTACCAAAAATTTGTCCTTGGTTGCTCACTTCAAATTTTTTGGCAGATTCGATGCTGTGTATTCATGCACAAAATAATCCATAACCGTTCTCCATTGTATTTGTTCCAGAAACTGCAATTTGTCCAATCACAACGAACATATAACCTTAACACGCCTACTGCTAAGTATTTGAATACGTCGCGCCTCTTCCAAGTTCACGCTGCCAGACTTTGGAACGCACTACCTAAGTCCATCAAGCAAATTGTAGGAGACGATTAATCCAAAAGTGCACTTTTTGCACATTTCGCACGTATGTAATCTTTTTTCTGTTTTTCACTTATTTCTTTCTTCCTTTTCCTCTTCTATTTTTCTATGTTCTTTACTATTTTAATCCTGCTCCTACTTTTTCCTTCTTTTTAATCTAATACCTGCTATCATGAATCTTTCCTTAATTTTCACGTTTTTAGTTAAAGTAATTACCATTTTTTTTATTTTTCTCCTCTTTTCTTATATTAAATTTTAAATATCTATCACTTGATTTTTTTATGTTAATTAATTTAGCCAATGTTTATCTTCAAGCTGTTGTACTATAAAAGACTATTGTTCTTATTTGTACTACCAATAAATTTAATTGAAATTGAGTTGAATTAATTGGGAAATAAGAAGATAACTTACAATTTTTATTTAAAACCGCGATCGAATATACAGTGTTGCCCACAGATGAGTGGTTATACAGATATTCAACTGAGAGCAAACCATTTTGGAAAAAATGTCATCCAATGTCGTGAATGTTAAACTGGGCTTCAAACACCATATTTGTGACAATCAACAGCACCTTTGTGGTCACACTTATTCACAGATAGGAAATTTAAAGGAGGATTTTGGAGCCCTTTTTTTAATTTTTTGCGGATTCAAGGGAACAGAGGTATGCTGAGTTCGCTATCTGGTAAATTACTCATCTGTGGTAGTGACCGATACAAAAAGTACAAATTTTTTACTCAGTACGTAATATACGACTAGCTGTACGTCAGTGCATTCGAGGAAAAAAAATACTTAAGAAGATGGATGTTCCTAAAACTTAGGCGGATAAAAATTGGTACATTTATGGGGTCTACCATCACCCCAACTCAAGTTATATCAAGTCAAAGTGCCTATTTGGGCTACTAGCACCGGAATTACCGGCCTGCTTTCCAGGTCCTGTACCTCCAGGTTGGGAGTAACTTGTCTCTACCATGTTGAAAAATATAGTTATAAGTGATACATTTTGTTGACTTAATTTTATAACGCAAGAAATCTTAAGAACGTCGTGAAATTTTATAATCCAAAAAAAAAAGTAAAAATTAAAAAACTTAATTTCATATGCGCGAATTAATTTATCTTAACCTCGTGAGCGATCTTGATGATGGGTTAGCGACGTCCTTTTTAAATGTGATAAACTTTCCGGCTATGGCATCCGTGTGACCTATTATTGAGGTTAGAGTGAAGAAATCCAGTCTCAAGCCGTTGTTCAAACCTAAAAAGTTTTTATTCGCTGCCCGACCTGTTGCGATCGTCCGACAAATGAGAAGCTTCTAAAAAAAAAAAAATTTCATTCGGAATCGGCATCGTACTGTAGGTCCTTCCAATCGTGTTTCTAATTCTAGACGCATTGGGCGTTTCCAATAAAAAATTAAAATTCATCAAAAACGGCACCTATGATTTTATAATATTTATTTTCCTTTGTGTTCCCTTCCCAACCCCGTAAACCCTTTGTGGACTGTTCCTCAAGTGACCGAGACTCGGACAGAGACAGAGCAAGGAAGGTATGTCTTCATGTAACTCTTAATTACCACATCCTCGACATATAGATAGAGACATCTTTGATGTTTAATTTCATTGTGGACAGCTTACCACAGTGATGACCTGTCAAACTGTAGAAGTTTGGTGGTTCTACCACTGTTGTATTCTGGCCAGAGCTAAGATCGCAGAGTGGTGCCTTGATCGACTTAAGTGCTCTATCACCCATTCCTCGCTAATTCGTCAGGCCTCAAAATAGATTTATGACGTGCTGCGAGCAGAGAGCCTTAAGCTCTTCGCGACAGCGGTGATCTAGCTTGGATTTTGTTTCAATACCAGAAACTGCTTTTATAGCTGCCTGACTGTCAATGATAATGCTGTTGTTGGAAGCTTGATTGAACAGTGTAGCTTCAGTTCTTCCGAGAATATTCCTGCATCGGTTCCACAGTCGATCTTATATCCATCTGTGTTCGAGCGCGGGAAAAAGCAGCAGAGTGGACTGTTAAAGTCCATTTGGGAAGACATATAATCAGAATTGACAATGTTTCCAATGCATTTGCTTAAAATGTGTGCATGACCAAATTTACCAGGGTTCGAAGTGTTAGTTTGGATAATCCTTAAAACACTTTTGATTGCAGATTCCTCCAAGTATAGGTCCAGAGGTGTTAAATTAAAAATTGCCTCCAGTCCAGCAGTTGGCGTAGTGCGCAACGCACTGGCTGCCCCTGTACATGGTAGTCCTTGTATGTTTATCATTGCCTTAAGATTGGTCGCTTTGCTCACAGCTTGCTACCGGACTATGTTGCCATATGTGAATATTGGCCTCACTACTGCCCTATACATCCACTGAATTTTTGGATTTGCTCGCATCTCCTGCCATTCGCATTAGAAATGCATTAGCTGCTTTCTTCACTCTTTCATTGTCATTTAGCTTCCAATTGAGTTTCCTGTCAAGGATCACTACCAGATATATCGCACTCTCAGCCACTCGGGTCAAGAGAAATCACGTAGTCATCCAGCTGACTGCTGGAAGATGATATATATTTTATATGTCTATTGTCTATTCCTAAAGGCATTTGATTTCGGAATTTTTTTTCTACTTAAGCAATGAATGAAACAACGAATCGGTACTAAAATCCGCTGCGTTGAGTTCTACCATATGAATTAATTTCGTTATCGGCTCCAAATTGGAATTAAGATATTTGACCTATACGGCCATAAATAGATACCGCTCCTCTCATACGCATCGGTTGTTTGGTGGAACAGGCTTTCGCGGAAACGTGTTACTACTTCTTTTGCCAAACTCCAAAGAACGGCTAGTCTCGGCTGCACACGGGCCTTCCCTAGCACCCCGGGCTCTGCTCTAGATGCTTTGATGAATCTTTCTCCCCTTGATTTATATATCATGGGGTGTACGCTAAAGACCATCTTTCGCTTAAAGAGAGGTTGATTTTGGTACCATGCGCACTTGAAGAACTTGCTGGAGAATTATCCTCAGAAATCCTTCTGCGAAAAAACTACCACGTCAACTTTCCACAGGTAAAGGAATGAATCTTGTCTGGTACCAGGTCACACTGGCATCCAGGGAAATGAGATCTCGGATGAGCTTGCTAGGCAAGGTTCAGAAGAAGTTTTCTCAGGACCCGAACATTTTCGGGGCTGACATTCTTCATCACTGAAGCTCCTTCTCAATTTATTTTCGAAAGACGGAAAAACTAAGTACATTAATGTAAGGTGTCTGAATGGTAGTACAGTGGACCTGTAGTTGGGTCTGAGCGCTCTATCGGATAGTAGCAACCTCCGACAAAACAAAAAAAACTTCTCCGTTTAAATTTTTGCTATGAAATTCAAAATTAGTTTTGAACACTTTTTTTCGCGCTCAACACAAATTCGCAATAATTTTTGAATCCGGAACTAGTTCTTTTAATAGAGGAATCAAATGTACCAGTATTATGCTTGGCAGCCAGTTTTATTTGGGCATATTTCTCTTTTTTGGAATTTCCCTCAAAATTGCATTTTCGAACTACTTTTTCGCTTTTTCCTCGAAAAGGTTAATTTCCCACGACTTACTAACACTGCTTGCATTGCTGTAGCTTGGTTTAAGTAAACAAAATGGATCTGGTTACGTCCACCAATAAATCCAGCCAAGATGCAGATAGGGACACATGTTATTCCTATAGTTGATGACCTCGGCAGCAGCCATGTCTATACTCACAATCAGAGAGCTAACACCTTCATTGTCGACGGTTTTTACTCTGCTTGTGTGAACGAACCACCCAGGCATTTGTGTCTAGACCAGGATTCTCCTCAATGTCACTCAATGTTGTGCAGCCAGTCCGACATCCGCAGAAACCTGAAAATATTGGAAATTGAAACAGTGTGTCGTTCCTCAAGTGACAGAGAGACTAAGGCTATTACAGAGAAAATTGGGGTGTATTCGAGTGAGTCGTAGTTTTTCAGAAGCTCGTGGCTTGGTTTGTTACTTACTCCTTGAAATGACACATGTGGCTAATATCTTCGAGCTGGAATTAGCCCATCATATTCGGATTTTGTGTCCTCGTAGGTTGTAAAGGGGTAGCTTTATCGATTAAAGTGCCTGTTCTTGGTCTATTCTCATCAGCAAAAGTCACTTCAATCATAGTTATTAAATTAAATCATTATCCGGATACAGAATGTGGGTTTTGTATGAAAGAAATCCATTCATATATCCCTGGTATTTACGTATTTTGCAAAACGAAATACATTCCTCAGCAGGGATAAGGATTTCTGACACTTTCAGTATAATTTTGCTTAGAATACAAACGATTTTTAATGTTTCAGTTCCAGTGACATAAATGGTCAAGGGGTTTATTAAAAGTAAATGTAAAAAATTCTAAAAGCTTCGAGCAATAAAACGATGCATTTCCCATGTGGGCTATAAGACCAATTGTTCTCCTCAAATCCCAATGGCATATATTTCACTTAAGGTCTAATCTACACAAGAAAACACCATTGGATTGACCCAACATACATATGTATGTAACTCAAATCCCTTCTAATGCAGGGGTCAAGATTTATTATAACAAGAAGGGAAAGAACACACTCTTGTAATTGGTCAAGGAATGTGAATGTGGTTAAGTGTTAACTTTGTTTTTTGTCCTTTTCAACACCTGCATTCAGTTGCAGAAGTCCAATTTAGATACCACATGCCTTACGTAATAGTGTAACCAGTACCCACCTACTGGCTGACTTTAACATTGAGTCATTTAGATATGCACACCACACACAGAGAGAGAGAGAGAGATACAGGTGAATACAAAAGTGGTCGGCATACCAAAGATCCAAAGGACTGCATTTTCTCTTCGGGCTAAAATGATATAACCTAAAATGGAAGAAACATTTTTATTACATTTTTTTGTTGTTGTTGTTGTGTTTGCTCATCTTTGGCATCGCATGAGATACTCCTCGAGATATCCAGTAGGGCATGCCATCATTCGACTTCCAGCCCTGGGATGTGAATAGCACGACGAAAACACAAAGCGTTTTAGTGTTCTCCTCTGGTTTATTCGTTTTTTTTTTAAACATGTCTTTGCCTACACCTCTCACACAAAATGCTTAAAGGATATAAATTCCGAAAGCAACTACATACATTCTGTATGAATGCAGGAGGAACATGCAAGGCAAGGCAGAGGCCAAGCACTGGTAATATTGTGAAGGGATGAATAAAAAACGAGAAATAGCATAAATATCTAATGAGTATTGGCGGTGAGAACGGTAAGGGTTGGCGCCCGCATGCGATACATAGTAGTAGCAGGTCGATCACATGGTGCTGCAGACCTACTCTCACTTCGGGGAATTGCCTTGCCACAGGAATTAGTAGAGTGGTATGCGAATGTACACGCGATGGTACTCTACAGTGTGTATGCAATGTGAAAATGCTCTCGCTCGCATTGCCTTTGTCACAATCAAAAGGATATTTAGTGCAGAAGGAATTTACATTCTGAATAAGCAAATGACAGAGTCAAGCCCAGAGTTCGCGGGGCCACCACCCCAAAGAGAACTGAGATTAGTTTGTACGACTCTTGTGTGTGCGAGCAAAAGTTTAAATGAAAGACACAAATTGCTCATTTCCAACCAGCTCGTCAGAGAGTCTTGTAGGATACGGTTTTGGGAAAAATTAAGATCTGGGCTGGGTTTTGTGCCATCATTACGTGTACCTTAAGGCCTGCAACACGAGCACCAAGTCTTTAGGCATATTTAAGGCGTTGAACCATATATCATTTTGTTCATAGATGCTGAAATAATAAGTTTAATGAGCTCTTTGTATGGGAAAAGTTTGCATTGTTTGCGTGTTTCCAGCTTATACCATGTACTTGTACAACTTGTTCCCATGGAACTTTAATACAATAGATAATGATAGAGAAATGAAATCAAGATACGCTTCGAGCAAGGAACAACAAGGATATAAATTTGTACACCTCTTTGTTGTCAGGGGAAACTTTTCAGATAAATGGACTTCTTATGTAGAACATTTACCAATTCATTTCTGTTTTTCTTATTCATTGTCGGATATGAAATGTATTTTTGTGTTTTTCCTTTTGAAAGTTGGCTAGCAGAATGATTACATGGGATGTAATTAGGATAAACGAGGACTAATGAATGAGAATGCTAAAGGTCAACATTCAGTATCATTTATGTTGCCTTTGTTGCAATTCAATCCAACAAGATACGGTTCTCATTTGCCTGGTGAACATTTAAATTCGCCATACTTCGCTGGATCCAGTCCTAGTTATGAGGAAGTAATTGGCATTACCAGTCGATGAAAATCAGTCATCTGAGAACGAATAACTTTTAATGCATGTATTTATAAACACTAAAAAGAAAAGTTTCCTATTCCAATCCCAAGATAATTACGTAGTTAAATTTATTTCATCATTAAAGTGATGACACAGACACTACACTTGTGTGGATGTGGTAATCTTCTAAAGATGCGGTATTCATTCACACCACTTCGTCTTCCCCACGGGACTACCGTTAGGTATTACTTCGCGGGGCTGGCTAACAATTATGCTCTATTCTCCCAGCTGCCTCTTGATCTTCTTCTTAGGGCTTCTGCTCTTCGCAGCGCGTACTGCACACGTACTATAAATGAACAGGTCTCTATCCACTTGTCCTCCGACTGTCTCATGTGACTTATAAAGCTTTCTGGACTCGGCAGATTTACTCTTTCTTCGGTAAAGCATCCGCAGTATAACACTGCATGCACACTGGGCGTCCTATCGTGTCCAAACCTATGGAGGTATTTCCCTGCAGCAGCCGTGCCTAGACAGGAACTGGGTGATGTGATAGTTACAGTTCCCCCATGGTCTCTTTGTCCATGTTTCTATGATAGGAATGAGCTCGTGGGTCCACCTGCCTTTTGCGGAGCGGTCCCACCTCTATTGCCACAGAATTGCGGATGTTGCTCTTTCTTCTTCCTTAATTCTCTTTGCCTCTTGCCGGTTACGGGATCGCCTAAGATACACCCTCTTCATCTCATCCGCGAGGATTTCTATTGGGATCATACCAGCTAAAACGCAAGCTGCATCATCGGAGATAGTACGGAAACCCATGATCACTCTGATTGCACAGAGCCTGTTAGCTGATGATAACTCTTTCCTTCACTGACTTTTCGCCAGTGCTCCCGCCCGTATTGGACCCGCGTATAAAAGTACCCAGCTGACCACTCTGGACAGCAGTATCCTTCCGGTGTATCCGGGTCCACCGATGTTCGGTAGCATACGAGAGAGTGCCGCCTGCATCAGCGATGCTTCCTTCCTAGAGAACTCGACGTGAGTTTTGAAGCGTAGCCGATTGTCGATCACGACTCCAAGGTACCTTAAGGATTCTTTGGACCTAAATGTCTCGTTTCCGGCGCGGAAGTCAGCGTATTCTACCGCCTTGCGGCTGGTTATTAGGACAGCTTTAGTCTTATGTGCAGCTAGTACCAGGCCCGTAGACTCCAGCATTCCTTTATCCTCAAAACTTCCTCGTCCGTTACAGTCTCCACCTCATGTGTGCACAGGTGTCGGTGTACGGACATGTGTGCTTCGGAGTCAGACTCAGAGCGAGTAAAATTAAATGTCTTTGATTTTTGGTGTCGGTGTCTCGATAAGTGTGGCGTGTGTGGTGGAATACCACAAGTGCGCACAAGTGTAGTGTCTGTGGGCCACTTTAAACTGTGCGAAAAAACAGTTTAAATAGTGAATTCCAGACTATTTGTCCCCAATTTTTTTTTTCGAGAGTAGGGTGAAAATCTTCCTACACTATGAAGACCGAGAATCTTACTCAGTAAAAAAAACTCCCTTTTTAACTTTCTCGTATACATTAGTATACTAAAGAGAAAGTTATTGCGATCGTGCGGAAATTTCGAACTCAAACTGAGTATGAGGGATGATATAACGACTATAGAGAAGTCCAAAAAAGTGGGTCCGCCAATGCCGTCCGTCGGTCTGTCTGTCTGTCTGTCCGGGCTCCGTATGGCGAAACGGTTCGACGAATTTGCTTCAAAGTTCGTATATAAGGTTCTTTGGGTCACATCTCGGGGCAGCTTTTTACTTTTTCCTTTATCTTTTGAAATAACGGTACCTGCCATACAAAATAATTTATCACTATTTTTCTCGAAAGTGGTTCAAAGGATTTCGGTGTTTTTTTTGTAATAAGGATGTTTAGGATGGGGTCAAAAATTGTGCATACTCAGATGATTTCGATTCATTTTGCGACTCAAAAACGCATCTCATGTACCTAGCGGCTTTGCAAGTTGCAAGTGCCATCTATCAGAAAAAACAATGGCGAATGGTCGAAAGGAGACAAGGAAAAGGCCGAAATATTCACGGAACACCTTGAAACTACGTTTAAGCTCCTGGATATGCTCTTATTACGGGTTAGGTTCTTAAAGAAAAGCACTAATTAAGATTGTTTATCTCATAAACGCTTCGATAAGGCTTTTGTACATCCTCTGACAAAGAAAGATAGCTATCACAGTAAAACCTCTAGGTTTCTTGCTGCTTCTGTTCCTATACTTGCAAATGCACAGCTTACTGTGTGCTCTTCCAATAATATCAATATCGTCGGCATATACAAGTAATTCAATAGACTTTTCAAAGATCGTGCATCGTGGGTTGGCTTGTTAGTTTTGCACAATTCTTTCAAGTATGATGTTAAAGAAGTCACATGACAGCGCGTCACATTCCCTGACTTACTCGTGACAACATTAAGAACTGCTCCTGAACCACCTTTGTATCATCTTCCAATGAGTTACGATGCACAACAGCAGCCGTGTAATCAGCATATACGAAAGTTTCAACTTTTCTTAAGCTTTAAGCATTTCGTTTGCGTACAAAATAAAAAAGTTTAGGGACAAGCCTTGATCCATAGGGTACTCCATATTGCACTTTATGAACAACAGTACAGCAATTCTTAATGTTTAAATAAATCCGCAAGATAGATAATTTACCAATATGCCAGCCTTTCGCTAGTTCCTATTCTGTATAAAGCGTTGATGACAGTAATGGGAACGAGCATATCAAATGACTTACTAAAATCGAAAAACAGGACGACGATACGTTGTCACATGTTGAGGGTGGTATTAATTACATCCACAAAGTCGGCAAGTAGCATGTTTGTTCCTTTCCCCTTTTGGAATCCGTACTGGCTGTTGCAGATCAATATATGAAATTTTACAAAGTTCCAAATACGATCGGAAATAATGTGCTTCATATGATTTCATTTCGATGGCTGGCAAAATTGCAATTGGACTGCAGTTTGTGGATTGGCTTTTAACTATTCCCTTATTGGTCGTAGGCAGTGACGTGCGGCACCAAAATTTCTAGCGTAGACATAATGATTTTCTTTAAGTAGAATAAAAGTGGAAAATTATGGTCTCTCACTAGTGACGTGCCGTGGAACTTTTAGTAGGATGCTCACTTAATTGTTTTCTCAGCACATGTACCTACTATCAGTTTTTTCGAGGAACATTTTTCTTTTATACGTACATATATACATCTTAATATATTTATCTATTAAGTTTTTTGGTCTTACGTCTTGCATTTGGGATAGTGCAATTCAGTGTTAAAGCCACTGCATTTAGACGAGCTGTTTTTAAGAAAACTATTGCCTAATAAAATATGGTGTTTGATTTGAAACTCAGTTTGACATTAATGATTTCTACATGACATTTTTCCAAAATGGATTCCTTGGCGCAGTAATGTAATTGTGTGCGTGAGGTGGCTGAAATTTGATTTGTATGCAAATACATATACAGACACAGTTCTACGCCTTTTTGAAGCAAATAAAAAAGGGAGGGCGAGATCTGTATAATTACTCATCGGTCCTAATTGGTAATACCAAGGAATATAGAAATACCAAGCAGATGCATCTCATATAAATGTTTCTACTGACATTTTTTGTATGGCGGGTTCCAACATTGAAACCCGCTCTCACAGCTTTTGCTTTGCTTTATCGAATTTCATTAACCTGCCCAACGAGCAACGAGATACAATCCAAACCAAAATGAATATACTGTACAACCTGTTTTGAGAGAGCCTTCTCTCCATTATTTTTATTTTGCTATTTTGTGTTCAATTGAGTTTTCAAAGGCAGATAATATTTACTTCTTGGTATTGCTATATTCTTATATATAAAGGGTGTTTTCTTTAGAGGTTGATTTTACGAATAGAGATAAAACTGACATTTTGTGGTCAAATCCGGCAACTCTAATGTCGGTTATGCTCAGTTTGGTTTGCCATTTCATCATGAACAGGCTGACGAATGAACAACGTTTGCAAATCATGCAAATTTATTTCGAAAATAATGGTTCAGTTCGCGAAATTTACCGCAAGCTCCGTTCATTTTATGGTCAACATAATCGTCCATCAGAGCAAATAATTTGGTTAACCATGGATCGTTTTATTTATGTTTATTTTATGTGATAATACGCAACCGCAGATACGTCGAACAGTGCGCACCGAAGAAACAATTGCCGCTGTAGAGCAAAGTGTTGAAGAGGACCCGAATGAATCGATTCGCCACCGTGCACAGCAATTGGAGCTTTGTCCATCAACTTTATGGAAGATTTTGCGCAAAAATCTCTTCTTACGACCTTACAACATCCAGCTTGTGCAAGAAGCGTCGTGATTTTGGTGTATGGGCCGAAAATGAGATAGATATCCATGCTGATTTTCATCGAAAAATTTTGTTCTGTGATGAGGCACATTTTGAGTTGAATGGCTACGTCAACAAGCAAAATTGCCGCATTTGGAGTGAAGAGAATCCATATGAGTCCCTTGAAACCCCATTAAATCCACAAAACCTGACTGTTTGGTGTGCTCTATGGGCTGGTGGAGTCATTGGGCCATACTTCTTCCGAAATGATGCTGGAGAGTCAGTTACCGTTAATGGAGACCGGGATAGAGCCATGATAACCAACTATTTAGTATTGGACGAATTGGAAGGCATGACGGCGAATGGCCAACAAGGCGGCGCTACATACCACACAGCGCACGTCACAATCGATTTATTGAAGGAAACATTCGATGAGCGCATAATTTCGCGGAATGTACCTGTCAATTGGCCACTAAGATCGTGGATTTGACACCATTGGATTATTTTCTTTGGGGATATGTGAAGTCGCTCGCCTACGCCAACAAACCAGAAACGTTAGGGGACTTGGAAGCCAACATTCGTGGCGTTATTGCCGACATTCAGCCCCAAATGCTTGAAAAAATGGTGAAAATTGCACCTCTCGACTTGCCTTTATTCGAACCAGCCGCGGCGGCCACATGCCCGATTGGCATAAAATTATCCTTCCAATAAAGCTTTATAATACGTTTGAAATTTTTATTGAAAATTAAATTTTTGGTTGCGGTCCGGTCGGTGTTGTGGTGGTGCGCTTCACGAATTCGAACTGCCGTATAAGAGAATGAGTATTGCGATTATATTTTGGACAATATTTTGTATGCCGATTTTCTTATTCTTGGTGCGCTAAAGTGGGGCTAATATCCTAGGGTGACCTGTTAGATATTATAAATTTATTGTTTACACATTAAAACTACAAAAAAATTATAGGAAGTGTGGATACCACCTGCCCCCTTCGAATGAACGTCACTGGGTCGTCAGATGTTAAAAAGGAAATATAAAATTCCACAACTGCATCATGTTTATTGCAATATAGCATAATGTCCCTTTTCTTTGGGTTGAGAGGTGGAAACCTTGCATAGGCACCAATAGTTCGACGTCCGTTGGTAGTGCCGTATTCTGAGCGGCTAAAACCACCTCCCTGCCCGAACGCGCCGATTTGTTTTCCCGGCAGCCGCCGCGCCATAAGGAATTACTTCGCAGGGGTCGGTATTGAGACTTATTTTACTCTATTCATGAAACTATTAGCTTTCCGTTTGCGTTCTAAGCGTCTAAGATCGCTGAGTATACGCACCGCCGCGGTACTCACAATGGTCCAGTTATCGTCGTTCTGAAGAATGCAGCTAACGATATTATCCGGAGTTGGCCGCTCTCCGAATTGGTTCGGTGGGGCGAATCTTTCGACTTCATATCGTGGGCAATGGAACAACACGTGTTCCGCATTTTCAGAGACGGTATCGCGATGTGTACAGTTTGGGTTGATTTCATGTCCGCGTTTAAAGAGTTCAGAACTGTATCAGATAGAAGTTTATTTCGCCATGCTTCCGTTTAATCCATACATCGATCACTGGTATGAGCCTGTGGGTCCATCTTCCCTTAATCGATTCCCTCCATTGTTGTTGCCAGGTTTCTATACTACGTTTCCGTTCGTAGTTTCTTTTATCGTTATCTGCTGGCCATTACGGACTCGCTCGCTTTTTAACCTAACCATTTCTTTCTGATTTTTAAAGCTTAGACGAGCGTCAATAATTACTCCAAGGTACTTTATATAAGGTTGGAAAACTACTTCGTGCTCTCCTACTCTAAGCGTAATCGTTTCTCGAATTTTCCTACTTGTAATAAGTACTGCTTCCGTCTTTTGGTCGGCGAGTAGCAAACCAGCTTCAGCTAACCATGTTCGTACAGTTGCAACTGTTTCATTGCAGTGCAGTTCTACCTTTTCTATAGTTTTTGTCACAACCACCACGACGATGTTGTCTGCAAAGCCGATAATTGAAGATTCTCTTGGAATCGCTAGGCGCAGAATTTCGTCATACATAACATTCTACATCAAGGGTCCGAAAACCGATCCTTGTGGCATACTGCGAGTAACTTCATACTCTTTTATTCCCTCGTCAGAGTCGTAGAGAAAGACTCTTTTCGAAAAGTAACTCTTCGTAAACTTATGAAGATTTCACTGGTGTATTATAGGGTGTAGGTACCTATGTCTTCAAAAAGAGCTTTCAAATAGACAACACCCTGCATACATAAGTCAACAGTAAGGTCAATCAATCGTTCACTCAATGGAAATTACTAAGGTGAAAAAGAAGAAATTTTAACACAATTCTCCAAAGCTATCCATTTGCAGCTAATTGAACATGCAATCCAATCAAGGTGACAAGATTTCTTAATTTCTTGTCTACGTAACTCCTCTGAGCGTAGGAGAGTGCTCTCTCACTCAGCAGATTCACATTCAATTTGCCCGAATCAACGTAGGAACATTTCATTTGGTATTCTCTTTTCTTTTTATGCCATCCATTCGAAGACCATGAAAACTGTAAATTGAATTTCAATTTCACCATAGCATTCGATACAAACATACAGCGGTACGGTATGCAGCAGCTTGCCATTTTTCGAAGGCACTGTTGTAGCATTTCTGGCGGCTAAATAATTGACGACTATGCTTTTCGAGCTACTTTTGGTTTGCAGTTGGATGGAATTGAATTGCGAAAACGTTTGGATATTTCATTAGGTATCCTTCCTTCGGTAAGTGGAGCATTTCTTCGAGTAATTTACATCGAAATAAGATTTCTCTTCTTTTTTTGCACATGCAGTGAGCTCCAAATTATTGCATCTACACCTTGCAGTGGTTCATCGTCGTCATTGTCGGCGGTAGGTTGAAAGAATTTTTTGAAATCTTATTTCACTTAGATTTCTTGGTGGTATGGTTTTGCTTATAAATATATCCCTCTGTATGTTGATTCATAGCTAAAGTTCTGTTTCTGCAGAGCAAGATTATGAAATATTTATATATTCCTTTGGTGTTTTCGTGGTTATAGCGGTACATACCTCACTTTGGTGGAAGCGATTTGACGTTGGTGCAGTTGCGAAAACAAAACTCGATATTGAAAAATTCACTTAAGATTGCATAGAATAAATATTTGATGGGCCAGTACCTTCAGTAGTGCTGGGAAGTGGCACTTCGTTAAACAGTCCTGATATTGGGCATCAAAAATATTGCGCTATTCGAAAGCTGAGTTATAGGTGAATCAAAGATACATTTTATGTGAATAATTAAACCGAAAACATTTAATATTCCAAATTCGGTTTCTGCGTAATGCGAAACTTTCTCGATAGATGAGTTTTTGAATGAAATACAAATTCGTTAATCCCGCGTAAAAGACCATAAGACCATATTATTATTATTATTATTATTATTACATAAAAATGTAATAAATTCAAAAATTTGGTTAACGACTTTATTACATGGTATCTAAATAAGTAATTACTCCACAAAAATCGCTTGTAAGACAGCTTCACATTCTGTGGAGTAATTTTCCTGCACCGAGCCTGGATTCCGTGGTGGCCAGTCAGAACGCCTAATGGGCACTGATAGTGATAGCATGTGGTGCATTGATATAAGTCCTGAACTCGTTTTTCGGAAGAATAAATATATTTTTTGATAAGTTTAGATAGGCTATAGCCAGTCAAATAAGTTTTTGGCTCCATTTTTAACTGGAAATAAGACCTCATGAGTTTTGTTCTCTTATTTCAATGTTTTTTAAAATCCTTATCGTTTTGCGATGGTAGTAGAATATGCAACCCCCTGCAACCCCCTGCTTGGTTTCACTGTCGTCGAGACACATCAGCTCTCTATCGACTTTAAAGCTGCTTCTGATCGTTAGGAGCTATTCGTGGCGATGGCCGAACTCTGGATCACGGCGCGATATTGATATCATCGGACGCTCCCAATGTGCTGTAGTAGAGGCTTTCACTGCTATTGAAGAACATGCCACGTTAGTTGGTCTTGAAGAAAATGAGGACAATATTAAATGCACACTTCAAACACATCAACAAACAAACAATCATCTGTCCACCGACGATGGCAAAATGTCACTATTGATAGCAGCTGCTTCGAGGTAGTTAAGGTGTAGATATGTACTCCACGAATGACATCAGGGTACAAATCCGACGAAGAATTACACTAGGAAACAACTTCGATTAGGCAAAGCAAATGGGTTTAAAAATCCTGACTCGAAGGACAAAGTGTGTGCTCTACAAACTTCAAAACTCAGGAAAGAAGAGTTAATACTTGGCTCATTCGAAAGAAATATTCTTTCGTGGATTGGTCCTGTGTGCGAGGAGGGCGAATGGTGGAGAAGATATAACCGCAAACTCTATGAGCTGTACCATGACTATATTATGCTCCGCCACATCGGGCGAATGGACGATAATGCTGAAGTTAAGAGGATCTTCGAATCCCAGCCCCTAGGTTCGAGACGAAAAGAAAGACTGAACTTTAAAAACCAAGCTAGGCGCGGATGATTTGGACAGGCAGGGACTCTTCACGGTCGGCAGTTCGTTAAGTAAGTAATTCGCTAAGCCTGATACCCAAAAAGAAAGCCGATATGATCAGTCTAATACTGCGCGTAAAGAGCAGAAGTTTTGGGCGAAGTTTGCGAAGTTTGCAGTCGAGCATCATGCAACTTAACAGTGAAAACAGTACGCAGCGCCGCCTTGCGCGTATCCCGGCTTACATATCGGTGGTAATACGCATCTGCGACCAACGCGTTCTGCTTGCCAATGCTTGTCGGATCCATTGTGAAAGTCAACCTTAATAGTGTGTGAAAAAGCCCAGCGCTTGCTCTTTCTCGGCGAACGCATTATCGGTCCGAGCGAACAAGATTTTAGAGCGACGTCTCATTGGATTCCCATGATGCATTTTGAAAGAGGTTGACCCATTAGAGTCACTTTTCTCAACTTCCATGCATTTTGGCGATATAGAGTACTTAAATGAATTTAAGACGACCCCGCTTTTAGTAACACCACCCATCTGATCGACATTAATCCATTTTACCCTAAATATTAAGGAAAAAAATATTTCTTGTTGTTGTAGATAGACGGTTGTATTGGCAACTTTCTGACTCTAATGAGATACAAATCCAAAAATAAATGGAAAAAATAAATGATTACGTCTACTAATTGCTGCACCGGACGACAGAAATAACGAAAAATAAAAACCAAATGAAAATATCTGTTCATCCTTTCGCTGCTCAAATGCATTACTATCATTTGGTTTCACGAAAAACCCCCTTGGGGCAAAATCTCTCGATTCACATTGCATTTTTTCGTTCGACACGACAACTGAACTGAACGTGTACAAACGGAACAAAAACAACATTGCTACAACCAGCAGCTGCCAATGCAATTTTCATTGCACAATTTATTTAACTCCTTTCATGTCGAAAAATATGTACACACTCACATACAGTAAGACGCAGCGAACAAGAGCAACGGTTCATTAAGGCAAAATATGTAACTCCTTTTGCCGGAAGTGATTTTTTCTCAAACAGTAAAAGCTTGTGAGCAAGATCGGAAAATGAAATGAGAGAGGTTTCGAAACATGAACTCAATTAAATTGCAAGAGCAGTCAGGGAAACAAGGATATACATTTCTTTTTGGTATTGCTACAGAATCGATGTGATTTAAGCGTTGTGATTTTTTCCTATTTGCAGTGCTGAAATGAAGTGAGAGGAACATTTTCCATTTGAGGGAGATATGAATGATTGTTTTCGAATAGGAATCGATAAAGGCTTTGCTGAATTCTGAAAAGTAGTTAAAATGCTTGTTATCGAGATCTCTGGTATGTGAATAGAAAAGTAGATTGAGAATGTGCAGGGTTGTATCTACGTCGACCATTTAATTACGAGGGGCAGGCTCAATAGGTACTTGTCTATGGGCTGTGAAATTTTGTTGATAATTTGAAGTGGAATCGATGACTTGTAAAATATTCACTGTTTCAGAATTCGGTAAGCAAAAAATATTTAGCGGATTAGTCGGTAAGCACAGCAACACAAGAAGCAGACAACGGCTTCTGGCCTTATTTATCCTTAGTTTTCAAGAGGAGAATCAAACGTCGAATTGGACCACTTTATTGTTGCAGCTAGATTCTGAGCTCGACTGTCTAACGACAAAAGCTGCGAAGCACATAGAAAAAGAAATTAAATGTTGGACGCCTCAGTACTATAGGAGTTACCAGAGTCGGCGGAGAGCAGAGCGAGGAACTCTCCGCTGGGCATTCTCCATCCACGAATGCGAACACTACGTGAAACTGATATAGCAATGGCCACCACTTACCACGTTTTATAGGTGACCTCCGCAGCGCAGAAGAATGGCCTGATTTCCCTGCTGAATGAGTATCGAGCCAGGAGAAGGGAGGAGAAGAAAACCCTGCGTAGAAAGAAAAGGGCAGTCTCCCAGCTCAAGGAATGCAAAGAGTCTCGCGATCAAAACCATATCCAGATGTTTTACAAGAAACTGCCGGCTGGCATCAGACCCCGAACGCAGTCTCGGCAAAATTATAGTGGAAACCCATTCACCCAAGCAGAAGGAATTGTAAAGGTAATTAACCTGCCGAGAAAGTGGAAGAGCAAGAAGAAGAGAATACGTGTCCATTCAAAGGAAAATAAATTCCACCTCCCAGTTTTAAAGACGTGGTTACGGCTGTAGAGAAACCTGCTAGCGTTCATGCAAAACTCGTTATACATGGTGGTCATATTTGTAGGTTGCATGCACTAAATCATCAACCAAGTATGGAGGGAAGAAACCATGCCTGGACTATCAGCTTCATACGGCCAAAAATAAAGGCGATCATATGTCCTGCAAAAACTATAGAGGCATGTCCTACTTAATGTCGCATATAAGATCCTATCAAACTGAATTTGCGTTCTGCAATACTCGGCACGTATCAGTGTGGTTTCCAGCCTGGCAACATTTTTCTTACCGGTTCGGGTGGCCCGCTAAGCGGGATTACACGATTTCAACTCTCTCCCTGCAGGCGGCAAGTTTCGCTCACGAAACTTCGTTGCCCCAGGCGCCTACAACAACATTACTTTGGTTGCACCTAACGCTGAATGTATGAAGAGAGATGTATAGATGCATACGGAGTTTAATTTCACTCTTTGCTTATCGAACCAAAAAAAATGATGTATCGGCATCTGCTAAAGTTGTTGGGAGGGGACGTACTGGAGTAGCTTTTCCAATATACACGCCCGGGAACGTATGGGATGGAAGCTTGCTGTGCGGTCGTATTTCGTTTTAAATAAGCACCCCACTACGCACAAACGCAGCGTTTAATTTTGATTAATTTTTTCTCTTAAAATGTAAGAAACTTTATACTACTGTGCCATAGTTATTTCTCTGTATTGACATTTCTCTTGGGCGCATACCTCTCTTTGAATGGAATCACAAAGCCCTAAATAACAGAGCAAATATTTTTCGTTTGACTGAACTCCTACTTATGGGTTAAGTCTAGCTTCAAGAATCAACCGGCACTATTTGCCGCTCAAAATGAATAAAAGAAAAGCCTATTTGCATTTATTCATTCATGAGCGGAGCAAGTGCCACTCACTTGTTCCATTGCTGCAGCTAAAAATAAAAAATTAAAATAAAAAAAAAAAACCCCATCCAGGCGAGTAAAAGAAAATTTCTCAATTCACTGAGGCAGAGAAAGAAATGCGATTTCCACATGCAATAGACCTTTTATTCCCAGCAGTGGCCCAGTGTAAAATATGTATTAATTCCTGCATTCCGCCTGGTTGCACTTTAATGTCAGTCAACCCTGCTCGGATGACTGTTGTGCCTGCTTACTCTCTGGCTCTGCGGCACGACTGGACGGCTCTGTTATTTGCCATTTTTACTTTCATTGTCCCGCTGGCGCTGCAAAGAATTATAAACGAGCCACCACCACCATCACCACCACCGGGTTAAGTATACCGAAATGGAAGAAAATGTCCTTTTGCTTTTCTCATCCTCATCGTTGTCCTGAATAAATACTTAATCAACATTTTAGTTGGGTTAAAACCAAAAAAAAAAAAAAGAGAGAACGAAAAAAACAGAAAACAGAAAAGGAGCAAACAAATTGCTTCGGAAAATGACAAAAATCAGTCGTACTGTGTGACACAGATGCGGTTGCACACGGAAATGACAAAATGGATTTTATCCTGCAGCGTGAGCTGTACTCACATGGGAAATGTGGCTTCTGGCTATCGTTTTGCCACTGTGCCATATAGGTGAGATGCGCCACGTCGAATTAATTCATCGGTGGTGTGTGTGTATGTATGTCAGTCCCGAGCTATCATTTAATATGTAAAAAAGAGAATAATTGAATGCAACATGAGCATCAGCAGTAGCCGAGATGCCATCCAGGACAACGACTGAAATTGAAACTGGAACTGGACATGGACCCGTACAATGTACAATGCTACTCGTGTATGCAAATTTGAAAAATTCTTAGCCAGCACATCGATATCACCTGGTATCGTTCTTGCGGTTCTGCTATTCGGGACTTTGATGTGACAGCGCATAAAACTGGGATAGTCCGTTATGCAGTCCCATTCTGAGTACTTTTGCGTTTTGGATGCATTTCAGGGATTTTAAGGATTTTCTATGTCGATGGCATTGGCGATAATGGAAGTGGCGGCCTTTTGAACGCTTCACGAGCTGTAGATTTTGATGCGCTTAGTTTTGGGAGAGGCTTTACCTTGAGGGATTTAGCGAGTAGATACTATTGCAAAGTGGTTTTGAATGAATGTATGATTTTGGGCAAATAATCAGGTTTGATGGACATGCTTTGCGAATGGCTACGGCATCAATGAAATCGTTTTTGGTAGCAATTTCAACTGATATTAGCGATAGTTAATCTTCACTTAAACATGATTTAGATGAAGCTGTTTGATGACAAGTGCATAGGTGCAGTGGCTTGTGCGCTAGATTGATATAAGTTAGAGGTCTCAGATTGCAATCCACATCAATAAGATCGATTAATCGCCCTTTCATTTTGCAGAAGTCTGGAAAAACATCCAAGAGTTAGAACTGTCGTGAGAAGCTCTATAAATTTGAACGTTTGAATCGGCGTGAAATTGTTGGTTCCTTCCATTTGTGTCAAAGATATATCTCTGCAGACACAATGGTTAGAATATAGGCTAAAATATATTTTGGGTAAATCAACAGTAAGACTAAGACTCTCGCACGACGTTGACTTCCTAATCACGTTAAAGAAACATTTGCTACGACATTGCAATTGTCTCGGATAAAGAGATAAGGACACTATTTCGATAAGCCTGTAAATCGAAAAAAGAACAACGACTTTTGGATCTGCAAGTGGAATGCTCGAGCTTTGAACCGGCCGCGTACAGGCGAACAATTATAGAAATCCCTAAACTTCTAAAAGGCAGACATCACCGCCATCTAGAGTACGCGATTAATACATATGAAATAGAGAAATATGGAAAAAACCTACGAGGTAGGTAGGAGAGCATTATCTTTTTGGATGCAAAAATAATGGTTAATTTGCCAACATCAGCATGATATGCACTCACGATCCAACAGAGAAAAATAAGTAAGAAAATTTCCGCCAGCACATCGACAAATTGATATTAGATATTTGATATTCGAAATTCTTAGGGAGACACTTCTTCGAAGCATTGGAGCAAATAGACGGTACAAAATTCAAAGACCTTCTTGGCTTTTGCAGGGTAATTGGATGCCTTAAAAGGGAAAGTGTTTAGGTTTTTTGCTAAGTAAAAATCCAAACGGTTCCCCAGGGTTGTGTTGATTGGTGACTCTTTCATCACGACCCTGTCTTACACCTAACCCAACATCGACATCGACTGTGCTAAGTATGAAGTTGTGATCGTCCTTGGCACGTTTAAAGACATAATAGGAAAGGAGGATATTTATGGTAGCACAATCGGAAAGCATAACCTACTCAACATCACGCCCCAAAACATTCTTAGACTAATCGGTTTCCCGATCTCAATATTGATATATATGACGATCACAATATCATCAAACCGTCAAAACAAAATGTGCAGCATTTTAAATATATGAACATTCCGAGTGGCCAATATAGACTCTAAGTACTATATGACTGCGGATATCTCAGATGCCATAACTCCGGGGAAATACTATGACGAAATTTACCGCTAAGCTATTGCAATCACAACAAGCCGCCAGAACTTTTACTGATTCCTCAAGCTCCCGAGAAGTCCTTTTGCATCCAGCATCAAGTGCTGAAGACTAGAGACTTAGAAGCTGTCGCAACTGATGTGCTTGGTTTCACCATCACCACCACCAACACCACGAAAAGACTGGTTAGTGCTGGCAAGCGCAAACGGGGAAAAAACATGCCGACATAAAAAAAAACCGACAGCGACTCGTGAGATCAACCAGCAAAATTGGAGGGAACAGCAGCGATCATACAAAATTCAACAAAATCAACGACATCTTTGGTAGTTAACCAATTCTAGTCCCCATAACTTTGGAATATTCTCCGAAGAAACATTGTCGGTAAGACAAAGTTATATATAGAGACGGAGCAAACATGAACTAAGACGACGAAGAGGGGTCGGGCAAATTGCCCAATGGTGGCCATTTCGGGACTCTGTAGCTGTACGAATGCTTCATCTTTCGCCCGAAACACTATCATCCTTCAATCCAAATAACGGCATAAAGTTCCATTTTATCATTGTCAATCTCTAAAGAAAGTATCTTGAACAAAGATTGCAACGCCACCTAGAAGGCCAAGATTTGCGTTTTCTCAAGATTTTCAGGCACTCCAGTTATGGTGCATCAGGATCAGATCGACTGTCTAAGCTGCCAAAGGGGCTGGCTGGCTTAGGCGGCAGATACAACGATGGGCCAATCTGCTTCACCTATATCGACTGATAAGAGACTTAGGGTGATAAAAAAAAATAAAGTGCACGACTGCGTCATACGAAACTTTCTCTGTACCAGAGATGCGTTTTTGAATCGCAAAATGAATCGAAAATGAATGCTGACAAATTTATTTATATCACTTTTTAGGTTTTGATTATTAGATTTTCTCAAAAAGGATGGATACCTTCGATTTTGATGTAATTTAGCAAATTGGACACATTTTAACAAAATTGTTCAAATTATAAAAAAATTATCAAAATCTTTAGAGCCGTTTTTGAGAAAACGAATTTAATTTAAATTTAAGAAAATCGTTATATGAAAAAGAAATTAAAAAAAAAAAATATTTAAAAATGCTGCATACGCAAGTTTGTTAGACTTAATAGTATAAAAAAATTAGTAAAGTTGTTTAAAGTTCCTTTTGTTAGTTTTCGAGATATTTGTGGTTTTATAAATAACCGTTACTCTATTTTTTAGCAAAACTGAGTATGCAGTATTTTTGGCCCTATCCCAAGTATCCTTAGTACAAAAGAAGACCGAAATCAACAATAGAACAATCTTCGAGAAAGTTAGTGATAAGTGATTTCCACCAAAAAAAATTGTATAGCAGGTACCGTTATTTCAAACGATAAAGCAAAAACTAAAAAGATGCCCCGAGATGTAACCTCAAAAACTTTATATACGAACTTTAAAGCAAATCCGTCGAACCGTTTCGCCATACGGCGCCCGGAGAGACAGACAGACCGACGGATGGCATTGGGGGACCCACTTTTTTTAGACTTCTCTATAGTCGTAATATAATCCCTCATACTCAGTTTGAGTTCGAAATTTCAACCATTACACGCAACATACAAACTCGCCGAATATTAAAATAAACTGGCATATCGTCGGCATCATGAGCAAACCTTGTAACTCACATACATATATACAATTTTACAGGAGGAACGAAAATATCTTTCAGAGGACGATAAGTGCAGTGGAGTTACTCGTGAAAAATATATTTTAACCGTTTTGAGGGCGCTCATGGACATTATGGTATTGATGGTATTGGAAAATCACTTTCAACAAAAGTGGAGTTACAAGGTTTGTTCATGAAGCCGACAACATATCTTAACTCCAAATTCGCTAAATATGAACACTTTAATCTGAAATTATACTTGAATGGAAAAGAATGCGACACTTATTTCAGTATATTTTGATTTCATCCCAATTGTCTATTAACGGGGCAACCCTTTATGGGATATACAGGGGAAAATTATTTTTATGTTGGATTAATTCGCACGTTTGCCTAAAACGAAAAATTGTTTTCAATAATCGTTTGTAACATTTTTTCTTTTTCCGAAAAATGCATTTGAAATTTAAAATCGAAATCACGAATTTTAAGACCTACGGCCTGGGTGGGAGTGAAAGTTGACCCCTATTTTATACCATTTTTATTTCGTTGAAAACCCAGGATTATAGTCCTATTAGACTTTTCTGTTTTTGTTTGGACACCATGATGTCCATGGTGATGAAGGATTATACTTAGCTATACTCTGTCCAACATAAATTGACAGTACAGGGAAGTTAGGGATCTTTGTTTGCAATTCGCACTCTTTTATTTTCCGCAAGGTGCTATTCTAACCAGAGCTCTAACAGGGTTTCCGTAAAAAGCATTATTAGCAAAATTAGCAAACTTCTGAAAGAATCTTATCTAGGGTTACCGTTAAGTTTTTTATACTTTTTATTAGAAAATACACGACTTAAACAATACAAAGTAAACAAAATATAAAAATACACGTGACATCAAAGAACGGTCCGTGCACCACGAAAACCTATGCAAATAAACGGCCTACAATTTTGTAACTGCATTTGAAAGAATTTTCCACACCTTAAAGAAATACAAAGAACAAAAGAAGATCTCCACGATTACTCTTATCAGTCAGAACTTTTTTCAAAGCTCTAAAACCACAAGATCCTCAATAGAAAGCCAAGGAAAAAAATCCGAATGAGTTAGCAAACGAACACTGGTAACTCTGAATGCGTTGGATACTTTTCCTGTGCTCCTTTGGCGTTGTCATAATCGATGACTTAACTTTACCCATTATAAAATCCAATATATCAAATCTTTAACCAGTTGTTTACCATGTGGCAGCATCTTGTTGGAGCCACATATCACTTAAGTTAAGTCCATGGAGTTTTGTAAAAAAATTAAGCCAAAATCATACCAATCCAATGAATCCTTGATAGGAAAAAATATGAAAACTAGGTACCTACTGCGTCTAATTCCATATAAAATAAATCCTGGAAATATTAATAAATTTATTAACGAAATCTAAGCATCGCAAACAGAATCAAGGTTCAAATGTAACCGAACATCGCTTTAATTGTTTCCACATCATAGTCACAATTTACCTTAGCCTTCCATCCGCATCATATCCCGAAAGCACCGTCCGGTCCAAATTTAAATACATTAAACTTTTAATAATGGCGATTCCATTCACACAAAGTTGCCATTGACTACATTCTGTTCTCCCCCACCGAACGCCTTGAGATAAAACATTTTACTCTCTGGCAGTAGTAGGCATTATCCTTTTATTATTTTCCTTGCCATTGAGGTTCATTCTAAATACATATAACCACTGTTATCTCATGTAATCCTTCGCCGTAGTCAAGTTTCATAGATGGTGTGTTTTTTTTATAGATATATATATCTTTTCTCTCTTCTTCAACAAAGCCCAATGACCCTGCCCTATTGAATGGAATTAACAATAGGTTTCATTTCGGTATAACATTAAGAACAGGCAGTCCTAGATGGCCCACCTACTCACGAAGATCCTCGCAACGACGACGCAACCATAGATTTCAATAGACGGCCGCACTTAAATTATTCCACTGGAAATATTCTAGAACGCCCATTACCATGCACATCCCTCTATGCACCACCTACAACTATCGACCTCTAGAGATAGATTCGGCTTGATACATGAAACTACTTGCTGCTGCAGCTGTATCATGCATCCCGTGACTGTGTATACTTGTGTAGTTTGACTGTAGCCCTATAAAAACAGACTTCAGACTTCAGACTATCGTCTGTGTTCCCACGTCCCTGGGCATGGTTCGCTTCTATATACCCTCGATGGGTGCATTATGCTGCATTGCAGATTGTATCAGTGTGATGGCGCATAGTGATGAGTATGGGGAAAGCAATCGCTTCTACGTATGTATGGCTGTCTGCGGTTCGGATCGTTATGTTTACGTACTCGAATTTTGTAATACAGGCATAAGTGCACTAGGAATACAAGCGGTATGCTTGCATACGAAATACATGCGACAATTCGGTACAAGGCCATGCCAGGACACCATGACTGGGGACAAGTCTTAGGAACAATATAAGTGCTCAACATTTTGTTTAACTCCACAAAGAAGAAGAAGAAGCAAAGACAACGAAGAATCAAGAAGCAGTGAAGCAGAGCTCGGTATAAATGAATGGGAATGTGGAGTAAAGATGAAAAGTTGTATTTTTTTTCGGTAGACTGCAAAGGACATGTCGCGGTACGCTTGGACTTTTTCCATTTTCATAAACAATTTTGGAGTTTCCTCTGCTTTAGTTCCGTTGCGCCGCGCAAAAGGCGATGCAGCTAAACGAAATGAAAATATCCCACCTCGAATCACTGGAGCAGCACATTGCCGCTAGTTTATTCCTTTGTAGTCCAATGTAGCTGTGTTTTAGGGAGGAACCCAAAGGTTGCAGCTGTGCTATTGGATTTCATTGTACGTTGCATGTTTGCCGGGCAATGTTCACCAATGCTAAAAGCTTTCCTGAATAAGATTATATATAATTTTTCTTAAAACATATATTGTATTCTGTGTTCATCGAATACTTATACCCTTCATGTACATCTGCGTAATTATTGAAGCCAGAAGTTTGTTTAATTACCCTCTAGGAATATGACACTTTCATCTCTTACCACTAAGAGTGAATGTTCCTTTCCGTTCATCCGTCCATTCGTTGCAGCAAATGAAACCCTTTTATAGTTCAAAGCCGCCCATTGCCATGTTCACAGCAAAATAATATTACTGCTGAAGTGAACGTAAATATAAATTATGGTCTTCAAGAAATATACATCAACGTCCTCCTAACTATCTTTGATATTATCACTTCAATAAATCATCATTTTCTACAAAAAAAATAGAATCCTTTGTGGGTATTTGTTATGCCGGGCCGGACGGCCTACCCGCCGAACTATTTAAGGCAGCACGAGATGACATGGTTGAGAGCATACACCAACTTGTTTCTAAGATATGGTCGGATGAATGGAACCTCAGCATCGTATGCTTGGTTCACAAGAAAGGAAACCCTCTAAACCACGCCAACCATGGATACAAGATCTTGTCTGCTGTATTGTGCGAGCGCCTTAAAACCATTAGGCCCGGTAAGTCTTTAAATTATCACACTACGGCAGATCCTTGAGAAAGCTCAAGAAGTCGAGATCGATACCCAGCATATTTTCATTGATTTTAAAGCCGCGTATGACAGCATCTATTGAGAGGAGAGGCGCTATACAGAGCCATGATGTCTAGTTTTGGCATCCCTGCCAAACTCGTCCGTCTGTGCACGATGACAATGGAGAAAGCTTGCCGCTGCATCAAGGTCATGTGACTTCCTTAACATCAGACTTTGAAGAATTGTGCAAAACGATCTTTTAAAAGTCTAGGTATTCAATTACTTGTAAAAGCCAATGGTATTAATATTTTTAGAAGAACATAGCGAGCTGTCACTAGTGAATTTGCCAGTATAGGAACAGAAGCGGTAGAAATGAGTTTATCGGTAAACGAGGGCAAAACAAAGTGCATGCTGTCAAAGAGAAGGGACTGTGTCTACCTCGGGTCTACCTTATATCTGAAAACGACATCTCCTCAGAAATCGAACGATGAATAATGCTTGCCAATCTCAGTGTTTGTTTGGACTGAGAAGGCAACTCCCGAACAACTAAGGAAACTCTATAAAGGACCCTCAAAATCCCAGCCCTGCTGTATGGTTCCGAAACATGGACCCTTTCTAAAGCGGATAAAGATATCAATGGTCGTTTCGAGAGAAAAATTCTTCCTAACATATTTGGTATTTCTGGGAGATCGCTGACATACATATAACAATAAAAATATGACCATAAAAAATCCGAAAGTTATGTATAACTTCAAGTGAATAATAATAATAATAACTTCAAGGCCCTAAATGATTTCGCGAGCGTTTTTTTTTTAAAGTAAGAACAAAATTAACAATTAAATTCAGTGAGTTGAAATTCGTTCGTTAAAAGGTTGCACAAATAATTTAATAACGCATACGTTACCCGATATTCATTCAATTGCTTTTTTTATCCAAATTTAAAGTATTTATGCATCTCAAATTTGATTATCGTACTTCATAGTCGAGAATTTAATTTTAATTTAAGCACGTTTATTGAGCGCATTCTCTGCGTTTCTTTTTTTATAATCCGTAATAAGTAAGTGCAACCTTTAATGCGCAATTGACGCAATTTCGTCATCTAACTTTGAATTATTGGAACAAAAATGTATTTCTCTTTCGAATTTCATGCATAAAATCAATAGAAATCGCGACCTCAATGACTGATCTACATCGTGAAATATAGAAAAAAATGGTATTTTATTTTTCAAACTCCAAAAGTTTTCGAAAAACGAACTTTGGTTTACAAAAATTTTTTGACAAAAAAAAAGAAAAAAAAACAATAAACAGTTGAATAATAATTTTAAGCTCAGACATAAGCATGAATTATGTTACCATTTTCATTGACAGTTAATGCTATTGAAATCAAATACGAGCTGGTTCACCGCTGTCGCATAGAGCCTAAGGCTCTTGGATCACAGCACAAAGTATGTCTTTGTAAGGTTCCTGGATATAGGGACTAACCGACAATGAGATGGCCGGCTAGCTGGCAAGAAAAGGATCCAAAATGGATTGCGACCAGGCACTTCAGTCGATCAAACCGCCACTCTGCTACCTCAGAGAACGAGTGGAATAAAATGAATGTGAACAGAATGAAAGCCAACATAGGTGAATATATCTAACCACCTGTGAGATATCACGGAAACTATGGCCAGAATATAATAAAAATCGAACCAAAAATCTACTACAGTACGAAAGAACATCGCTGTCTAAGCTGGTTGGTGCTTTAACTGGTCATAATGACGACATTTGTAGAGGCTGCGGCGATGAAGAGCTCCGCGAGGACACCCCTCACTATCTCAGTCACTTGAGGAACAGAACAGTTGGAAGATTCTTTATCCAAGACATTGAGGAATTGTCAGATGTCTCACTCACTAATCTTTGCAGGTTTCTGGAGACATCAGGTTGGCTTGATAGAATTTAGTAACCACGAGCGGAGGGAAGGAACCCCAAAGAAGGCCACAAGACTGGCGTATCCCCCACTGAAGGGCATCACAATGGGTTCACAAGGACCTGAGTGTGGCAGGAAGGAAATTATTCTTCCATGTCAACCCATTTCTGAAAACATAAGAAACACAGCGTCATTTGGGCAGGTTAGGTTAGGTTAGTTGAAGTGGCTTACTCGCTGAGACCAAAAAAAAAGGTCCGTTATGTTACCACATGGATCTAAACTTTTATTACTCTACTCGTTTTTAAGGTAAATCTAATGAAAGTCGGTAGCGATTGCTGGACATTGCTCATGATGGGTCATTTCGTGGGAGAGTCCGGGAATAACCGTGACATATGGCAAGGCAACGCTGTAACCATCACCGCTATAATTTAATCCGGCGGATCGAAGATTCCCCTCACACATTACATTCGCATTCACTTACTGTCGGCATCATTAAATCCGCCGATTACACTGTACTACCGACAGCAATTTATGTTGTTTTCGAAATTGACTGTTTTGCAATTTTTGACAAAAGCTACGCCCCTGCAAATGGACGATAGAATTTTATTATATCAAAATGAATAGTATTGCTTACATTTTGGAAGATTGGGAGAAATCGGCTAACAAAAGGTCAGAACGTGCATATTTAAGAGCCTCTGCTGAAGATATCATGGATTTCACAGATGCGCCGTAAGACAATAGATTTCCTATTTTTTTTTTTTTTTGTGTAATGAATTTTAATTTCAGTTTCATTAAAAACTTTCGTCTTCATAAATCCGCGTTTAATTACGTGCTAGCAGTGATTACTGAAGGGCTTTCCCCATCAAAAAAATGTTGTTAAGAAATTTCTATAACAAACTGCGCAGCACAGAAACCAACACAAATCCTTTACTTTTTCCCGCGGATCAGAAATGTCAACATTTGCATGGAGAATTTCGATCCCCTCGCTTTTTGATGAATTAAAAAAATAATTTACATTACCGACGTGAGCATGTTCACTGCGGATTTTTTTAATGATACACATATTCGAATTTCGTGAATATGTTCCCCCCTGCGGATTAAATTATAGGGGTGCATGTGAATATTCGTTTATAGAAAGAAAAATTCTTCATTGAGGCGAATGGACGTCATAAAGGCAAAAGATGATTATGCATTATATAATTAAGTGATGCAAGTAAAGGGTGATTTTTTAGCTGGTTTGGTTTTGCAACACTGGTTTTGACAGCTGACGTGTGTTTAGTACCTTGTGTCACTGTCAAACAGCTTCAGTTTGGTTTGCAATTTAACCATGGATCGTCTTACAAATGAACAACGCTTGCAAATTATTGAATTTTACTATCAAAATTCGTGCTCGGTTCGAAATGTTCATCGCGCGCTGCTTCCATTTTATAATCGGCATTCTCGACCTTCTGAGCAGTCTATTCGGAAGATTGTGACCAAATTTCGCACCAAATTTACTTTGTTGGATATTAAACCACCAACACGTTTACGTACTGTGCGTATTGAAGAAAATATTGCGGCCGTATCAGCTAGTGTGACAGAAGACCGCGAAATGTCGATTCGGCGCCGTTCCCAGCAGTTAGGCCTTTGTTACAGCACTACGTGGAAAATTTTGCGGAAGGATTTGGGCGTAAAGCCTTTTAAGATACAGCTGGTGCAAGAACTAAAGCCAGCCGACCTACCACAACGCCGAATTTTTGGTGAATGGGCTCTTGGAAAGCTGACCGAGGATCCGCTTTTTTATCGAAAAATTGTGTTCAGCGATGAGGCTCATTTTTGGTTGAATGGGTACGTAAATAAGCAAAACTGGGCCGGTCAATTGGCCGCCTAGATCGTGCGATTTGACACCATTAGATTATTTTCTGTAGGGGTATGCCAAGGCTAATGTGTATAGGGACAAGCCCGCTTCGATTGACGCACTGGAAGCCAACATCCATGCATTCATTCGTGAGATACCGGCCGATATGTGTGAAAGAGTATGCCAAAATTGGACTCAGCGGATGGGCTACCTGAGACGCAGCCGCGGTCAACATTTGCATGAAATTATCTTTAAACATTAAATTGCAAGGTTCAAACTATCGATTCAAATAAATATTTCATTCATTTTTTCGAATTTTTTGTGTTTTTTTTTTAAAAAAAGTTCTAAACCTCTTAAAAAATCGCCCGCTACATTTGTTTGTGATAACTTTATCATTCAAAAGTTCAAATAAATAACACTTCTATTTATTTGAACTTGCTCGGATTCTTTATTTGTGGCTGTCCTTCTTCACATCTCAAACACTAGGTGGGTAGTTTCCTTGCGACTGAGAACAATATCTCTAAAAACTACATAGTAAAGGTTAAGCTTTCCAATGCACGATCGTTAGTAACTGTTCACTTTTCAGTCAGTTAGATTATGTATTCGTTCCTTACTTGTTTGTTGGTTTCCATTCTGTTGTTAAGTTGTGTATGGAACCTGTTTGTTTAAATTGGTGCTCTAAATGTCGAATGTCGTGGTAGGAGTTTAGTAAATTTGTTGAAACCTATTAGGTTTTAATGAATAGAAGGAACTGACTCTGCATAGAGAATGCATACATATTAAGAAACAATAACTAAAAATGATAAAGGTTATATTTTATTAAAAGAACCGCCAAGTTCTCTTGCAAATTTGGCCAAACACTGATATTTACAGGAATCAAATCAGGCCATTCTAGTCCCTCCCCTCGCTTAGAACCAAGCTAATAATATTTAATTTTTAGGACATTTTAGGAACCAGACCCCATACCAAATTTGAATGGACCATAAGAAGTTTGCTCAGTTACAGGTACAAAATGTATGGTTCCTCTTCAAATCCTACCTCTACGCATAATTTTATAAGTCAAAGTCGTTTGGTTGCTTAATTAGAGAAAAGAGGCGGCTACCATGCCCCTAGATTGGTAATTTTAAATGTTAAATTTGTTCCCGTATTTACACCAAACATTTTATTACAGTGCCACAATTCAAGGTTCAACGATGATTCAAAGTTTTGATGATCTGTCAATTAGTGAGTTACTATTCGTGCTAAATTTGGGGCCCTGTGACTTAAGTTATAGTTATGTTGAACAAATTTATTTCTGCTGCTGCTTATCCCAATAAATCATATAAATTAAATATTTCAAGCTTTGTTGCAAGCGAGGGTGGAAGGAGTTAAAAAATGGCAATTTCCAAATAGACTAATAAAAAACTTTAGTTAGCCATTGAGAGTTACTTTCCCAGCAAACTATAATATCACAGTAAATCAAAAAAGGTAATTAGTATGATTCCAATGCTAAAATTCCAGATTTTATTTTCAGCAAGCTTTTCACTTGCTTTTCACCAGCCTTTAATCCATGTGAGTGATTGATCTACAGAAATTTTTAAAACAGTCCTTTCCTGCATAACTCATTTCTCAGCTATTAATAACACATTTCCAGATTGCTTAGAAGTCAAACCTTTTGGTCCTTGACCAAAAACCTATGTTCCAAGCACATTTATACGAAGCCCATTAGCATGAAACATATAAAAAAGGCAGTATAATCTAACTACAACTATTTCCATCTGTTAACCATGAACTCAATGTACATATGTACAATCTCAACTCTTCGTAAAAGGGTAATTGCGAAGGAATTTGGTTTCGTTTCGCTCTAAGACTATTACTAACACCAGAGATGTCTGAAAATTCTGCTCACACTCTTCTCTATGTGTTACGTTACAATATAAAACTTCTGCAACAATGTGGCAGACCATGACTCAAGATTGTAATGACAGCTGTGTCATTGTTGCCATAAAACGCAGAACTTTCTGACTTCGTACTCTTTTATTTACATACAAATACGAGTGAGTTTGATGTGTATCTATGTATCTATATCCTTATAGTTATTTCGTCGTCTTGACCATGTGAGGAGAAAGGTCATTGTTTGAATTCATAAATAGAATATAGAATGGTAAATTTCAAAGGAAAGGGCAAGGATTTTGCGATGGATGGCGGCATCCCAGCAGACAGGACAACAGACAGACATTTTGACGTTTTTATTGTTATTATTTTGCTTGCATAGTTTTTTAATGCGATGACATGGAATTGTTTTACGAAACACAGTCGTGTATTGTATTTTTAGATTCAGCGTATTATATATTCATTGAATGCTTCGGGTCTTATCACATGTCTGTAACGTAAGAGGATTTTAAAAGGGTCCTTCTGAATGTTTTGGCTTTTGTTGGAAAGGTTTTTTTTTTTGTTGTTTTTGTGACATTCGACATTGTGACAGACATTTATTCATGGTGGAGAAGTGTTTTTTTTGTGACGAATTGCTTAGCTTTATGGTACCGAATTGGAAGATCTACAATAGCTGGGAAGATGTGAATTAAGAATGTAGGTCTACCGTCAGTAAAACTTTTGATTTTTGGTAGGGAGGCTTTTATTGTATTTCGGAAGGGACCGCAGTTAGGTTCTCTTAAAAGCCGGACAATCGCAATCGCTCATAATGTCGTGTCAAGACAGCACTCCTGGAGCTTTTTCGAGTGTTCAACCCTGATGATTTTGTAATGGGAAGAAGTGTAACAAGAGACAAGATACAAGACCATGCCAGTATTGAGTATGCTTAAAACTTGTGTGGACAGATGATTGTTGTGGGCCAACAGAGGCATTATCTGGCAGGATTTTAGATTCACTTATTTTCGGAGACAAAGGATAAAGTTACATTTATTCGGCATGTTTAGGGAATCCTCCACAATTTCGGAGCCGACCGAAGCAGGCTGGGCTATAAATCTTAATTTTAAAGGATATTCGTTGCTGTTTCGATCGAGAAGATCTCTGCTCCAAAGAGACCCATCATAAAGCCGATCCACCCATCTCTGAGTCAAAATCGTCGCTCACAAATCATGATCCTCCCCGATGGCCAGGAGATGTCATCATCCTCCTACAGTTTAGAAAATATAACATGTGTGTGGTAAAAAGCTTTTCTGGCTTCACTTGAACTGCAAGAGAGAACTTCCAAAATAGATGCTGTAGCTTAGGCAGACATCTCCTAAGAGTACTTATTCTTGGTCACCAAACAACCCAATATGCTGCTAAAGTCTAAGAATACACGTATAACTATATCCAGTGAACCAGTCTGGGGCTAAGACCTTAGGTTCTGCAGAATATCGTACGGCACTTCCTGCAAAAATTTTGTGTCTTTAGAGGTTCTAGCTTCAATATTGTTCACTTTCCAAGATAAGGCGAAACCCTAGAAAACCAGCCAGTTTGTATTTGGTATGATCCTTCCTGATGTGAACAGCATCATCTCGATCTTGGTTGAATTGAACGTCCGATGCTGCTCAAAGCATCAAAGCTCTATATGCTCAAAAAGTTGATTAGCTACTTCCGCACATAACGCGCATTCGATAGCTAGGATGGCCCTTCCTATCAGTCTCAACAAGACCTTTTTCACAAGGTGGCAAAGCGCACACCTCCTTTAGGAAATCCTTTGACAACTCGAACAGCTATAACGCAGCATCTTAAGCATTAACAGAATACATGCTGGTTGATCACAAGGCAGCCTCAATTCTACAAAAGCTATTATTATTACCGTGGTGTGATCCAGGAGCTCTTTCCCTTTTGTATAGGATTATTGAATGCAATCGCCACTTTGACGGGGTTCGATGAACATGACAATACTATACCAATTAACCCCCGTAATTTTTTCGAGATAGGTCCTTTACGGCTTTTTCTGATTTTTTAATTTCTAATTCGATCGAGTTTTATTACTCTCATTATTTTGCGAAGAATCTTCATCTCAGCTACTGTCAATTTGCCTTCGAACCTTATGTACTTTTCTTTTAGATGTGGGAACTGATGTGAGATCTTTTTATGAATGTTTAATATGTGATTTGGTCTGGCGAAATTCTAGGTCTTTGATGAACCTTATGATTGTTGAGGCCGATGATTTGACAATATCCTGCGATTCGGTGAGTCCTGTGTTGAAGCATTCATTTAAGCCTCTTATGGATGATTGCAGGGCAATCGCATAGGATGTGTTCTGGCATATCTGGTTATTCAAAGCAGAGTCCACATAGATCTGTAGAACTTTTAACCATTTTCGTGAGATGATGGTTCAGGGCGCAGGGACCTGGAAGGTAGTCAGTTACGATCTTAGCATCACGCTTGCTCAGGATCTGAAGGCATGTCCAATGCATTTTTAAGCATGGATGGATGGAGTTCCATTGGGATATAAGCTTGGCGCAGGGACATAAGTCCCGAATTCATTTTTCGGGACATAAGTTGTAAAATATTTTGTCGAAGATGGGACATAAGTCCCAAATTTTCTGAGAGAAAATATATGTACATATATATAAAAAAAAAAAAAAACAGAAGTATTGTTTTATTTCCACATCAACATAGAAATAAGACCATTTTTTCAAGTTATTTCAAGAATTAAGAATCGTCGAAAAAAAAATTGCATGTTCCCAACCTCGCGCCTACTCCAAATTTAACAGTGAAACCAACGAGGGGTGGGGGGGCCAGCAAGCCCGGCGGATCTTATTTCGCAGTATTCATTGACATAAGACCACATAACTCATGAGGTCTTATTTCAACTTAAAAATGGAGCCAACAACTTGTTTGACTAGCTATACATTCTTGTCGCGTGCTTTTCATTGAAAATTCGCTAAGTCTATCAAAAAAAATATTTATTTGGTGAGACATAAGTCTCCCACTTAAGTGGGACATAACTCCCAAATTTGATTGTGCACTTTAGTCTCACTTAAGTGGGGACTTATGTCTCTGCAGGAAACTAAAAATAAACAGCTTGGTCCACTGATACCTGCCCCTACACCCGTTGGCAATTTTGAAGCACCCGTAAACCAGATTGAGTGGAACATGTCTAGCCTAGGGCCTTTAGTTTCCCACACCGAACTGTCAGGTGTGGTGACAGTTGTCGCTGACTGACTTGAATCGAAGTGGTATGTTTAATTTTTGAGGGGTTTAGAATACTAAAGTGTTCAGTGAGATCACTTTATGTACTTACACTGTCCAACCTTGCCGGATGAACATCGCTAGAATAATATCTATTAATTCGAGGAGTTTTCCATACCTTTTTAACTTTCTCGTATACATGTATACATTAGTACATTTACTAAAGAGAAAGTTATTGCGATCGTGCGGAAATTTCGAACTCAAACTGAGTATGATGGATGATATTACGACTATAGAGAAGTCCAAAAAAGTGGGTCCGCAACTGCCGTCCATCGGTCTGTCTGTCTGTCTGTCTGTCTGACTGTCCGGGCGCCGTGTGGCGAAACGGTTCGACGGATTTGCTTCAAAGTTCGTAAGGTTTTTGGAGTTACATCTCGGGCATCTTTTTAGTTTTTGCTTTATCGTTTGAAATAACGGTAGTTGCCATACAATTTTTTCTAGAAAATATTTCGAAGGATTTGCTTTTTTTAAGGTACTAAATATACTTGAGATGGGGCCCAAAATACTGCATACTCAGTTTTTGGAAAAAAATTCGATTAACGGTAATTTATAAAACCGCCAATATCTCGAAAACTAACAAAGCGATCACCAAAAAATGTTACTGTTTTTATATACCCCCAGCAGCAATTTAGTTTTCGTCAGCACCAAAGCACTGTTCAACAAGTTAATAGAATAACTAAACACGTCAGAACTAATTCCAACTGTCAAAAGTCAACTGCTTTTGTCCCACTAGACATTGCAAATGCTTTTGATAGCGTCTGGCATAATGGCCTCATACATAAAATGACAGAGAATAAATTTCCCATCAAGGGGCACGGTAGTGCCCAGCCAAGTTGTTTAGCAACTTTGGCACTACACCCTTATTTACACGAACCAACACAGGCCATTTTGACTCCCCCTCTAACTTCGCTTACAACAAAGCTGGAGACATCAAATTTATTGGATTTATTGGGACGCACAGCAGCAAGCTCCGCACCAAATTTAAATGGGGCGGTTCCTAAGTTATAAGGCCCAAAAATTAGCAAAAACCGTAACCACTGGCTCACTGACCTCACTTGTAAGGCAAAAGCGTTTTTTGTATAAAATTATGTGGTGGGATTATACCTTATAAAAATAATTTAAAGTTTTCTGACTAACAGATCCTTCGAAGTTTCAATTCCATATGATTTATCTGAGAAGTTTTGTGTTCCAGCAGGCGTTTCTCAGGAATCTGTTGTAGGACCCCTCCTATACAACATATTAACTATAACTATAACTATATTACTTTTAAGCAGATCCAAGTCCACAAAGTATCGAAAGAAACGGAACTCTATAACTCTATATTTCCTGCACTTGAGTGTAAACTACATCCCACGTGAATCTATTTCTGTAAACCTTTTATATTCATTTAAAATTCTATTATCGTATTTGCAAGCCCTTTTCACACAACTCTCCAACACAAATCTCTTATTAATCGTTCTTATCGTCCAGCTGCTTGACAGCTATGCATATTATATGCCTATGTCATCTATGAGCTAATATAGTTGAATTGGCTGTGACCGTTGAGACAGTCGTATCATCCTTATTTATCTTTCTAATTTATAAATACGTTCTTATTCACACTGATGTTGCTAAAGATACACCTACCCCCATTCGAATATATGTAGCTCCTACGTCCACGTCTACAAAGATAGACACTGACATACAGGTCGAAGCTATTGTTTCACCCCCCACCTAAGATGACCTCTATGATAGTGGTCATTACAAAATTCATCGTATTATCGATTCACAAAGATGAAGGATATCTCTATCTCATCATCTATTCATAAGTCTAAGGTCAAAACGGATCGCATTGTGTGTTTGTGCGTTAATTAGCTATAAAGCAACTGCTTCGTTATGTCACAACTTAAAGAACATCCTCAACATAGATTTACTATCTATAGGAAATGGACTGTTAAAGATTCACCCCACAATTAAGGCACATCTGTGCGTAATCTTATGGAGGAGCCAAATTGACAAGCATAAACAAATACCAAATATTTCACCCCTAGGACCAAACAAATGAACTGGAAAGTTTTTAAGGTTCATTTTCTTATTTTGCGAAACGACCGAAGGTAGGTAGATGGGATACCTTCCCATAAAAAACTCAGGCCATCTTGGCCGATGAGGACGATGATAAGAGGGGACAACTTTTTTTTTTGCTATGGTAAAGGTTCTAAATTATGAATTATTCGCCCGCTGAGCAGGCAACTCCTATCGCTCAGGTACCCTCCTTTAATATTTAATTTGAGTTTTTCAACTCGTGCTCTGACTGTTGAACACTGAATGGCATGTAGCGGAAGAGTGGCCACTCCGATGAATACGCAGAATGCATAAAGTGTACTCTTAAGGACGTGTATATCAGCGTATGTATATAGTATGAGTGGGAGAGTATATGCTGTTTCCGTGATACATCCCAAATGGGTTGAAACTTTAAGTCGTTCAGCAGGACTCAAGTGCTTAGACTGTCTTCGCTGGTACTCATGAGAACAGTAAATATTTTGTTCCCTTCATTGAATGAATGAAAATGGACTACGTAAATATGGTCCTTTTGGAGCAGTTTGTTGCGTTTATTGAAATTTGTGGGAAGCGTTTAAGGCGAGTAAAAAAAAATATTGCTTTAATGATTTTTATAGTGCGTGGTTTTTGACGAAATATTTTTGAAATATTTAAATATTTATGTTAATAGAAATATGTTGGGACGGGATATATATATATAATTGAACCACTGAGTAGAAAAAGATACACATTCCACAAATCATAGTATCTGGGAAATCAAAAAAAATGTTTATCGTAAAAACTAAAATTTATATTCCAACATTTCCTAAGAAACATATCATGTGGTAGTAGTAAGAGGTCCAATCCCAAAATTTTAACGCGAAATCCGAAGTGGTAAGCCTCATAATGGTAGTTCAAAAGGCTGGAATGTTTTCCATTTTCCACTAATTTAAATAAAAATCGGAAGCAAATACTTTATTTAGAGGTACGCTTCTTTGCAGTTCGAATGATCTCTTCGTATTGCTCTGGCGAAAATATCCGATTAAGCCTACGAACAGCTTGCTTTATTACCGAAAAGTTCCTGTTACAGGGCAAAAAAACTATGTCCTCGAATGGGATAGTACTGTTGCATTATTTTAAATCATCTATTCATAGTAAGTGTCATCAGAAGTCCGGTCAAAGTATGGTTGCGGTTTTGTTCACCACTTAAAATATGCAGTTCCTTTACGTCTTCCGGTATTCTACAAGGTGTTTTTCTTAGAGGTATAGAACTTCGAATTGAAATAAAACACAAGAAAATCGTTTTAATGTCCATGAATTTGGCTTTATTGGAAGGATAATTTTATGCCATGAATGGTTTAATATGAATTCGGGCATGTGGCCGCCGCGGCTGGTTCTAATAAAGACAAGTCTAGAAGTCCAAGTTTCAACCCCTTTTTCAAGCATTTGGGGCTGATTGTCGGCAATAACGCCACGAATGTAAGCTTCCAAGTCCCCTAACGTTTCTGGTTTGTTGGCGTAGGCAAGCGACTTCACATATCTCCAAAGAAAATAATCCAATGGTGTCAAATCAAATTATGCGCTGTGGGCATGTAGCGCCGTCTTGTTGGAACCACATCTCATGCACATTCATGCCATCCAATTCGAGAACAAAATAGTCGGTTAACATGGCTCAATACCGGTCTCCATTAACGGTAACTGACTCTCCAGCATCATTTCGGAAGTATGGCCCAATGAAAAGTTGTAATGCGTTTCAAGGTCTCATGTGGATTTTCTTCGCTCCAAATGCGGTAATTTTGCTTGTTGACGTAGCCATTCAACCCAAAATGAGCCTCATCACTGAACAAAATTTTGCGGTAAACTTCCCGAACTGAACCATTATTTTCGAGATAAATTTGCACGATTTGCAAGCGTTGTTCATTTGTCAACGACATTAGAGTTGCTAGATTTGACCACAAAATGACAGTTTTATATCTATTCGAAAAACCAACCTCCAAAAAATCACCCTTTATTAATAAAGTCGAGTACAAAACTGCATACCTCGTTTGGACCTTTCTCAGCTACCCCTTCTGCTTATGTGCAGAAAACGGAGGTGTCGTTTGCTATACTATGTACATTGAAAACATATGAGCAAAGCTTTCGCAAGTAATCTCTGAACAGGCATAAAGTGCATATAATCGATAGCAATGGCCATTACGACATTTCTAGCTTTGCAGATTTCAGTTACTTCCTGTCTCTAACTGGAAAATTTGTTTGCCCTTCTTTTGTGAACAATTAGCTCACCTACAGCAACTTTTGCAACATCGTTCAGAGATGGAGATTTCATCTTAACGTTAAGTCTTCAACATTAAACCTTTCGATAAGAACTACTAAATACGTATCCTTTTCATTTTTCGGACGTCCGCTGTACACCGTTTCAATAATATTACGTTTTTCTCCACTTGAAAAAGAACTCATGCATTTATTTTTGCATTTACAGCCTGGTCCTGTTGGTTTTCCTGCCACCAACTTACCCTTATGGGTTATAAACTCTTCGCCCCTCTGTCGAGCCAATTTCTCCTTTTCTTTTGTGTTCTGTTCCTTATTGCCCCGTCCGCGCTTCCTTCTAGGCTCAGCAAAATCTTGATCAGATTTTAACATTTTTCGCCTGCATAAATACAATGGATAGTATGTACTTTCATACTTAAAAGAGAACCACTTGTTTATAAGATACCTACCTGATTGAAGAATAATACAATATAATCCTCCAAATATAAAACTCCAGCGATAACGTTAAGTCTTGCATTGACTGAAAATCACTTATTTTAAATTTAACACCTAAAAGGTATTCTTTTAGATCCTAATAACAAGCTAAAAATTTAAAATAATGTTTACTCAACTATGGTGTTTTTTTTTTTCTTGGTCGCGCCAATGGATGTGGTAATCTTCTAAAGAAGCGGTAGCCCGTGCCACCAACATGCACGATTCGCAACACCCGATAATCCACACCACTACGTCCTTCAACCACTCTCCCCGCGGGACTGCCATTAGGTATTACTTCGCGGGGCTGGTTAGCAATTTATGCTATTCTTCTTGTACTTGCTTCTTCAGCTCGCCTAATACTTTCTATTCTTTTAAGCTCGTTTTGCACAATTATCATAAGAGTGCCGATTTCCATCCAATTTTCCATCCATTCACACTGCAACATTCGGTCTATGATTAGTGTTGGATTGGGCAGATTAATTCTCCACTGCGAAAAACGCAGGCAATGAAATATCTCGTGCTCCGTATCTTCCTCCTCGTTTGAGCATTCTGGGTACAACGGGAAGCAATCGTGTCCAATTCGTTGCAAGTATTTGCGATAGCCGCAGTGACCAGACAGGAACTGCGTAAGGTGGTAGTTATTATTCCCATGTGCTTGTTTTGTCCAGGTCCCGATATTCGGGTCAACTTATAGGTGCATCTGCCTTTTGTACTATTATCCCACTTGGCTTGCCAGAGGGCTGCTGAAGCCGCTCGCTCCTCTCCTTTTATTCTCGCAATTTCTCCTGCATCCTGTCGCCCTGGGGTTCTTCTATTATAAATTCTCAACATTTCGTCCGCGAGAATGTCGATCGGAACCATTCCTGCTATCACAAAGGCTGCTTCATCCGAGATTGTTCGAAATCCAGAGATCGCTCTTAATGCACTGAGTCTGTATGCGGACGACAGTTTTCTCTTATTTGCTTTTATGGCGAGTGCCCCCGCTCAAACCGGAGCAGCGTATAAGAGGACTGTGCTGACTACTCTAGATAGGAGAATCCTCCTTGCATATCCAGGTCCACCAATGTTTGGTAGTATCATCGAAAGTGCTCCTTGCAGCATTAGAGCATTATTACTGGAGTACTTTATATGCGCTTTGAACTGTAATTTGTTATCAAGTACTACTCCCAGGTATTTGATCGATTCGTTCGATCGGACTATTTGATATCCCACCCGTATATTGGCGTATGCCACAATTTTTCTACTGGTGATTAAGACGGCTTCCGTTTTGTGGTCCGATAATTCTAGCCCGGCGGATACTAACCAATCTTTGATGCGAATAATTGCTTCATTTGTAGCTGACTCTATCTCCTTTATTTCTTTTGGCACCGTAACGACGGCGATGTCGTCTGCAAATCTGACTACTTGAACTCCTTGCGGCAACATAAGCCTTAACACTCCGTCATACATAATGTTCCATAGGAGTGGGCCAAGTACTGATCCTTGTGGAACCCCAGCTGAAACCCTGTAGTATTTCAGCCCTTCATCAGTTTCATACCTCAGTTTTCTGCTTTTAAAGTAGTTTTCTAGTGATCTTTTGATGAACGCCCAGTTTGCCGAGTTAAAGGCATTTTTGATGTCCAACGTCACCACTACACAGTATATTTGTGTACCATACCGCCATCTTTCTCCTTGTATCGCTTCGGCCGCAATGTGGACCACAGTTTTTACGGCTTGAACAGTAGACCGCGATTTTCTAAGCCCCAACTGATAGTCTGATAGAGCTCCTCTCTCTTCTGCTACCGAGAGCAATCTAGCATATACTATCCGTTCCAGTATCTTTCCCATTGTGTCTAGAAGGCATATTGGACGATACGAGGATGGTTCAACAAGGGTGTGACATCTTGCATTTGCTAACAATCACTGAATAAGCGACTCGAACGGGTAAACAGATTTTTTTTGTTATTTCACAAGGAGCAGGTTCCATATTTTATTTAAATATAGTTGAGAAAAATTACGAAATTCAAAATTAGATTTCACCTTAATTAAAGTCGCGGTCGGTCTTCTATCCTAATAATAATAGCAAAGTCAATTTTCTGTCCTCTCCACTAAGTTTGAGTCAGACCCAAAATTACTCGAAAACTGGAAGGCCTACGAAGCTGAAATTTGCAATTGAGGTAGATCATGGCGTAAAAAGGTGGCGTTTCTTAATTTCAAGGCTGAGGCGATTTATAAAAACTTTTAGCTTACAGTGCCATCTATACTTGAGAATGAATTACTCAATAATCATAGGTTGTGACATAAATCGAAGTTACACATAAAACCGAGGCTAAATGTAGCGCGAGTAAGGCACCTGAAAAGCGGCACGATATTATTGATTTTTACACAGCCATAAAGGAGTGTGACTTTTTGTAATAGGTTTGAGATAAATAAAATATTGATATTGGAGATAAAGGGGAAATCACTTTAATAGATATGAGATTCAAATTCAAATACATAGTCACAATTTTTGATTCCATATGACATCACTCATATTTTCTCTATGTGTGTACATATATATTTTAGTTTTATTTATTTATTTGTGTTTTTTTTTGCGGTATTAATTCTGTATCATACCTTAGTATCATGCCATTTCCACACTTATTGCATCCCTCCTTCCTGATCCGCGAGCTGTGTTTGCCGGTTCGAACTGTGATTGGTCGTACTAAACGCACTGGCAGTTCAATAACTGCCTAATGACCATGCCCAGCGAAAAGAGTTCGATTGTGCTAATTTTTTGAACAAACTTATACTAAGCGATTCGATTATGGTCAAAATTGCCGCCTATGGGATCCAGATAAAAGTAAATGCATCTACAACCTGTCCCTTTTTGTTACGGATTTGCAAAGCAACTTTCGTCTGGATTTTATACTCATGTTGATCTAATGAAGAGACTTAAAGTTGTAAGCTCAGCGGAAGTGGGATTTGCGGTTGCCACAATAACAATAAGTCCAGATGTTTTACCTGCAGTGTACTTTACATGCACGCGTTTGCCATGACAGATTTATTCCATTTCAGATGAAACAAGTTTTCTAATTTACATTACCCCATATGAGGATAAATCCATTGGACGGATCAATTGAGAGACGTGACATTTCGTGCTGGTGGAATAAGCTAAATTATTTCTTGAAAATCACGTTTCCACGTCTAGGAGAAAAGATATCTATACAGTCCTATCCCATCGAATTTGATTTAGATGATGTCATACGTTGAAAAGTGCTATGTTTGCAAATATATTTCCTTTTCTTAGAAACTTAACAGGCTGCAATGTACTATGTGTACATGGTACTACTACTTGGTTGAACGGAAGAAAGTAAAAAAAATTAAGAAAACTTCCCGATACGAACAACTGAAGTTGATTTAATATGAAAGATAAACAAGATGCAAAGAAGCTAACAATTTCTTTCAAGTATGTTCCTATGTGTGTATGCATATAGCGATACTCCCGTTTTCCAGCTGCATTTGTATTGGTGTTTAAAGTTACACAATGTGGGTGGATGTGGGCGATGGTTTACATTGTAAGTTTACAAAGTACACCAGATGGGTTTGGTTAACTGATACATGAAAGTTGCTTTCAATCGGATGTTTGTATATTGTATTTGTTGGGTTAAGAGCTGTCAATATTCTTAAATGCACAAGTACGTACAATTGACTCTTTGGAAAAAATTATTTCCTAGTAACTAAATCAATATTATTTAAAGGAAAACGACATTTAAACGGTACTTTTATGTAAGTCTTTTAATTTAATTCGGTACCAGTTATAGTGAAAACAAAAAGGATTTTACTATTTAAAATTTTTTTTTTCAAGCGAGAAGGCGTCCTCAGAGGGACCACAGTCGCAACTACTACACTCTTATTATATCTGTGCACTTGTACTCCGTCTCATTAGCCTTCTGAGACCTATGGTGATCTTGCTTATTTTGAATATCTGCCTGTCTTGTAACCTTATTTGAATATCTGTGCAATCATCTTACTAATAAGTTTGACTTGTAACTTGTGAAGGGCATAAGTTAAAGCTGTTAAGAAATTGCGTAAAATAAAATTTCACTTCCCCATGCCTTCAGTCCATCAATTCAGTGATACTTTGCAGTTGACCTGCCGCGAATCGCCAACCTCCATCACTCTTCCAAACAATGCCTGGAGAAGTGTTGTCTAGTTTTGTATTGTTATTAAAAACACCTGTAAACCTACACTCCTCGTTCCTACAATTGCTCATTCCTAATGCGTCCAGTTTTCTCTTTCGCCGGCTTAGTTCATGTTCATTTCCATGTTATAAAGGTCACGGAGTAAACCTTGGTGAAACTTTTTCTGAGCGTCTTCATTGCTTTAATAAAGTATCCTCCCGCATCTCCATTCGGATTCCATGGAGGATTCCATTATATGCTACGTTTCAAAGGTCAGGTTCGAAAATTGATCCTTGTGCTCCTCTTGGTTTTTATTTTTTTACCTTCTATGGTGTCGTCCATAATGGGTAATGGGTTTTACTATCTAGAGAAGATACAGTGGTACCCATAGAAACGATATTTATACCATTTGACGGGGGGGTTCTCTACTGGGCTATTTGGAATGTTCGGGCGAGCTCAGCTATAGCTCTAGAGCTTCCTGTCATGTCCAGCATACACAGGGGTCTGTTAACAGATAGACTATCTGGGACTCCTTCTCCGCTGAAAGGAAAAATCAACGAAGACACCATAGAAACGGTACGCGAGTGATGTTTTTGCAATTTAGGGAATTTAACCGGATCTAAAATATAAACTCTCCTAAAGTTCTACTTTACTCTATTAATGGGGATGAAAAGCCAAATGCAGCTCGCTTAAATGTAAAATTAAAATGGACTAACTTTAGGTCATATAACCTAATCTGTCACTTTATTGTATGGATCCTACTGACTACATTTGGTAGGTACCCACCTAGTTGGTAGAAGTCTTTGTGACGGTGGTCAAGGCTCACTTAGAACAACAAATGGGGTCCATTGTGTCCTTTTGGGTACCTACCTGAAAGTATACATAAAATAAATCGCTGCCAGAAGCTCAAAGTGTCGCCATCTTAGAACCAACCTGATTTGTTTATAAAGGGTGATTTTTTAGCTGGTTTGGTTTTGGCAACACTGGTTTTGACAGCTGACGTGTGTTTAGTACCTTGTGTCACTGTCAAACAGCTTCAGTTTGGTTTGCAATTTAACCATGGATCGTCTTACAAATGAACAACGCTTGCAAATTATTGAATTTTACTATCAAAATTCGTGCTCGGTTCAAAATGTTCATCGCGCGCTGCTTCCATTTTATGATCGGCATTCTCGACCTTCTGAGCAGTCTATTCGGAAGATTGTGACCAAATTTCGCACCAAATTTACTTTGTTGGACATTAAACCACCAACACGTTTACGTACTGTGCGTATTGAAGAAAATATTGCGGCCGTATCAGCTAGTGTGACAGAAGACCGCGAAATGTCGATTCGGCGCCGTTCCCAGCAGTTAGGCCTTTGTTACAGCACTACGTGGAAAATTTTGCGGAAGGATTTGGGCGTAAAGCCTTTTAAGATACAGCTGGTGCAAGAACTAAAGCCAGCCGACCTACCACAACGCCGAATTTTTGGTGAATGGGCTCTTGGAAAGCTGGCCGAGGATCCGCTTTTTTATCGAAAAATTGTGTTCAGCGATGAGGCTCATTTTTGGTTGAATGGGTACGTAAATAAGCAAAATTGCCGCATTTGGAGTGAAGATCAGCCAGAAGCATTGCAACAGCTACCAATGCATCCCGAAAAAGCCACTGTTTGGTGCGGTTTATGGGCCGGCGGCATTATTGGGCCATATTTTTTCAAAGATGATGCGAATCGCAGCGTTACTGTCAATGGTGAACGCTACCGAGCGATGATAACAAACTTTTTTTTGCCCGAAATGGAAGTTCTTGACTTGCATGATATGTGGTTTCAACAAGACGGTGCCACATGCCACACAGCACGCGAAACAATGGCGCAATTGCGAGGCGAGTTTGGTGAACAGTTAATTTCACGTTTCGGGCCGGTCAATTGGCCGCCTAGATCGTGCGATTTGACACCATTAGATTATTTTTTGTGGGGGTATGCCAAGGCTAATGTGTATAGGGACAAGCCCGCTTCGATTGACGCACTGGAAGCCAACATCCATGCATTCATTCGTGAGATACCGGCCGATATGTGTGAAAGAGTATGCCAAAATTGGACTCAGCGGATGGGCTACCTGAGACGCAGCCGCGGTCAACATTTGCATGAAATTATCTTTAAACATTAAATTGCAAGGTTCAAACTATCAATTCAAATAAATATTTCATTCATTTTTTCGAATTTTTTGTGTTTTTTTTTTAAAAAAAGTTCTAAACCTCTTAAAAAATCACCCGTTAGATCTGAGAAGGTCCTTTAGCGCGAAGTATCTGCCAAGGGTCATAAACTCATGCTATTAAGGCCCAGATATTCGCATAGCAGGTGATTAACAGATTCAATTTCTTAGACGTCCCTGCAGCTTCTGCAAAAGTCATTGTACATTATGCCTAGCCGTTCGGCATGTAGACCCACAGCGCAGTGCCCCGTTGAGGACTCCCGTTAATACTCGGATATCCTTACTGTTTTTGTAATCCGCTGGTATGTCTACACGCGTCAAGTTGTGTCCATCGTAGGTTAGTTCTACTCAAGGATTTGATTTCGATTTTTCTTGCAATGAAGCTAAGCAGTGAGAGACGGGCTCATCTCCGACCTCGATCTTGCGAGCTTGTTCGCTTCTTCATTACCCGGGATATCAGCGTGCCCAGGTACCCAACACAGGGTTACTGCGAGGTGTTCGATGATATCTCATCTTATGATTTCCTACTATTGATTCACAGCCCCTGATTTCACCACATCCGACATAGTTAGAGCAGATGGTGATGGTATTGTCGGCGAAGCAATGTCGCCTGCATAAAGGCCACTTTTATAGCCTGACAAACGCAGCCGTTTTTTAGGCGGTAAAATTCACAGAAGATGCCCGGGCCTGTGCCGACATCCATTTTGGACATGTCGGTGTACATGGCGATCTAATCATCATACGTGCCGTCCTATCGATGGAACTACCAACAACGGAAATAACCTTCTTTGCCACTTTGGACTACAAGTCATCACTCGGTTCTACTTCCCGGACGCTTTGCAGTCAGTAGGAACGATAAAGCGGATGAAACAGACAGATATGCTCTGATCTGAATCTACTAATAGTGGGCGAACAGGTATTACTGCCTTTCATTGACATTGTCAATACACATTTGACTATGGAGCAATGGAACATTGTACACAATGTGGATACGCCCAAGTCTGAGGCCCAACATTGACATCAAAAAATCGAATTTAGAAGCCATTAAACGTACACTCTACAGTTGGAGACATGGTAAACACACTAGAAGCCATGGCAATAAGGGTAGAAGTCTTACAAGCTGTAGATATAAAGAGGAAATAGAGCCGGTACATCTCCTATGTCAGATAAACGTGGCTTATCCTACTTTGAATGGGCGACTTGATAGGTCAGTAAGATCTCAAAATATCTATAAACAGATTAAAGTAATTTTGCTGGTCACAGCCCTCCTAACCTAACCTAAAGAGTATTCGGTACATCAGATTTCCATTTCTAATGAGTCCCTAAACATTGCCTTAAAGATTTGGCGCCCTTGTAAGTTGCCAACGTTTTCTTGCTTTTCTCTTCTCCGCAATAAATAATATCTCGCGAACTCTAATAAAATCACCAGAATGTGTGGTCGATTTTTTCGTAAATATTTTGGAAATATTTTTGACATGGTGGAAATCGAAATTATTTATATGTATCAAAAGATAGACCACAAAATCTTTGTTCCACTGCAAAAGAAATTAGAATTAACAGAGAACACTCCATTTTAGTTTAGTGCTGTTTTTTCATTTTTTTTTATCATCTCCTTTCGCATTGTACCTGTACCTGTGTGGTGGATATCCTCAATTCTTAACAAACGTTTCTTCTCTCGTTACAGCGCGCACTATGTCAAGTGACCGTTCAAGGGTTGTGTAAATTGCAGTAAAATTCTTTGCAAGTATGCATACACTTTTCCACAATCTTGCTCTTTTAAAGTTCTATTTACTTTCTCATTCTTTTGTGTTGGAACTTATTCTGCGGTGGCGTGTTGTGCAGAAAAATGTCATTCCATTGCACAATGAGCATGTAACAATAAAGGAGCAACGATTTTCTTTTTATTTTTCTATTATTTTTTGTGCTTTGCTTTTCCATTGCTTAAGGCTTTTTTGCGACTTGAATGACTACTTAATTTCTTTTACAATCCGAGAGGCTAATTTTGAAATCCATTGCAAAAGGATAATTGCAAGTGGTATGGCCTTTGCATGGGCGAATACTTAGTAGGTAAGTGCTTCAATTCCAAAGGATGTTGAAAGGATTATAAAGGCTAATTTGGTTGACGCAGTCGAAGTAAGTAGAGAGAAAATTTTAAATAAATTAAAATCCGATTTAGCCTGCCCTTTGTTCGGTGAACACTTGACCCGCATGAAAGTCCAGAAGGAAGTTTATTGTCAACCTAGTGGACTTCCTTTAAATCTTTCGCATTATTCAACGATATTTCGTTGTGTTCCTTAAAAATACATTCGCATATTATCCCTCTTTACCTTTAACAACAGAACGAGGTAGGTACCTATATTTGTTAATGAAATTCAGCTTTTTAGTTGAGATCAAAACAAACGTCAAAACAAAGGTAAATTTAATAAAAAAAAGGTAAAAATCCAAAGTATAAGGATCATAATGGAAAAGGATGTGCATATGATTCTGATTGATTTTGAAAAAGCATTCGATAGACAACCAAGAGATCTGATATGCGTAGGGCTAAGACAGCGAGGAGTTCCTGAAAACTACGTACAGATGATCATGGACATGCACGAGTGAGCGAAGACAAAAGTCAGATGTCCCGCAGGGGTCACTGATGAATTTCCAATAAAAGTCGGTGTTCACCAGGGAAATGTCTTAAGTCCTTTGCTCTTTATTACGGTCCTAGATTATCTGCTGAAGGGAAAAGTGACGGACCCTAAAGTGCTTCAGTTTGTCTTTCCTGACGATGGAGGCATCATAAGTGATGATCAGACTTCCCTGCAACGAGCACTTGATGTTTGGGTAGATGTTTTGGAAGGAAATAGGTATCGTATTATCCAAAAAAGAGAAAGTATCTGTACTGCTCATTCTCTGACCCAAGCCAACCCATTCCAGACTTTTATTTGAATGGTGTGGTGGTTCCCAAGTGTGAAAAGTTCAAATATCTGGAATCAATGATTAACAACGAAGCAATCATTGATGACGACATCAGTCATCGTGAAAGCGTAGGGTGGATGAAGTGGCATGAAAACTCTGCCATCTTCTGTGACCGAAAAATATCCCCTAAGCTGGAAGGAAGGCGCACCGCAGTTGTGCGTCCGGCGCTCAAATACGGTTCACAATACTGGACAATGTATAAAAGTATGAGAGCAAGTTGAAAGCAGCTGGGATGAAGATGCTTCGCATGACAGCAGGAGTTACAAAGCTTGATCGAATTAGAAGCTCCAGAATCCGAGGAAGCCTTCACGTCAAAAAACCCATCTCGAAAAAATTGGAGCACGACCGCCTCAGTTGGTATTGTCATGTTCAAAGGGGGATCCTAAGAACCCCGTCAAAAAGGTAATGACAATCAACGTTCCCTTACAATCGCGTAAGAGAGGCAGGCCTAAAAACTCCTGGATCACACAAATGCAGAAACATCAGCATTTGATTAGCCTGATGAAGTGATACAAAATCGGGAGGCTGCAGATATTTTTGAGGTCGAACCGGCGAACCCCACAGCCGGACCAGTAGGAACGCAGTGAAGTGGAAGGGTTATGATCCCTATAATCCTGGTCATAATCTCGTCGTTAAATGGAGAGAAGAAGATATTTTAAAAGGGGCGATATACAGTAACTCTTAAACTGTGAAACTTTTCGAGACTGTATCTTGATGGCACAGGTTCTGATACTCTGCTATCTGCACTCACCTTTATTTATAAAATTCGACATCACGGCCTTTCCATTTCAAATAAAAATACCAAACCCCACAGGTTAGTTTCCTCCACATCCGAACTTATAATCGGACTTCATGTTATTTCCACATTCTACCACTCAACCGAATTTAGCACAGCGACGCCACTGCAATTAGCAACTCAATAATGGTTTTAATTAGTCACTTAATTCTCTCAGCAGTGGCGAGCAAGCAAGTGTGTCGCTGACCGCACCGAACAAACATTTCTAATTAAATTCCTAAAATATATGTATGTACCTATTTTGTTATCCTAATTAACGTGCCTACAGTAGCGAAGCCAATTTCCTCGCTCCAAGCAAAGCGCACGTTATCGTATATGTATGTACCTACATTTGAATCCAAAGTCCGAGTCTCGTCAAAGACATTTCCCTAATTAATACGATGGCTCATCGATCCGACCAAGTTGGTGCCTAAATCACATCCTGACTGGTATTGTAATTCTTGTCCGATGGTCTGGTGGCATACACATACACACACATGCATTGACCTACAAACTTGCTAATCAATTCCAGGCCATTCGTAATGTTTCATTGGAAAACAATTTTTGCTTACAAAAAAAAAAACACACACACACAACAAACTTTGACAGGAGTCGAATTTATTTACGTTTGAGATCATAAACAGGCGGCATTCGTTCTCGCTTTCTGTAGCTGATGTATAACCGTATCGTCCTGAGGCTTTTGTGTAGACGAATTTACATATAGATCCGACGTGAATGGGTTTCGAATGACTCAGAGGATATAGGCTTGCATGTAGATATGTATTTATTTAAAAGGGGATACAGAGTGTTGCGCCGTCGGGACATTAAGCCATTTATTGAGAATTTAACATGACTTGAGTTGTTTGGTTGTTGTGTTTGATTTGTTGCTGTGTGCCAATAATGTTGACCAACTTCAAAATGTATTCCGTAAGGACCTACTCAGAGTGGAGACACGAACAACATTTTGTTAATTAATTAAATTGTGTAAAGGACCTATACCTACATCTAAAGGGAATAACTATGTAGGTATACATTTGATCTTATAATGCCCATTTACAAGAACAACAAAAACAACATTTTGTAATTCAGTGTTGCAATTTGCAACTAGCGCATAGCTGTACCTGATCGTCAGTCACCGCACTGTTCTTATGATGACATCGGATTGTGGAACAAAAATGTAAAAAAAGGAAAAAAATTATGGTGACCATTATTGTTGCACTTCGAAAAAGTATTTCAGTGAGACATTGTGGCAGTACTCGAACCGCCTTAAAAAGAATGATAACATTTGATCAAATACCAAATTTATTTAAATCACTTTTAAGTCCAAAAAAATTAGATTTTCTCAAAAACGGCACCTACTACAATTTAATTTAAATTTAAGAAAATCGTTATATGAAAAAAATATTAAAAAAAAAATTATTTCAGAAATCTAAATTTGCAAATTTATTCCACTGAATAGTAAAAAAAACAAGATTAAAATTTTTTGGTGTTCGCTTCGTTAGTATTCGAGATATTGGCGGTTTTATAAATTACAGTTAATCAATTTTTTTTCCAAAAACTTGGTATGCAGTATTTTTGCTCCTATCCCAGATATCCTTAGTACAAAAAAAGAACAAAATCCTTGGAACCATCTTCGAGAAATTTAGTGATAAGTGATTTTCACCAAAAAAATTGTATGGCAGGTACCGTTATTTTACACGACAAAGCAAAAAATAAAAGGATGCCGCGAGATGTAACTTAAAAAACACCTTATATACGAACTTTAAAGCAAATCCGTCGAACCGTTTCGCCTTACGGTGCCCGGACAGACAGACAGACCGACGGACCCACTTTTTTGGACTTCTCTATAGTCGTAATATCATCCCTCATACTCAGTTTGAGTTCTAAATTTCCGCACGATCGCAATAACTTTCTATTTAGTATACTAATGTATACGAGAAAGTTAAAAAGTGACAAAAGTGCATGAGGGTCAGATAATTCTTTTGTGATTCTTTTAGTGAAACCCAGCATTTAACTAGCTTTATATAACCCTATTTGATTCAAGAAGGAACGTTTAGTATACAAAATTACTGCCAAGTCCTCTTTCTGATACACACGATCTAAATTAATCATCATTAAAGTAGATCTGTGAAGTGTGTCTGGAACAGGACATAATTTGTCACTTAGAGACATTGAAATACAGAAACTTAATACGACACTATTCTCTCAATCTTAACAAATCGGCATGAAGCAGATGACAATCTAATAAATATCTAATACTACGGTACAACTTCAAATCCTCCGCAAATGGAAGACAAAGGGAATGTGAAAAAATATTTGGAATGCCATTAATAAATAGAAGGAATAATAACGGTCCCAAATGGCTACCCTGTGGGACAGCAGATTAGTAATATCTTGTTTAGAACCAGACTTAAAGACTGGGGTTTCAAAATGATAGTTTCTAACTATCTAAAAATTTGCCAGTTGACAAAGAAAGATTAAAGATATAGGTGAGAGGCTTAGCTAAAGGGCTGCTCATCTTAACAGAAGAATTGGAAGAATGTCATCAGGACCTTCTGACTTATCAGAATCTAGTTTAAGTAAGGCTTCTTCAACCTCAGAGATCTGCAGCCTTAAAGAACCAACGTCGCAAACTTCCGTGACGTGTGGTAAATCCTGGTCAGGGCGAGAATTCGCTGAATAAAGAGACTCAAAATATGAAGCGAATAGGTTGCAAATAGAATTACTATCACTATTTGATGAATTTAAATATCTCATGCAGCTTGGATACTCACTCGTTTTCCATTTGGAATTGATGAGTTTCCAAAAATATTTTCTACTACTTTTGATATAACATTCCATAGAAATCATATATGATTGGTACAAAAACTTTTTCAGTATTTGAAATTGCCTTTGAATTTTTTTTATAAACGTCTCGAAGCTCAAGACTTTCAGGTTTTTTTTCTAAGGTAATTTGAACGATTTATTTTTTTTGTTCCTCAAATTGACAACCTCATGTCTCGGTAATGGTCCATTGTGCTTTAAAGAAGAAATTACCATTGCAGTATTTTCAATAATGGGTGGCGTGCATCGTTGTTCCCTGTTGGGTATTGCACCCGTAACTTTGGCATCGCAAGACGAACTTTCGACGGAAACGGCCAATATCTTTTTTTCTTATTGAATAATGATTTAACATAGCCCCATAAAAAAAAGGTTTAGATGTGTTAAATGATATTGAGTTTTCAATAAGCCGATTGTTAAACCCGCTGCGAGGGTTGTGGTATCGTCTTGTATAAAGACATATGAATTATATCATGTCCATGCAGGTGACCAAATGAGTAGCGTTGCAACATTTCTCTGTATTGAACATCGTTGACTGTAACTTGACGGTCACTTAATCAACGAAATAAAATAAATTTGCTGTCACCGACTCAAAACCGACTTTGGCAAACTTTTGATAATTTAACGTTCTATATCCGAAAACTTCACTATGATGAAAATGTTTTTTTCACTAAATATTTTGACATTAACGAAGATGCCCCACCGAAAAGTTCCCAATCAATGTCAGGGTGCACCAAGGAATCGTCCTTAGCCCTTTGATGGACCCGAAAGTAAATTACACTTGTACTACTCTACATAAACGCAAAAAGGTCGAGTAGGAATTTTAGTAACTTTCTTATCTTTTCACCAATGAGGCATACGTTTCCTGAAAAAGGCATAATTTCTTTAGGATTTAATCAAGAAAACTTTGATCCGGGTTGGCATCAATGTTCACAGGTATAAAAAGTACAAGTATCTGGGATCAAAAAAATTGTTTCATCTTCTGTGTGCGAAAAATATCCCCTTAACTTAAAAGAAAGGCTCTATACCGCAGTTGTGCACCTCGGTGAAGGAGTGATACAAAGCCTGCAAATATTTATTGAGGTCGAACCCCAAATGCGCACCAGTATAAATGCAGTGAATTTCTGATCATTACCTCGCAGATAAAAAAACGAATGAAGAAGACTTGACAGTTTCGTCATTAGCTCAAGGGTATGTTCACAAATGCAATCTTACACATTGGATAATATGGTTTTAGCAATTTACAATGAAATCATGCTAAGCTGTTTTCATGTTACCCATTCCTAAGGCAGCATTATACATACATACATAGATCTAAGGTAATTTTACAACACATTTGCAATATCAGCTAAGTGCTAAGGCAAAATAACCTCTCGTACTCAGCATAAATATTAAAATGATTATGTATCAGAAGTAGTAAATCATTAATGAACATAGAGAACAGCAAAGGTACGCGTATTGAATCTTGAGGCACACCACAAGAACGACGAATAATATTGATTGCAAAAGTCAGACTGTTATATAATATACAACGGTAACACTTTTTCCTCAACCTGTTAGAAAGATCATCTGTCAGGAGTGTCAGGCTGCGAACTAAACTTTTTGCGGGACTGGAAAAAAACGTAGTTCGAGCTTGACATATAAAAAATCATTCGACAATAAAAATTGGAGCAACCTTAAAATTATATTTCATCAAACTTCCAACATAATACTGGCAACGAGGATGGGATGAACGAAAGCATCATGGCGAATATAAATTCGGAAGCAAGTGCTGCACCCGTATTTGGCAGATTAGAACAGTTTCATTCCTCAATGTCATGGAATAATTGCAAGGAGAGAATGGAGTTATATGTCGAGGCCAATGGAATAAAAAACGAGGTGCAACAGAAGGCAATATTCTAAGCATGCATGGGTGAGACCTACGAAGTAATTCGCTCATTACTCGCACCATTGGGACCCAAGGATGTTACATTTCAAGAAATTCTGGAAAAGTTGGATGGACATTTTCACCCAAAGCCCAACGAAAGTGTGCAAGGATTTGCTTTTCACGATGTCAAAAACCAGGCGAATCCATTACAGAGTTTGTTAAAGATTTGCGCAAATTATCCGAACATTGCAATTTTGTCGAGCTGAATAATATGTTGCGGGATCAGATCGTTTGAGCCTTATTAGTAAGACGAGACGAAATTAGCTTTTCGGAAATGTGAGAAATATAAATTTTAGAGCATATTAGGATGTTGAAAAATTGAATAAGGCAACTAAAGTGACTTTAAATCTGCCAATAACTACATGTGTGTCATTTGTGACTTTTATCAAGGCAGTTATACAACTGTGGCCAGAACGAAAGCCTAACTGCATTGGAGTGCAGTTATCAAATTATTTAACTCAATGTTCAATTATTAGAGCATTTTGCACTTTAAATTATTACTAAGCAAATCGCGAGCAAACTACTAATTATAATTTTAAAGGCGGAACAAATGAAAAAATTTAAAAAACATAAGGAAAGGCTACAGTCCGCTTGGGGCGAACAGTATCCTTATCCCTATGTACCCCAAAGAAAAAATTCATAAGGAAGATGATAGATAGCATTTTATTTCATTCTATGAAATTTATAGAAAAAAAAATATTTTTTTGAAAAAACGCCCCCAAAAAGTGGGCGTGGCCAAAAACTTTGTATGGGCGATATATTGGAAAAAATATTGGCTAAATATATTGTTAAACATTTTTTTCGATTTCTATAAAAATTTTTAAAGAAAACAGCATTTTAGTGAAAAACGCCCACAAAAAGTAGACGTGGCAAAAAACTTTATATGACAAATTTATAAAGGTAAGCAGTACCTACATATCTTGTGAAGGTTTTACAACTTTATCTCTCTAACTTAAGCCTTAAATCGGTTTTTTCTAAATTGTGGGCGTGGCAGTGGGCGGATTTAAAAACTTTTAACACTTTACCATTTCGGGACCATAGGGAGTATATGCTCCAAATTTCAGCCTCCTAGTTGATACGGACGGACATTGCTAAATAGTCTTAGGATTTGGTCCTGATCATAAATATATATAATTTTATGGGTCTACGACGAATATTAAGGGGTGTTACAAACTATGTGTCAAAATTAATATACCCTTAGGATAGGGTATAAAAAGAAAACTGTGGCCTCCATCGCCTGAAAGACAAAAAATCGTTGTGTGATAATCTTTCTGTCGCACTACAGAGATCAAGAGCAAAGCTAAGCAAATACCTTGCTACTGACTGGAGGGTATGGGTCCTTTGGAAAGAAAAGAGCTTAGGCAAAGGCAAAAGGATTTCAATGAACACGATGCACTGTGGTTGAGCTTGTATGGAGCCGCGGCCATACATATGTCCCGTTGAGATATCGTTATGAAATTTTCCCCAAAAATCTAAAAAAATATTTTGAATATATAGTAAAAACTTTGTTGTTCGACTCCGCAGCTTCTTCTGAGAGCTCTCCAATTGACAGCAACGCATGCTCTATCACTTTCGCACCGTGAATTAAAATTGTAGCACTGTTGCTGGAAGATATTAAAGGGTGATTTTTTAAGAGGTTTAGAACTTTTTTTAAAAAAAAAACGCAAAAAATTCGAAAAAATGAATGAAATATTTATTTGAATCGATAGTTTGAACCTTGCAATTTAATGTTTAAAGATAATTTCATGCAAATGTTGACCGCGGCTGCGTCTCAGGTAGCCCATCCGCTGAGTCCAATTTTGGCATACTCTTTCACACATATCGGCCGGTATCTCACGAATGAATGCATGGATGTTGGCTTCCAGTGCGTCAATCGAAGCGGGCTTGTCCCTATACACATTAGCCTTGGCATACCCCCACAAAAAATTATCTAATGGTGTCAAATCGCACGATCTAGGCGGCCAATTGACCGGCCCGAAACGTGAAACCAAACTCGCCTCGCAATTGCGCCATTGTTTCGCGTGCTGTGTGGCATGTGGCACCGTCTTGTTGAAACCACATATCATGCAAGTCAAGAACTTCCATTTCGGGCAAAAAAAAGTTTGTTATCATCGCTCGGTAGCGTTCACCATTGACAGTAACGCTGCGATTCGCATCATTTTTGAAGAAATATGGCCCAATAATGCCGCCGGCCCATAAACCGCACCAAACAGTGGCTTTTTCGGGATGCATTGGTAGCTGTTGCAATGTTTCTGGCTGATCTTCACTCCAAATGCGGCAATTTGGCTTATTTACGTACCCATTCAACCAAAAATGAGCCTCATCGCTGAACACAATTTTTCGATAAAAAAGCGGATCCTCGGCCAGCTTTCCAAGAGCCCATTCACCAAAAATTCGGCGTTGTGGTAGGTCGGCTGGCTTAAGTTCTTGCACCAGCTGTATCTTAAAAGGCTTTACGCCCAAATCCTTCCGCAAAATTTTCCACGTAGTGCTGTAACAAAGGCCTAACTGCTGGGAACGGCGCCGAATCGACATTTCGCGGTCTTCTGTCACACTAGCTGATACGGCCGCAATATTTTCTTCAATACGCACAGTACGTAAACGTGTTGGTGGTTTAATGTCCAACAAAGTAAATTTGGTGCGAAATTTGGTCACAATCTTCCGAACAGACTGCTCAGAAGGTCGAGAATGCCGATCATAAAATGGAAGCAGCGCGCGATGAACATTTCGAACCGAGCACGAATTTTGATAGTAAAATTCAATAATTTGCAAGCGTTGTTCATTTGTAAGACGATCCATGGTTAAATTGCAAACCAAACTGAAGCTGTTTGACAGTGACACGAGGTACTAAACACACGTCAGCTGTCAAAACCAGTGTTGCCAAAACCAAACCAGCTAAAAAATCACCCTTTACCATGGATATATTTTTATCAACTTCTATGCACCAAAGGTCAAAGATGTACATGCGTGAAATTTCAAAGGAAGAATTTATTAAAGTAAATACCTGAAACTTTAAAGTTCATTTTAAATAATCGAATTCGGACCTCTCTTGCGAAAAGCTAACGTAACGCCGCTGCGCTCCAAAATTGAACACGTGTCCACGCTTTGCGTTCTATTTTTAGAAAGTCCCGTTAGATTTCAAGAAAAATCCGTTTTGCCATTTAGAAGCTTGGACATTTTTGAGACAATTTGTTTACTTTTCGCAAATTTTTGGTACTGGCGATTTTTTGAATTTTGGCCTATGGGCGCAATCACTGTGCGATGTTTCGAAATAAAATAAAGTGCACGACTGCGTAATACGAAACTTTCTCGGTACATGAGATGCGTTTTTGAATCCCAAAATGAATCGAAAATGAATGGTGACAAATTAATTTAAATCACTTTTAGGTTATGAAAAATTAGATTTTCCCGAAAACGGCACACACGATTTTTATGTAATGTCGCATATTGGACACTTTTAATATAATTGTTCAAAATACAAAAAGTTATCAAAATAGTTAGAGCCGTTTTTGAGAAAACGAATTTAATTAAAATTAAGAAAATCCTTAAATGAAAAAAAAATTATTTCAAAAATCGAAGTATGCAAATTTGTTCAGCTTTATAGTACAAAAGAAACGCTAAATTTTTTGTCAGTTCCCTCTATTATTTTTATATATTACCGTTAATCGATTTTTTTTATCAAAAACTGACGAAGCAGTATTTTCGGCTCCGTCCCAAGTATCCTTAGTATAAAAAAAGACCAAAATCCTTGGAAACGTTTTCTAGAAAAAAGGGGATAAGTGATTTCCACAAAAAAAAGTCGTATAGCAGGTACCGTTATTTCAAACGATAAATCAAAAAATAAAAAGATGCCTCGAGATGTAACTCCAAAAACCTTATATACGAACTTTGAAGCAAATCCGTCGAACCTTTACGCTATACTGCGCCCGGACAGACAGACAGACCTTAGGACGGCATTGGCGGACCCACTTTTTTTTACTTCTCTATAGTCGTACTATCATCCCTCATACTCAGTTTGAGTTCGAAATTTCCGCACGATCGCAATAACTTTCTCTTTAGTATACTTATGTATATGAGAAAGTTAAAAAATAAAAATGGCCGCAACAAAATTTTGTGGTGAATTGTGAAAACTTGATATTACCGATTGTCACAATAATATTGAAATCTGAAAATGGCACGAAAACCTGAGAGAAAATCGAGAGAAAAATGGAAATTCGAAACAATAGCTTTACAACTGTGTTGCAGATTGATTAAATTTACTATTTATATTGGTACAACAAAAAAAAATTATTAGGAGAGACCGTTGGGTTGACCCGCTATCAGTTATCCTGAAATTAACAAAAACAAAAAAAAACTTAATGAGAGCGTTCCGTCATTTCTCGGGAATTAACCAAAAAACGAAAGCGAAACCCTACTAAACAATCCCTTTTGCAACTCTTTGCCCTCTCTGTTCCCTTACTGTTACTTCTCTGTTTATTTTTTTATCTACTCCTCGGCCTTCGATCATTCCTCTTAGCTCAAAAATATTTTTCTTTGTTTTTTATAAAAATGTTTTAACCCTTAAAAAAAAGACTTTTCTAAAAGATTTCCGCAGAAAAAAACTTAAGCCGTCTTAATACGCTGTTCAACCAAGAAGTGGTTTTCAGATTCCTTTGTCGAAAGTCGGTCAAAGTTGGACATTCACACTCACATACACACATTGGCTGTGGAATCTCAAGTATGGCGTGCCATGGACTCCCACCTCTATGCCGGTGGTTGTCCGTCATATATTCCGCTTTGACTTCTTGGGTGTCACTCTATCTTTGCGGACCGTCTGTCAGATTGGACTCTCTGGTCCGTTGGAGGTCTCCAGGATTACTTTCGGATTGGCTGCACATCTTCATTTGCAAGTATACCGTCCGTCTATGTTATGCCTTCCAGTTCCCCGGTGGACCTGTGGTTGTTGCTGACCCAAAGTTCTAATGAAGTGTCCATTGGCTCATGAGACCATGGCTGCCGTTCCACTTCTTAAGGACTTGAGCGCGCGAACCAAGAAAGGAAAATGGTGATATTTTGTCGCACTAAATTTTACCGCGACAAGCGCTTATAACTAAGTCACTTTTTCGAAAGCCTCACAAAGTAAAGGGAGTTTGACGATGGGTCGATATTTGGCGCCTTTTAAATTTTTTGCAATTGCTATAATTTTAGACTTTTGATTCCACTGATGCGGGTAGGTTGAGAAGAGGAAAGCATTGTCAGTAGAATTAGTGACAACAGTGTATATAATACCAATGGCGCACTAGTTCTCTCTTCAATACCAATGTCTATATCATCATTAGAATATATTTTATTTTTATTGCCCAATCCGATATTTCAATTTCAAACAGAAAACGGATTATCTCTGCTTCTGAATTATTTATTTATTTATTTTATTCTTTAAAAAGAAAACTGATAAAATATCACACCAGACACATTTTGTTCGCATTTAAATTTAACCGTAGGCATTAGTTTTCATGAAGTGTAAGGAAAAACAAAAAAGCCATTTACTGACAGTTTTAAACCAAAAGTTCAACACCCTCTCCTAGAAACAACATTTTGTCTGGTTGCGGTAAGGCCCCCCAATTCGGCCAATTCGTGGTCTGTCTGCAATACAAACATGTGAATTGAAATAACACTCACGGCCGGATGTGGTCTACCATCACGACACAATTTATTTTGGGAGCACATCTACTAATAGGGAGAGAATAGGTAGGCAGACATACATATATGCCTTGTAGGAGTAATAAAATAATCTCGAACAGTTTGGTGGGTAATATGTGTGTTCGTTTTTGACCTAAATGGAAGGTAAGAATTAAATAGATTTTATAGGGAAAGTTCGGGTGAGATAATTTCATATGGCTTGTGGATAAAATAGTTTTTTTTTTGAGTTTGGGGTTGAACTTTGGGTTAAAGTTGGAATTTTTCGTACAAAAAGCGATTTAAAAAAATGGTTGTTTGACGTCTAGTCGGCTTCACTTTAAATTAAACAGTTATTCTGTGGTCTGGAATATTTCTAGTCACCTAACCACGAAACATTGTAGCATATTTATTTGACGAATAGATTTCCATTTTCGAGATAAAGTCTAATAGTTATCATAAATGTCTTGTACCTATGTATGTCAAATTCTTTAGAATAAATAAAATTTACAAAAGAGTACTCGAGAAGTAAGGCATTTTCATACAAGTTTGAACGTTGCCATAAAAAAGCGTTTCGTTCAAATTTTAACAGATTTCATCCGTTGGCCTTTGATAAAAATATATGACATGACGACGGTCTCGATTGGAATTAAAGTCTGAGATCCTAAACAATTCCATATGGGTCCAAGACAGTAGATGGCACGGGAGTGAGTATTTTCCCGCACCACTGTAGTATATTTCAAGCGGAAGTTATGGCTATCTGAGAAGAAGATTGAAGATATAATAAAGCGATATAGGCAATAATAATACTGCAGAAAATTCCACAACGAGATTTTGGACAAGTGCGAAATCTCTCCTTATTCCCGGTCACCGCATTTATCCACTGCAGAGTAGATTAACTTCCCAAAGAAGACATTGCGGACAGTATTTTCACTTGTACAAGTCTACAGGACTCTAGAAAATTGTTATTTGTTTTGCAAACTAATTTGCTAAAATAGACTACTGGTGCAAAGAGTGGCGCAGGGACATTATTCCCGAATTAATTTTCGGGACTTATGTCTTCCGGACCTATGTTGCTGCGCCGCAAAGTAGATTTTTACCCTTGAATTAACCGCCCTTGAACTTCCACTTTTACTGAAAGTTCACCACCCTCTTCTCATATAAATCATTAAGGACAATCTAATACTGGTGTTGTAAAAGTTGTATGTATACTCTTAAAAGGTAGCATTAAGGTTATAGATTTGGTTTTAAATGTGTTACCTTAAGTCGCATTTTGCGATAAAATTTATTTATTGGGGTTGCGCTGCTGGGACATTCTAATCTGTCCCGCTCATGCGCGGAATAAAACTAAGATATGGAAATGCGAGAAAACTCTCTCCACCGTCTTCTTACAACTTCGATTACCGGTTGTTTCCTCACATAAATGTCCTTCTTTTGGTATCGACATTTTAGTCGACATACTTGGGAGATCTACGTTTGTCCGCTGGTTGAGGATTGGGAGGCAAAGGTGTATGTAACAATCGATCCTTAAAGTTTCAGGTGCTCTCGAAATCATTGAAGCAGGAGGAGACCGATTCAATCAATCATCGAACCTCTTCTAAAACTTTGAGGAAGAAAGAGTGGAGTGATTTTTGCAATTAGTAAGTACAGACTGTCTTTGTAAAATCAAATCAATACTAAAAAAATAAAGTGCACGACTGCGTCGTACGAAATTTTCTCGGTCCTTGAAATGCGTTTTTGAACCGCAAAATGAATCGGAAATGTATTTAAATCACTTTTTAGGTTTTTGAAAATTAGATTTTCTCAAAAACGGCACCTACGATTTTGATGTAATTTCGCACATTAAACACTTTTAACATAATTGTTCGAAATACAAAAAATTATCAAAATCGTTGGAGTCGTTTTTGAGAAAACGAATTTAATTTATATTTAAGAAAATTATATAAAAAATGTAAGTATGAACATTTTTTTGGGTTTATAGTATAAAAAACCTGTATTTTTCTTAAGTTCCCTTTATAGTTTTCGAGATATTGGCGGTTTTATAAATTACCGTTAATAGATTTTCTTTCCAAAAACTGAGTATGCAGAATTTTTGGTCCTATCCTAAACATCCTTAGTCCAAAAAAGACCGAAATCCTTGGAACTACTTTCGACAGAAATAGTGATAAGTGATTTTCACAAAAAAAAAAAATTGTATGGCAGGTACCTTTATTTCGAAAGATAATGCAAAAAATAAAAAGATGCCCCGAGATGTAACCCCAAGAACCTTATATACCAACTTTGAAGCAAATCCGTCAAACCGTTTCGCCATATGGCGCTCGGACATACAGACAAACAGACAGACAGACAGACTAACAGACATACAGACAGACGGACTGCATTGGCGGACCCACTTTTTTGGACTTCTCTATAGTCGTAATACCATCCCTCATACTCAGTTTGAGTTCGAAATTTCCGCACGATCGCAATAACTTTCCTAAGTTCAATTAAGAGACACGTTCTCTATATGACAATCCCTTTAATTACGTACATAAGTATAAGTTTTGCATCTAAGCTTCTGAAGGGGTTACATGGGTTAATTCAGGGAAAAAAGATATATTTTCAATAATTTTTTTTACATAAAAAATAAAATTTTTTATTCAAACTTTTTAGATATACATTTGAAAAAGAATTTCTGAAATTTTCAAAGGAAAATAACAAAAACTCCGTCATTGTGACGTCATTTCCGGTGATCCCTCGGAAAAAAAGGTGCGTACGCGTTGACAGTAGAACTCGTGAAAGGATCATCAGAAGTGAAAAAAAAAATGCGTCATTTAGTTAAGACTATAAACTACAATTTGGACGAAGGAAAAAAAAAAAGAAGTGAAAATTGGATTTTTGACAGACCTTTTTACAAAGAAATGTTAATTTTGGTCCTCGTGAATTGTATCTCGAAGACCTGTGTAAAATTTCATCAAGATCGGTTGAGTGGTTTCCGAGAACTTTTGACAACCGACTTTGAAAACAAAGTTTCGAGAAAAACGCGTTTAAAGTTTGGATAACCTCAAATAAACCTCGTGACTGAGTGCGCACCTTCGCAAGGCTGTAAATCCGAAACTTTTATTCTAAATGACTTGAAAAGTTTGGATAATATTCTAGAGATGTTGTAGAAATTAATAAGACAATAAAAAAAAAATCATGTAACCCCTTAAGAAGCTTAGATATATTTTTCGATCAAACAAAGTGTACCTAAAAAAGTCTTACAATTTTTATCCAACAAATTATTATTACGTGTTACTGCTTTAGTAGAATTTGCTCAATTTGTCGGATTTTCGATGACACGATGATCACATTCGTTGGAATTCAGATGGAATTTTTACACTAAACACAGACACCAAATTAAACTTTCGTAGCCTCTGTGCAAAGTGTTATATGTTTTTTAAAAACAAACGTTAATAAATTGTCAAAAAAGGCTTTGTAAGAGACAATATAAATGCATACCTATCTAGTGTCTAGTATAATCTCTTGAATGTATAAGGAAAATTAAGATTTGAGGGCCATTTCCAGTTGGCCCAGAGCCAAGGGTCTAAACATAAAACTTGCCCTTTTATTATCCTATCGATGACTTTTTGGCAACGCTGATACCCATTTCTCATTTCCATACTAAAAACAATCCTCGTTCACAAGTAATTTGAACGACTTGGTTCATTGATGTTTTCAATAGACACATATCGCTGCCGAATAGTTTCAACGATTTGGGTAGATATCAGCCATTCGGTCCTCTGTTTTGCGTTTTTGTCTTTGGCCCTCAAAACTCGATTTTTTTGTATTCTTCCAATAAAGCCTTAAATAGTTAAGATTATCTTATAAAACAAAGACGATAGGCTAGGTTGCATATACATGTCGTCATTTGAAAACTACAAGGTCGTATGTAAACGGAATTTCCTATTCACATACGACGGTTTTGGATTCATTTATGTTTTATCTTTTGTAAATTTAAACTTATATATTTCATTATATTTTATATCTTAAATTTAAAATTGTTAACTTAACATATCAAAGTCATTGTACGTGCAGTTCACATTTTATCATGTACTTGATGCATTTAAAGAGAACGAGCTATCCACATATGGCAATCGTGCCTTTAAATTATTATACTCTTATCGCGAAAAGAACCGATTGTTAAGCTTATGACCGTAGAGGTAAATAAGTGCGTAAGTCAGTTGCTGGTTGCTGCTGAGTGGATTTGTCGTTCACTTGGATCTGGACCAGCCTCTTGGTAACATTAAAAATTATAACGTGGTTAGAAGGCTTTAATCTCTCTTTTTGTGATCGCATGTTTTCATTGTCTGCTGATTATTTTCGCTCACGATGTTTTTTTGTAAAGGCGTTAGGTTTGTTGAATTCTGTCCACCAGACCAAAATGACGTGAGGATAGCAATATCTAAACTGGGGTCTAACAAGACTGCTGGGACGGACGGTCTATAACACGAAACCGTCGAACAGGCAGAAGGAGATGACTCGATAAAGAGCATACAGCAACTCATTTCCAAGATTTGGTTAAAAGAATGTATGCCTGATGAATGGAACTCCCGTTCGTTTCACAAAAAAGGAGACCCTGTAAACTGCGCGAACTTTAGAGTTATCAGACTCCTAAGCATAGCGTATAAGATATTAGACCTCGCCCGACCCTATCGGTGCTGGTCTAGGACCGGTAAGTCCGCAATTGTTTCTCCAGGAGACTATTCAGCAAAGAACTCTATGAGTTGAACAGCGACATTGACCTGGTCAAAAAAATACACATCGAGTGTTTGTGTTGGCTGGGAGAACGCTCCAGCCCGCAGAATCTTCGACTTTAATCCGAATAAAACATAGAAGTAGGAGAAATTATCACCTTACGTCACGAGCTGAAGTGACCTCAACCAACTTCGTCGGCTTGTTACGCAAGTGATATTTATATCAACGAGCACAGCAACGAAGGCGGATTCCAGCGTTTGCATTCCAAATAAAAGACAAGTCGAATGATAAAAATGATGCTCCCGAGACTGTAGAGGATGAAAGGCTGCTCTGTCTCAGGCAGAGACTCTTCACGAGTCGGGAGCCCGTTAATGAATGATGAAAAAAAATTATGATTTCTACCAAATAAATATGTTACAAGCCATTTCAATAACGGCCCATAAAAGCCATATGCCCTTAGTTTTTCAAGGAGAAGGGAGAGGTTTTTAGTCTGTGTATTTGGCCGACATGGACTTGTTTACGGTTGTCTCAGGACTTAATACAAAAATTTGTAAATTCGACTAAACTTGAAGAAGTTGATCTAACCTTCCAAAAGCCTTGTTGATATTAACTGACATGCTGTTTGATTGCAAAATCAAATTTATCTTTAACAATACTAGTAGTTTTGGAAAGCTTAGTAATCGGCCTATATTTAAATACCAAATGAATTTTCAACGAAAAAGTGTCCCTTAATTTTAGCAAATGGCCCTCAAAAAGACCCCAAATAATTTTTCCTCGTGACAAGGCTGGATACACACATTGGTTGAGTAAGAACAAAGGCTGGCGGGTAAATTGTTGCTGGGATGCACGAGTTGGGAAATTTGGAAATAGGTATAACAATATGTGAATATTTGGCGTTTGGTTTAGTGGACGCGCAAATTGAAATAATATCTTCTGAAAATAAGGCGTTCATGCACGAGTTCAACAATAGATCGCCTCGCCTCTGCTGAAAAGTATATTTCACACGTTCTTTATAAACCAGGGTTAATATGAGCATTTTTATTCTATCATATCTTGGACACGTTTTACCCAAATTGGATTTTATTGGGAGCAAGTGCCTAAATATTTGATACATTTAAAAAAATTAAAAAAAAAATTAATCTTTTCATAGTTATCAAACTAATGGGGGATTCCCCATACTAATGGGGAGTAATATTAACCTGGGTTGATAAGGTACTGATTAAGGGACAAGAATTGTCGCCCATGTTAGGGTTAAGGGGCTGAATAGACTTTGCTAGATTGTAACCAACTTTTTGTGCTGATTATAAATATCTAAATACACACATCCTACTCTAAGGGTCAACGACATACCGATCTCTTACAAACAAAATACTTACAGCCATCGTACTACTAACCGAACAATATAAAACATACAAATTTATGACACTCACACGAATCTATTCCCATAGGCATTACTCGAGGCATTACCATTTCATGACTTACTACCTCAATGTTGTCACGAGGGTGTAATCTAAAACAATAAGAAGTAATATCTTGACAATCTATGGAAAACATATATGTTAAGAGAATTTTCAAATTTCTAGGAGTTCAACAAACATCCCATAGCACCGGCACAGGCCACCCACACAAAAGATATGCAAAAACTCATAATGGAACAATAAGAAACCAAAAAAAAAAAAAAATTATAAAACACAAATTTGTTATATAAAAAAAACACCTTGACAAATGCGCTCTTTATGGAAATTTATTGTTACACCACTTGAAGGAGGCAAGAGCAAAAAAAACGACAAGTGTGTATGTTTGGAAAATATAAATCCCGCCGCATAACAAAACGTTATGGGTAAGAACAATAGGTAAGCAAACCGGGTATATGGCCGACAGCATCCGCTTATTATTCCAACAAACCTGCACATGAACTTTGCATGAGCATCTGGCTGAAGAAGATGAAAACTGCAAGAAAATCCTTTTGTTTCATATATATATGTAGGTAGGTGACAGCACGATATTGTTGTGAAATGGTATCGTTTTGTGCAGTTGCATTATTTTAGATTGAGTTTTTTTTCTGCCTTTATATAGCACTCTAATTTATAGGTTTGGGCAGTTGCATTTAATAATATTCAGCAATAAAATATTTATTTATTTATTTCATCAACAAGCTTAGCTTACAGATTACGAATTTAAAATATATATATATTAAACATTAAGTTTAATGGAAAGATAAAAATACTTTTGACATTAGTTTGAAAGCAATTTAAATAAAATGCTCTTGAAGCGTTCTCTCGAAATATATCCATATGTCTGCTTACCACATTGAACGAATTAAGGCATCTAGTGATTGGCTCATTCCGACCATAGTTTGTTCTATGCCCCAGTTGTCAAAAGAAGTGACTATCCCTCAAAACCCTTCCTCTAGCATTGATTGGAAACATGGACAATAGTGCACAACTATCGATATGTGAACACAGTACGTCTCGCGCAAACATTATGTCATGTGCATTCCTTCTTGCTTTAAAACCTAATAGTTGACATCTAGCTTTAGAAGAGGGCTGAAAATCCCAACGCATTTTAAAGGAGACATATTTTGTAAACCGCCTTTGCACTCTTTGAATACGGTGTAAAGATCAAAGAAATCTTTCGCGGTTCTTTTGATGAAACTAACAAGAGAATTAGCTTAGCGACTATGGACTCGATATGAGTGACAAAGGTTAGTTTCGTATCAAGGAATATACCAAGATCTTTAATTTTGTCAACTTTAATTAATGGCATGAGATCAATACAATAGGTATGCGAATATTTCGTTTGAGATAGCAAAGCATTTTCGAACGTTTAAGCAATTATTGACGCACCATCTTGATAAATTGTTCAGGTCGTTTTGGACCTTTAGACAGTCATTTCAGCAATTAATTTTTAAAAATAATTTGATGTCGTCATGCATACATTAACCAGTGGTAAAATTGCAGCCGTTGAACAATAAATATTATAATAAGGAACGGCCCAAGATGACTACCTTGAGGAACTCCAGAAGTGCAAGATATTAATCTTGAATAATTGTTATCAAGACAGACTTTCTGAAACCTTCCAATCAAAAATTATGAAAACCACTTTAGCATAGCGGAGTGAAATCAAAATTGCTTTAGCTTTCTTATCAGAAGTAGGCACATAGTTTACAGAGTCAAATGCTTTACTAAAATCCGTATAGCGTACAGCGTCAACTTGATATCCGCCTTCGACGGTATTTATGACAAAAGATGTGAAGTGGACCAGATTAGATGTTGTCGAACGACCCGAAACAAAACCCATGTGGAAACTCTGATATGTTGCCCTTAATGTGAAATATTATTTTTTTTTTAACTAAGCATTCCAAAGAAAGCTTTGGTATAGCAGAAAGTTTCGAATACCTCAATAGTTTTCTACGTCATTTTTAGAGACAGATTTAAAGATCGGCACCAAAAATGAGATCTTCCAGTCATCCAGGAATAAACCGGATGCTAGTGATAGATATCATAAGTAAGGGTTTGCAAATAGAGCTGCAACATTTTTCAATGCCATCAGCGCCAGGTTGAGGATTAGGTTTTAGGCTACAGACGGCAGACTCAATATCCTGAATCTCTAGTACTATTTGGCCAAAATCAATTTTAGGAAATGGATATGATTCCGGCAAATTTGGAATAAAAGATTTTGTAAAAACCGACTTAAAGCTCTTACCGGGTAATATATTCGACAGAATCCTTAGCGTTATTGGACACATTTCTTTGGGGAAACATTTCGAGCGCCTTTTCTGATTTATAAAAAACCAAAACGATTTCGAATCTCGTTTCAAATTGTTTTCAAAATTGATAATGAAAATGTTATGCAAAAATGTATTTAAGCAAGTAAAATCTTTCCTTTGTTTGCTAAAAATCATCGAGTTGAATGAGTTGAGATTCTCATTAAGGCCGACAAAGTTACATTTAGAAAAATTAAGAGAGCTTACTGAACTCAGTTTAGCTTTTACATATGAATACAAATCAATTTCTAACATAATTTGTTTATGATGGACTGAGTTATTTAGAAGTGGAAATGGCGCTTCAGAAACATTACCTTTGACTTCATTATCATTAATAAAAACAAGATCAAGATCTGCTAATTTATGATTGGACTAAATTGATATTGGTTTATTGAGAACATTATCTTTTTAACATTACATGGAATAAATATATTATCCTCTTCAGACTAAGCCCAATTTACATCACCAACATTAAAATCCCCAAGGGCACTTAATATATTAGCTTCAGAACAATAATGGAATAAAGAATTTGGACCGTTAATTGAACGGCAGCAATACTGCACCACCACGCTCCTCAACAGATTTACAACGATGACTACGAAAAACTTCATAAATTGATTCGTCAAAAATTTCTGATGACCAAATATCTTTATAGAACCATGTTTCCGCAATTATAATTATGTCGTAATCCATGTGACAAGACGCAATAAACAAATATAGAGGCAGCCAATGATGAAACACTCCTGATTTTACTCGAATATAAGTATCTTCTAACTTTTAGCCAGAGATGATAGAAGCAAAGAGATACCAAACTTTCCAGTGGAAAACACTCTGCCTACAAGCTGAATTCCAGAAAAATTCCAGAAAATTGACGAATTTACCCATACTATCATATTTTTAAACAAGAATGGGTAAATTCGTCAATTCACCACGATTTCTTCGTCAATCCACCACTTTTTCCCCTGCCGCCTCACCGACCTCGCCAACAAACCAAAAACGAAGATGCCGGAAATAGAAACTCGTGAAACTTTTGAACCACTCATCCGATCAAGGAAAATCTTTCACTCTTAAGTTCTAATTTTCTTCATCTAGACGGTGGTATATTTATATTTTAAATAAGAACAATGTTTTACAATTTGGTTGCTATGTTCAATGTGCACTACATTCACCAAAAAAAAAAAAAAAAAAAAAAACAAAAAAAAACACCGATTCAAAAACTCATTTTACTTAACCGCATTAAATACATTGAATACATTAAATACCACTTAATGGTTTCTTTATATTCACTATAATTACTCAAACAAAACATTCAATAGCCAACTTGCGGCTAAAATTTTTCCCGTGGATTTTACCATTTATTTAAATATCCTTAGAACAATCCGCGGCACTGATTGTTCGATTTGGTTACATTACCACTAAAACACTTTCTTAATATGTATTAAATTTGGTCTGTAACAACAATTCGTAACACTTTATAATAAATTTTAAATAGATTTACATTAATGAGTACTTCCCGCCGGAATATTCTTTCAACTTATATTTTCCCTCCGACGTTTTAGTTGTCACTTCTTTTATTGTTTTTTTTTTCTCTCAGTTGACACTGACGTTGTCGCAAACAACCCTATTGTTTACTTTTACGAAGAGAAATGTCAAAATACTTACCACTGATAAATAGGTGCGTATAGACCAAAAAAATTCGAGTGCTGAATTGATTCTTTTTGCTTCACATATATTCACCGACACGGTGGTCACTGGAAATCGATTACAACAACAACAATGTAAACAAATGGGTTTCGAGGGGCAAAGGAGGTAAGAGTTTGGCATCTCTTTGCTTCTATCATCTGTGCTTTTAGCGTTATGCATGTTAACTAAGTGAATTCCAAAATATATATTCAAACAGACCATTTTAGTTTGTGCGAACCTGAACTTAAACTATTGGAAGGCAACTGGAAATGCCGTCACTATACTCTGTCCAACATACATTTCCAGTACAGGGAAGATAGAGATGTTTGCCTCTCATTCGCTCTCTTTTGTTTTCCATAAGGTGCTATTCTAAGCAAAGCTTGTATAGGGTTTCCGTAGTAATGATTTTAAATTGGGAAAAAACTTAAAGAATATCATGTAGGGTTGCCAAGATTTTTTTTCATTTCAATTATTTTATTTATAAAAAATAAAACAAATTTTTCTTTTTCCACAACACTAAGAGCTATTATATTAAAAGCCGTGTTTTTGAAGGGTATCCCTTAGACCTGATCCCTTTTACATACAAAACAAACGAAGAAACAAGTATAACAAAAATAAATATAAATTCATCTATTAAATATCAATATTTACTATCTAAGCACAAAATGAAAGGCTTAAAAATACAAATTACCCAAAACTAGATGTAATATCAAAAACGGACGGAGCGCTACGAAAACCTACCTAAACAATATTTTTCCTTAAAGAAAACAGCTTACAATTTTCTAACTTCATTTTAACGTGTGTTAATAAATGAAATGCTAAAAATCAAAACAAGATCACCACCATTAGGAACTTTTTTTTAAAGCTCTAAAACTAAAAGGTATTCAACAGAAACCTAAGGAAAAAGCTTAACGAGTTACTGAAAGGATATTGGTAACTCTGGCATTAAATGGGCGTTGAATAGCAGCAGCCACAGCCAATCAGATGTGCCCCGAATAAAAAATGTTGGATCTACATCTAATGCAATTGGAAATTTACTGACGTGTAAACACTTTTTATGAGAGGTTTCTTTCAATTTAGTATGGTGGAAATAAAAATATTGCACGCTACTGATTTTGAAAAAGCTTCTCCATAAGACTTGTATAGCCAATATATGTTGGACAGAGTATAGACCAAGAAACAGGCAGCATAAGCTGCAAAAACAACCCTCATTGCAGCAATACCAACTGAGTCAAACGATGAGCAAATCAGGCTGTCGACCGATGAACATGTCACATGCATTTAAGTGGAAGGATTGGGTGACTTTCAAGAAAATGGCAAGGAAGGATGAAACGAACCGTAACAATAATTTATTTTGGAAAAGGAAACCAATTTTAGATAGAAAATCTGTCTTAAATTTGATGTAGCATAGCTTTTGAATGGAATAGATTAGGTGAGTGATAGTTCGAAATACTTTGGGTAAAATCGTTTAAAATGATAAGACAAAGAAATCTAAGGCCGGACAACAATTTCGCAAATTTTTCCAAATCTTACTATCTCAGTACCACCTAAATGTTTTTATTCGCCGGGCCATCACTTGCGAAATTCTAATAAACATCCAAGAATCGATGGAGCATCATGAGAAGCTAATCAAACATTTTTAGAAGCTTGGATTTAAATTTATGACAGCCTTTTTGCGCTCTGTTCTTATTCTGAGAGAGATGCTATCGCTTTAAAATTGTTGTTTTTATACCCTATCCTAATATTAATTTTGACACATAGTTTGCAACACCCTTTAATATTCGTCGTAGACCCATAAAAGTATATATATTTAATATATTTATTATCCGGACTAAATCCTAAGACTATTTAGCAATGTCCGTCCGTACGCAATTTTTAGGCTTTAAAATTAAGCTAAGAAGCTGAAATTTAAAGCACATACTCCCAAGGGCTCCGAAATGGTTAAGTGTTTTTGAATACGCCCCCTGCCATGCCCACAATTTAGAAAAAAAAAACCGTTTTAAAGCTTAAGTTAGAGAGATAGAGTATTAAAACCCTTAGAAGATATGTAGGCACTGCCCTCCTTTATAAGTTCATCATATAAAGTTTTTTGTCATGCCTACCTTTTGTGGGCGTTTTCCACTTAAATTCTGGTTTCTTCGAAAACTTTCATAGAAGATATTTAGCCAATATTTTTCTAATGTATCGCCCGTATAAAGTTTTTTGCCATGCCTACCTATTGTGGGCGTTTTCCACTTAAATGCTGTTTTCTTCGAAAACTTTCATAGAAGATATTTAGCCAATATTTTTCCAATGTATCGCCCGTGTAAAGTTTTTTGCCATGCCTACCTTTTGTGGGCGTTTTTTCAAATTATATTTTTTTTGTTTAAATTTAATAGAATGAAATAAAATGTTATCCATCATCTTCTTTGGGGCATATAGGGATATGGATAAGATAACATACTGTTCGCTCCAAGCGGACTGTAGCCTTTCCTTATGTTTTTTTTAGACATTTTTAAGTTATTTAGTTTTACATTGCAGTACCTTTTATTTTATTATTCACGAGTTGTACCGCTGTGATTTCGTATTACTGAATTATAAAATATTTTTTAATATTTGTTTGTTTGCTGTTTGTTCCGTTTTAATAAAAGTTTTTAAAAACTTCGGTCATTGTCTTCGAAGTGAAGATTTTGTATAGCGGTCATAATTCACACTTGAAAACAAGCACATACTCGGCAAGAAATCGGGAAGAAAAGTATGGATTAGATGTGTATATGGTAATCTACTGATGATCCCAAAAATACACATCTGGGTGAAACGCCTATGAAACTGTAGGTCGCAAAAATCATTTATTGATATAAAGCAACTGTTGTTTCAAATAAATCATAATGTATCAACTAGTAATAGTTGATGACGAGTATTTAAAACATTTTTTGATTCGGTTTTAATTTACAATTATTTAAATATATCATTGTGGGAAAATGTGGGAGAGGGAAAAAAATTGTTTTCGTGGGAAAAACCAGTCCAAAGACATTACAACACTGGCTGTGACCTGTGGCTACTGCTATTCAACGTCCATTTAATTGATGTGCATTCAGAGTTACCAATGTTCGTTTGATAACTCGTTCAGCTTTTTTCCTTGGGTTTCTGTTGAGGAGCTTTAGGTCTTAGAGCTTTAAAAAAAAGTTCTTACTGATAAGTGTTATCGTGCCGTAAAGATCCAAACAAGGATCTTTGACATTTCTTTTAATGTGTGGAAAATACGTTAAAATTCAGTTACGAAATTGTAATCTGTTTTCTTTAAGGAAAAAAATTAAATTAGCCTTTGTTTTGTTTATTAGAAATGGCTTTAAATTCATCCAAACACTTAAGTGCCGAAAGAAAAAAGAAATTGTTGACGCGATAAAAAATTTATAAAAATTTTAAAAATAAAACAGTAACTGCGAATCAAGTAGGTGATATTTTTTCTGTGGGTAAACGAACAGTTTACAGACTTCTTAACGAATTTGGTACCAAAGGCCACAACTCGCCACCGAAGAAGAAACACCAAACTGATTTTAAAACAAAAGTAGATGAAAAAAAAATTCACCAAATACAGCATTGGCATTAGCCGTCAGCTCGGTAAGAGAGATTTACAATTTGTAGCCGGATCGATAATAAAACATAAGGAAAGGCTACAGTCCGCTTGGGGCGAACAGTACCCTATCCATATCCCTATATGCCCCAAAAGAAAAACGCATTAAGAAGGTGATGGATATCATTTCATTCTATGAAATTTATAAAAAAAAATATTTAAAAAAAAAACGCCCCCAAAACCGAACCGATACCAAAATCCTTGCATCATATTCTGCACCAGTTCCCAATGGCTTAAACGATTTCTTGGAGAGTCCAGAAGGTTCGGTTCGGGTACAGCAGTATAAGGCCTTCCTAGAAGAAAAACATAAGGAAAGGCTACAGTCCGCTTAGGGCGAACAGTATGATACCCTATCCTTATCCCTATGTACCCCAAAGAAAAAATTCATAAGGAATATGATGGAAAGCATTTTATTTCATTCTATGAAATTTATAGAAAAAAAAATATTTTTTTGAAAAAAAACGCCACCCAAAAAGTGGCCGTGGCTAAAAACTTTGTATGTTCTATATATTGGAAAAATTATTGGCTAAATATATTGCTAAACATTTTTTTTCGATTTCTATGAAAATTTTCAAAGAAAACAGCATTTTAGTGAAAAACGCCCACAAAAAGTAGGCGTGGCAAAAAACTTTATATGACAAATTTATAAAGGTAGGCAGTACCTACATATCTTGTGAAGGTTTTACAACTTTATCTCTCTAACTTAAGCCTTAAAACGGTTTTTTCTAAATTGTGGGCGTGGCAGTGGGCGTGTTTCGAAAATTTTAACACTTTACCATTTCGGAACCCTAGGGAGTATATGTTCCAAATTTCAGCTTCCTAGCATAATTTTAAAGGCCTCAAAAGTTGATACGGACGGACATTGCTAAATAGTCTTAGGATTTGGTCCTGATCATAAATATATATACTATTATGGGTCTACGACGAATATTAAGGGGTGTTACAAACTACGTGTCAAAATTAATATACCCTTAGGATAGGGTATAATGAGAAGGTGTTAGCGGAATCAAATCAACATCGGAAATAGCACACAAAGGCCGAGAATTCAACAAGGCTTCAATTTGGGCAAGCAGAGTGGACAATTCTTCGAATGTAAGGACATTAGTGCCAACGACGCCTGATTCACATAATCCATCGAAGTGAGGACTGTATGGTGGAATAAACTCCCATTTGATATTGTCTGCAGCCAAAGTGTTGGTCATCGTTTCGTTGAGTGATCTGGATCTTAACAATTTGTAAGCTTCGGATAGCTTACGTGCCGCATTTGGAAATTGGTTCCATTGTCCGAGTGAACAACGCTGCATTTCCCTCGTCTAGCGACAAATCGACGAAAAGCTGCCAGAAAAGCCTCAGATGTGAGGTCGCTAACCACCTCCAGATGTAGAGCCTTGGTAGCCATGCACACAAACAGCGCGAAGTATTCTTCTGTCAACTTTGGCTTTCTGCCCTTGAATAATCGAAGGGTAATGGGTCCAGCGTAATCGCAACCTATGTGGACGAAAGGAAAAGAAGAGGAAATTCAGTACTATGGTAAGTCTCCCATCATTTAAGATGACGCAAACGAAAGCAGCCGCCGCACTCAAAAACAAGTTTCCGGATCAGGTTCCTGCTGCCAAGTATCCAGTACTCTTGTCGGATAATTGTGAATAATTCTGAGACCTTAGCGTGCAAAAAACTTGAAGTGAGCGTCCAAAAGAATTTTTCGAGTGATGTCATGATGTTTCGGCAATATAACAGGGTGCCTTATACTAAACGGTACATTCGCAGCATGAGAAATTCTACCTCCAACGAGGAACATATACATACATATGAAATAAGTTTAAAATGCTTCATTCACTATTTGCTGTGGATATTTTAATGATCATTTTAAATAGCTAGACAGTGTAATCCGATTCTCGCCATTTAGGATTGCTATGACCTCGCTTGTTGATAACGTAAGTTTACCCCAATGTGCTTTCTAATCCCCTTCAATATTGGGCAGACTCCGATTAAATGATGCACGTCTTCGATAGCTCGCAAATTGCTTAAAGAACATTCTGCCTCCTCATTTTCGTTGGAGAATTGTGGTCTTTAGTTGAACTGCCAAAGTTTTCCTTAGGTCTTGAAAATCATCGAAATTGTGTCGGTAGTATTTTGGTCGTGAAAGTAATTTTTCTCTCCTAGGTCGTATTGAAGCGTACAATAGTCAGGCTCTGCTCCGCTTTTGCTATAAGCGAGACTCGGGTGGATAAATCAATCTTCTTCAACAGAACCTGTAGGGATTCTTTCCAGGCTGTTGCATTATATGCTATGAGATGTATTGAAAAATTTCAGTTTATGATGTCTATGGCGCAGTTGCGACGATATGTGGAAGACATTGGATCGTAAGTGACATTACTTTTAAAATATATAAGAAGTTCAGTATTGGCGTGTAGATATATAATGGTGGCAGAACCGTTTTAAGGTGTATCATAGTATAATTTGGTGTGCTTTCAGGCAATCTAAATTTTTTTTTAATGAAGCATCTCAACAATTTTCTTTATATTGGTAGATGCCCCAAACTTGATACACCTCACTTATGCTTCATAGATCTCATATTTTTTGTGCTCAAATCAGTATTTTTTTTACGAAGACCGCTTCGTCAAATATAATATATTGCTCTTTTTGCCTCTTTTAGATTTTCTTTTAGGTGTATTTTAAAAGCCAGTCATAGTGTTATTATGACCCGGTATACATATAGTCCTTAACCTTCTCCAGTTCTTCTCTTTGCCAAGCCCATCTTTCATCCCTTTCATATCGCCCAGAACCATTCCGGAAAACCATCATGTTGGGCTTACTAGTGTTAACTTGCAAGTTCCACAAACTGCAGTATTATTCTAATTTATTGATCATGTTTTGCATAATGGTTGGCGTTTCTGATAATATGACTATATCATCGGCGTACATACGAATTTTTATATTTATCCCGTCAAATTCAATTCCCGCAGGCGAACAAGTTGCTAATATAATTGTTAAACTCAAGAGATATTCAGTCGATTTGAGATGCGATGGGTTTGACCAGACGTAGCAGACAGTTCATCTGTTAAAAATCACTGATCCGTTTGTAAATCAGCTAAGGCGTTGATATGGCCCCACCGTGAAACTTTACATAAAGTATGCCTGTTAACCGCCTTTAGAGAAGCTATAGTAGGTCGATTTTCATCTGTTATTATAAGCCATTGTGGCAGATGTAAAGCTTTCATAATGGCTTATAATACATGAACTGCCCTCCACTGGATCCCTTGAGTTATAAGTTACATCGCCAAGTCAAATAGATTGAATGTTTTTTCTTATTTTTCCTTATTGCACCGCTTCGTCATCGCTTGGGGTATGCAGCTGCGTCATACTTTTTGCTGAAGCTCCCCGCATTGCGGGCGGATTCTTAGTACGTCGGTGACGTAGCGCAGTCGTGCAGAAAAATAATACGTCAGCACTGCCATTGAACGTCCTGACATTTTTTTGTTTCAGTGTTGAGTACCTCTGTAAGTACATTGGAAGAACAATGAAGAAAAGGTTCAAGGTGCTACTAACAGCCAACAAATTTTTAAATCCTGAGCGCATCATCTTAACCATTGCTTGGCCAGAAGTTTACTCTTCTAAAATGAATATCGCATTCTGCGCGTTTCTTGATATATATGATTCTTCGATATGCCTCCATATCAAATGCATTTCTGCATAGATGTGTTGAAAAACCTAATAACGGGTTTTTTTAAAAATCAAATAAAACACTCAAATTTGCATCAAATATTACTTTTTATACCCTATCCTAAGGGTATATTAATTTTGACACATAGTTTGTAACACCCCTTAATATTCGTCGTAGACCCATAAAAGTATATATATTTATGATCAGGACCAAATCCTAAGACTATTTAGCAATGTCCGTCCGTCCGTCCGTCCGTCCGTACGCAATTTTTAGGCCTTTAAATTCAAGCTAGAAAGCTGAAATTTGGACCACATACTCCCTAGGGCTCCGAAATGGTCCGACAATTTAGAAAAAAACCGATTTAAAGCTACAGATGGACAGATAGAGGGTTATAACCTTCACAAGATATGTAGGCACTGCCCTCCTTTATAAGTTTGTCATATAAAGTTTTTTGCCACGCCTACTTTTTGTGGGCGTTTTTCACTAAAATGCTGTTTTCTTCGATAATTTTCATAGAAACCGAAAAAAAGTGTTTAACAAGATATTTAGCCAATATTTTTTCCAATATATCGCCCATACAAAGTTTTTGGCTACGCCCACTTTTTGGGGGGTTTTTTCAAAAAATGTTTTTTTCTTTTCTAAATTTTATAGAATGAAATAAAATGCAATCCATCATCTTCTTAAGGTTTTTTTTGGGGCATATAGGGATAGGGATAGGGTATCATACTGTTCGCTCCAAGCGGACTGTAGCCTTTCCTTATGTTTTTTACTGTAATCGATAAATACGCCTTTGCCATTTACGTTTTAAGGACAACTTCGTGTAAATGTTGTCCGCAGCTCTGTTTGAAATGGTACATTCGGAAGGTCCAATTTTGCATAACTTTTTTGAGAATTTCAGCCTGTATTCCACGAATTACGCGTGTTATGTTATCCTGTAAAGCTTCAATCGTCTTCGGCTTGTCCACATAGACTAACGACTTTACCTAACCCCACAAGAAATAATCAAGCGGCGTTAAATCGCATGATCTTGGCAGCCCAGCGCCATTTCGAGAGATAAGCTGCTTACCAAATTCATCCTTCAACATTTCCACTGTTTCACGTGCTGTGTGGCATGTGGCACCTTCTTGATAAAACTACATGTCCACCAAGTTCAACTCAGCCAACTGGGGCAAACAAAAGTCGCGCATCATGGCTCGATATCGTTCGCCGTTGACGGTAAAGTTTCTTCCACGGTCGTCTTTGAAGAAAAATGGACCGATGATGCCACCAGGCCATAAACCACACCAAACTGTGGTTTTTTCGGGATGCATGGGTATTTCTTGTATGGCATGTGGCTGTTAATCACTCCAGATGCGACAGTTTTGCTTTTTTACGTATTCTTTGAGCTAGAAATGAACACAATTTTTCGATAAAACAGCGGATTTTCAAATATTTTGATAATAAATTTCAATAATTTTCAATTGTTGCTCGTTTGTAAGTCTTTCCATGATTAAATGGCAGAGTATACTGAAAACTAATAATAAATGTAAAATTACGCAGCAGAGCAAGTCTGGGTCAAGTTAAAAAGAGAGTCTAAAACCCCGGAACTTGAAATAGCATGTGCTCCTCTAAATTGTGTGCTTAAACAAAGGCTTCGTTACTCAGATCCCAAGTGGAGAAGCCTTGGGAAGCAATATCCCACCAAACAACCAAAACGGCATAAAGTGGCATACAAATGGTGTCAAAATCAGGAGTCAAGGTAGCTGGAAAATTTCTGGAAGGATTCCATGCCATTCACATTTTAAAATCCGGTATTACACATTGCAAACATCCATATATCCAGTCTAGCAGCTATAAATGACCTTAAGCTGGAATACCATTGTCTCAAAACCAGTGCACTGCTTAGACGATCTCCCAATCGAAGCTTTAGGAAGAAGACTATGGTGGATTCCTGAACATGAGTGCATCGAGGGTAACGAAAAACCAGACGAACAGACCAGAAAAGGCTCTCTTCAATGCAATGCAAGTGTCAGAAGTTATAAAAAAAACAAAATAGAATCACCAAAATATTGTCGACTTGACACCGTAGGAATCCGCGAAGAGACAAATTCTCTTAGCTGACAAATTACTTAGACATTAACGAAAGCGAGACCTTTTTTTCATTTTCTCTCACTTCCTTTTTTTTGTCACAGGTTCCGTGAGTGGTGGCAACAAAACGGCAATAAGGCGCTATCCTACCAAGTTGTGCATCTAAGTATGAAAAAAGATGCTACAACAATTAATCACAAGTCCAAATCATTCCACCCCTAATGTATTTTCTAAGTGCTCAAACTATTGCTGTCCATATTCTATCTACTGACTATTTACATCTTGTACTACATATACCGGATCAAATTCTGAATAAAAATCGATAAAATCGAAACTGCCCTATACCTGCTTCAAAAGTTTCGCTCTCCATAATAATTCATCGCTAAGTGTTAATGTTGTCAATTTGAAAATATTTTCAACCATCTTTTACAGATATTTCAGGAATTTTATGAACCCAGCAACATTATCTGCACGTTTGCTGGTGATGGGCAAATTGAATTTTGTACTCTTCTAATTACCGATTTAAAGGCAAACGCGTGCACAGATGAACTCTTGTATATGCGTTGGGCTCTTTTCAGAATTTCATAAATAAAATGTTCTCCGCCGGACTTGGTCATTAACGTTTACGAGCAGCTGAAATCAAAAAGTAATCATGTCCAGCTGGCGAAACCTTGAAAAACTCATTACCACCATCGGCTATCATCATTGTGTAAGCAGAAACATCCAACGATTCATTCTAGAAAACATCGCAATCCGCACTTCCCCACATGCCGGAGATACACATACATATAAACTCGGCGAAATGTCCTGCTCGTAAAAAGGTTTTCCCCAGCCACTTGAAAACTTCAACTCATGTGCCCATGAAATGGGATTCCATTAGTTGGCTCAAAGCAAACAGAATAGATCAGGATTGCGAACAAAAAAAGGACCAGAGGCACATAACCTCTCGCATTTATAAAAACGTGTAGTATGTGGTTCTTTCTGTCCTAATTCATCACCACTCGTCGATGTTTTGTGCTCACGTTTCCTTTTGAGTTCAAAAAAAAAAAGGAACAAAAAAAGACAGTTGCAGTTCTCGAGTTTTTCTCTCGGTCGGATCATCAGAATTGGTTTGTTTTTCTTCCTTGAGACCGGACATCGCGTTAAGAATTAAATAAAAATTGAGAGCGACCGACCGACCGACGCATGTGGGAACATGAAAAGTGGACACCTCCATCTTATCGCATCTCTGTGGTTACCCATTCCCTTGGGGTCAAGTATGTAATGTTGACACATGACACATTCTCTTAGCCAGAAATGAAGTAGGATGAGGATAACATTTGCTTGTCAAAGTTAAGTCATGCTGTAGCTGTAACAATCCAAAAGAATACATAGAGTGCGTTTCGCCATTTAAACGTAGATCCGGACGGATGGATGTCGTTTTGTGATGGAATAATAAAGGAAGGAGTGTTGCTGGTTTCCTTACCTACTTATGTGTGCAGAGTGTTCTACTCCTACTGGGAAGGTCATAAAAGTGTAGATTGATTGGATGTTATGGCTGGAGCGCGTGTATTTTATTGTGATGAGGAATAAATTTGTGGGATTTCGTTGACGACATGCACGTTGTCGCCTCTCAGCAGAGGAAGACATTCTGCGCCTTACGTAGGTGTGTGCTGAGGGAATCTTGTTTCCATTTGGTTTGACGTAAATAGATACAGCTATTACCGAAGACAACGCATAAAAAGGAAAAATGAAACGAATGAAGTGCTTTTTCTTGAGCATTTTCGAAGAATTATGTTTTCGTGACCTGATTCTTTTAGCTCCTAGGTAGGTACCTATAATTGGTCAACAAGTCAGTCAGTTCTAAGCACTGTTACACGGTCATTCTGATGAGATGTGAAGTGGAAAATAATGTTTAGAGAAAATGGTACTGTCATTGATAAAAGAAAGAGAATCTAAAACAAATGTTTTGTGGATGTTCCTCTTATGGGGCGTTATAGCAATTTGGTCCATGAAGGAAGCAATGTCGCTATAAACGCTAATATTAAAATTAACAACAATCGTAACGTAACAATGAGAAGTAGAGACACATATGTGTAATCTCTTAAAACGACCTAAAATTCGTCAATCAAAGCTCGGTCAAAATTTCGTCAAGCTAATAAAAATCTTTGATTTCGATTGCGAGAAACCACAAATTTAATAATAAGAACTAAGCCCTTAATAAAGTTAAATCCGGTTATGTGGATATAAGAAGAATTTGAATTTACTAGAAAGATATTTGGTGCAGGGAAATAAAACCACTTTCTCGAAGTGGACTTAAATCCCATGTTAAGTGGGAACTAAGTCCACATTCTTATGGGAACTTAGTACACATTCAAAAATAAGAATAGGGAAGTAACATCCAACACTTAGAATTAGACAAAAAAACTGTAAAGTGATAATAATGATTTTTTCTAATAAATACAAGGATTGACATGGAATTGAAATCGAGTGAGATTCGCAGTCAGAAAATGAAGAAACTGAAACCAGTTTAGTTTTCGAATACGGCGCAGGGATAGAAGTCCCGAATTATTTGGGACTTATGTCTCACTTAGGTGGGCTCCATTATTATTATTATTATTTCAAATGACTACTGCGAAATAACTCCCGCCGGCCCGACTAGGAACAAAATAAAATTAAAGATTCAAGTAGGTACTTTGCAATTTTTATTAACAAGAATCTTCGAATTCAATATTGGGGCATGCTGCCCCCCTGCAACCCCCGCAGCATAGTTTCACTGATAGATTTGGAGTAGGCGCGAGGTTGGATATATGCAAACTTTGTTTATACCCAATAAATTTTTTCATATACGACAGTGCATATGTCGACAGTGAGAATTTACTTCACATTAAAAGGGAAATAAAACCACTCAGAGTTTTCGGAATGTATTTCCCACTTTACATGGGAACTAAGTCCATCAGTGGACTTATTTCCCTGCACCAGATATTTATATTACGCATTTTCCAATCATATTTTTACGTTTTCTGAGAGCTGAACAATATTTGAAATAGTTTAGCTTGGTCTATATTATTTCATCTCATTCGAATTTTCGGATAGATCAATATTCTCCTTCCCACATTTACGTCCCCTGCGGACCCATTGAAATATCCTTCAGTAGCAGACTTCTGTGTTCAGTTTGTGTTTGAGTAAGGACTGTCTTTCTCTAATGGTCTTTGGTAATATGTATATCTAGTGGAAAGTGGACGATTGACGATCGGCAGAAACAACTGATGTGTGTGTGAGAATATTAGTTCACTGCAAAAATATTTCATAAGCAAGGGATGATGGCAAATTAATTTCTTCTTAGCTATTTCAATTAATTGGTCGAGCGCGAGCGAAGCGAAGATAGAGAACGTTTCAAGACAATTTAAAGAGGAACTATCAAAAGTTGAAGATAATTTATAGGCTCACAATCTGCAATAAAAATACTCGAACATGGGCAATACAATCTTCAAGAATCGATGACCGGGAAACTAGTTTGACGAAGCTCATAAACAATGTTCAAGGCCTACTCCCTGTACTGAAATATTGCGATCATTTGATGAATATTTTTAACTTCTCTTCTCAACTGTCAAAGTAAATGAAAGTGTGAACTGTCAAGGTAAATGAAGATGATGTTTTGAAAAAAAAAACAAAAAATTTAGCCAAATGCGGACCATTTTTTTTTTGTGGCTTGGGCCATTGACCGAAATACTTTATTATATTCACGTCAACAATATCACCTCGATTTCTCTTGGAGCTTTATGTCAACTGTGTTTACACTCTAAAAAGCCAACAGCGGTTATGCAGAACGAATTTTGGAAGCCTGGCTATTGCAGACACTCAAGCACACTTGAAATCTTCGATCGTAAGGGACTCTACAAGAAACCCAGGTAGGATAGGAATTCACCCAGTAACATCATTAAAGGTATATCCGTCTATACGGATGGTTCAAAAAGCGAAAAAGGTAAATGAGCTGGCTCCAACCTTGTAAATGGTAAGTGCGTTACAGATTGCCTCTTGCCACGTCATCAATCAGTTCTACTAAGCTGGATTCCTGGACACGTTGAAATAGAAGGGAACGAAAAAGCGGATGAATTGGCAATATACGGCTTTGATATGAACCCACTACTAGCGGACGGAGAGGTTCTACCGCCTTTCAACACTTCTACGACTTTAATAGACGGCGTTACCACACAACTGGCTAACGAATAATGGAGCAACACCAGCGATTGCGTTGATGCGGTGGATGTTGCCGCCAAAAGATCAAAGTCTCTAGTCGCTCTTAACAGAAGTCAATTCCGGATGCTCGTCGGGGTATTAACCTTACTCTGCATCATATGAAACGTGGTTAAAAGGCTAGGGCTAGGGCTCTTTGCAAATGACTTCTGCAGAAGCTGCAGAGACGAAGAGGAAAAGTCCATGGAACATCTTCTATGCCACTGCCCAGCTTACAGGAACGCCACTCATTCTGCATTGGAGCACGGTTCTTCGAAAGTTTGGATGACTTACAGTTAAATACAATAGGGTACTCGCCTTAGAAGAAACTTCCAACTGCTCTGTTTCTCAAGTGACAGAGACCGGGTAAAGTGACAGAGATAGTGAGGGGTGTCCTCGTGGAGCTCCCTATCGCCTCAGCCTATACAAAATCATAGTCACCATTGAGATTTAGTTTCATCAAATTATGGCAAGGAGGTGCTAAAGGAGTATTATAAACAGTGCGGCCCATTGAGGTTAATAACAAGTACCCAAGTAGGGGCTATTTGCAAGTTGACTCAGACTAGAGAAAGAAGTTTTCAACCTCTAATAACCTCTATAAACCATTCGGATCGAATGTTAAATATTCTATGGAGGGAAAATATGTGATATCTTTATACATTGATTCGGAGCGCCAAAAATTATTCAAAAACTTAATTTTCTGGAATCTAGATCTGACATGACCCAGGAAATATTTTTTTGTAAATCTGCGTCGATGCAATGTAACTCCGCCCAAGGTAGGTAGGTAAAGTGGTTGCTCCCTAATGCCCAGTAAAAAAAGAGGGCAATGAGCGCTGTGAGGCAGAAATGTAGTTGGAAACTTGAAACCAAGCTGTGATATTAAGGAATGAAATTATGTTGTTAAGGTTTACATTTCAGATATCCGCGAGGTCATCAACGAAATGCTTGCCCAGTGTAAGATATCTAGTTTTAAGCCGGACATTTACAAAGAAGATGAGACACTGTTTCACTCTCGTTAACGTCCGGACAACTGCGACAGAAGGTATTAAGGCAGATTCTAAGTTTGACCGCGTGCGTACCTATCGGCCTGTGACCTGTACATATGGTCACCAGCCTAGCGACCTCCATACGCTTTCTACGTGTAATGTTCTGTGTTCTTAATTTGATGTAAGTTGGCCACATTTTCCTTGACACAAAATGTGTCATATTTTGTCAAGCTAGACAAACATAGAATCTCCTTCGTTTTAGTACCGCGATAGGGGGCAGGGATCAAATTAATACGGACACGCAATTCACCGAATATTGGTGGCTTGCGGAGCGAATAAGGGAAGAGGTAGACATACCTTTCCAGGTCGGTGCGTTACCTTAAGGTAACTCCTCTTAGTTTTAAGTAGTTTTAAGTTGTAAGTAGGTTTGCTGTGCTGGGCATGTCGGCTGCAAGGTGTGGTGTTCCTGAGAGTCGACCGATGCATTTCGGTGTCAGTCGGCCCTTAGTGGCGCATGTGTACTGTGTTGGCGGCGGCTGGGTGCTTCTAACGGTGTGCACATCAGCCCGATTGTAATTAGTAATAGTTTTTGGTAATTTTAAGTATCATTAGTTTTAAATTGTTTGTTTGTTTGTTTGTTTGTTTTATGTATAGCTTTAAGTAGTAGTTTTTAAGTATTTTAAGAAAAAAAAAATACAGAGAGTGCAAGTTTTCAAAAAAAAATTCTTGCAAAAATCAAACCATATTTACAAAAAAAAAAAAATGTTTAATTAAGGCTGAAAGGTAGTAGCATTAAGTGATAAAGTTAAGCTTAGAGCGTCTGCATAAGGACCAGTAACCTAGAATAAGTATCCTGTTAATTTTAAGTTAGATTTAATCATTTTTGTCTTGTGTGTAAGTTTTTATTGAAAAGAATAATAAAAATGAATTTAAAATTAAAATTGAAAAATTAGACAAACATAGACTCAGCTAGTGAGAAATGCAGGAATATGTTTCTCTTCACGCCTCCTAGAGGCTTTATTGAGAACAGAGCCACGTCTGACCAGCTTGTTGTCCCTCTCATTTCTAGTTTCAGTCAGTTTTAATGCTTTTTTTTTATTGAGTAATTCATTTATTCTTACATCCTTGACAAAAATTCTTAAAACTAGCTTAACTAACTTAACTATGTTATTTAAATTTAAATTTACTGGCCCTATGCGGGCGCTCTAAGATAAACAAAACTAATGAAAATTGTCTTTCGACTTAACCTAACTTACATTTAGTGTTTAAAATTAAATAAAAATAACTCTAAACTTAGTAACCTCTCATTTTCCTCTATGTCTCTGTGGCCTGTGTGTTTCCCTACACTCCCCAAGAAGCTTCGATGTAGTCACGGTTGAATCCAGAGCCTTAATCGCAACCTGACTATCAATGAAGGCAGCTGCTGTTTCCATGGTTGAAGATGAATTTAAAAATACCTATCCCGCCTTCCAAATAACAATGACGTCTTCGTAGAAGATGAAGGGGCGGAAAGATTTGTATATATTTAGTTGAGTTGAGAAAACGCCAACACCAACTCCACAGTCCATATTACAACCGTCTGTGAAGATAGGTACTTCGAACTCTTCTGTTACGTTGTCTGCCACCCATTCTTTCCTGGATGGGAAGCCTGAAACCGAAAAGTTTTGTGGAAATTTAGTGTTGGTTTATATAGTCAGTCGGGTCACCTCTTGGTAGTGACAGTAGAATTTTGCTGTGACCATAGGGTGTTATGGACCAGCATCCAGATTCCCTTTGGTCTTACTGCACTATACGATGCTATTAATATTACAAAAGATCTAGGGGGGGGGGGGAATGTTCAGCATCACTTTAAGTACTTCGGTCGCGCTTGACCAAAGAGCTCCTGTGGTGCCAATTACGACTGTTCTTTAGACTCCGCTCAATTTGGTAATGTTATAGGCTATACTTAAGGCGGGCCATCAAACTAGAGACCCATAAGTGAGGATAGGACGTACTACGGCTGTATACATAAAAAGCTATACTTGCTTTTCGATATTTAACGTCCATTTAAGTTTAGTTTTAAAAGTGATTCTTAGGTACTTTGCACTGTAGGATAGGTAAAAATAATGATTATTAACACGAGGAAATGTGAAGCATTAGTTCCGTTTTATTTGAGTTCACGTTGAGGCCACACCTGGTAGCCCAAGCGCTTATCTTACCCAAAACCCTTCCCATGATTTCACTAAACCTGCCTACGTTTGACCTTATGTAAAGATCAAGGATACGTCCGAGTGTCTTTAAAACAAATGAGGACAAGCTGATGGCCTAAAATACTTCGCGGATTCGCGGGTACGCTTTCGCCAACTTTTGATATGAAAACTACTCGAATATGCCTCCAAGACTATGGAATTTAGATTATAAAACAGCGCAGAAGATATGAATTGCAAATAGGAGAACCTTTATTAAGCTAATATGTACCTATACAAACAAACATAATCTATTTACGTGTTTGTGCACAGTTCTTTATTGAACAATAAGTCTGTAAATTTTGGATACACTTGACACTCCTAAACACACACCAATAACAAGTCATTCAATCGAAGCAAAACCGCGGAGAAGATTCAACCTCCTTGTCCCTTACACGAAATTATTACAGCCCTGACCTACTTCTCTCATCTATGTATCTCTTCGTACGACCTTGATATCTACTCCGCAATGACGCAAAAAACAAAATAATAAAAAAAAAACAACAAAGAATATGTTGAGACTTGAGAGTATATTTGGTACACACTCAACGTGGTGTTTCCTCTTTCCGCATTATTTTAACACTTAGCCTTAGCCTCTCCGCTACACTCTGAAAAAAGGATATTTATTCATTCGTAACAAGCAGGATTCGCCTGCAGCATACGCAGTACGCTAGTACTTCCATATGACTTTAATGTGCCATAAATTTAATTAATATTCATGAAATTTATAGCCGTACGTCGTCGTTCGAATACGTTCGTTCTCGCTGACTGTTGGTAATGGCGGTGTGCGGAAAGTATAAATATCTATTTGAGAGCGGGCGGAACGGGCAGATGACTTGTTAACAGAGATATCTGTGCGAGTGGTGCTAAAGGGCTTAGTCGGTAGTACGTCTTGTGTTAACATCGGGCAATGAATATTAAAAAGAATTTTCACATTCTTTTTAGAAGAATAATAACTATTCTTCTAAGTGTTTTTATATCTTTATCTTTTGTAAATGTATCTTTCGTTTTAAATTGTAAAATTAAGAAAAAATGCCATGATGACGATGACAATTTATTTTAATTAACCTCACTAAGTGTAGTAAAACTGTATACAAGCACATCTTTGACGACCATACACGCCCCCTCTGTCATACGAACGTTGATCATATAATTAAACATAATGTCTTCCCAAAGATCCGGTAGGTACTTGGTAGGTACTTTTCACCACCCGCTCTCATTTATTTCATGAAGCAAGGAAAATAAGGAACAGCTAACAGCACATAAGTCCTTGCGGAGGCCATTAGATAGGTGTGCTTGCTCTGTGACATGTGACGCAGAACATGAGAAGTGATTTCGGTGAACGAAGGGATGAGAACGATATATGAACGTTGTTGCCACATCGAAAGTATTAAAGTGAGATGCATTTTTAAAGGTCCTGCCAAGGTGCATGTACGCTCGTTCCACCGATATGTAGGACAGCCATGTATTTCAATGCTGGCGGACAGACGGGTATGAACGGACAGACGGGTATGAACGGACAGACGGGTATGAGAAGCGGCTCGCATCCCATTGCAAGTGATGGTAAAATACAGATAGTATTGCTTTTTAATTTTTTATCGACCTAGCTATTCTGATATAGGTTAGCTATCATATGTTCATCCCATTTAATATATATTTTTTCTATTTGAATGAGTGGACACATGAGACCGTGTGTATTTGATTTGAAAAAAACATTTTTTGTTTGCTGCTTGTTTGTCTATGTGGCGAAGAAAAAGTGCTTTTTTGTTCTTGTTGTTGTTTTTTCAAAAATATACGCTTTGATTCTCTATGCCGCAGCAGCATAGAGACAGAGCCCATGAGAATTGAATGGGTAGTAGCATTGCATTTTATTTAACAAAAAAAAGCATAGGAACCAAACTAATAGGAGCGAAAGAGTTTATATGAAATATGAAAGCTCACGAAATGGGTGATATACACGGATTTAAAGTGAAATCCATCCAATTGGGAGCAATACTTTTTTTTATGCATATTTCAGTTGCAATTTGCACTCTATTCGGCCTGCGAACGCGGATATTCAGGGTTTATGGCCGCAGCCCACAGGGAAAATGAAATATTAAACAAACAGAATTTCGATAAATATTTGAATGCCTACATTGGGGCTATGTGTGGTGAAGAGTAAATGCCAACGGATATTGGATAGGATTTTGCAGATAATATTAAGCAGAATGCGAAAATGATTTTTCGACTGAAATTTTAAGGGCCATTTTCAATTCATATTTGTGGAGATTATTTTTTTTTCTTCACTTATTGATTTCATCTTCGATTAAAAAATAAATATGGGCCCCTCAGAATCATTAAAAGCTATTCATCCTTTTTCAAATAAGTGTTATTTGTCAGATGAATCTTCGAAAACCTGTCGAAAAACATTTGTGCCCCTTTTTTTCGGCGGCGGAGGACTAATTTTAAGGAGGATTAACAATGGTTTCGCAGTTACAGTGAAGTGGACAAGGTTATCCGTTTAATCCCAGTTCTAAGGGGATCTCTTATATATATTACGCCAGGTTGTTGCAAGCGATTTGGTATCGGATGAGCCAATGGTAGATGTCCAAAATACCTTATTTTGTTTGTCTAACGGCTCACAGAAAATCACAGTTGTGCGTGGCGGTATACTTGGCAAAGCACTCTTAAAAATGATTGTTAGAAAGCAAACAAATAGCCTCAGAGAAGGACGGATTCACTTATAACGAACACTGCAAAATGAACAGAGACCATCGACTTTCAGGACTTGAACAAGCTGCGTGTAGCTGAAGTCATGATGTTTAGAAGTTTTCAAAAGAACATGTTAGGGGGGAAATAGGAAAATATGTACTGTAGTTAAGTTCATAGTCGGTGCTGTGAAAATGAAAATCTGCAGACCGCTGTCATGCAGTGCGACGATGCAAGTTCAGAATTCCATCCACCCGACAAAAATAAACGATCTCTTATAGGTACACTCAGAGAAAAGAATAGTCATTTATGACTATTTTTAACTATTTTCATAATACGAATCGAGAACACTATTTTTAAAAGTTAAATATGACTACTTAAATTGTTAATTAATTAATCTCTTTAAATTAACTATTCCATAGTTAATATTATTTATTTTTGACTATTTTATCGTCACGTGATGATTCCTTTTTATATCAACTATTCAACAGTCAATGTTATCACTAAAAAAGTTATTTTTGACTATTTTTAATGTCAATCAATGGTTTTCCAATATTAATTTTTATATAGTCAATGTAATTAATGTAAATAGTTAAATATGACTATTCAGTTTGTCTATTTAATTTTTATTTATATTATTATAAATATCACGTTGTTTTCAAATACATAATACAACTTTATAAATAAAACTAGAAACAATTAACAAGCTGAAACTACAAATATTTAAGTGTAATCGAAGTTTTTTTTTGATATTAAAGGAATGTTAAGTTGTCAAGGATTTACTTCATTGAACTTAAAATTATAAAGTCGTTTGTACTCAGCTCCAAGTTCAGTGAAGAAATAGTATTAAGTAAGCGAAGAAATTTCAAAATGAATTCTGGTCACCTACCTATCAAACGGTACCATTGCTTTTTCTTCATCAAAACTTCGAGGGAAATCTTTATTTATCTATTAAAAAATAAAATTTTCAAAGTGTTTGGAAGGTATTTTTATGTTTTGGTTTAACCCTTATCCTTTACTTACAAAATAAATGTCAAGAAATTTTAAATAAAAATATTAAAAAAAAAAAAAAATAAGTCCTACCAAAGGTACAGATGAGCAATTTTGATTCATAAATACATGAAAAGAAAGATATATGGAAAGGTATGTTTCTTACCTGCTTAAGATTTATTTTATTTTTACCAGGTAAGCTGCTCCCACTTTTTTTAATAAGTTTTCCAGGCAGCTTGGTTGTACTTCAAAAATGTTTTTGCAGTTTCGATTTCAGTTTCTGAAATATTGAGAAAATAATTGTACAAATTAAATTTTAATATATATATGTATAACAATAGTCCAGTACAATACCAGCTGCAAGCCGCTTGTTTGATCCGGGGCCAGTTTTTTGTTGGAAATTTGAGTCGCTGTAACATTAAACGCATTGCCAACAAAACCAAAGTGTCATTTTGCAGAACAATTATTAGATTCATAGGACACTTTGGCTTTGATTATATGCTGCTTGAATTTGATATTACATCGACTCAAAGCTTCTTTTCACTATTTTGTTAAGATAAAATAATAAAAACTTACCAACAATGTTTTGTTACAGAATATCCAGATTCAAACTGTGTGAATGAGAATGCAAGCTGCTTATCAAAACATGTCTCACAGGAAGCAGTTGTCCGGAGATCGGCTTGATTTATTAATTGGATTTCACTAATTAATTATTTCTATTTTCTTTATTAGTTTTAGTTTATTTCTTAACCTTTTATTTTGCACTTATTTTTTTCAACAGGTCAATGCAAATATTCACGATAAAATGATCGAATTCGAACAAAGAGATTATGACGGGATGCACGCGAATCTACTACCAGATAGTCCTTTTAACCTATGTATTTTGTTATTGATTGCACCATCATGCATCAACTTGCTTAGATATCGACTACATCATAGTTAGAATTGAGTATAAAGTAGTTAGAAACGACTGTTCTTTGTTGTTTTGAAGATACGTAAAATGACGAAATTTTATACTGCTTAGATATCAAAATAGAGTTACAATTAACTATTTTGTAAGTTTCTAAGTGAATTTGATTTTTTCTTACAATTTTTACTATACTTTAACTATATTCTAACTAGTTTTAACTTATTTTTGTTCACAAATAGTCATTTTAGGCAATAGTTACAAAAGTTACTATTTTTTTTCTGAGTGTAGACATGCAACAAGATTTGATGCATACCCCAACGACTTTTGCAGAAGTTATATGGGCTAAGAGAAGGAGGAAAAAAGCTGTCACCTGCCCTGCTCTCTCTAGATAAAGAAAGCTCCATCTCGGAGCCTTCTTCTACGAAGACACATGTGATCTCACAAACATTGAAATCAAAGAAATTCAGAAGTCCAATTGGTTCAACGAGTATAGGGAAGATTTATTCCAGATCCCTTGGGTATCACAACGGACCAATACTGGTCTAAGTGTATCGGTTCTTATGCCGATAGCCAATTCAAGGTACAATTTTGCGTCATTTTTTCGAGCATTTCGGCCTGTATTTCACGAATTACGCGTGTTATGTTATCCTGTAAGGCTTCAATCGTGTTCGGCTTGTCCACTTGCTTGTGACTAACGACTTTACATAACCCCACAAGAAGTAATCAAGAGACGTTAAGTCACATGGTCTTGGCGGGCCCACAGGGCCATTTCGAGATATAAGCTGCTCACCAAATTCATCCTTCAACATTTCCATTGTTTCACGAGCTGTGTGGCATGTGGCACCGTCTTGATGAAGCTACATGTCAACCAAGTTCAACTCAGCCAACTGGGGCAAGCAAAAGTCGCGTATCATGGCTCGATATCGTTCGGTAACGTTTGTTCTACGATCGTCTTTGAAGAAAAATGGACCGACGATGCCACCAGCCCATAAGCCACACCAAACTGTAGTTTTTTCGGGATGCATCGGTAATTCTTGTATGGCATGTGGCTGCTCATCACTCCATATACGACCGTTTTGTTTATTTATGTATTCGTTGAGCCAGAAATGAGCCTCATAGCTGAACACCATTTTTCGATAAAACAGCGGATTTTCACATTTTTCACAGAGCACGAATTTTGATAATAAATTTCAATAATTTGCAATCGTTGCTCGTTTGTAAGTCCTCCCATGATTAAATGGCAGAGTATACTGAAAATTTTTCACTTTGACAGCTGACGTTTGGACGCCATTACTAATCAGTGCTGCCAACCTGAAAAACATAACTCTTAAAAAATCACCCTATACAGAGGTTGGTTATTCGAATAGAGATAAACCTGACGTTTTGTGGTCAAATCTGGCAACTCTAAAGTCATTTATGTATTTATGTTCAGCTTGGTTTGCCATTTCATCATGAACAGGAATCGTACAAATTTGTTTCGAAAATAATGCTTCAGTTCGCGAAGTTTACCGCGAAAATGAGGTTCATTTTGGGTTGAATGGCTACGTCAACAAGCAAAATTGCCGCAATTGGAGTGAAGACAATCCACATGAGACCCTTGAAACGCCATTACATCCACAAAACTGACTGTTTGGTGTGCTCTATGGGCTGGTGGAGTCATTGGGCCAAACTTCTTTCAAAATGATGCTGGAGGGTCAGTTACCGTTAATGGAGACCGGTATAGAGCCACGATAACCGACTATTTTGTTCCCGAATGGGATGGCATGAATGTGGATGAGATGCGGTTCCAATAAGACGGCGCTACATGCCACAAAGCGCACGTCACAATCGATTTATTGAAGGAAACATTCGATGAGCGCATAATTTCGCGGAATGGACCTGTTAATTGGCCATTAAGATCGTGTGATTTGACACCATTGGATTATTTTCTTTGGGGATATGTGAAGTCGCTCGCCTACGCCAACAAACCAGAAACGTTAGGGGACTTGGAAGCCAACATGCGTGGCGTTATTGCCGATATACAGCCCCAAATGCTTGAAAAAGTGGTTGAAAATTGGACCTCTAGCCTTGTCTTTATTCGAACCAGCCGCGGCTTCCAATAAAGCCAAATTGATGGACATGAAAACGATTTTCTTGTGTTTTATTTCAATTCGAAGTTCTATACCTCTAAAAAAAACACCCTGTAGATTTAATTAAAAATGTACCAGCACAGTTGAGAAAAAATGCCCTAATTTCATTTCAAAACGTACCTCATGTATGCTCATCATTTAACTCCATATGATGGTCATTTCTATTGACATTTAGGAAATCAGCCAACTTTATCCGTAATATGTTATGTTACTCTGTTCATCTACCTCACTAAAGATTATTTTTAGGAATGCATCTATAGGCTGCGTGATTCATTACTAACAAAACATTCACTTAACTAATGCGATAAAAGCATTCTTTACCACATTTATTAATTTTCATTAAATAGTGCAAATACCAACGTTTACTTTATTACCAATTAATCAATCAATACAGACATAAAGGCCCATCAATACAGCTAATTATAAGCACAGGCAATGAATTTAACATTTCAGTAGTCATACCAATTAAGAGTAGCTCGCCAACTAATCCATCTACCATAGATCGGTTAGGAATTTATACAAAATTCGAATATTCGTACGAGTATGCATATGTATGTACGTTTGTATCTAATCCATGAACAATATGACGAGACCATAATCAGAGTTCGATTATGTTGTTCGCATATATTAAGCACAATGTTTGACGGAAAATCGTGCAAAGCCATAAACCGCTGTATAATGATAGTTTTGTGCTGCCTTTTGGTTAGCCAAAACTATTTTTTGATTACAAACATTGTAAATGCGTAAATGTGGAAGGTATGGTGCGGGGAATGATGTTGTTCACCGAGCTCCGCTAACGTCAGATTTTACTGCATTTCGTGTGCTGCACAAGTGAATTTCAATTATCTAAAATTTTGTGCTATCCAGTTGGACAAAAGCATACATTCGTTGCGGACTGCTTACGCAATAACGTATCGGATCCGCTCACCTCGTCCGGGTCTTGATGTTGGATCAAATAACTTAATTTTGAACTAAGTTTGTATGTGCCGGTGGGCGTCCTCACCCTTCCCACGAAGCATGATACTGTCTGTTCTGTGTAAGTGAAATGTTTGATAGGTTGCTTTTTGGAAACTAACCGCCGCAATCACTGCGGCACTTTACTATACCATAGATTAAGCTCGAATGGATTAAAAGCAGCAGCAGGATTTCGTCTATAGCTAAATCTGTGCTGCTGAATATGGTAGCTATGTGCATCCCTCCGTGTGCTGCAAATGAGTTTTGATCGGATCACAGGAACCATTAAGCTCACATGTCGACAATTGATGTTGGTAGTTTGTAGCAAACCAACCAGAGAGAGAAAATTATAAAATAGAATTAAAAAGAAATAACACATAGCTATCCAATTAACCGGTTTACGTGCGCATCAATTAACTAATTCAATTAGAAATAAAATGCTGAAATTATTATTAACTTTGACAGACGGAGATGGAAAGGCAAATTTATGGTAATAAAGTGACATGGACAATTTGACTTTGTAGGCGTAACTAGCTATTAAATCAGATTCAAATTGTTTTAAACCACAAATACCGCTTAGAGCTTAATGTGCTATAAAGTAGGTTGCAATTATTCAACTAAGGATGCTCACATTTTATAGACACTTGACTCTCTTTCTTGCTTAACAAACCTTAACCCTTCCCTGAAATCTGGGAAACGCTACTACCATGGTATCCATTCCTGCTTTGGTAATATTGGGGCAAAGAGAACTACTGCCATAGCCGTTTTAAGCCGTACTCGATTGTATAACTTTCAATATTTTTATACAGCGAGTAGGGAGGATATTTTTCGCAGGGGTCTAAGGTATCCCAATGGACCAAAGCATGTCGTTCTTAGCCGCTTTAACGTAACCTAACGTAACCCGATTTAATTTCTCCTGAAGACAATCAAATGTTGATGTTGTAGCATTTGTGTGATACAGGAATTTATGGGCCTGGCTTATATAGATACTTTGAATGACATTGTCTTTTTGACGGAGTACTAGTGCAAGCAGTGTTCATCGGCTTTGACAAGCTGGGAGTTGGAAAACCAATCCGAAGGAACATGCTATTTTTAAAAAGCGGGAAGTTCTTACTCTTGGATGTTTGTCAGACTTTCAATAGAGGTTGGATAGGTATATTCCCTATAGTTTTAGGTTTAACGGGTAGGATTTGAACCGGGGCCGCTCGCGACCACACGAAATCCCTTTTATGAATTTCAATAGCGAGTACCAAAAACTAGACATAGGACCAACAATGAACCAAGACGGATCCTGGAAGTTAGCTGAGGTCTTACCAGTGACAGAAGCTGCTAATTAGTTTGCAACGTAATGCATCAGGCTGATAATCCTTTTTCGATTGACAGCTAAGCGGCAATCAAATCCGAAGAGGAATAAAATCTTAGCTTGTAGAATGCTGTAAGCAGAGGGCTTAGAGTTATTGCCATGGAGCGCCGTGAAGTGTATTAAAGGAGCTGCTGAGCTGGCAAGGAAGGGGTAATCCGTTGAGCAATACCAAACAGATAAAATAATAACAAACCCACAGGTGACTGATGGTAAATCTATTATAGAATCAAACACTTTATGATCCGCAATCGATTCCTGTATAAGTAAAAACAGAGACATTTATACAAATAATCAGCTAGTTCTTGTCTTCTTTTGTATTGCATCCTGCGACCATACATCCATACCAATAAAATAATACTCAGTACAGACGACATGTGCAGAGAATGCGGAGATGGGGATGTCCACGAGAACAATACACACGCTGCCAGAATAGAAATTTACATAACTTGAAGGGCACTTATTCAAAGACTAAAAAAAACTTTCTGGCAGGTGTCCAAATGACCTACACAGATTTTAAAATGCCTTAGTTTGGTTTGTAAGCCTTGAAGATCCTGCCTGAGACACGGCAGCCTTCTGTGATTCCGGGCACTCTGCTTGAAGTTCAGACCAAGCGCTCTGGCCTCCGCGATTGCTTGGTCTTTAAACGGAGGTTCGTTCTTCGAATTTGAACCAGGCACCAGAATATTGAAGTAATAATCCGCAGATCATCACAAAAGATCCATATTGATGCAATTGTGACGTAAGAACCATTAAAAAACTTCGTTTATAATTGAATTGATATCGGATGGGTACCTAAACTTTCAAAAGACCCGCGCTCGCATGCATGATAAGCCGCGTTCCTGTAGAGCTGATCAGTGGTTTGAAGAATGTTCCACAGACTCCCATTTCATCTTCATCTCTGTAGTTCCTGTAGAAATCATTTGCAAAGAGCAATGTTTCCAATGATGCAGTGTCTGATCTTTTGATGTATATCAATATTGTGCCCCAGACTTCGGGTTACGGCGCAAATGCAAGTGTTGTTCCATTGTTCCTTAGGCAAATGTGTAGTGAAGCCGTCGCTGAAGCTCTTAGCGGTGTTGAAAGGCGGTAACACATGTTCAGCGGCTAGTAGTAGGTTCTGATCTGGCCAGTTCATCCATTTTTTCGTTTCCTTCAACTCCAACGTGTCCGGGACCCCAACATAATAGAACCGAGTGATGGTTTAGTATCATTAAGCGATCTGTTACGCATTTCACGTTGATAAGGTTGCAGTCGATTAGTCTTCTTAACCCACACAGAGGGATATTTTCGGTTTTGGTAGTTCCATCGATAGGACGGCTTTATAACTGCATAAATCTCTGCTTGAGCGACAGTTAAGTAATCAGTTAGTCTATAAGTCCGCGCACTCTTCTACGTCTTTGAAACATCCGTAAAGATGGGTATAACTTTCATGACATTGGTGAATCACAGCCCTATCTGCTAGGTACAGTGACTTTAAAGGTTTTGTGTCTACGTCCTTTTTGATTAAGATAACAATTTTAATTATTCTTAGAGCCAGGCCTACAAATGTTGTTCCCTTTAATTCTGAACGCACATTCAGTTGCCATTATCTTTGTAAAGAGCTCAATAGGCTGCAGGTTCTACATTGTTTCCAGACCTAGTTGCGGTGTGGATTAATTTGAGCCTGCTATATCCAGACAATCAGTTCTCTCCACCATATTTAGATTCTTCAGCGATCCTTCTCCCCGGATACAATAGAACAAAAACTCTGGATATTTCAGACAAACACTACCTGTTCTCACGCGCTCTAATCAAATCAATGCATGTCTCAAACGTTAAGTTCTTTTTCTAAACTTCTTTTTGAAATTGGACTTTAGGCAACTTCAGCTGACTCAAAATATGAGAGCACTTCCCGGAGTTTCTCATTTTTCTAAACTTCTTCTTGATATTGTCGAAGGTAAACGTCCAGAAATTGATGACAATCACGATATTGAATTGCCGACCGCACTTTATCGGGTTGTAACGCACAGTAAAACAGTATAAAAGATCAATTTTAGCATCCACTAAGAACAATCAACTTACATCAACAACGGAATCTTAGAGAAAATTCCTGGTGATTTATCCTAAAATACAGTTTGGAACCAAGATGATGCAGTAAATTATCGTGTTGAGTTTTAAAACAATATTACAGCCTTCCCACAAAGTGGAGTGAAAGTTGGAGTTACCATTATGCTGCTTTGCAAGTTTTGTAACTTTGCAAGAATGGGAGTGATTTCATTGCAAAAAAACGTCATTAAGGCATTCATTTTGACCAGATGTGGTAACGGAAATATGGTTTTCATACCAAGAATACCAATAATTGGCAGCAATTCTTCTTCTCTCAATTTAACGAGAAGATTATTATCAGGATTATAGGGATCATAACCCTTCCACTTCACTGCATTCCATCTGGTCCGCCTGTGGGGTTCGCCGGTTCGACCTCAAAAAATATCTGCAGGCCTCCCTATTTTGGATCACTTCATCATTGAGGGAAATGCTGATGTTTCTGCATTCGTGTGATCCAGGAGGTTTTAGGCCTGCCTCTCTTACGCGATTGTAAGAATTTCTAGCAATAATCCTTTTCAAATTAAACGGATTCAATTTACTATTAATACCTGTTTTGCGAAGACAATAAATAAGTTGCAGTGTTAAACATTAGGAAAAAGTATTGGGGTTGATTTGAGCAAGAACTGTTACAATCAGGGACAGTTGTTTGTAGCCTGCACTAGAGCCAGTGATGCAACAAATATTATTATATTAACAGATGGAAATAATATTGCTAATATTCTTAATAAAGAACGGAACCTTCCTAAACAAATTTTTCTTTTAAGAGAAATGCTGATTAGTCCAGCGACTAGGTACGAATGAAGGGACACTTAAGTCAGTCTTTGGGAGATTTTTCAGATCAGTTTATTGCAGAAGGTTCTCTTGCGTTATGCCTTCACATTGCATTTCCACGGTTACCAACTCTATCAAAGGCCACTCCCGGCGATTTTGTATACCCTATCCTAAGGGTATATTAATTTTGACACATAGTTTGTAACACCCCTTAATATTCGTCGCAGACCTCTAAATGTATATATATTTATGATCAGGACCAAAATCTAAGACTATTTAGCAATGTCCGTCCGTCCGTCCGTCCGTCCGTATCAACTTTTGAGGCCTTTAACGTTATGCTAGGAAGCTGAAATTTGGAACATATACTCCCTAGGGTTCCGAAATGGTAAAGTGTTAGAATTTTCAAAATACGCCCACTGCCACGCCCTTAATTTGGAAAAAACCGTTTTAAGGCTTAAGTTAGAGAGGTAAAGTTGTACAACCTTCACAAGATATGTAGGTACTGCCCATCTTTACAAATTTGTCATATAAAGTTTTTTGCCACGCCTACTTTTTGTGGACGTTTTTCACTAAAATGCTGTTTTCTTCGAAAATTTTCATAGAAATCGACGAAAAATGTTTGACAATATATTAAGCCAATATTTTTCTCAATATATCGCCCATACAAAGTTTTTGGCCACGCCCACTTTTTGGGGGCGTTTAAAAAATTTTTTTTTTTCTATAAATTTCATAAAATGAAATAAAATGATATCCATCATCTTCCTAAGGCTTTTTTTCTTTGGCGTGCATAGGGACAAGGATAGGGTATTATACTGTTCGCCCCAAGCGGACTGTAGCCTTTCCTTATGTTTTTTTATTTTATTAATATATTTATTTGTTTATTTTTTTATTTATATGCAATGCCTATACACTCTAAGATATAATATCTTATAAACTAGTGACAAGCTATATTCTACAGAAGAAAGCTACAAAGGTGACGAATTAATTCACTTCAAATTTTAAGTAAAACATAAGAATAGGCTACAGTCCGCTTAGGGCGAACAGTATGATACCCTATATGCCGCAAAAAAAAAGCATTAAGAAGATGATGGATGGCATTTTATTTCATTCTATTAATTTTACAAAAAAAAATATTGTTCGAAAAAACGCCCCCAAAAAATGGGCGTGGCCAACAAAGTGGTATAGGCGATTTATTGGAAAAAATATTGACAAAATATCTTGTTAAACATTTTTTTCCGCTTTCTATGAAAATTTTCGAAGAAAACAGCATTTAAGTGAAAAACGCCCACAAAAAGTAGGCGTGGCAAAAAACTTTATATGACAAACTTGTAAAGGTGGGCAGTACCATATCTTGTAAAGGTTTCAATACTCTATCTCCCTAGCCTTAAAATGTTTTTTTCTAAATTGTGGGCGTCGCAGTGGGCGGATTTAAAAACTTTTAACACTTTACCATTTCGGGACCCTAAGGAGTATATGCTCTAAATTGTAGCTTCCTAGCATAAATTTAAAGGCCTCAATAGTTGATATGGACGGACGGACGGACATTGCTAAATAGTCTTAGGATTTGGTCCTGATCATAAATATATATACTTTTATGGGTCTACGACGAATATTAAGGGGCGTTACAAACTATGTGTCAAAATTAATATACCCTTAGGATAGGGTATAAAAAGGCGATTAGAGAAATGCGACATCCGATCGTAGCTTCTTAGTCCAAAAACGTACCGAACAGTGTTGTTGTAGGCGACCTGCATTTTTCTTTTGCTGATGAAACTGCACTTGGCAAAAACATCGCAACCATACAATAATGTAGGTATAACTAGCGTTTTGGCGAGCATGAGACGTATTTTTAAGGGCGTGAAATCTTTAGTTGCCCATCATGTTCGATCAACACCACAGATGAGTAATTATACAGATAGTCGACTGAGAGGATTTTTGGCTCTCCCGCCTATCGTTTTTTATTTGCTTAAAAAAGGCACAGTACTGTGTTCGGATATGTTTTTACATGCAAATCAAATTGAGCCAGCTCACGCACACAATAGCAGTTCTGCGCCTAAGAATCCATTTTGGAAAAGATCTCATGTTGACATATTAAAAGTCAAAACTGGGCTGTGTCCAATAACATCGAATAACATGCGATGATTTATAATGAATTTGCAACAGAATAAAATTTTGGTGAATGTTATTAATTATTATGTAAACTTAAATAATAGTTTTACCAAACAAGCATATTTTTTGGGTAAACATTTTTAAGCAGTTTCGTAAACATTTTGGCAGTTGCGCAAGTTAAACATAAAATAAGGGTTATCATAATTTGTTTGCCAGTAGTTAAACTAATTTAGCAGTTTTAAATTATCAGTAATAATAAAATAATTTTGGTGGTTGACTTATCGAATGTCGAGTAAAATAATTAAAATCAAATAATTTTTAAACGGTAGGTTTATTAAAATTGTAGGTAAAATAAATAAAAAGCTCAATTAATGAAATTAATGAGCAACGCGTGTTTAGTTAACTGACCATTTCAATAATTTAACATAGTATTTCATACATTCACTGCTATTTCATTCACCGCTATTCACTATTCCAATTCAAAGATATTAACGTTATTTAATTTGTTAAACATGATGAAATAAATTTAATAACGTTGTTAACTTGGAATTGAAATAGTCAAGTCTACAGTTTGTGTTTAAAAAAGTGTAAATTTAAAGTTATTTTGTCGCAGTTTGTCAATTCGCTCGCTCGCTCTCATATGAACGTTCCGAATATGTAGGTATGTAAATATATTGAACTTTCATATGTTAAATAAAAACATAATAAACAACCAAAGAATTTAATATACATGAAAAACTAATCCAAAACTATTAACTATAAATATTTTGCACCCAAAAATTACTAATTTAGTAATATTCATGCAATTATAAAATAATATATACATTTTAACTCACTCTAATAACCAAAATGGAAAAAATATAACAACCCAAGTATGTTTATTTTAAGGCAGATAGAAAATTGAGAACTATTTCTTATAAACACAAAAAATATTCGCATTTAATTGCAACAACTTCATTATTTATTATATACCTGACTATTTTTTTTATAAACATCTCAATTAAAATATCTATTAAACTTGAACTACGTTAACTCAATACTTCGCAGCACTTCCCCAACACATCCGCTATAATCAGCTGTTTTTTGTTGCCATTTGGAATTCTTGCAAAACTGCCCGCGCTAATGACATATTTTTGACACATCAACCCCTCCATACTTTATTTGGCTGGCTCACACGTATTCACAGATAGAACATATGAGAGAGGATTTTTTCTCCATTTTTAAAAATGTTTTTGCGGGTTCAAAGGGAGAGAGGTATGCTGAGTCGACTATCTGTATATTTACTGATCTGTGATCAACACCATACGTTCTACCGGTCGCAGCATTTATACAGTTATCCCAAGTCAGATTCAGGTTAAAGACCATACCAATATTTTTGGTTGTCTGAACGTATTCAATATAGAAGAATTGGCTAAAAACACGGAAGGAAAGTACGACAGGTCCAATGAATGTCTTGAGATGACCAAACACTTTGATTTTACAGGGTTTAACATTCCTCATTAACACAAGCAGGACCGTGCTCAATAAGACCGAGATCGGAACTAAAGTACAACTGCATGTCATCGGCATACATGTGAACCTTACTATGTTTGATGATAGATGGCAGATCATTGCCATATATTTTTTGTTTTTTTTTTTTTTGCCAAGTGTTTGTGATAATGCATACTTAATATAAAAAGATTGATTATATATTCTTTTATAACTAAATAAATAAAACTTAACAAATTAAAGGTTCAAAATAAAACCTAATGAAATATTATTGCGTACAAGTTGCACTGCAACTCCACTATAAGATAACAATCCCTATATCCTCATACAGTTCGCGTGTTCATCCGTTCAAGAAATTGGTAAGCTTACTCTTCTTAGGTGATTTGCAGTTGACTTGAAACACAGTTAAAAATCTGTCAACTGCTTTGTGGAACTTGTGTTATGTGTTAAAAGGCGCATTTGCTTCGGCAACCTCACCATTGAAACCAGATTCTGAGGAAACCTCCTGATTTCGAGGATATTTTGCAAAACCTCAGATTTTAATTCAGCTTAGTTAAAACAAAACCTAATGCGCCCTTTGCCATTTTGTTCTTTGTACATTTGCCGAAATATTTATCACTGTAAATGAATGCTAACAAATTCGCTGTAAACGATTCTTAGTTTTAAAGAAATTATAAACATTTAAAACCTGGCGGCCCAGAAATTTCGGATAGGACCGCAGCCCGGAGATTGGAGCAAATTATACCTCTGTTGGAAACCCTATGTATTTCAAAGATAAAATGATTGTTTTTTGTTTTATTTTTAAATATTAGTGCGGGACTACGTAAGGGACAACAAATTGGAGCTATACATAAAATTTGTTTTTGGTATCGGGCAATGCATTTGCCTTTGTGGGACACATTTTTTGGACTTCTCCGTAGTTCATTAAGATTTACGCACGATTTTATTGAGAAATTTAAAAATAAACAATTTAACCAAAATCTCAATTAAGCATATGTCTTTTTTGTATTGCGATTATTTTAAGAATGAAATTGGTGGCTTTTGCTTCTTCTTTCAACTGGGATACCCTAATGGATTTAGGGACACCGAAAGGTTGCTATTAAAAATTAAACACAAACAATTGCAGCTTTTCATGTTTCAGGCCAATTTTAAAGTCACTGACCAAACAAAAGTCCTTGTCCGTAATTTTTAAATACCTCACAAACGCCATTTATTACGAGAGGCAACTTTGCAAATGTAAAAAGTTTCAGGTAAAGTCACTTTTTAGTGCAAACTTTCACAAGTGCTTTAATAAATAATTTTTTTTTTTATTTATGTTTCGTACACAAAACAAAAACCATCACCATCATTTATAGCCATAATGGAAAAAGTTTTGAAAAATAAATCACAGAATTTTGTGCATGCAAGTATTGTCCTCTCTAAGGATGCTGACTGACAAAGATATCTACCTACATCGCTTCGCTGCGCGTTCAAAGTGCATCAACTTTATTCTGTGCATCATCATATTAAGGCTCATTAAGTCCAGAACAGGGGAATAACCAAAAAACATTTTGGAACACAAGACCGTCCGCCGGATGGGAAGAGTCTTGCACTTAACACATTTCCCAATACATGCAAAACACGCGCGCGGCATACACAACAACTTCACTTAATTGGATTTTCAGTGGAGGGTTTATATATATATTTTTTTTCTTGCCTGCATAGATGTATAGATATCGATATACATATTTTTTAATGATTTAATCTTTTAATATAAGAAAATCCTGAAATTTTTTTCGCCTGAAAAGTCACATCATCCCGAAGGTGTTAAATGCTTCATGGTTCATTAAACCGAACAACTTAATTCGCAATATAACGCAAGGATTTTGCTTTTAAGAAGTGGGCCGTATCCAAATGATGAGGAGAGACGAAAGACGAAAGGCGAAACACGGAGGAAGCTATTAAATTTTAAATCAAATCTTCCTGCACAGATGCAGTAATTAAAATCTTATTTCGCTTTAAGACACCATTAAGGATTCATAAGATGTTCCTTTGGGTGAGCAGTTGTGCTACACTGGATGCGGAGGGGCGTAGATTATAGATTTTTAGGTTGTCTGGTGGGAAAAGTTGCACTGTCCACTGTGCCTGGGAATAAGTTGAACTCGGCAACTTTTTGAAAGGAGTTTATAGGATTTATTGGTGATGAGAAGTGAAATCTGCCCAACCAGAACTATTGCTCTTTTTTGTTTCAACGGTGAATCCGATGCAGAGGGATTTTCAGGGAAAGTTTATTTGAAGATGTCTTTTTTGGAAAGTTTTAAATGGAAAGGAAGCAAATACTGTGATAGAGTTGAACAGAAACTTTTTTTTATTGTATAGTTTTTTCTTGTGCACTAAGTCTGCTGTTAACGTACTGTGCAAAATCATTGTTAAAGGTAATCAAAATGAAATTGGGCCTGAGAAATATTCTCCTAATCAATAGGCTTTGCTTGTGTAAGACTTATGCCAATTAATTGATATTTCACGCCAAGCAAAAGCATATACGAAGTCCAAGGAAAAGTGGACATCTGCAGGGGGACTTCATTCGAGGAGCTACCGGTCGCTGGAAATTTTAACGCCAGAGCTTAGGAGGCTTAGGAGCCAGACACGAGGGGCTCAATGTAGCAAACGTAGGCATTACACCTACCTTCCGGAGATCTGGAGAGAACGGCACAACTCCGGATGTAAGTAAGCTTCGCATTGGAATAGAAACAAATCTACGAAGACTTTCTTAGGACGGTGATTGAGAAATTAGAAAGCGGTGCTTTAAATATAGCAGATACTGCTGATATAAAGGTAGAAACGACAATGCAGTTAATAAGGCTGACTGTAAGTGCAGTAGAACCTCAGTCTACTACTGAACTGACGATACATCTGCAGACAGATAGTTGCCTATGGATAACGTCCCACAAAACTCAGTAACATAAGATCCGCAGCCCTCAATACAAGCAGAAAGGCGAAGTCACGATAAACTGTCACTTCTAATCCAATCCATTCCTTCGCTGATTCACGTCCATCATCTTCGGACATGTTAAGCTCATTAAATTCTGACCTTGACTGCAATCTTAAGTGGGGTAAAACTAATAGAGTAGAATTTAATGCTTCCAAAACACAAGGCAGTCTACTGTCATTTAAGCGAAACCACAATACTCTGCCATTATTCATGGATGGCACTTGCCTTGCTGAAACCGAAAGGCTTACCATCCTCGGTATGTGCGTTAATGAAAAACTTTGTTGGAATGACCACGTATTCGACGTCGTCAAGAACGCTGCGAAATGTCTACGAGATATTGCTTGGCTCTCTTGGTCATAGTCGCAATGTATACTGCTTATCGTTGTTTTATTGCTACTTCCACCACAAGTCCTCAAATGAAAGAGCCAGCTGCATTCCAACCCTTCGGCAGTTCAACCGCAATACTCGCCATGCTGGGAATACACATCAGTTTACCCTTAAGCCTGACCGATAGACAGGCAAACCGACGGCCAGGACTGGCCGACTCACTTTCTTGGACTTCTCTATTGTCGGTATGCCATCCCTCATACTCAGTTTGAGTTCGAAATTTTGGCACGATCGCAATAACTTTCTCTTTAGTTAAAAAATCATAGACAGTTTCTAACTTGGGTGTTGGTCTTTTTTAAGGAAACATGTGAAATGCTTCGATTGGCTGACACAATATCCAGGAAATCGAGCATTTTATGGGAGAATGTGAGGGTTTTATCCGCCACGCGCTCTTTATCTCATATGTTAAATAGCACAAAGTTAAAAAACTTATCCATTTGCTCACTTTTTAGTAATATTTGAAAGTGTTCCATATAATAACTAATTGGGAGTCTCTCTCTAAATATTTAACTCGGAAATCATCGCTACACTGACTGTAGAAAAAACTACATCTTACATTGGCAGAGTTGCTTGTTGTAGATTGATGTGTTTAATATTTTAAAGCACAATAAAAAATGTATGTTGCTGAATAAAATAAAATTTCAAAAAGAATAAATTAAAAATGTCGGTAATTTTGCATTCTCATTTCAGCAATCGTACTTAAAATTCGGTTTTATACCGCCATTGATTTCACAATTATTTTATCGTGCAGACAGAAAGCATCACGAAAGATTGATGTCGGCGTGAACGGCAAAGCCATAAAGAATTTGGTTATTTATTCGCATTAAGTTAGTTCTCCATCTGGGTTCATAATTGGATAGCCGCAAAAATTTTCTTATGGAAAATGTAATACTCTGTGAAAATGGGATGTGGTTTCTATTTATATCACTTGCGCAAACTGATTCCAAAGTTAAACAACCGAAACACATGTGAGTGCGGTTTTGACTTTTTATGCAGTAGATAATTCGTAAAATAAGTGGTTTGGAGATTAAATGCATTGGATCACGAAGCGAGGGTCTCAAACAGTGTTGCTAGGTCGGGGAAATTTTCTTTTTGGTGGAAATTTGGTGGTAAAACATTTTCTTGTGGGAAAAATGGAAAAAGTAGTTCTCAGATGCAATTTTGTGGGAAATTGCATTTGCACAAGATTTTTTCTTTTCATCTTTTAACTTTATTTGCATATTTAATTAAATTTTTACTACGTCACAAACGATGATGAGTGCACATGTTTTCAATATTTAAAGAAAGTTGTCAAATATTCTTCTCATAGTAACAGATGTTAAATTAAAAAAAAAGAAATAAAATAGTAAGCGACTCATTTCAAATTTCGTCTTCCTTTTGTTCACTCGCTAAAAAAATACTATGATACTATATCATCCATATTTATTGGAATTTAGTACAATTAGTTGTCCCAATTTGCAAATACAACCTATCTGTTCGCAGAAAAACAAATAGAATGTATTTTGTTGGGACTTGGAAATTTCGTTTAAAGCGTAATATGCAAACGAAATAAAAGTTGTTTAATACAATGTAAATGGTTGTACAATTTTCGTCCACGTTCTAAGACAAAAAAACGTGCATTATTGAATCCGTCACCTAATGGCAACTTTAACTTCGAACTGCACACGAACACTGTCGTATCTCTGCCATACGAATACAAATTATTTTTCACATAATTCAGCATCGGTTGCATATGCACTTTAAAGTCCTTATTGACAAATTGAAAAGCAATTTTGAAATAACAACACACTAAACAACCTCCAAACGCGTTTGTTCTTTTGTTACCTTGTTCTGTTTTTTTTTAGTTATTTAGTTTTACATTTTCGTAAATAATGATTTAGCTATCATTTGTTTTATTAGTTTTTTCATGAGTGAAAACGTGAGTGCGTTTAAAATTTGTGACTGAATTATAAAATATTTTTTATACTTGTTTGCTTGTTATGTTTTAATATAACTTTTTTTAAAAAAAAAAACCGTTTTAATTTACAATTATTTATATATATCATTGTGGGAAAATTATGGGAATTTCGCTCGAATGGGGAGAGAAAAAAGGGGAAAAAATAGTTTGCAAGGGAAAAATAAGTCCAAAGACATACCAACACTGCGGACAAGTTAAAATCCGATGCGTACCATCATTAAGTTTTATGCGCTGACTCAACTCTTATGAAAGTCAGACAAACGTCCAAAACTAGAAACTTTCATGAAATGCTTCTCAATTATAAGCTAATGATTCCTGACTTAACGGGTAACGCGGTTGAATTGTTCTGAGAGTGTATTTGAGCAGCTGGATATTTTGTTCAGCACTTTTGGTGGAAATACCGATTATACCTGATAGTCATAGGCCTGATGGCATACCATCAACTGTCCTTAAAAATTGTGCTGCACCCTTACATAAAATCGTTTGTTAGATATTCAACAAATTTTTATAACTGACATATAGGCATCTTTTATAGATCCCATTTTTAAAATCGAGTTGCAGAAATTGAGAAGTATAGAGGTACATGAAAGCAATCTTGATCTTTTTAGTTACTGTAAGATCAAGAGGCACGGTAGTGCACAGCTAAGTTCTTTAGAAACTTTGGCCCTACACCCTTATTTACACGAACCAACTTAGGCCATTTTGACCCCCCCTATATCTTCGCTTACGACAAAGCTAGAGATATCAAATTCTTAGGATTTATTGGGACGCACAGCAGCAGGCTCCATACTAAATTTCAACTGACAGATCATCAAAACTATGGAGCATTATCAATCATCTTAGAACCTTGAAATTTGCCTTTAGTGGCGTGCTAGCCGCCCCTTTTCTTTAAATTTGCACCCAAAAGATATAAAATTATACGTGGAGGAAGGATTTGAAGAACAGACATAAAATGTGTGTATATTCCAAAAAAGAGGCGTGGCAACCGCCCATATATCGAACTCATTCTATAGTTATGAAATCTTACATGTCGGTACTTCTTTTAAGGACAAACAAGAAAAATTATAAAACAAACATTATTTTCCTCGAAAGAGGACGTTTACGTTCGGTCGAAATCCCTACAATTTTAAAATTTTGCAAAATTTCCATGTATAAAAAAATCTTTGCAAAAAGTATTGAAAACACACCAAAAACATAAATGATAAAGAATAGACAAGTTCTTTTATACAAAAATCGCTTTTGCCTTACAAGTCAGCCACAAAAAGTACTGAGATCTAAAAAATAACGCCAAGTTTCCATTGTAATTATTAAAAATTTCACAAATAGTACTCAGGTTCATTCTTATACAACCATAGAGAGTCCTTTACAGATGGAGCAAATAGAACATGGGGTATGTTAAGGCGCTTTGCTTCCTAGTTTTCTAATGTATACGTATATGTTATTAGAACGTTATATGTCTCATGACGATCTGTTCTGGAATACGTATCTGTTGTATGTACAGAATTAAGGCAATACAAAAAACTTCTTAGATTTTCTATAAGTGGACTTTCTTGGTGCGATATCAACAATTTAACCCCGTATTTATTTACATTATGGTTGATTGTTATCAGTGCAGGTTAAAGGTGACATCTGGTTCTAATAGGAGAGATCGATTCTTTGGAAATTCTTTGCTTTCTTCACTTGAATGTTCCATCATTCAATCTTCGCGATAACCGTTTTTTAAAATAGCTCCCTGTTAAACTAATTATGACCGTTCGTCCTCAATAAACGGGTTAATGTTATCGTACTCGATTTAGATTTTAACATGTCGATAATGTAATCGAAGCACCGGACCAGATCAGACCATATCCAAATAATAAGGGGCTAAAGATTTCTTGTATCGTTATTGGCGACATCGAATATACCCACGTAGGTTATCTTCAACGCAATCTTTCAGTTCTATTCGTGGATAGTGGAAGGGCATTAGGGTTTCGCTTCAATTAACAAAAAAAAAGTAGTTTAACATACATTATTGGTTCAATTCAACACCTGAAGATAAGAAGTCTTGATGAGGAAAAGAATTCCCTCATCATCGACCCAAAAGACAAGATATGATTTATAAAGATAAAACAGGGATTCGTGGATAAAATGGAGCCATTTTTCGGTTAGATGCAGACTTAAAACCGTCCAAAATGATTTCAAAATATGCGAGCGTAGCGATTTGAAGGAATAGAATAAAATGCAATTTGTCTTTGGAGGAGAGGAGGTGGATTTGAGAACGAATATACAAATGCGGTTTCCATCTTCTCGCAAAGGACCCTGAAGAATAGATTATATAAGAAAGCCCACGCAGTAATTTCGCCCGCGTAGAGAAGCATATATTTAAATTTTTATTTTTAAATATTGATATCTTGAAATACTCTTATAACTATCACTAAGAGTGTGATTGCAAATGGATGTGTCTTATAGACAACTTTACGAGCTAAAGTACAGAAGGAGATCAGACAAAATCTGAAAGCGTTGAGCTAGCTGCAAAGTTGGTTCTTTGTCTTAATGGCTTATGTCAAGAATGTCATTGCAAGGGTCTGAATATAGGTTAAGTTGAAATGGCAGTCGGTGAGGCCGACTCACTCATACCAAACAGAGGTCCGTAGTGATACCATGTGGATCTTGACTTTTACTACTCTACTCGTTAAACCATTTGGAGCTCTGGATATAGGGAAAGACATCTTTAACGTCAGTTGTTTTCAGATCTTTAAGATTGTCATGGAACAAGGCACCTAGGTGGTCCTTACGTTCTTATGAGAGAGCAGGACAAGTGCAAAGAAGGTGTATGTTTGTCTCCTCTTCCTCCTCGTCCATTCAGTTTCTGCAGAAGTCTCTTTAGTACATACCAAGCTTAGTTGTCTCCAGTGCTGACACCTACTATAGGCTAACCTATAGGCTTTTTCATGACTTCCGCCTGAAACACACTTCAATGATTGGGTAGACGAAACGTGGGACTAAGATTTAGTCTGTGAGAGAAAATGTCACCACCAACCAAGAGGAATGGGCAATGATAGAGATTTTGTGTTGTGCGAAGAAGACAAGTTCGGTTCGGGTTAGCCCCCAGCCTGCAGCAGTCTGTCCAGCTTGTAAGCTTGTTATGAGCATTCTGAAGGTGTTCTCTTAAGGTATGGAGATGCTCTCCTGAGACGGCTATAGCAACGTCATCTGCACAGAGTATCACTCTACAACACTCCCCTTCTAGACGTATAAGCACAACTAAGTTAAGTGGTTCTACAGACAAATCTTCTGGCAGATGACACACCCTGTTTTGAGTTTATTACTCATCTCGCCAAGTGCAGCATCCAACCTTCAAACCTGAAAGTGCAGTTGTGATCGCAGATGTGTGTACATTGTTAATAGCGCCCTCTATGTCCAACAAGGCTACCATTGTATATTCTTTGTGATGGAGAGAATATTCGATTGTGGCTTGAAGTTTTGCAGCGCCAAAAGCAGCCTGTCTTTAGTAATCAGATCATGTGAGTAATTTATAGGAGTAACGATCAGTTTAAGTTGGTATTTCCTATATCATGGATCATGGGAAATACCTGGGAAGTGGGTGTCGAAATATATGATGATACCGAATTCTTTGTGTTAGTAATTTTTGCTTTTGAATGTTGATGGTAGAAGAATTTGAAACGATTGATACGGGCATTGCAGTCATTTCTGTCTAACTTCAAAATTTTCCGATGTTCCTCATTTGAATTAGTCTTAAATAATAGAAAGCTTACCTTTTGAGCTCCTAGAGCTTCTTTCCATTTTAGCTGAACTAAGTATTTCCTTGGGAGTTCTTTGCTTTGAATAACCAATAATAGAGCTCAGTTTTGGGTATCCTATTTCGGTCAAAATTCCACTCGCTTCAAACGAATCTAATTCTTAAGAAAAAAATAAATATTAGGTGTAAACGGCCCACCTAGGATCCAACGTGCGAAGATATAATTTTTGGCACGGATAGAAGGGACCTACATTTTAATTCCGATTACGAACAGCAATTAATTTGTGAGAAGCTTCTAATGACAGTTCTTACTCTTAGATGTTTGTCAGACGTTTGCAAGATAAATCTACAAGAGGAATCTACTACTTTTGATTCGATTATGTAAACTCTTGCCCAAATTAGCCTAGTTTTTAAAATAAGATCAATATTCCAAAGCCATAATTTATAAAAGAAAAACGCATCCATCTTACGGTATTTCTGCGCGAATAAACTCTTATATTCCTGAGTTTAATTTCCAATTGCATTTTAATAACTAACCCTTCCTCCTTTACGCTTTATAACCTGCTATTGCCTGACTAAAGCGAATTTGATTAGAGACTCACGTGCTTCGTTATAAAAGCAATGCGCGAATACAAATCATTTTGTAACAGCCACTAGCAGGCACCATAAATAATGTTTTTTTGGAATGCGTTCCGGATGGTCTACGCAAGCTTCCTTATAATTATTGATGGAATTGTTCATTGCTGCCTAATCGCAGAGTCACATTCCAACTATGTTTCATTCTCATTCTATTGAAATGGTTAATATTCTGTCGAAAATGTTTCCCAAACTCTCCCGTTACGTATTCGTTCGTATCTTGTCGCTGACCTACTTCGAATCCCTGCACGTTTTTTGGTTAGCCTCAAGCTTTTCGAAATTCCACTCGCCATAAAATAAAAAAACTCCATGGGAATTCAGTTTTCACTGCAACATTTTTGATATTTGCTTGCAACAAAACATAAAAAAAAACCTGGTGTTATAGAGCAAGGATTTTCACATTATCCTTGCTCTCTCGCTCTCCCTATTCAAGGGGAGGTACCAGGTACCTGCTTTCGTATATACATTCATATGTAGTATAGTTAATGTACTTAATTAGCATTCGTGGTCCTTTTGGTCATATACATTTTTATGACGCAAAATGGTCATCATATTTATTCTAAGAGCTGGTTGTAGTATGTTTCTTAATGCATTCGCTTCCTTCTGCGGCTTAAATTTTAATACAAAAGCAAAAGCGGACTGAAGCTGAAGATACATAGGTACCTACAAATGGACACTTTTAATTAACTATGAGTAACTGAGCACGAAAAGTCCGTCGTGGGTAGGGTACATGTATTATGAGTTTTGTACAGCTATTTTGCCAGGAACATTATGACAACTGCAGTTGTCAGTGTTGATTGTGTAATTACATTTAATGTTTCCGAAAGATGATAGAGATACTTTGTCATCTACTCACCTGGGAAGGGTTTCAATTTTGAACAGAATGAGGACAGTGCTAGTAGCATTAATATATTATGTCATGGAGATACGTGGTTAAGGTTTTGGATTTAAATATTGCGACACTCGATGTTTGGCATAATCTCAGTTGGAAGCCAAAGCTAAACCCTAATTTCAGAGATAGTTACATGAAAGTGCTGTTAGCTATTACGTAGTCAGATTGGGCGATCTGATGTGGATGAGCACAACTGCGGTACCTACCAGTGTGTTGTGTGGTGTTTATAATTTATTTGGGTAGGAGATGTAGTTTCACAAATTTTATCTCTTTTATGTTCTTTGGGAATTTTGTATTTAGTTACCTTCTATATTTCTTATCAGGCCATAATTAGCTACAGCTTTAGTCATATGTGTAAATGTAAGCAGATCCTAGCAGTGTTTTCAAAAGAATTGAAAAGAAAGATATTTAAAAGGAGTTAGGGGGGAATTGAACTTAGATATAGTCTTCTCAAAGTTTACAACAAAAAAGCTAAATGAAATTTTATAAATCATGTGTCCAAAATTAAAGTACAAAACCATACAATTTGTTTTGGGATAAAAAGTACTAGTGAAACTCGTAGGTGGCAGTGACGTGCGGCACCAAAATTTCTTCGATAGACATTCAGATCTATCACAAGTTCCCTTCGGAGATATCACCGAATGAAAAATTCCACTACGAATCCGGTAAAAAAGGAATCAAAAGATCCGAAGGCATTGCCCTATTGAACAAATTAATTTCCATTTTCGAAATCAGCTGGTTTATGTCGAAATTAATACTTAAACAATAGAAAGAAAAATCAATGAACTTAAAAAAAAATCCCTTAATTTAATTTTCCCAAAACAATTTTTTACCTATTTTTATTTTCCAGTAAAAATTTAATTTTTGTTACTTAAATGAGATTTGTAACATTGACTAAATTTAAAATATGCAATGAACAAATTAACCGTCGAATATAATGAAATATGTTTGCCTTCAAGTTAAAAATTCCCAAAAAAGAATTGTTGTTGCCTGGTCGCTGGGTCCGTCAAATTCAAATTAAAAAACTTTATAAATTAGCTTGAAAAAATTAGTGAAAAAATAGTTTCAAATTAAAATAATAATTGCAATTCATAAAGAGACTCTGTAAGTTATTCTTGCAATTATTTAAATTTGTTCATTTCATTGGCATCTTTTAGAAGAAATTTCAGACTAAACAAAGACGCCTTCAAACACGTGCTTCACCTTCAAAAACTTGAAGCGGAGCTGGAGCCAGACTTATAGCTAAAGGCGACAACAAAATGGGCACCGGGACCGACCACTCAACGTTCATTGTCATTATCAACGATCATTATATAAATATAAATGAATAAAATTATTTTTAAAATAACCTACATTTTCATAACTGTTACTGTTGGTCTAATTCAGGTGTTTTGGGGTTGGTAATACCAAAGTCTACAAACTACCAAGCGTTCTGGCATCCGCGATGGCATGGTCTTTAAAACGGAGGTTCGGCCTTCCTTGTCATCTCGAACCTGGGGGCTGGGATTCGAAGATCCTCTTGGCTGGAGCGTTGTTGTCCATTCGCTCGATGTGGCCGAGCCAATGTAGTCGACGAGTTTTAGCTTTTCGGACTACATCCACATCTTGGTACAGCTCATAGAGTTCGCGGTTGTATCTTCTCCCCCATTTGCCCTCCTCGCACACAGGACCAAATATCCGTCGAAGGATTTTCTTTCAAAGGATCCCAGTATTAACTCTCCTTTCCTGTTTATCGTGCAGCACTCGGCGCTGTATAGCAAAACTGGCAGGATAAGGGTTCTGTAGAGCATACACTTTGTCCTTCGAGTTAGGACTATATTGTCCGCATACCCCAGCAGTTGGACTGATCTGTTGAAGATAGTGCCTTCCGTGTTAACACCTGCCTGCGCACTATCTGCTCAAGAACAAGATTGAAGAAATCACACTACAGCGCATCTCCTTGCCGAAATCCCGTGCATGTTTGAAGGAGTTCAGATGAGCTGCTGCCAAACTGCACATTGCATCGCGTGTTATCTAGTGTCATGCGACACATCTGGATCAGTTTTGACGGGATCCCGAATTCGGCCATCCCCACAAAAAGCTCCTGACGATAAATGCTGTCATATGCGGCTTTAAAGTCGATGAAGAGATGGTGTGTCTCGACTTGAAACTCGTTGGTCTTTTTCAGGATTTGCCTTAGTATGAAGATTTGGTCTACAGCTGAACGTTCACACAGTAAGTTGGATAGGATCTTATATGCGACATTAAGCAGGGATATGCCTCGATAGTTCTTGCAAGACATAGGATCGCCTTTCTTGTAGATGAGACATATGGAGCTGATGGTACAGTCATCGGGCATGCTTCCCTCCACCCAAACTTGGTTGATGATTTGGTGCATGCGCCCTACCATAACATTACCTCCATATTTGAAAGGCTCTGCAGGTAGACATCAGAGCCGGCGGCCTTATTGTTCTTCAGTTGTTTTATAGCAAAGCCAACCTCTTCTGTACTGGGCGGAGGGACTGGTTCTTCATTGACTGGACGCGGGTTCTCTTCTTGTCCCATCACTCTCTCTACATTTTGTCCATTTAGCAGCTGCTGGAAATGCTGCTTAAATACATCTACTATTCCCTACGCATCGGTGACTAGGTTTCCATCCCTGTTACGAAGAGCCTGCGTTCCGGTCTTAAATCCTGCAGCCAGTTGCTTGGCTTTCTATAGAACTTCCGGATGTTGTTGCCCTTGTTTTCCTCTGCAGCGTTCTAATGTGTGCATCTTCTGTCACCTTTTTCCGGTATACGCATACATCATCATACCACGGGCTTTTTTTTTGGGGCGGCTGGTATCCTAGGGTGGGTTCGGCTACCTCCTTGATGATGTCGCGATACTGAGACCACTGGTTGTTGGCGTCTGTGGTAGGTTAATGCACGGTAGGGAGTTTCTCACTCAGGCGCTCTTTGTAGGCTCTGGCGACTCCAGATGTGCTAAGGCGTCCAACGTCGAATTCCTTCTTTTGGACATTTATGTTGTAAAGACGTTGTAAATGTTGTCCGCGGCTCCGTTTTAATTGGTCCATTCGGAAAGTCCAATTTTGCATCACTTTTTCGAGCATTTCGGCCTGTATACCATGAATTACGCGTGTTATATTATCCTGTAAGGCTTCAATCGTGTTCGGCTTGTCCACTTGCTTGTGACTAACAACTTTACATAACCCCACAAGAAATAATCAAGAGGCGTTACATCGCATCTTTTGCCACATGTCAAACACCAACTCGGGCAAAAAAGAGTCGCGTATTATGGCTCGATATCGGTCGCCATAATTAAATGGCAGAGTATACTGAAAGCTTTTCACTTTTAAAGATGACGCTTGGACGCCATTACTAAGCAGTGCTGCCAACCTGAAACTTAACTCTTAAAAAATCACCCGTTATAAACACGGAACGTGGTCGCGGTTGGTTTCGCAATTTTTTTTAAAAACAACCAGAAAGTCATGATCTCTCCCTCTTGATCGTAACTATCTCTGATCGTAACATCCTCGGAAATATAAAGAAGAAGCTGACAGCGCAACCCTATAAATCAACCAAACTACCGTAATAGGATTATATCTGACTCAGTTCAACCGATTCATTAAAGTGGCTAGCAACATGAATATTGCCAATTTAGTTTGCATTCAGGAATACATGACTATTGGGGCCGGTTGCAAGCCAAACCAACCCCAACAAATGAAATTCAAATAGATCCAAATTTCTCGCTCTTTTAAAGTTAAGCAATAGATGAATGTTGACATTTCACTGTCAGATGACCATTTTCTTTGTTAAAACATGTTGAGGACTCAAAAGCAATTCTAGTTTTACATGAAACATTCTCAAATGTGATGAATGGAAACATAAGACGCGTCTATTTCTGCCACATGAAAATGTTTCAAGGCATAAAAGTTGCTAGACCGACATTAGACAATCGGGATTGTGTCTACAGTTCACATATTTTCCCAGAAACAGGTTTATAGTTTGGGTAGTTTCAATATAAAAGTAATCTTCAAAGACTGAAAGAGCAGAAGACTATACACTTTTTTTTGATTTTTTTAGAAAAAGAAAGAGAGGTCTGAAATGGCAACAATAACTTTATTTTCCGTTTAAATGAAAATCAAATTTTAAATAATTTAAAGTGCGACCTTTTTACTACTTACTTACTTAGTTGGCGCTACAGTCGGGGGTGGACCTGGGTCTCAACCAGTACGCCTCTCCAGTTAGCTCGGTCTTTGGCTAACGGCCTCCAATTGCGTATTCCAAGTTGGTTGAGGTCCCCTTTGACTTGTGCGCACTATCTAAGGGGAGGTCTCTCTGGGTTGGAGTCGAAGACTCTTCGGGCCGGAGCACTCTTTCCCATTCGCTCTACATGTCCTAGCCATCTCAGACGGCTGATCCACAATTTCTGAACAGATCAATTTCGCTGTACAGCTCGTAGAGTTCGCTGTTATATCTCCTTCCTCAGATCCCATCAACGCAAATGGGACCGAAAATCACACGAAGAATTTTGCGTTCAAAACGCCCATCTGCTTCATCCGCCTTTGCTTATGTCCATGCTTCTGCACCATATAGCAGGACTCAGATGATTATCCTTGGTGTTTCTCGACAAGGTCTTACTTTTCAATTGCCTTCTTAGGCCAAAGAAACAGCGATTTGCAAGTGTAATCCTTTACTTGATCTCTGCCCTGATATTAATTACAGAGTTTATAGCGGTACAAGGTAGATAGTCCTTTATTACCTCGAAGTTATACCTGTCGATTGTGACGTTCTGTCCAATTCGTCGATGTTGTCTGTCCCTTCTGGCCGGCAGCATATATTTGGTTTTTTCCTCGTTAACCGCTAAACCCATTTTATCCGCTTCTGTTTCTATACAAGAAAACGTACCAGTGACAGCTCCACAGATAAGGAATTAACCAGATAGTCAACTCGAGAGCGAATCTCTCACCTTGCCTACAAGCTAAGTCGAACTGATAAGCCCCACATAATTTGCACTTATATGGGCTTTTACATGCAAATCAATTGGGAATCACGCACACATAAATCGAATTATATGGGGCTAATGGCCGCGCCCATGAAATGTCATTTTTTATAGCAAGAAGTTGGGAACAGTTGATGAATTTCAGCAGATTACAAATCACATTTTGGGTGTGTAAAATGAACATGGTCAATACGCGGTGAATATGGATTGATAAAAACATACTTACCACACAACTAATAACATAATAAAATATTATAATATTAATAATAAAGCTGTGTTTTAACTAATTTATTCTAATTTTTATTGAAAAATAATCAATTGATTATCGTGACTAATATATAATAAGTAAGTTCATCATACATTTTCGGTTGACAATAAATTTAGGTATAACTATACTAGCAAGGATTTCGTAGATTATGGATGGTTATATTGAAGCAGTTAAGTAACTCTACACAATTAAACACTGGTTTAAAACGCTTTTGATAAAACGTAATCCAAATTCTTACAAATATTATTTTTGGTACATCAAAACACTTTTTTAACAAAATTTTCAATTACTTCCTAGTAGTAGTAGTAGTAGTAAATTGTTTTGTTTAATTTCATATAAAATAAAATTACAAAACATTATAACTTCAAAAATAAAGTCCTCTGTTAAAAAGAGTTGACAGCATGCACAATTCTCTCAAGTATGATGTTGAAGAAGTTACATGACAGCGCATCGCCTTGTCTAAATCCTTTTCTGACATTAAAGGTCTCGGTGAGATTATTTTTGACCTTAATGGAGCAGCGAGATTTCTTCATTGTCATTCTGCACAATCTGACGAGTTTGGCAGGGGTGCCAAGACTAGACATGGCTCTATATAGCTTGGCTCTATAGATGCTGTCATATGCGGCCTTAAAATCGATAAACGGATAGTGGGTATCGATCTGGACTTCTTGGGCTTTCTCCAGGATCTGCCGTAGTGTGAATATTTGATCGGTTGTGAACTTCCCTGACCTACAACCGCACTGATAGGGTCTAATCAGTTCGCTGACATATGGTTTCAGGATTTTACACAGTACGTCAGACGGGATCTTATGTACGCGATGTTAAGCAAACTGATACCTCTGTAGTTGGCGCAGTTTAGAGGGTCTCCTTTCTTGTGTACTTCGGTCCTTCTTAGTCCAATTAATCTGGGTGCCTGGACATAGTGGCTTCGATGGGAATTAAAAGGGTGATGAACTAACCAGGAAAGGATCTGCGTCACCATTTACGATGTCTAGACCATTCTGTGGGGTGCCCATCAGCCAAAAAGTCTGGCTAGAAGAGAAATCAATTAATTACTGGAGGAACACTGGAAGAAAGATTTAATAAAATTATAGATTTTTGGACCGATTTTCCGTTCAACAAGTTTTTTAAGGATGATAAGAATTCTAATTCTGTCAAAGGCTTTTTCAAAATCTATAGATAGGATTGAAACATGGTTTTAAGAGGATAAAGTAGTAATCAATGTGCCGTAGGGCATCAATATGCTTTTGTTTAAATGCCACCTGGTAAGGACTGAAAGGCTTAATTTTATCTAGGATGAAGAATAGTCTCTTTGAAATGATTTTTTCAAGTATTTAGTCAGCGTGTGGTAACAATGAAATGGGACGATAACTACTGAGCGATGATCCCGACATTAACGACTTCATTGTACAGACATAGAAACTTTTTTTTTAAGTCCTATTAACCTATTGAGGAGCTCAAAATAACACAGATATTATTTTTCCTTTTTGGTACCAAACAATTATGACGAATGAAATCAGTAAAAAGAGTCTAGCTGCATACATCCTGTTTACGATATACACCAGCAAAACTATGTCAAAGCGACCTCCCTGGGCAAAATAAGTAGTCCCTTCTTACGGCAAACAAAAAATTACTTAAAATCATTAACTGGCTCATAAATATTTGAAGCAATCTCTTAAAAGTGTCATAATGTGGGAAGGCATAACCTTAACCTAATCCGTGTCATGTCAGACTACAGACACCCTCCTAAATTCAGATCCAATTCATCAGCAGGCGCACACTCCCCTCCCGTACAATGTTAAAAGAAAATATTTATAAAAATACCTTGGCAAATGAAATACATTTAGAGCTACTTACTCGTACTCGCAAACAATGGCCAACCATAACATCATTATAATACCCAACGGCTGTTTTATTTATCCTATATTTGCAAGAACTTTGATACAAATATAACCTTCAAAAAACATAACAGGAGGGGGGGGGGGAGTGGAGGAGAAATCCTAAAACACAGTATAAACAATTTTGAGAACAAACCAAACAATACAAATATTGTTGAAAGCTAGATATCGCTTTAGGATATTCGTTTAAATTGAGCTACATAGCGGGAAAAGCTTGGTTCTTATGTTGTTATTTCTCAGTAAAAGTGTGGATTTCTATCCTCGTGTGTGTAGGAATTTTGGAGAAGTTTTCATAGCATAATGTTTCAGTTGTCGGAATTGACAATTATTGTTGATGTAATATTTGATAAAGGTAGTCAAAGAGTTTCCCTTGCACTCCTAAAGTCATACAGAAAAATTCTTCTACAGTGTGGGAATGATAGACTCTTTTGAATTGTGTTAAAATCAAATGTTGATTGTGGATTCATGAAAAATGAAAAATGAAATCAAGGACAAACTTCTGTAATGCATCGTGACATTATAATTAGGCTTGGTATCCACCTTAAGTGGATAATAATAAAATTTACTTGCACGGATGGCCACTATGCATGATTGCATACGCGCAGCTAGGAACGTCGGATGAGAGTGGTTCTTGATCCCCAAGTACCCGATACAACAACAGGAGATAATGATATTTCATGCCAAGATTTACATGTCAAAAGCGGACAGACACTACTTCATCATCTACATCTCTTCCCTATAGTTCGTGGGCAACTAGATGGTATGGTGCCTATTGTACATTTGACCCACCCGTTTTGCACTTAAGTGCACCATGGCAGCTCCGGTACTCGTTTTATTTAGAGCTGCTCCTAAATTAATATTAGATCAGTTTACAGATTATAGCTTCCCGAAGATGCTTGGAAAATCACCACACCACATTTGTTATGCTACGAATGCTTTTATGCTTAAAATCTTCTCCTACCAGGAATCCTTTTATTTGAGATTTAATTTAGAATTTAGTTCATTAATTTATATTAGCTATATTTTATTTTAGTAAGTAAGTAAATTAAGTAAATTAAGCAAATTTTAAATTTACGAAAAAGTAGATTGTTAGGATTTTATAAATATATTTAAATGTGGTAGGAAATCATCAAACTATTTAGAAATAAGTAAAATGGAAAAATCTCACCGTTATCCGTTTGGAACTTGTGCACAATGTCCCATGCACACTCAAACTTAACCACATAATCCGACTCACCTATGACCGACCGATGGCACCGTGTATTTCGCACTCCCGACCGATGAACGGCTGCGCCGATAGGGCAGGCCACCGAGGGACATAGGGACTAGGCAAATAACTAAAACCACTTTCTTATGGGAACTTAGTATACATTAAAAAATAAGAAGAGGAAACTTACATCCAACATTTAGAATTAGACAAGAAACTGTAAAGTTATAACAATGATTTTCTTCTAATAAAGGGTGATCCATTTCGAGGTTCCCTACTTTTTTAAAGAAAAAAACACAGAAAATTCAAATTTAATGGAGAATGTTTATTATCATTTGAAAGGACATTCTTTGGCATTTATTTTTTGAAGATTATGTCTATCAAATGTTGGCCGTTGCTACGTCGAAGATGGTCCATCCATTGAGTCCAATTTTCGATCACTCGTTCGAGCATTTCGACTGGTAACTGGCGAATGACACGCGTGATGTTTTCCTCCAAGGCCTGAATCGAAGCGGGTTTGTCGGCATAAGCTTTTGACTTTACATATCCCCACAGGAAAAAAAAAAGTCTAACGGTGTGATATCACACGATCTTGGTGGCCAATCGACCGGCCCAAAACGTGAAATTATGTGCTCACCGAAATGTTCTCTCAGTAAGTCCATTGATTGATGCGATGTGTGGGAAGTGGCGCCGTCTTGCTGAAACCAAATGTCGCCGAGATCACGAGCTTCAATTTCAGGCATCAAATAGTCGGTTATCATGGCATGATAACGGTCGCCATTGACGGTTACGTTCGCACCGGCATAATTTTTAAAGAAATATGGACCGATGATTCCACCGGCCCACAAACCACACCAAACCGTTGTTTTTTCTGGATAAAGTGGCAGTTCTTCAATCTCTTCAGGTTGCTCTTCGTCCCAAATGCGGTAATTTTGTTTGTTTACATACCCATTGAGCCAGAAATGGGCCTCATCGCTAAACGAAATTTGCCTCGAAAACGTCGGATCTTCTTGGAACTTTTCAAGAGGCCATAAAGCGATGTCGCTTGGGAAGGTCGAGCGGCTTCAGTTGTTGCACAAGCTGTATTTTGTACCCTTTCAATTTAAGATCTTGACGTAATATGCGCCAAGTCGTTCCATACGTCAGTCCGAGTTGCTGCGAACGGCGCCGAATCGACTCTCTACGGTCTTCGTGTACACTCTCAGCTACCGCCGCTATATTTTCTTCACAGCGTGCTGGACGTGGTCTATTCGGTCGAATATTATCCAATAATGAATGCTGGGTCTTAAAATGGGTGATGGTGTTGCGAATAATACGCTCAGTAGGCCGATTATGTTGACCATAAGTTGAGCGAAGTGCACGAAACACATTCCTCACAGAACGTGAATTTTCATAATAAAGTTGAAAAATTTGTAAACGTTATTCACGCGTAAGTCTTTCCATTATGAAATGCCCAACAATACTAAACAAAAGTAACATGACAGCATGACACGACTCACACGTGATCTGTCAAAAAAGGCTATTGAAAAAAGTATCTCTACTTGGATCACCCGTTATAATAATAAAGAAATATTTGGTGGTGCTTGAATATTATTAGCTGGTGATTTTTGTCAAACACTGCCAGTGATTCCCCGTTTAACCCGATCAGATGAATTAAAGTCATCTATTTTATAGAGAAATGTACAAATATTTCATCGGGTGACGAATTTTCTAGGCAACTACTGTCGATAGAAAATGGAAAAATTGCTATTGATGCTACTACTGGATTAATCACTTTGCCAGGTTATTCTTATAATTTCGCACAAACAAAAAAGCAAATATTTTTCCAAACATTGCGCAAAATTATCGAAATCACAATTGGTTAGCCGAAAGAGCAATACTAGCTGCCAGAAATAAGGACTTTGGTCAATTTAATGCGGATACTTTAAGAGTGATGTAACTGGTGAGATTGTAACGTATCAATCAGTAGATACGGTCACAAATCAAGATGACGCTCTTTGTATTTGTCTGGACTTCCACCTCTTCGTTTACAATAGAAAGTTGGTGCACCCATTCTTCTTCTTCTATTAATCAGCCTCGATTGTGCAACGGAACTTGAATAATCTTATTGAAGCAACAATTTTAAAAGGAAAATTTAAAGGCGCGAAGATGTATTGATTCCGCGAATTCTAATGATTCCAGCAGATTTACCCTTTGACTTCAAAAGATTGCAATTTCCAATACGTCTTGCAATCGCTATGACAATAAATAAGGCCCAAGGACGGAATTGTGCGGAATTGACTTAGAATACATGCATGCTTCTACCACGGACAATTATTCACATGGAGGGAAGCCATCAGTTCTGTTCATTTATACCACAACTTCGGGCATAACAAAATATGAAGTTTACGAAACAGCTCTACGATAGTTTATAAGAGAAAAACAAGAAGCAATAAAAAAAATATAAGACAAAAGGGTGCATTTAAGACGAGCGTGTTTTTCATTCTTATATTTATATATTAAGGAGGAAAGCATGCCCAATGACTGGACCATCAGCTCCATATGTTCCATCTACAAGAAAAGTGATCCTATGTCCTGCAAGCACTATCGAGGCATATCCCTGCTTAATGTCGCATATAAGATCCTATCCAACGTACTATGTGAACGTCTGAAATCTTTCTGCAACACACTAATCGGCACGTACTAGTGTGGCTTCCGACCCGGCAGATCAACTGTAGACCAAATCTTTACACTAAGGCAAATCCTGGAAAAGACCAACGAGTTTCAGGTCGAGACACACCATCTCTTCATCGACTTTAAAGCCGCATATGACGGCGATGGCCGAATTCGGGATCCCGTCAAAACTGATCCAGATGTGCCGCATGACACTAGATAACACGCGATGCAATGTGCAGTTTGGCAGCAGCTCATCTGATTTCTTTCAAACATGCACCGGATTTCGGTAAGGAGATGCGCTGTCGTGTGACTTCTTCAATCTTGTTCTTGAGCAGATAGTGCGCAGGGCAGGTGTCAACACGGAAGGCACTATCTTCAACAGATCAGTCCAACTGCTGGGGTATGCGGACGATATAGATATTATCGGTCGTTCCAGAGTGCCGTGATAGAGTCTTGCACGGCTATTGAAGAACAGGTGAAACCAGTTGGCATTGAAGTGAATAAGGACAAGACTAAATATATGCTATCAACAAACAAACAATCATCTGTCCACCGACTAGGACAAAATGTCACTGTTGACAGCAGCAACTTCGAGGTAGTTAAGGGGTTCATTTACTTCGGGGTAAGCATCAACTCCACAAATGACATCTTAGTGGAGATCCGTCAAAGAATTATCCTAGGAAACCGATGCTACTTCGGTTTGGCAAAACAAATGGGTTCAAAACTCCTAACTCGAAGGACAAAGTGCATGCTCTACAGAACCCTTATCCTGCCAGTTCTGCTATACGGCGCCGAGTGCTGGACGATAAGCAGGAAAGGAGAGTTAATACTGGGATCCTTTGAAAGAAAAATCCTTCGACGGATATTTGGTCCTGTGTACGAGGAAGGCGAATGGAGGAGAAGATACATACAACCGCGAATTCTATGAGCTGTACCAAGATGTGGATGTAGTCCAAAAAGCCAAGAAACGTCGACTACATTGGCTCGGCCACATCGAGCGAATGGACAACAACGCTCCATCCAAGAGGATCTTCGAATCACAGCCCCCAGGTTCGAGACGACAAGGAAGACCGAACCTCCGTTTTAAAGACCAAGCCATAGCGGATGCCAGAGCGCTTGGTCTGGACAACTCAAAGCAGCGTTCGCAGAGGATGTAAGGTAGGGACTCTTCACGGTTCGGGAGCCCGTTAAGTAAATATTTATATATTAATGTGTTATATACAATTTTACAACACAATGAGAATATAATAAGTTTAAACAAAAGAAAAATTGTGTATTAACATTTTTTTTAAAAAGTCGTCAAGAAAATAGATACTTTCAAAGAAAGAAACATGATGTCACAAATACAAGCACATAAATAAACTCATTCCAAGGACGGTAGGCACGTATACTTTGCCTGCCTTTTACAATAATTTCGGTTAAAGAACACTGCGAGTTCTCCGGTCCGGCGCGGTCTCGGCGTTCTCTTTCGCTCAGGAACAATAGAAAAACTTTCTAAGGGTAAAATTTCTCTGCATTTATGCCGTTGTTGACTTTAATGTAATTTTAATTTCGTTTGTCCTTTCAAAGGGTTTCTCAGTCGGCATTATGTTTAACCAAGTACTTTTAATGATATGGTAATCGCAGTGTTTAGGTCGTTAACAAGATGAACGTTAAAAATAAAACAAAAGCAAAAGCACAAAATGGCGGTTTGCGGCTGTCCTGTGCCAACAAAACAGTGCCTAACAAAAGACGGGCAAATCCAAAGGGAAATGGTACTCATAGTTTGAAAATTCTAATAAGAGCTATGTTCCTTGCTAGGCGACGACAATGGTTGACGGCGATATTACACCCTTAAAATTTTCCTTGAGATTTATTTTTTTTGTGTTGTTGAGGAGATTAAAACGGGACGACGTTTTTCTGTAAACATTTTCTCATTAAATCTAATAACACCCACCTACTCATTCTTAACTAATTACCCAAAGTAGATGTCAAGCGTCAAAACGCATCGCAACTTTCTATGGCAATGGTTTGACCTCTTAGCATTGTAATGAATACCTTAGACTAGAAGACTTGTCAGTTATTTCACCTAGGGAAACCCACACAGGTCAGCAAACGAATCCAATTACTCATACAAATACATGCATGTAATAATTTCTTCGAAATATATGTACTAGATTGAACTGTTTGATGTCAGAAACAGTGTTCTAATTAATGCGGCCAAATGAAACTTGCATGCATTTGTCGCATCTCTGAGAAGAGGGAGCGATTTCCGTTCTCTCTGGGTGATATTTGTTCTAGTTTTTGGTTTTTATTTGTGTTTCGTTATCAATTGAATCGTGTATGCCATTGAATGGTACGCTGCCCAGCTGCTGTCGTCAGGTTCCTAAAGATGAGGTAACATTGTTATTTGTGCTTTCAAAGAGAATGTCACTCTCTAATTTGCATATACAAGGCAAACACATTTGTTAATCAATTCGATGCAGTTTGTCCCATAGATAGTTTGGCCCAGAGCAAAGTTAAAATTGTTTACTGTCCATTTGCCAATGGAGAAGAGATCATCATACAGAGAATAGGGAAATTACACATATTCTCGCATACACATTTATATTCGTCGTCCTGCTCATGTGATTGTGTCCCTGAGTGATATTTGCATGCATGCTTTCGCCAAAGGGTGGAGTTGATGGACGTCATGAGGCAAGGACTGAAGGAAGGTCAGTGTGAATTTAATTTGACTTGTGTTTGGATGTGCCATGAAAGGAAATGACTTCCTTATGGGAATACAACAATAGGTCAAAGAATTTGGGCGGAAGAGACGCAGTAGGTATGTCAGTTTTGTTAATTAATTAAATTCCTTGCGTTATACTTCGCCCACCAATAGTGGCTTTTCATTAACGTCCGAAGTACAAAGGATTTAAGTGGAATCGCAATAGGTTGGCGGTTGGCATTTGCTTACCGCAAGTATTAATTGTTTTGATGAGGTTTTTAAGAGCTTAATATGTGGTTAGAATTAGTTTACCACATATTTTGTACGCTTTTAGGGTTTGGTGAAAGTCCATTAACTCTAAATTATAGTTTTTTTTTTTGTTTTTTTTTTTAAACTTTGGAGGCCAATGTTTGGCAAGATTTTACCTATATATTAGAAAAAGGCATTGTATTGGTGGTAAATAAGGAAGGAAACAGAGAACAGATTTTGATACACAAATTCTCTATTTTTCTGCGTTTTAAAATACATACATAGATAGTTATGTCTGGAAATCATATAAGAAAAAAATCACATTTCCGAAAATCAAAGAAATTTTCCGGAGACACGTCTTTCTTGCTATCTATCGCAAGAGACCACAAAAGCCTTTGCCGACCGCGTCTCCTTGAACCTCTCAGCAAGCCCATCATCAGCTTCACCAGCATCAAGTACGGAGGACCAGTGGCAACACTGCCAACGGAGTGCCGCTACCGAAGAGCTGGGTTTCACTAGGGAACTACAACGAAATCCTTAGTTCGATGAGCAATACCGCCAGGCACATACAGCCAACAAAGCTGCTGGATCTAATGGCCTTTCAGCCGAGCTTTTCAAAGCAGCGGGATATGGCTTGGTAAGAAGCATGCACCAACTCATCTGTAAAATTTTGTCGGAAAGCAGAAACCTTTCTAAAAACCTTTCGCCAATAACCTGATCAGCCCATACCAGTGTGGTTTTACGGCAGGAAAGTCAACCATCGACCAAATTTTCACACTCCAACAGATCTTGGACAGATCTTCCGACACCATCTATTTATCGAACGAATTGTACAAAAGCCATGTCAAGGTTGTGGATGGAGAAATCTCGAGGCCCCATCAAAGTCGGCAAGAACACCACCGAGACATTTGATGACGAAAAAGTTTGAGACAAGACGACGCGCTATCATGTAATATTCTTTAACATCGTTCTTTGAAGCAAAGTACGAAACCCCCAAAGCCAGTCACCAGAGGTAACATTTTTCAAAAGTCCGTTCAACTGCTTGCCTATGCTGATGATATTGACATTATTGGAAGAACGCGGCGAGCTGTCATTGGCGCATATCAACACTTGCGACTCGGACATAACGACACGATGAACACTTCAAACTTCGAAGTACATAGTTAAAGACTTTGTCTACCTGGGCTCCACTAGCATGGACCCTATCAAAAGCGGATAAAAATGAGGTGCTTTGAGATGATGATTCTTCGGGTGATATTCGGTCCAGTTTGTGTCGATGGAGTATGGGGAAGAAGATTCAATGTCGAACTATGATGAGATGGCTGGGAAACATGGAGCATATGGACAACAACGCTCCAGTACGACGAGTCTTCGAATCCAGCCCTGAGGGACAACGCAGCAGAGGAAGACTACACCTTAGGTGGGGCGCACAGTTGGATAACGACCTCAACCAAATTTGTGAGCTTAACTTGAGGCAGCTAGCGAGGGACCGAGCTGGCTGGAGGGCCTTATTGATTGATCCACCCCGGTCTGTAAGTGCCGCCAGAAGTAAAGTAAGTAAGGTCTTTCTTGCTTAACAATCCCAGATTTTTTTTTTGGTTGACCATGTTACGTTCCGTGTTTGTACATTATAAGGGTACATAAAATTCCCTTTTGTACTCTCAAACTATGAAAACTAACTCGCAGAGTGACGATATTAACCTGACTTACAATTATGTATTTTAAGTTGCGCGAGTTTGGAAAGGGGGGAAAAAGTTTTAAAGTTTAACATGGGGCAGCGGTGGGCAATATAATAAAGACAACTCTTCTTTCAGTGCTTTTCAGTTAAAAAGAAATACTTAAGCAGATAGATATAAGACTGTTTACTATGTTTTACAGATTTTAATTTAAAAGACATTTTTCTTAAGACGTCACATTTGGCGAGGTGCATGTGCAGTTCTGACTACACTAATACTGGCGAGGTTAGTCTTTTAATGAAGAGGAGGAATTAACTGATTGTTACTGATTAACTATGCTATTCTAACTATGCATTATATTGTGAAGTAAAGGTCGATGTAGTGACGGATAAGCTGCACTTAAGGCCTTGCTCAGAAAAAACAAGATAAGATAGACCAAACTAGTTCGACCGAATGTCTCTGGGAAGTCTGTAGCATTTTTGCTATCAATAGCGTGCCAAGTAGGTGTTATTAGTAAATGTGCTGGGATTAAGGGATACAACTTTCTGCGACGCTTGTGGAGAGTTTGACAACACTTAGCATTGCTCGAACCGTGCTTCAGGCTATAGATGCTGATTTGGTGAGTGCTAAATATCTAAGCTTCTTATCACTTTTTACTTAAGTAAAAGGAAGGAAATATAACCAGTTAAGTCTGGAAATTCAATGGACCAATTTCTGATTTAAATGCTTTAGTGGGTGTGAAAAGCTTCAGACCAAAAAAATATACAGCCTTACGAAGGATAGATTTGCCTTCTCAGATAATTTATAGTACAGTGAGTTTGTCTAAAATTATATTAAATAGCCAATCATATGTGTTTAATCCAGAGAACAATATGTTCTACAATAACGTGAATTCTTTTGGCACCCAATGCATAGGCTGGGTACTAAATCACTTTGATCGATGCATTCATTCAGCGTTTTCTTCAATAAGTTAATTGTTACGTTTTCTGTACGAAAAGTAGCGCCATCATGCTGGAATCCAAACTTCGTGACTCTATAGGGAATAGCGTTAAGCGTAAATTGCTGATTACCTTTAATTTGGCAAAAAATGGCTACAAAGACCGCAGCAAACTGTGCACTTTTCCGGATATTTTTTTCACAATTTTTGTTTTTGTCTCTAATGCGAATATTAAGCTTATTGACAGACCAATGGAGTTAGTTTTAGAGGTCAATCTCATTGCGGAACACAGTTTTTTATTTCATTCTAGGAAATTTATAGAAAAAAAGATATGTTTTTGAAAAAACGCCCCCAAAAAGCGTTCGTGGCCAAAAACTTTGTATGGGCGATATATTGGAAAAAATATTGGCTAAATATATTGTTATACATTTTTTTTCGATTTCTATGAAAATTTTCGAAAAAAACAGCATTTTAGTGAAAAATGCCCACAAAAAGTAGGCGTTGCAAACAACTTTATACGACAAATTTATAAAGGTGGACAGTACCTACATATCATGTGAAGGTTGTATTTACAACTTTATCTCTCTAACTTAAGCCTTAAAACGGTTTTTTCTAAATTGTGGGCGTATTTTGAAAATTTTAACATTTTATTATTTCGGAACCCTAGGGAGTATATGTTCCAAATTTCAGCTTCCTAGCATAACTTTAAGTGCCTCAAAAGTTGATACGGACGGACGGACTTTGCTAAATAGTCTTAGATTTTGGTCCTGATCATAAATATATATACTTTTAGGGGTCAGCGACGAATATAAAGGGGTGTTACAAACTATGTATCAAAATTAATATACCCTTAGGATAGGGTATAAAAATACGTATCTTCCGTCACATTGTCTAATGTCAGAAGCCCCAAATCTAACCATTTCGGTGTTTAATTTAAAAGTTGTAACGTAGCAAGGTGTCGCGTCACATCTCTTTGCCACTGGAATAATGTGGTTTGAGTGTTCTAAATATAAGTGCATTTTTTTATTTTTTATTTTTAAATATAAGTGCACAGAACATCCTTTACTACGAAGGAGATCTTGTATGCAAATTAAGTAACTTGTGCCTTTGTAACTAACGCAGACTTTGGCTAGGTACTTATAGTTGGTTACCAAGGTGAATCAATTGTTTTTTTCATTTGTCCTGTTTTTTTTTTAAATGAATATTACCTTATCTGGGACGGGTCATATTTAAATATTGTAAATGTTTAATCGGTTATTCATACATGAGCAATTTTACTGTTTTATGTGGAAGTATAATTGATTTGAATGTGATGGTAATATTGCTATGTATAAAGCCAGGCTTTTTGTCTGGCAGCCTGCCGCTGTTTATTTTTGTAAAGGGTATTCCAAATTGGGACTTGACAACTTTTAACTTTCACTGTAAACACACCCCTAAACCAATGACCAAACTGTCAATGTCGAAATATTCAGAAAAAATAACATTTTCATCATTGTGAAGTTTATAACTAAAGTGAATTTACAAATAATTTTAATTTATAAGCAAAACTCCAAGTGGGTGACCTCAACTTTGGACGCAATTTCATCGCAGGATCATGTTCAGTTCAGCAAATTTTAGACTAAACCGCTTCGTCATTACTTACATACTTATTTAAAAGGCTCCCGACCCGTGAAATTTCAGTCCCTGCCTGAGACACGGCAGCCTTCCATCCTCTGGGATCCCGGGCACGCTGCTTCCAGTTATCCATGCCAAGCGCTCTGGCATCTGCGATGGCAGGGTCTTTGAAACGGAGGTTCGGTCTTTCTTGTCGTCTGGAACCTGGGGGCTGGGATTCGAAGATCAACTTATTGTCCATTCGCTCGATGTGGCGAAGGCAATGTAGTTGGCTTTCTGGACTACATCCACCTCTTGGTACAGCTCATAGAGTTTGCGCTTGTATCTTCTCCTCCATTCGCCCTCCCGGCATATACGACCATAAATTCTTCGAAGAATTTTGCTCTCCTTTCCTGCTAATCGTCCAGCATTCGGCTCCATATAGCAGAACTGGCAGAATAAGGGTTCTATAGAGCATACACTTTTTCCATCGATTTGTTAGGAGTTTTGAAACCATTTGTTTTGCTAAACAGAAGTACGAGACACCTGCCATGATAGCGCATCACCTTGCGCAAATCCGGTGCATGTTTGGAAGAGCTCAGATGAGCTGCTACCAAAATGCACATTGCACAGCGCGTTCTCCACCGTCACGTTGGATGAGTTTGGCCAAGATCTCGAATTCGGCCATCGCCATGTAGAGCTCCTGACGATGAATACTATCATGTGCGGCTTTAAAGCAGATAAATAGGAGGTGCGTCTCGACTTGAAGTTCATTGTTCTTTTCAGGGATTTGATTTAGTGTGAAAATTTGGTCTACGGTCGATCTGCCGAGACGGAAGCCACACTGGTATTTGCCGATTAGTGTGTTGCAGAAGCGGTTAAAACGTTCACACAGTATGTTGGATAGGATCTTATATGCAACATTTAGCAGGGATATGCCTTTATAGTTCTTGCAAGAAATAGGATCGCCTTTCTTGAACACACGTTATTAGTCAGGTGAAAACCCTTATGTGCTCAAAGAAACGCCACTTCGTCCACAAAAAATAACAGTATGGTGCGGTTGTTGTTTACCCTGACTAGACATTGGCAAATAAGTGATTTCAAAAAGGCGGTGCCACAAGCGGGAGGCATGGTGCTGTGTATTGGCCGCCTAGATCGTGTGATTTAATACCTCAATACTTATCTATGCCAACCTCCTAAGCCGATGTCCTTAGAGGAGCTCCGAGGTAATAATAAACAAGATATAGCGACCGCTTCCGTCGAAATGTTTGCCCGAGTCATCTGAAATTGGGTTCAGCGAATCCACCGCTACAAAGATGTTCGTGGTTGAGATATGAACATCTTCGAATTCCATACAAAAATGTTTTAATTACACTTCAAACCAATAGCTGTTCTCGAACGCAGTTAATCCAGGAATTCCATCTTAAGATCGTAAGGCGTAAGTCCCTCGAGAGGTGTCGGAAGACATCTCGACTTGAAGGTTGCATATGTTGTTTGCAATGTCTTAAACTTCTTACTACGATTTGAGACTAAAGTGTTTTCTATCTAGGCAACCTATGATAGGGAGCTCGTATAGCTTATATTTCAAAGTATTTTGGTTCTCTTTCTGGGTGAGCTGTGCAACATATACCTTACAACACTTTTAATCTGGTTTGTGTTCTAGATTTTCACTTTACCATGAGGTATATAGCTGGAATTAGCCACTTGACCAATCGTTTGGAACCAGTCTGTCATGAAGTTGGTGTACCCCTAAAAGTGTTGGCCGATGTAGTAACATCCGCATGTAGTGGGCGTGCGAGTTATCTACCTTGTAGCGGGGAAAATCAAGGTTGTTGTTGTTCTTATTAACATGTTGCTCCTAAGTTCAGCTGGAATATATAGAGTTACAGATTCAAGGGGAGTGCAGGGCACATATTATTTTAATGTGACTCTCAGTGAAGCACTCTCTTACAGTGTTGTTATCAACGACTTGTTTGAATGAATGTGCAGATTTCTCGGATGGCTTATAGATTGAAATTTTGATGTGACCTCGTGAGTGGCAGATACTTGGTTCTATGGCTTTTAGAAGTTGAGGGAAACCACGCCTCAACGAAACGGAATGAGATCTAAGCTGAATTAAAATTTGCGGTATGTTAAAGACGGCGTAAGCTAAAAAGTTTTATTGATAAAAATATAGTTGTTTAGTAGTCACTTTGGCCCACTTTTGTTCCTGATTATTAATTGATTATTAATGATCTACGTCTTCGTGTTAGTTATGCTAAGATTTTACTTTTTGCGGATGACTGTAAGCTGTTTTACTCATATTGCGCCCCCCAAGGATATAGCATGATATTGATGTTATGTATGAATGGTGTAATCAAAAATTTATTTTCCAAAATCTTATGAAATGTAAGTCCATTACATTCACGACCCGTCACAACTTTAATCAACCTAGTTTGCTATTGATGGAGAAATAGTTGAAAGTGTAGATCGCTTTAAAGATCTTGGAGTTATCTTTGACAGGAAGCTGGACTTGAACTTTCTTTTAGATTTTGTAGTGAGCAAACCGATTGGGTGTCATACAACGATATTTAAAAGAATGTAACGAAAAGTTCTCATCTCCAGCTTGTTTTAGAATACGACGCAGTCCTGTGTCGAGTCCTGGGAATTAATCTGGGATATCAAGAATTGAAAGCATACAAAAGCAGTTTTTTCTTTTCGCGTTGCGTGATTTACCGTGGAACCCAGAAACTCGACTTCCACCCTATAAAAGCCGATTAAAGTTACAAAATCTTCAAACTTTGTAGAAAAGAAGAAATATATCTAACGCTAGTCTTGTGTTTTGTATTCTGACCGATACATAAACTCCACATATGTTCAACTCGGATTTTGTAGACCAGAGTACGTCTAGATGTAAATGTGGTACCAACGAAGCAACATAATCATATGCTGGATTTTAACCTTACAAAAGATGAAGTAAAAATGTAACATATTTACATTTGCTTTGCACTTAAAACGTCAAAATTTTGAATAACTGTGACTAAATGTTTGTAGTTAAACAAAATAAATAAATGAATGAGCCTAAGTTTCCCACCGAGCCACAAGGATTTTCTTATAACAATTTCACAATTTCTTAAAACACATTCTTTATGTTGCTTCAAAATTAATTTTCGGCAGAATTCATTACACCTAATTGGTTGATAATAAAAATTAATAATTCATTAATTTGTGCAATTATTCCCCTCGATTGGCTTCCTTTGAACTAAAGCAATCTTCTGAACCTATACATGACCAGTGCGGACATGCTTTTGAACAAATTTTAAACGCTGCTACCAACAAAACTTGAGGAATATAAAAATAGAATCCCCTTTGCAATTTCGTTCAATTAAAAACCGATATCCTCGACCTCTACCACGCAAAAAAAGGTATCCCAAACAAATTTTCTCTTTTTTACGCGCTCTCTCTCTCTGTGTCTAATCTACTTAGCATAAAAGCAGGAAATTTATTTTTGAAATCCATCCTCTCATCCACCCTCAATCGCAGTAATTCTTTGAATACGCCTTCAAATCGAATTGAATACATTTTAAGATACCTTCACGGTATTTCGTACCGAACTACGACTGCATGCAACTTTGGGCTAATTACAGTCGTTTCTCTATTGACAGGAGCACGCTATCTAATTACGGAAAACGAAACACTCTTAAAGCCCTCAATTTCGAGTGGCTCAAGCACAAAGGACACAACGAAAATGTATGCGAATATCTAGAGGTAAATACACGCTCAGGACTACAGGGGACACAAAACAATTTTCAAACCAGATATACCAACCAGATAGCAGTAATAACATTTTCACCCCCGTACAATCCCCAACTTTTTTGCCACTATGTTTATTCTTTTATACTTTAACATTTTGTTTGTGTTCTAACTTATGTACAATTGAAGGACCTTTATAGCCGATCGCACGCTATCTCTTTCTCAAAAAAAAAAAAAAAAAAACAACCAAAAAGGATAACAAAACGTAGCCCACCACTTGTGCTTTTGATAGGGAATGGAAAATAAAAATAAAAATGTATATTTACCAGCAACATCAACACCCACGCTACTGCTGCCAGTGGAATTAGCTCAGGACACGATTTTTCCCGCCGGAAATGCTGAACAAAATGTAGAAAAGGACGAACTCATTTGCATTGTTTTGTTGGCGCTGAAATGGGGATGGTTTGGAAAAGCCATAAGGTACTTGCACACAATATCGGAAGTGCATTGTTATTTCATTTTTCCCCAAGGTCCTTCATTTTCACTATGCGATGTCGCGTTACAAGCATTCCTTGCTATCTATCTAAATCATATGACATTTCAATAATAAGATTCACACTCACGTTAGCTGGATTATGGGTGACCTCAATCCCTGGGAAAATAAATTTACTGCATATTGGTCGGCGGACAATTCCAATCACATTTGTGAATGTTCAATGTTCCTCCTGGGTAAAAGGACGAATGTGGACACTTTGCTTATATTTATATACGGCTAACGCCGGTACTTGCGTCCTTTTTTTTGTAGACATTTGATATATTTTTGCAAAATTGACTTGTATCTATGACGCCGCCAGGTCGAGAATGAGAATGTGTGTTGTTCTTGATGTGAACACCATCCGGGAGTGTTTACTTCGATTACAGGATATCCTCCGAAGGGATTTGCTTAAAGAAAATTTGCCAAATTCAAATACGGATTTTATTTTGAAAAGGATATAAGTTTCGATACAGATAAAGTTTTACTTTGATATGACAAGGTTTTCATCCCTGGGTGATTGCAAATTGTTATTTTTTCATTTTATCTTTGGCTCTGTGAAACCTCTCTCTTTTTTTTATGTCGGATTCGATTATAGCATGCAGGCAGTTGACAACGACCATAGATACATATATAGCTAATGTAAGCATAGTTCAAGCAATCATCTCATCGAGCGGGGGTTAAAGGTCACATCTGCATAAATATTTGGGACTTATGTATAGGATTTGAAAGCAGACCATTAACCATTTTGTAGGGAATTTTGTGAATAGAGGCCATAGGAAATTATTGTTTCTTTCGAACGGATATTCATTTTATTTAAATCACAGAGAGATTTAAGTAAGAGAGCTATATAATCAACCTTAGAAGCCTGGTTCACAACCGCCTTAGAAATTTCAGATTTATAATCTAAAACCATTCCGCTTAGATTCGTTTCATAAGAATTTTGGTCACGTAATATCTTTGACACTATTAGATCTCTTTGCTCCCATTTCCGGCTAAAGTTGGGAGAACGCAACGTCATACGTGTGGACAAGATTCGCCGACTTGGGTTAATTGTAAGGAGAAACACAGAAACGCCCGCAAAAGTACGCCCCGTTACAAGCAAACAATCGTATTGTTAATATGACTAGTCTGAACAAGTCTTCTCTGCAGTTCGTGAGACAAGAGCAAGGCCAAATTAACAAAATTTTTCATAAGATCACTCCCAGGGTACAATAATTGAGCTTAATAAAATGCGAATAAATTTGCATCTATTTATTGTCATTCACGAGCGACTGAAGGTAGAAAAAAAAATTTTTTTTGGAATCATATTTGACTCACTTGGACTTAATTTTGTTATCGGCGGAGATTTCGACGGCAAACAAACCTTCTGGGGCTCCAGATGGCTCTCACGAAAAGGTGGAATTATTTTCGAAGGCAGTATGGACTTATACTTGTCTGGAAAACCGACATACGACATACGACATACGACATACGACTTCGGATACGGCAAAAACAGCAGACAACATGAAAACTATGTAAAAATGTTGGTCTCCCATTCGCCGAAGAGCTTGTAAAAGACGGCAGCAATCTCGTGGTCCGTTGCAGGATAAAACAGTTTTAAATAATCTTTCCAGCACAGAGAGATTTTTAACTAACAAAATCATGAAATCTCTAAATTTCCGTTTTTCGGAAGCCTAACGGCGGATAAATTACATTTGCTCTGGAAAGCAATAAAAGGCATAAAATAGCCAAAGATGCAAGCACCACCCATCCGGAAAAATAATGGAGAATGGGCGAAAGGAGACAAGTAAAAGGCCGAAATATTTGCCGAACACCTTGAAGAGACGTTTAAGCCAATTGACGGTGAAGCTTTGCTTGAAGATGCTATTCCAATCACGGTATCTGACAATTATCAAAAAAGATTCCATCATCGATATTATCATCGCTAATCGAAGTCTGTCGTGAAATAGAAAAACTTAAATTACGCAAGACTATGAAGGACTTGAATTAGTTACGATACTGACTCTTAAGAAGTTACCCAAAAACTCGCTAATTAAGCTTATTTACCTCATTAAAGCTTACATTAGGCTATTGTACGTTTCGCGGCAATAGAAGACAGCTGAGGTTATAATGCCTAAGCCAGGAAAACCTCCAAATGATAAAAATTTTAAGAAAGATATCTCCAAAGCTCATAATAAAGCGACTACCTACATCCAATTATAGAAGAACGCCGACTAATACCGGATCACCAATTCGGATTCAGAACTGCGGGCTCGACAATTGATCAGGATCCAGCGATTTTCTTGATGTCTCTCAGGCCTATGATAAGGTTTGGCATACAGGGTAAAGTTAAACTTAAATAATTTTTTGAGATCCTTAATCGGACAGATTCTTTCGTGTTAAAGAAGAAAACAAGCAGGAGTTCCATAAGGAAGCGTTCTTGGCCCGATTATATTGGACGTATGGTATATTACTATGGGGTCTTACCAAAGCAAGCAATATCAACATTTTACAAACTTTCCAAAATAAAATTCTAAGAAGATTCATTGTATATCAGAAACGCCGGTATTCACAGACATCAAGCTGTTACTACCGTAGAAGATGAAATACGAAATTTCGCATTTTGAAGGGACCGCACGACCGGTCCTCATAGTCATAGTCTCATGGCAGATTTTGCACCTACCTTCGAGAAAAAAAATATACCTGTGGACACCTGGAACATAACTGTTAATAAATTTAAATTAACTAAATAGTGTGAGATTATTGAGTTATCTAATCAAACTGTTTTGTTTTTTGATATTGTTCGATAATTTTATTACGACATTTTAATTTTTTTTCTTGAGATAAAAGCACAACTGATTGTTTAACAACGTTCGCCTTAGGTAGTTAGCCTTTGAACGTTAAAACAATAATTGCGTTTTCAAATCAGATAAAACTGGGTTTTCTCGGAATATTGTGTGCTTAAGTTTATTATTAACCAAGTTTTTGATAAACAAAAAATAAACTATTTATTTTGCACTTTGTCAAACAAACGCTCGCATTTTCTTGTTTTATGAAAAAAAAAAAAAACAATTCATAAAAGAGTGGTATTAGAAAAAGGAAGACCTATGGAAGTTCATTTTTCTAATATTTTTATCGAATACAATGCAGCACAACTTCTTGCGTGACGATAGGGAGGGAGCACTCGACCTCGTATAATGCTCGATGCCGAATTTTGGGTACCACGCTCAAGTCCCCCTTCCTTACGCGAGGAATAGAACAGCAAAAGTTGGATCGGCTTAAGTCCGAGTGATCCAAGATATCATACATAAGCCTGCTGCGAATATCCTTTTAAGGAAAACAATGAAATGCGCTGCTTTGAGCGCAAGCTCATATAGCCAAACTGCTTTTAAGGTCTGTTCTGCTGCTACGTTTACCTACATTGTGGGGAGGACCTTAGTGGCATTCTTCAAGGCAGGGCTCACTATCAGCCTCTAATGTCCCACAACCATCCATATGTTGTTGTCCACAATGGTGAAATGACTGAGTTTTTACGTCTACAAAATTCCAAGCTTTTGATCGACGGTCAAAAATTCAGCAGATTTTAATATCTACTTAGTGACTTAAGATACTTAACTGGCCTCTCCACTGGTTTCAACACGCATCTCAAAACCATTAAAGGATAGACACTGGGGTCCTTGTGAGTGCTGTCTGGAAGATGACGAAACGGCATCCCACTTTATCTGTGATTGTACCGCTTTTGTCACAACTAGTTTTGGCATATACTTCCTGCACAAAAATGATCTCAATCAAATTAAACTAGCTAACGTTCTTTGCTTTGTGGCTTTTGTGGCAGCCTTCGTATTGTCTTATAAACAAACCCTTTCTAAATACACTGAAGAGCAAAAGTGTGACAATAACATCGAGGATTTAAATAAAATAGGCATCATACTCATAGCTTGTTGATAAAATTTTTTTTGTTTTTTTTTTTGTAAGCAAAATTCGAGGAATTCTCTACAAAGTCCAGTAGGTTTTTTGCATTTACAGCTAACTGTACGAAAATGATAAAGAAAAGAATGCAAAAGAAGCTTTGTTAAAGTTTTCCACCGTTAAAATGGGTATACGTTTATCGCGTTTATCAGTCGCCTGTTGATCATTTGATCGGCAGTGTAAGTGCAATATTTTACCAAAATGAGAAATTTAAGAAATGAAATTAAAAGAGCTCTGGATTTGTTGAAGGACGGTAGATCTACTAGGCAAATCGCAAAAATATTAAAAATAAGCCGCATGTCTGTCTAGAGAATAAAAAAGTCAAGCAATCTCAATGGATGTAACACAAATAAAGAAGGAAGACCAAAAAAAGTTGTGAATAGGGAGGTAAGACACATTGGGAAGCTTTTGATGACAGGTAAAATATCTGTTCCAAGGGATGGCCTTCCATTGCTGGTCCAAAACGCAAGTGTTTTGACTCTTCGTCGGGCGCTAAATGACGTTACAAGACTAAGGAAAAGAAAAAGAAGCCAGCTTTGTCAGCTGTTTCGGCGAGAAAAGCCTTTTTGTAGGCGTACAAAAACTGGACTTTTGAGGATTGGAAACGAGTAATATTCAATTTGTGATTGCTTTTAGGTTTTTTATGTAACCCTATTTTGGTTTTCTAGGTGATTTGGTCTGATGAGACCAAAATTAACCGTCTTCAATCAGATGGGCGTTCATGGTACTGGACAAACTCCTCAGGCCCTCTAAGACCTCAAAATGTTAAAAAGACTGTTAAACATGGAGGAGGTTCTTTTATTTTTTTGGGGGTGTCAAAATTGAAGGCGCAATGAAGAAGGAGCAGTATCTTAGCATCTTGCAAGAGAATTTGCCTGTTGCAGTGGACATGATGGGAGTGGAGGAAGATCGGATCATTGTCCTGTTGGAACAAACATTCCTCCAAACTCGTCAAAAGTTGGCTCAACAATCAAAATGTTGCCACTATGCAGTGGTACAAAAGTATGGTGCAAAAGTAACAAAGCTTCTTTTGTATTCTTTTATTTGTCATTTTTGTACAGTTAGCTGTAAATGCAAAAAACATACTGGACTTTGTAGAGAATTCCTCGCACATTGTTTACAAAAAAAATAAGATTTTTTCAACAAACTGTAAGTACGATGCGTATTTTATTTAAATCCTGTAATATTGTTACACTTTTGCACTGATATGCAACAGATATAATGTATACCTTCTTATGAATTTCTTCATTCTTATCAGTTGCATTACCCTGCAAATATTCAATTAATCTTTCATAAAAATATTCAAATAAAGTTGACTTATACTCTATCTTCCATGTAGCTAAAATGGAAATATCATTACAAACATTTTGAAGACACAACAGTAGAACAAAATAAGACCAAAAATAAAATTACTTTCACTTTACTCTCAACTGGAACTGGTAGCCGCCTTCAATGGGTTAAGTCAACTAATCTGATTTGGAATTATCTCTATCATTTTTCAACATCTTTCAACAATTGATATTGGATGCCCAACATTTTTCTACTTCTACACCTCAAAAGACCATCCCTTACAAATAAAGTCATTTTGGGAGGATCAAAAACTGATGCTGGAGACTGTCTTCTCTGACAGACCTTAGCCTCTCCGTTGGTGCTATATGAAAATAATGGCAATCAAAAAAGTCTAATCTTCCTCAAGCTGCAATCGTTGGAATCAATCTTATATTAATTTCATCGTGGCCCAGGTAGATGGCGTAGCAATTCAGCATTCATATTAGGTCAGGAAAGGGTTATGGATTTACGGAACACATTTGGATAAGTGTAAATCATTTGTGGTCCTCTGCTGTTTTACTCCATATTCTGGAATCTATTAAACATATACGGTTTTACAATTTAATACGAGGTATTTTTAAGACCTGTCATAAAGTTTTTTAAAAACTTGAAAGAGGTGGCTTTCAAATATGCTGTAACTAATAGCACAGAGTGTCCCTACAACAAGATTTTAAAGGCATTTTTAAAGTATGTGCATTCCATCCCGCCCGTTTATTTACATAGGATCCATGCGTGTTCCGTCAGACTACGTTTAAACTCCCAGTTTGACTTGCCAAAGAATGCTGCTTGCGGACTTAAAGGAAAGTATGGAAAACAAACAAGAAGAATCAAGAAAGGAAAGGCTAGTCAAGAGATGAAAAAGTTCAAAAAAGATGATGCTACTCCGGATAGGCAAGAGGAGGATGAGGAACTAATTGATAGGCCAATTAGAGAGAAAGAGGTGGGTTTCACTATTGAAACAATGAAAAACGGGAAATCTTCTAGGCCGGACGGAATAGCTCCATAAATGATAAAATATGCCAGACTACCAAGTTCTTCCAAAAGGCCTGGGAAAAGAACAATAGGATCCCAAATGAATGGAAGGAGAGCCTAACTATACAAATCCACTAAAAGTTATGACTGCAACAACTTCAGACGGATTAAACTTTCCTCAACAGTGTATAAGCTGTGCACGAAAGTGTTAAGAAAACTAAGAGATCAGGCAGCGTTCATGAAAGGGCGGCAAACACAAGACCCTATATTTTCATTAAGTGACACTATGGAGAAGTGGATCGCTAAGGGCATATACCAATTATGGCATTCGTGGATCTGAAAGCTACATACGATAGTGTCCCAAGACAACATGTGTGGGAGGAAAAGAAATGACGATGAATGTCGATAAGACTACAGTTATGTGGGTCTCTAAAGAGGATAGATCGAATGAGAAGTTCATAATAGTGTTCGATGGAAAATCTCTGGAAAGAGTTGAAGCCTTTAAGTAAAAAGAAGAAGTTTTGGTTCAAATTGAAAAAGCATGCGACAGACAATAGATATCCATGAGTGGCGATAGGAGGACTTGCTAAGGCTTATATCCAGATGATCACGGTAAATGGCTCACTTGTGTCATCGAAGGGTTTTCAATCAAAGTTGGTTTAAATCAGGGAAGAAGAAAAGCTTAATCAATTTTGAACAGTAATAGCCAGAAATCTACAGGCAAACAAACAAAAACGTCACGGCCTCCCTGTGCTACGAACTCAGGAAGGAAAAGCCTGTCGTGTTAATTTAAAATAACTTATCAGAACATAAGTTTCTTTTACACTCAGTTTTTTTTTGTAAGTAGCACAGATGTGTCGACACATACAATGGTGTCCTGTTCTAAAAATTCAGATATACATTCGGTTCGAATCGTTACTAAAGTGCCAACTTTCAGAAGCTTTTTCGTTCAAAAGTCTAGCCTTTTACTAACCATAGGCAACAATGTTATCAAAAGCTGTTATACTATAAGGTAGATATGGGCGAAAAACATCCAATACAAATACCCGCAAAAATAATACCGAAGCACACAAACTTTTTAGAACATTCGTAAACAATAATTCTGCATAGAGCTTTCGGACAGGGTTCAGACTTTACTCCAATTTTGGAGTAGATCTACTTCGTTTTTTACAAATTGTTTCAAATGTACTGCGAAACTTCGCTTGGTTCACAATCTACTTCGATTTTTTCGTATAATATAAGGTAAGGTATATATATAAGATCCATTGTGGTACCACGTGGATCTGATCTAAAGTTCCTGCCTACTCGTTGAACCATTTTGAGGTGCTTATAAAGCGTGAGAGACATTTTGGGTCGGTCGAGTTTAGAAAGTTAAGATCATTGTTTCGCTTCTGAGAGAGAGAGAGAGCAGGGCATGCGCCAAGAAGGTGTAGAGTTGTCTCTTCCTCCTCCTTATCCATGCAGCTTCTGCAAAAATCGTTCGAAAAAGCGCCAAGTCTGCCTATCAGACATTGTCCAGTGATGACACCAATGGTAGCACTAATGTGCGAACTATTGAGGTTAATCAATCTCTTAGAGCCTTTTATAGATTTTCTATTGCAGCCAGTTTTAAGAAGACCTTGCATGTGGAAACTGGTATGCCTACGGAGGCTTTTTCGGGCAAGATCGAGATGGTACTTCCAAGTTTGACCAGCACAGGTTAATGTTGAACTGCTCAGCCGTCTCCTTTAGAGATAATCGACAATCTAGGGCTACTAAAGAGTTAATAGAGAAAGGATTCAGACACTTGATGGCCACTTGACTGTCCGAAAAGATTCGAATATTCTTTACGGATGTCACGTTATTCTTAAGCCATGACAAGACTTCCTTGGTCGCCATATATTTTGCTTGGGAAACACTCCCTTGATTAGGAACACCGAAAGAAAGATCAATATTAATTCTTTCTGAAAAGACGTCTCCATCCACCCCATCATTTGTTCTTAGCCCGTCTGTGTAGAAAAGGATCGATTCTTCCTCCAGAAAGGCAGGATGGAACAGAATGTCTAATGAGCTGAAAATGCAACTGACGGAGTGTTACGAGATGCTCCGCTTATGCATAAACAAGTTATCCTTGGACTTTGCTTAGTCCACCAGACAGTCGTTCCGTATGTTAGTAGTTTTTAAAACAGTACAAATTTGTTGATGCCAATTTGTTCCCAACTAGAAAATAAAATTTATCATGCCACAAGTAAATTTTCCAATTGTAAGTTAATAAAATCTAAAATGCCATGGCTACCTACAAGAAAACCATAATATTTTACAATGTCTCAGAAACTAAACCTGCAAATTCTATGAGAGCAATTACCATTCAGACGCGATTTCCCAACATTTTAATTTTTGCACATTCATGTTTCTGGCATAAATGAATTTAAAAATGCAAAAAAGCCAAAATTATTTAGACACAAAAGGTAGGTATCTAGGTACATACATTAAATGTTATGCATTATTATTAATAAATTTAAAGACCTACTTCGAAGAATTTGTGTTTCGACTTCGAAATACGATTTCTGAAGTCCAAACCCTGCTTCCAGACAGATAGACGGCATGACATGGGCGAAATAACGTCACACAAATTTATGTAGTTTGACATTGACATCACACACGGTTATACATCAAACCCAAGCAATTATTTACTTTCTATTTATGTACCAATACAGAAGTTTCGTTCCTTAAAAGAGGACAATAAAGAGCATCTAATGAATTGGACCAGTGAATTACTTGCATAAAGAGTTGTAAAATACCACGCCATATAAATAAGTAATCCAATTAGTTTGTTGGAGACCAAACGTCTTCATCTATTTATTTTCATTGAAGAGTGTAAAAGTTTGCACTTTGTTACGAGCTTTGAGATGAAAGTTGAAACAAGCGCCATCTGCAAAGAAATTCAAATCACAGTAGCAGAGTTCTTCAAAACTGCAATTAAATAAAGGGTGATTTTTTAGCTGGTTTGGTTTTGGCAACACTGGTTTTGACAGCTGACGTGTGTTTAGTACCTTGTGTCACTGTCAAACAGCTTCAGTTTGGTTTGCAATTTAACCATGGATCGTCTTACAAATGAACAACGCTTGCAAATTATTGAATTTTACTATCAAAATTCGTGCTCGGTTCGAAATGTTCATCGCGCGCTGCTTCCATTTTATGATCGGCATTCTCGACCATCTGAGCAGTCTATTCGGAAGATTGTGACCAAATTTCGCACCAAATTTACTTTGTTGGACATTAAACCACCAACACGTTTACGTACTGTGCGTATTGAAGAAAATATTGCGGCCGTATCAGCTAGTGTGACAGAAGACCGCGAAATGTCGATTCGGCGCCGTTCCCAGCAGTTAGGCCTTTGTTACAGCACTACGTGGAAAATTTTGCGGAAGGATTTGGGCGTAAAGCCTTTTAAGATACAGCTGGTGCAAGAACTAAAGCCAGCCGACCTACCACAACGCCGAATTTTTGGTGAATGGGCTCTTGGAAAGCTGGCCGAGGATTCGCTTTTTTATCGAAAAATTGTGTTCAGCGATGAGGCTCATTTTTGGTTGAATGGGTACGTAAATAAGCAAAATTGCCGCATTTGGAGTGAAGATCAGCCAGAAGCATTGCAACAGCTACCAATGCATCCCGAAAAAGCCACTGTTTGGTGCGGTTTATGGGCCGGCGGCATTATTGGGCCATATTTGTTCAAAGATGATGCGAATCGCAGCGTTACTGTCCATGGTGAACGCTACCGAGCGATGATAACAAACTTTTTTTTGCCCGAAATGGAAGTTCTTGACTTGCATGATATGTGGTTTCAACAAGACGGTGCCACATGCCACACAGCACGCGAAACAATGGCGCAATTGCGAGGCGAGTTTGGTGAACAGTTAATTTCACGTTTCGGGCCGGTCAATTGGCCGCCTAGATCGTGCGATTTGACACCATTAGATTATTTTTTGTGGGGGTATGCCAAGGCTAATGTGTATAGGGACAAGCCCGCTTCGATTGACGCACTGGAAGCCAACATCCATGCATTCATTCGTGAGATACCGGCCGATATGTGTGAAAGAGTATGCCAAAATTGGACTCAGCGGATGGGCTACCTGAGACGCAGCCCCGGTCAACATTTGCATGAAATTATCTTTAAACATTAAATTGCAAGTTTCAAACTATCGATACAAATAAATATTTCATTCATTTATTCGAATTTTTTGTGTTTTTTTTTTAAAAAAAGTTCTAAACCTCTTAAAAAATCACCCTTTAGTTCTTGTGTTTTAGTTAATACACGTAGTTAAGCTAACCTCTTAGCTTAACTCAATTGTTTTGAATGTTTGAATAGAACTTTAAAAAAGCTTTAGTAGGTACTTTGCATAAATTACAAAAAGTTTGACAATTATTTTTGTTTCTTTACAGAACATCATCGCTGGAATAATGTTGAATCCGCTTGGAATGATTTTAGTTCTTCTTATTCTAGGTAAGTGTTTTATTCATAAAAAGCTTTCTAATTTATAACCTGTATACAACTTTAGCTTTAAAGGAAATACTGGGAAACTTTTTTTTGTTGAAAGTTTTTTTTATTGGAAAAGCTTTATTAATACCCAAACCGGAAATAGAATGCAGGATAAAAAGCTTATTGGATTAATATTTTTGGTGATATGGAAAACTTTTCTAGTAAGCACTTTAAAGTGCAAAGCTTTTGTAACCACATAATTTTCAAGCTCTATTAGAAAGGTAAGAATCACTGATGAAAAGATTTAGCTATTGTTACTGGTAAGGGTTAAGCGGGAAATAATTGCAGCGTACCAGCCACTTCTTTCGTCAAACTTTTAACAATATTTATGGGAAAGGGATAACTTTTAAAGCCTATTAAGTATTAACATTGTTAGTGAAATAAATCACCGCATCTGCAAAATAAATGCATTAATAAAATATTCAATGAAGCGAATTAGAGACAATTTCATGATATTAAAAATGCTCAGTTGTTATTTATTCAAAGAAAGAAGAGTAAGTTGCAAGTCTTAAACACTATGCCAGAATTTTAATAAAGAAATATTTATTTCATTGGGCCTTACTAATAAGCAAACACTAAACTAACTATACATAAGCTTAACCACCTCTAACACCAATCATAGATTGGAAGACCTTATGGTTTAAGGGGTGGTTTGATGTCTGCAGCTACACTATAAACGAATAGCCCTACAATTCTTAGGAGCTCATTCGGTTGTTCATTTCCCTCTATACGACAGTGTTTTTGCACCCAGCACAGTCTCACTTGACTGTGGCAGAATTGGTATTGATTGATTCCATTGCCTTGACTGCTTGAGTGTGGCCTGGTTATCGATGTAGATGGCGCTATCTCTTCCCGATACTGATCTCATCTGCATAAGGTCAGCCGTCCTAAGGACAGCCAGAACCTTTGATTTCGTTCGAACTGATAGTATCCTAAGAACTTTACAAGCCGTCCTATTCCCAATAGATCCGTGCATATGAACTCTGTAACAAATTTTTCTATCGAAAGCTGCATAATGGGACTAAAGGGCTTTATTGCATGGTGATGTGCTTCATAAAAAAACTCTCAAACTGCTCAGAGAACGCTAAGACATTTTAAAGAACTTGAAAAAAATTAGATTTCAGTGGCACCAATCAAGCGGCAGACAAACGTATTCGTTGGATGTGTATTTTCGACCGTGCGTCACGATTAAAAATCTATTCAAAGCTGTTTATTGTTCGACCGCTTATTTACGGCAGCAACGACTCTCTTATCATATTTCACCACTGATGCCTGCACATTTCATAGCTAGTCACGGTGGATTTTGTGACCCATTCGCGTTTGTACTTTCTAAGAAACGATTAATGTTTGTTGAAGTTTCTACTCTTTCGTAAGCAAGCCAACAAGATTTGGCATAAAAAGGGAGGTTCCTTTCATACATGCCACAAAATATAGTTTTGAAAACATGGTAAACAAGGTGTGTGTAGGCTTCTAGTAAGTTTTGTTTTCACGTATTTGGCATAACGTTTAATAGTCTTTAATGATAATCATAAATCAATATACTTGAAGAGTCCTTTAGGATACGGCAAAACATGTGTTTGCCAATTTTTTTTTACTGGGAGGTGGTAATCTTTCAAAGAAAAAACTGAGCCCGTACCCAGTAGCCGTGCGGGATTTTTTCCACTAACCCCATCTCGGCTTTTTACCTACTGTACCGCCTTTTTTGGCATCTCATTAGAGTGGTCTCTGACTTTCTGTTTTCTCTAATGTTACGCGTTAGCGTGCCATGTCCATGAATGTAAGTATGTAAGAATGTCCGCCTGTCTTAGCGTCTGCGTAGGTACATATTTTAATATTTCGTTTTCTTCGCTCTGTTTTCTTTCTCGCTCTAGTCTCCTCAACTAGGTCTTTGGCATTAGAGCTCACTGCGTTCCACCTGTCTTCGGACTCTAGCATGTGATTTACTTAATTTTCCAGGATAGGTGTTTCTCCCAGTACTATTTGTAGCGCTTCTCTTTGTAGATGAAAACTTGGGCAGTGAAAGAAAACATGCTCTCGGTTTTCGGGAGAATCGCTGCTCGATGGACGTGAGGAGTAGTCATCGTTCATAAACTGGTACAGATATGACCGAAAACAACCATGTCCCGCAAGGCAGCTGCCTTAAAAAGAAATTTAATTATCCGCTTCACCGAAGGTTAGCCTTCCATCGTGTCTGCTCTTTAAAAACTTTTTCTGCTATAATTCTTCTCTTGCATGTAATGACTTTCATAGCTCCGGCCCAAACTGTTGATCCATATAGGACTACGGTTTGGATATTATCTCATAACCACTACCGCTTCCATCTTGTGTTCTGCAAGCCTTAAGCCGACTGATGTTAGCCACCATCGAATAACTGAGATGGTTTCGTTACCACTTTGAACAACCTCTTCTAATTGCTTTGCAGTAACAGCTTTGGCGATTTCTTCCGCAAATACCACGATTTTATCTTCAGCTGTTATTTCAAGATGAAAGACTCCATCGTACATGAGTTTACATAGTATTGGTCTCACAACCGAACACTGAGGGCCTCCAGTGACTGCTTATTCTTTCACACCATTCTCTGTTTCATATAGTAACACTCTTTGGCGGAAATAGTCCCTTAAAATATTCCTTTGAAGCGCCTGAGGGATATGTTTCAAGCTCGCGGTGTTGAACGCGTTCTTAATGTCCAGTATTATGACGCAACAGTACTGAATTGTGCCTCTTCTCCAGATGGAGAAACTTGAAACTTTTTGCTGTTTCAACCACTTTCTTAATGTCATCAACAATCGAGCGTGCGTGTCTTTCGAAATCCATACTCTTTCCAACCTGTTCCGATAATGCGCTCCAGCTCTTTTCCCGTCGTGTCCAACATACAGAGCGCGCGGCAGGCTTATGGGTCCCTTGCCTCCCCTGAGCAGTAGTAAGAGCCTCTGATCTTTCCATTTATCAGGAAAGACTCCCTCCCTCTGGTAGGGGTTATAAATGTCCTTAAACAAGTCCGTTCTGTTTTTAATAACCACCTACAGAGCTACATTTGGGAACCCATCCGGTCCAAGGGATTTTTTATTCCAAAACTTATTGCACGCCTCCAGAATTTCTTGTGCGGTCATCCCAGAAATTTGTTGAGCTGCTGCAGGCCACTTATCCTCCACCGGAATTTCTGTTTGTCTTGGAAACAGCCTTACAACTATTTGCTCCAATAAATCTGAACTTGTGTCTTACATATACTTTACTGTCGGTAATAAAGCATTTGTTCATTATTTCCGCAATCATTGCAGCTGATGTTTTCTTCGAGCCTAATATGTTTCGTGGGACACCAAGTCAATCACACTCATCGCAGACTACACTGCTCCAGCAAAGGTCATGGTACCAAGATTTTCTACTCAAAATATTTTTAATTTTCACTTTCATTTCATTGAAATTCCAAAGGTTCTCATCATGTGAGCTCTAGTTTTTTTTAGATCCCTTTATAACGTAACCAGGAACATACACCAGGGGGATATCGATTTATTAACCAACAACTGACCAATTACCATTATGTTTCTCATAATTTAATATCGGTTACACTGCATTGACATTTTAGCTTTATTATAAATTAAACTATACGCAATGGTTACTTTTGGTAGGGTTACCAACAGTACGCGACATTCAATGACATTGTTGGATTTTTTGAACATTCTGGTAATTATACAAATGAACTCTATGCATAGAAAACCCTTTTAAGACCATCTAGAATACGGCAACACTCGATAAGGTGCTCTTTTAAGTACAATTGATATCCTTCATTGGCGATAAAAAAACTAAAAATCGTCTCTCACTAAATTCTGTCGATCTGTGGACAGAATAAAGTTTCATCACCGCGACTTTCTAAATTGAGTTTCTTGTCTTGCATGCAAATCTATTAAAATTGCCTATGGTAACCCTGCAGATAGTGTGCTCTATTTATAGTCAAAATTAATCCTTGATTATTTTCAAAATTCAAACAATGCCTGACAATTCAATTCAGCCTAACTATTACACAAATACATATAAGTTATCTGCAATAACACCTATTTCATTCGGAAAGTGGATAAGGTCCTTAAAAAATAAACACGGCTCATCTAAATCACTTACATTGACAAATTGCTCCTTTCAAAAACATTTTTCAATTTTGTGTTTCTAACCAAAAAAAAAAAAATAGACAAATTCAAATTGATTTCCGCGGATGTATCGAGAAAGGATAATAAATATCCTTCAGTTTCTTCAAATGGGTCAATTTGTATGCAGACGTGTTATCACATCCCGCTGGGGGCGGTACTAATCCCCCCTCCCCGACTTTCTATTGTTTTATGTCTTTAAACGTGTTTTTTTTTCTCTCTGACAGACTTTGAATGACTGTGTGTGATTTCTTGTTGTTTCTTGGGGATAAAAGCCAAAAGTATATAATATTGCGTACCTGCGTGCCCGACAATGCTGTATACCTATCATTTCGCCATGTAATTCTATTTAGTTTATTTATTTATGATATAAAAGCACTTATCACTGAAGGTAGGTTGGCGGGTGCGCGGGACACTTCGTGTTACAACCTGAGTGACGATGATATGACGAGTATATGTACAGCAGACATAGGAGGGGCGAGAATGTAAGAAAACCAATTTGATCTCCGATCTAACACTTACTCAATTGCTCATTTGTTTCGTTTTCTGCTATAAGTGTTGCGCCCGAGGATGTATTTTTACATTATGATATAAAAATAAAATGATTTTCTTGCTCTGTCTATTGGAATTGAGCTGCCGTGGTATGTTAAGGGTAGTCTCCATGTGTGAGCCTCAGCAGCGGTGTCAAATTAGATTTACTCCAAAAATAATCATTGAAAACAAGATGAAATATAGATACTTACGGAATGCCCAGGGCTGGATGTTATGTGATATATCCACATAAGGGTGGATAGGTTATTGTAGAAAGAATTTGAAAATCAATTACCGACACTTGCTGGTTTTTCAAGATTTGACACATCGCACGTAACTTTACAACAATTTTGATCATCATTAACTGATGGAATTTGATGTTGATCGACAGCAATATTTTTTTCAAGCTGTATAAGTCGTATGTACGCACTAAGATGACCTTTATCATACAAAAAATTTAAGTTTTTTTTTTACTATTTTGTGTGACCTCCCTAATTCTGTATCGCAGAAAACTTTCTCTTGAAGCGTGGATAGAAGCGTTGTCTTGTTCGAAATAACAACTAACACCAAAACGTCTTCCAACTGCCAACGGCCCATACATTACTGATAGCCTAGCTTCACGAATGGAAGGGACATACAATTTAGTGCCGATTCCGACCGGAAACTTATTTTTAAGAAGCTTCTCATAACAGTTGGTTTCTCTAAAATGTTTGTCAGTCTTTTGCAAGAGCTAGGGCAGTGAATACAAAATTTTTAGGTGGTACGGGTCGGGGCGGGCTAATGAACGATTTTTAGTTCCTTAAGTACTCTAAGATGTTTGTCAGTCTTTTGCAAGAGTGAATAAAATTAGGGGAGGGAATAAAAAACTTTTAGGTGGTACGGGTATGGTCGGGCTAATGAACGATTTTTTGGGTGCCCGGTGCCCCTAAACCACTTTGTAGATGTGAGAGCTACCGTTGACTCATGAAATGCTCATCTGCCACTATCTTTTTTAAGTAACTTAGTCCTGAAAATTCCTTACTGACCTCAGCCCTAAATATGTCCAAGAAGCTCACGTAGTTATCTGCCATCATGACGCGCTGATCCATCTACAAAGCACTAAATGTCTTTTGCGTCGAAAAACCTTGTGCACTAGTTGCACGCTGCGGTTAATTCCAAATACTATCTCAAGAATCTGAACAAGATGCAGAGAATGTTTAGAGAATGGATTGTCTGAGTATAACGGGTTCAAGTAAATTCACTGGTGTCAATTAGTTCTAGAAAGGACAACTTGCAACCCATTGAGCTCTTTACAAAGAATGTAACAAAATTTGAAATCTTCGATCGGAAGGGACTCTTGTCACTAAATGATTATGAGAAACCCATGTATGACTTCGAGAAAAATTTCAGAGTCGCTATAACCGGAAGACAGTACTGACAGACTTATTCTATTTTGTAAAAACACTCACTGCGACACAGGCTACCGTTCCCCCATTTAGATCTGTCATGTCATGTCATCACTCATTTTTTTTCTGGCAAAGAAATAATAAATCAAACACTGGCGGTTGCGCCATAGCCCTAAGTCTGTGACATCAAAAGCTTTAAGCCCCTTGTCTCTTTTAAAGGAACCAAAATCTGTGTGTTCGTCGCTGAATTAACTGAACAAACTGAACATGGTATCTTTGGGAACATAGCTAAAAGGCTAGGAATCGTTGCAAATGATTTCTGCAAAAGCTGCAGAGAAAAATAGGAAATAGTATATCCTGCACGGGAGCACGGTTTTCCGAAGGTTTAAACAACTTGGGGTACTTTTATACGACATCAATATACCCAAGTATTCCAAAGCCTTCATGTATTTATGTACGGAATTGGCTCTAGGCCTTATGTTCATCAAAGCAAAAAAAAATTCCAAATTGGAATTCCATTAAAAACTATATGCGTTCCTATCACCATCCTTATTAAGCTAAAATATCGCTCCAAAGCATACATCAGTATGTGAAACTACTACCGAGCCTTTGGTTGTTCATCAACGATGACAACTTTCGCACACGCACCATCATTACATCCATGTTTTGGTTACCTACTTATTCATCAATTACGTAATACGGTGTTTAACAAAAATCATCACTTTAACTCAAGCCTAAATGGAGCAACATCAATCACTATCTTTACGTAAAAAAAACTATTTCGAACCAATCAATTTGTCTAGGACTGGCCCTGACAACAGAAATGTTCACAAAACCCAAGGTGTGCTTGCGCCATCAATCAACATCCATGAAAGTGAGAGTGACAGTGATTTTCAATTCGCTTACATTTTTATTTTTTACTTTTGTCTGATATTTCTCTTGAGAAATTCTTCAATTTATCCATCAATTTTCACACCCTCTCGTGTCGAGGAATGGTTTTTATTTTTATTTTTTCGAAATTACCCTCTAATTTCTTCGTTTCTACCTTTAAAGAAGAGTGAACCAAATTTACCACTCTCTCAACACCTTGACACCTTAAGAAATGTGTGTAACATATCCGTAAACACAACTTCTTCCCACAGACACGTGAGGTACATCCAAGCTTTCATTACATGGGAATAAGTAGGATACACGCCTCGGCAATTTTTCCATCGGAATTTGCCGAGTTTAAAATTCAAATTACAAAACGCACTGAAGGGGAAAAGCACAGCAACGGAACTTAGAGTGGTGTAAATGTGTATTTTCCTATTGGGTTAAGAACATTGAGAGATAAATTGCGGGATAAATAACGACAAAATATCGATCTGGCTGCTGGGAAAAAGCAGGGTAAGGGAAGAAAATCACTTTACTTCAAGATATGGGATGTCATTGTCATCATTTAGTTGGTATCACCAGGATGGTGATACGAACTCCTCCTCTTAAACTAAGTGTCCTTTTTTTCCCACGTACAAATACTCTTCACACGCTGGGATGATTGTGTACTTCTATCAGTCGTTAGTGGTGGTGTGGTGCAGTGACGATACGAACAGAACTTCCTTCTTTTATCCTGTGTTCTATGTGCTTGGCAATCCTGTAATCCATCGTTAAAGATGTCATTTATCGCTTGCCTTTCACACATGCGAATACTAAGATACACAACGTTTATTTTCGCGGAATTTAATTTGCTTATGAATGGTCGAGGAAAAGTCGAATAAGGAGTATTACTTTGGAATTGAGCGACTTATAATGGGGCAGAATATCAGAAACCTGATAATAGGGTTTATTAGTTCTATAGAATCCTAAAGTTAAAACGCAGATGTTGGACAAACTTCGAATGTTCAACCTTTAAAATTTCCTAAAAAATATGCATCAAACCGTTCAACTTATTTTTCTATGCAAATTTTATTGTTTTTCATTTCCACTTTTAGGATATTTTTTTTACCAACAATTGCCTCTTCCAATAAATCACATTTCTTAAGACTAATCAGTTAACACCTTTTTTACTTACTTCGTTGACACAATAGTGACGCGGCTACTGCGTTATGTATTCGATGTATTCAATAAAATTGCCTACCTATATGGTATACGACCTAAGGCTCACATTTTGAAAAAGAGTGCGATTTTTGACAAAGCGGGTTCTGGGGTCAGAGCTTGTACGAAAGCTTTAAACGGCCCTTAAGGTTTCTAGGTAGATAGGTGAAGTGGCTGATTTCCATGACTATAAGAAATACGCAATTAGCTCATGATCACCTTAGGGTAAGGAGTAATGGGTATATGTGCTCAGATCCACCCGGTGGAGTTGAGAAAGGTAATGATATAATTGAGACCCATGTCCGAGATATCTGAGGTTATTAAAGGATGGTTTACCAAATGCCCTGCGTCTAGCATTGACTAAAGCCGGCCATCCGCATAGCAGCTGAAAAAATGTTTCCCTCTTATTGGCATCATTGCAGCTACGGCAATGGGTATTGTGGTATATGCCGAGCCTGGAAGCGTGGGAGCCTACCACCCAGTAACCTGTATTTATAGCCACCAGTCTAGCAACATCCGCCCGCGTTCTGTTACTGAGGTTTTGGGTTCTAGGTTTGTTATATTTGGTCCATGTCTTCCTGGAAGTGATGTAGTTCGTCAGATTCATCCACCTAGACTCTTCCCTTTACTTGAAGTGTAAGGAGATTTCTCCCTTCACAAACCCCAGCGAGGGAAAAACTTCCACCGCGCAGGATTCCGGAAGAGAGGAGCCAATTCTGACCAGATCGTCGGCTTTCTCATTCTCCGCTATATTCATAGGTTTATCGAATAAAACTGTAGTCGAAGATTCTGCGGCTTTGGAAGGTGATGTCTAAATAAATCGATGTCGTTGTAATTTCGTCTTCATCTATAAAAATAAAAAAATATTAGGCGTAAACGACCAGACCTAATGCCTAGTTTCTCCACCCGTTGTGTGTGCGAAGATAAACTTTTTATACGAATGAAGACTCCTACGGTTTAATGTAGATTCCCGACCACAATTTATGTTAGAGAAGCTTCTCATGACATTTCTTACTCTTGGATATTTGTCAGACGTTTGCAATGGTTGAGGCTGCGAATAAAAACTTTCAGATGATACAGGTCGATACGATACGAAACAATTCCCGGTACACACAGTTTTTCAACTTATGCACCTTTTTATAAAGGGAGTTCTAAAGAGGTTCACAAAAATAAATAAAAGAAATTCCGGATTTAAGTAAAAATTACAGCAATACCATTGTAGCTAGGCTAAATCTATTTAAGACCCTTCCTATAAATATAGATTGCATCACACCTTAGTCTCAGTTTGACTAAAATATTCTATTCACTATTCCATCCAGATCATTCTCTGACGAAAGTGATCACACAGAAAATGAATCGATCCACTTCTACATCGATGGAGCAAAAGACTGATGAAGGGGTTGGTGACTAAATCTTAGTCTCTTGTTTCGTCTACCCAATCTGTTGCTTCGCTAGAGATATCCGAATCTTCTCTGACAGCCAAGCGGCCTTAAAATCACTAGACTAAGCTGGATACCGGGGCATAGAGATATTCTAGAGAACTGCAAGGCCGACGAACTCGCAAAGCACGGAACCACAATGCCTGATATTTAACCTGATAAAGGTTTCTTAGGCATTCCAATTGCCACATGTAGAAACTATTAAAAAAACTAACCTTAGGTGGACAAGTGTCTTGTCTAGCAACAATGCGGATTTGGAAAAAGCTGGATCTAAATACTCTAAGTGTTTGATCTCCCGAAAAAGACTGCACGTCAGCTCTACCATAGGTGTCATCACTGGACATTGTCTTATAGGCAGGCATGCAACTAAGCTTGGTATGTACTAAGGAGACTTCTGTAGAAACTGCATGGACGAGGAGGAAGAGGAGACAATCCTACACCTTCTTTGCAACTTGTGCTGCTCCCTCCCAAAAAGGTAAGGTCCACTTAGGTACCATTTTCCATGATAATCTTGAAAATCTGTCTACTGACGTTAAAGATCTCTTTCACTATATCCAGAGCTCGAAATGATTTAACGAGTAGAGTAGTAAAAGTTTTGAACCACGTGGTATCACAACGGACCCTTTCAGGTCTGAGTGAGTCGGCGCCTCACCGTCTGCCACCTAAACCTAAGCTAACTTAACCTAACCTAACCTATGGTAGCTAGGGCTACCATTGCATCACAAAAAGGATGCTACTTTGTAAGGAGACTTCTGATTGAAATTTAAATTCGATACAAAATCGGGATAATTCACTAATTTTTACGTGTTGTTTGCTAAAGCAATTCGTCCTTAAAACACAACGCATTAAACTCCAAGTTCCCCTCCTGGTTTGAATCACATACTATCAATGACGTCGATGCCGTAAATATAAAATTCCAATTTATATCTTTAACAATCGCATTTAATATGCGCTGCGTATGCATGCAAACACAATCCGGAAAACAACAATTCACCAAATCAAGCGTAATCCAATAAAAATCCCCCTCCCCTCACACAAATAAAATTATAAATGAATCAAAAACGGCAATAACAATTCCCCACGATTAATCAAATTCAACCGATATCGGTTGCGAATCGCTTGCCTATTCCATATCACCATATCTGCTCCATCAATAGATAAGAAAAACAAAATCATGAATACCAAAAGAAAAAAACCAACCCACAAAAGTAACACGACAAACACCTGCAAACCATCCCACCCCACTTCCACCACCAACCATCATCATTACCAATTCAATCAATCGGCATATCCTTAACCGAGGCATTTGCCGATTTCCCTTCATTTGAATCTATTCTTTTGCTTGTTCCTTTCTTTGGGGGATTGCCTATTACCACCTGCTTCATTCCCTGCGCCGAACCATTGACATTTACGTTAGTCCCGCTTATCCTTAATCAGAAGAAAGCAGAAAAGGCATGGAAGAATAATGGATTGCAGACAAATGCCGACGTAAAAGTTTTCCATGTGTGTGAGAACTGCGGAGATAAATGATGAATTTTAAGGTGAACCATTGAACCATCTATCTCGTGATAGATGGACGGATTCAGATTCGAAATTCGGATCTGAATGTGCGCGAACAGTAACTTATATAGGAAAAGAGTTGTGTTCTGTTTGGACGGATAGTAAGCCTAAGATTTATATCTTCTATTTGCAGTCGTCTACGACGACGAAATGGAATAATCCATGAATCGAAGTCGAACGAGTGCAGATAGGGGAGAGGTTAGCCTTAACATACATAAATGGAAATGTGATGCGGCAGCATTGGATGTTGTCATAGAACAGAAACGAGGAAAGGTAATGATGTGCATTTTTCTGTCAAACTTCCAAATCTGGTGGATGTTCAAGCGATTTCGATAAGATTGCCTGCCGCCTACTACAGCCTGCCTATCACGATTCCACGAGTGAAAAGTTCAAAAGCCGATTTTCGGCACAAAGTAATAGCAAAAAGTTTCTCCTAAGGGAAGTGATTGATAAGTCCTCTGGGGAAATCAGTAATAAATAACGATGGGAATATTTACAGCGCTTGATGTGGATGTTGTTGATGGAATGCAGTTTGCCAGGGATATAATATGAGATAGTATCTCATGATTCTAATGAGAACTAATAAACTGGCAACGTGTCTGATGTGAGTAAACGCGTCTCTGTTTGTGATGAAAAACTCCTTTTTCTTCAAACACATTCATGCGGGTGCGTTTGAATGGGGATAGTGCAGACAGCATTAAAAGTATAAAAATTGTCTTTACAATTTCGGACTTAAGATCCAAATACAACCGCAGCATGGATTGGATAATAGCATGTGGGGCTAAGGCTTTTATAGAGTTAGAAATTCAAATTTTTTTTTTTTGGTAATCGTACGTCTTTGGTCCTTTCCAATCGCTTTAAGTACATTTCCTACAACAATAAATGTCGGTCACGGTTACCAGTTCTATCAGTTGTCCAAGGTTTCGTACCACCAATAGGAAATTCAAAAGTCTTTCGGGACAAATTTGTAACCCCAATACGGATGAAACTCTGAAAAGCCTTTCAAATTTCGTGGTGGGGATGGTATTTTCCCTGCCCTAGTACAAAACGGAATTGAAATACTAACCCCAATTCTAGTAGCACTATTCAGATCAAGCTTCGGATACAGTTACATCCTTCGCCCTTGGCGTAAGGTTAACAAAATATTCATTTCCGAGGCTGGCAGCAGATCTGCCTTAGATCACAAGTCTTAAAAGTTATGAAAAAAATAGAAGACCATCGTATACGAAATTCTTTTCTTGTAGAACATCGCCTCAATAAAAATCAATTCGCATATTAATCTGGTAAATCTACGATAACTGCCCTACATTATCTAGTTAGGAAGACTGAAGGCTCGCTAGACTGTTCTCTGTGCCCTTCTAGATATCACTGGGGCCTTCGACAACTCGTTGTACTCCTCCATTGAAAGGCCTCACTGTTAAACCCTCAAAAACAACTTTTGTTCCCTTCACCCGGAAAAGGAATTACATTCTGCAAACCTTATCACTGAACAATACGCCAATACCATTCTCAAAGGAATTAACATATCTCGGTAGAACGTACCCTAAATATTAATGTATATATTAAGCGCAAACGTCCATATAGGACCCAAAGCCTAGCTTCTCCAACCACTGTGTGTGCGAAGATATATTTTTCGACACGAAGGGAAGGGACCTTCTGTTTAATGCCGATTCCGAACGGCAATTAATTTTTGAGAAGCTTCTCATAACAGTTTTTACTCTTGGATTTTTGTCAGACGTTCGCAAGAGGTGGGGTAGCGAATACAAACTTTTAGGTTGTTCAGGTCATGATTTGAACCAGCGACCTCTCGCTTAGTGGTCTAACGCACTTAACCACTGAGCCACTGACACCCACCTTAATAAAGCAACTGTTATATTATGAGCATGCTCTAAACACTTCGGTAATAAATGGACTATAATACGCCCTAATTGGAAAATGGTATCTGGTGGGTGTTTACTTTACGTAAACATTGTGAGCGTATGCTTCAATTTGTCCAAATTGATTATTTTGCTTACTTACTTTTCAAGGTTTTATGTAGAGTTTTCTCAGTTTGAGCCGAAAAAAAACACGCGATTGACCGCTGTTAGATGATACTGTGGAAAATCGAGCAATGTCATCCATGGAACCATGTGATTCGGATGATACGTTCAATGGCATACCGGATGACAGGCGATCACACTGGATGACAACTTTAGTAGAAATTCTACGTCTAAAGCCTACTTGGACTTCAATTTAGATATGTGAACCGATGAACGGAATTCTTAAAGTACATCATCAAGGTTGATTGGATCGCTCAGCCTGAAATTTGTGTCGGCTTTGTCAATACCGACAGTCCACTAAAATGTTTCCTTATTCATCTTAACAGGTTTTATTTCGAATCTTGTTCCACTGGCTCCATTATTTTACCTTCTGCATAAAAGAAGAAGAAGCCTATATTCGTTTCTCCTTGCTTGCTCTCTGAGCATACGAGCCGTTTTCGATCTATTCTGCAAAGCCTATTTGTTGGCATGTTTCCCGTTATTGTGACGTCTTATATATCCGTTAATGTAACTTGACTGTAACTGGATGTTGGTCTGAATCTGCTTACGTCGATCGCAACATAATCAACTTGGTTGACGGTTGCTGATCCGGTGACCGCCATGTTCCTTGGTGAATATTGAAGTTAGGGTACCGTGTGCTATTTCGATTGTCTTACCACAGATGTCCTCTTTCCTAAGAAATAAATATGCTCATTATTTGTAAGTTTTGACGAGGATCTTTTAGAAAATTTCTTTTCTAGCATCGTCGTTTTTCTCTATTAAGTCGTGAGCGTAAATCAGGCTGGTACAGGGTAATTCATTTCGTGCTAGCGCTGGTATTTGACACTTGTCAACCTCAGCTGTCATTTGAAGTGTCATAATATTAGTTGAATGTTTGCCATTTACGATAATGGATCGCTTTATAATCGAACAATGTGTAAAAATTATTAAAACTTACTACAAAAGTGGTGATCCAAACTTAGCCACTTTTCGCGCAAGTCGAGATTATCCCTGCTGCAAGTGCATTTGCAGCATGCTGATTATCCGAATTTATCGATTTGCCAGCGTTCGCAGTATTGAACTTGTCGTACACCTCACTATGGCGTATTTTGCATTTGGCAATTGAAGACCATGACTTGGGCATTATGCGGTTCCAAGGAGACGGGGCAACAAGCCACTCTTCACGACCAATTAAGGCCTTATTGTGTGATAAGTTTCCTGGTAGCATAATTTGACATTTTGGCGACTTTAATTGGGCACCAAGATGATGCGATTTGACACCGTTAGAATATATTTCCCCGATGGGGCTACGCAAATCATCGTCCAACTCTAGGATTATTTCGAAACCAACATTACTCAAGTTATGGCGGAGATACTGCCCAAAATGCTGCGAGTCATCCCGAGGCGGCTATTTGAATGATATTATTTTCCACTTCACAATGGCATTCATCGTCAGGAGCTCTACGTGGCGATGGCAGAATTTAGGATCCCGGCAAAACTGAACCAAATATGCCGTGTGACGCGATGCAATGTGCAGTTTGGCAGCAGCTCATCTGAACTGTTCCAAACATGTACCGGATTCCGGCAAGGGGATGCGCCATCATGTGACTTCTTCAACCTTATTCTGGAACGGATAGTGCGCAGGGCAGGTGTATCTGTACAGCTACTGGGGTATGCGCACGATATCGACATCATCGGCCGCTTCCAACGTGCCGTGATAGAGGCTTTTAAGGCAATTGAAGAACAGGCGCGCCTTGATGGCCTTGAAGTTAACGATGACAACAACAAACAAGGAACCATCTGTCCACCAGCTAGAACAAAACGTAACTGTTGAAAGCAGAAACTTCGAGGTGGTTAGGGAGTTTACCCACCTCGGGGTTAACATTAACTCCGCAAACGACACCTTAGTGGAAATTCAACGAAGAATTACCCTAGGAAACCGTTGCTACTTCGGTTTGGCAAAACAAATTGGATCAAAAGTCCTAACTCGAAGGACGAAGTGTAAGCTATAAAAAACTCTGATCCTGCCAGTTCTGCTCTATGGTGCTGAGTTCCGTAGACTATAAGCAGGAGTTAACTCCTGGCCCTGTGTGCGAGGAGGGCGAATGGAGGAGAAGATACAACCGTGAACTCTATGAGCTGTACCAAGATGTGGATGTAGTCCAAAAAGCCAAAATACGCCGACTACATTGGCTCGGCCTCATCGAGCGAATGGACAATAATGCGCCAGTCAAGAGGATCTTCGAATCCCAGGTTCAAGACGACAAGGAAGACCGAACCTCCGTTTAAAAGACCAAGCCATCGCGGATGCTAGAGCGCTTGGTCTGGATAACTGAAGGCAGCTTGCCCGGGACCGTAGAGGATGAAAGGCTGCTCTGTTTTAGGCAGAGATTCTTCACGGGTCGGGAACCCGTTAAGTAAGTAGGTACGTCACCATGGCAAAGTCCAAACTTTATAATGAAATAAACTTTTCTTTAAAAATGTATGGCAGTGTGTTTTATTTAGCTTTACTTTCGAAACCGAAAAGTGAATGACCTTTAACATGTCGAAATCTCAAGGCTACTTGCCGCAGTACGACACGGTTGCAACAAATCCCCACCGAAATAGATGCTGCTTTTAGCAATCACCGCTGCTCCTGATAGCAATCATCGTTATATAAGAACATTGTTTTTAAATTTTCTCTTGTCCAGCCCATCCCATCGCACTTCATGGATATCGGTGGTGATTTCTTAATATCAAATGAATGTTTCCTTTATAACTACTTTCCATCCTACACCAAATGGTTCAGAGCTAAATAAAATATCTAATAATATCGATTAACTCTATGACATAATTAACTTTTCCTTTTCAATAAAAGGGGCTAGCAACAAAATTTTAAGCTCGTCCAAAATTTAGAAGCGTGTCCTTTCCGCATTATCATGTTTACAAATCATTAACTCATTTATTCAGCTTTTCTAACTTTATATTACATTATTTCAATAAAATAATTTTCTAACAAGTAAAAATCACCCAATTAAGTACTAAGCGGATTTATAAGCTCGGCATACAAGGTTCCGCCCAACTATTGTATAAGATTCGCCTTCATTTTTTTTTTGTTTTTTTTCGTTCGTTTCCATAGTGGTGACATTTTAAGTTCGCCTGAGCTAGTTCACGCTAAATTCAACTAAAAGAAAGCAAGAAAAAAAAACACCACACACTGTAACAAAATTATTGCGTGCCACAACTTTATGGGTAAAAAAAAAACTCGATCAATGGTCGTAAATGCAAAGGAAGTTACCACACAAGAAATGTAAAATTTTTTTTTTTAAGAAAATTACGCATTCAAATTGACCACATACACAAAGAGTACGCGACAACTTGGTAGGTAGGTGTACCTAAACACTAATAGTGGTGCGGTGGTCGTTATCCTCCTATGGCGTCATTACTTCATGAATACAATTAAGATAAAGGACTCGCGCTTATAATAATAAATTCACGGAGTTGGTAGCTACTACAGGCGAAGGATAAGAAAAAGTATGATTAATTAGTGATTAAAACTGTTTATGAACTCGAAGTGTGAGATCATATGACTTGAGTAGTAAATTGTTGGGCAGTTGCGACATGTTTTTTGTGAGTTTGTCTCGAATATATCGCCTACACATACATTGTGTAGATAAATATTTAATATTTGTTAGGAAATGTGTAACGACCAAAAAAAAATGGAATGCTTGTTAAAATGTCATGCTAACGATATCGAATGAATAAGTTCAATCGGCGAACAGGACATAGTGAAACCTTAATAGACCTCAACAGTTATTCATTAATAATTATGTTGTCAAAGAAAAACCATTCCATTGTCAATACAAAATCAAAATATTCCAATTCTATGTTATTCTGATCAAAAACGTTGAAATCAAAGTAAAAGTTTACCAATTTCCTGAGCAGCAGGTCTGTTCTGCTATGCTACACTTACATAGGTTCTCGTGGACCTATTGTGATACCGTTTTGTTGAGGGCTAGCCATTGGTGTTAGAGATGGTAAAGCTTCGTGCCGCTATACCCGACGCCGTCCAGCCAGTGATGGTGTGTCCTCATGGACTTCAACCTTGATGTTTAATTTCATTACATGATTTCTTAGGAAGTTGTGTCCCGTTAGGACTCCTACCAGCCTAGACAGTGATGACCAGTCAAACTGTAGAAATTTGATGGTTCGACCACTGTTGTATTTTGGGCAGAACTTCACAGGTAGTTAGTTCTTTCCACCTGCTGTTAGATTCCTTACGAAGCTTGTTCTCCACTCATTTCTAAAGAACACAGAATGTAGGCTTGATCGACTGAAGTGCTCGATCATGCCCCTTTGCAGACCTATACCTCGCTAAGTTGTCAGCCCTGCTATTGCCGATTTTGTCATTGTTTCCAGGTACCCAACATAGATTTATGGCGTGCTGTGAGCTGAGAGCCTTAAGCTCTTCACGGCAGCGGTGAACTAGTTGGGATTTTATTTCAGTAGCAGAAACTGCTTTTATATAGCTGCCTGACTGTCAATGAAAACGGCAATATGATTTCGTGGTATTGCTAATAACGACAACTTACCTCCCGTTTCCGCGATGGCCAGAACCTCTACTTGGAAGAAACTGCTTTTGCAGGAAGCTTGGTTGAACTTTAGTTCTTCCGAGAATATGCCGGCATTCCGGCATCTTAGATCCATCTGTGTAGATTTTTAATAATTTTTCATAGGTTCATTCTTATCCCATTCTTCTCTGATCGGGAAGAAGCAAGAGAATGGTCTCTTAAAGTCCATTTGGGAAGACTTATAACCAGAATTGACAATGTTTCCAATGTATTTGCTTAAAATCTGTGCATGACCAAAATTACCAGGTTTCCAAGTGTTAGCTCGGCTTATCCTGAATGCACTTTTGGTTGTAGATTCCTTCATCCAGAGGTCCAGAGGTGTTAAATTAAGAAGTGCCTCCAACGTCCAGCAGTTGGTGTAGTTCTCAACGAACTGGTTGTCCCTATACATGCAATTTTTTGTCATTGGCGTAAGATTGGCAACTTTGTCCATGGCCTGCCACCAGACTTTGCTGCCATATGTGAGTATTGGCCGCACTTTTGCCGTATACATCCACAGGATTATTTTGGGATTTGGTCCCCACCTCCTGCCAAAGATGCAATTACATGCGTAGAAGACATTAGCTGCGCTCTTCACTCTTTCATTAAAATTTAGCTTCCAATTTAGTTTCCTATCAACGACCATTCCCAGATATCTTGCGCTCTCAGCCTCGTAAAGGAGTTCCCCCAAGGGTTGGTGGGTTGAATGGCCAAGCTCATATATTGAGAGATTTTAATGAGTTCTCCAACCGGTCGGTCAAGGTCGGTAGACACTGCTTTTGTGGGGTGCAGTTACGCTTAGGACGGTTTTGACATGTTTTCACAACATTGAAGGCTGAAGTAAATTAGTTGAAAAAATAAGAAATTTATGATTAATCGATGTATTCTCCTGATGACCATTCATTAATAGAATCTTCAGCGTCATCATGTTCTTCAAAGATAGATGATAGTTATCAGCGGCATTTGTGTCTTCTGAAGCAAGCATTTCTAAAGTTTTCTTTGAAACCACTTTTTAAGTCTTTGAAGCTGATTTTCTGAGGCAACTTAAGAGTGGATCAGAACTATTGATTATTTCGAATTTGCAGTCTCTCCTAGAGAATTCCCTTGTATTATTTAGTCGGTAGAGTCTACTTTAATATTGAAAACAAAATGTTAATACACAAACGTAAAATGTTTATTTGTAGCTTCTGCTGCTTGTTCAGATATTTTATAAAAAGTTCGAGTCATTGGATACCATGAGTATAACTTGACATAAAGCCTTGCTGCATCTTAAAATTTCAATATATTAGTTTTGAATCCACTTTAAATAGTTTTCAAAAATGTTTTAAACAGGAATGTAAAATCAAAATCAATCCCCGTTATTTCAACGGCAACTTCAGGGTTTGAAAAAAAATCTTTTATTTTTATTACCGTCATTGGTGTTTCCGAAACCAGCTCGTGGGATGTCAACAATAAGACCAAGCTTATTTTTAAAATCTCTTTGAATTTTAATTTTTCTGATTTTTAATATATCCTTGTCGTTCTCCGATATAATCTATAATCTTTCAAAAAGTCTCATGCGATCATTTAAAATTGAAAGTCTAAACTCAAGATCTGTTACATTGATTTCCTTTCTTTCCAATCTTAATTTATTGAAATTTGTTTAAGGGCTTACATGGGTTTCACAGCTTCAAAAATGTTGTTATTGTCTTATTAATTTCTACAATATCTCGAGAATATTATCCTAAATTTTCAAGTGATTTCGAATAAAAGTTTCGGAGATACAGCCTTGGGAAGGTGCGCACTCAATTGAATCACGAGGTTTATTTGAGGTTATCCAAACTTTAAACGCATTTTTCTGGAAACTATGTTTTGAAGGTCGGTTGTCAAAAGTTCTCGAAAACCACTCAACCGATCCTGATAAAAGTGAACACAGGTATTTGAGATACAACTCACGAGGACTTGGACGAAGGATTTTTGAGTAACCATTTGTAACTCATTAGCAATCGATGAGTGGTGTGGTCCAACAAATCCGAAAGATTGACTTCGGCTAAGGTTTCAGTAATATATAGTATACGTCTCTTCAACGGATATACTGTTGACGAACGTAGCAAAGAATCAGGATGTTAAGTAACTTAATAGACCATGTGCACCTGAACAATTAGCGGAAGCCCTAGACTGCTCTAAAGGAGGTATCACCGCCATCCATAAAGTGCCAAGGAATGGGCCGTGAAAAAAGCAGCACCTGCTTTGATGTGGATTCGTCGTTGGAAACATACTTAGGCAAGAATTCTTTAGTTTAAGATATTTAAGCGAACGAAGATCAAACCTCCGTTTTAAAGACCAAGCCACCAAGCAGAATCGCTCTGGCGATTGATCTGTGTAACTGGCAGCAGTGTGTCCGGGATCGTTGAAGATGAAAGGCTGCCGTGTTTTAGGCAAGCACTGTACATGGGTTGGGAGCACGTTAAGTAAGTAAAGTAAGTAAACGACAAATACGCCAAAATAAGCCTCATGCTCGCACAGAGGAAAAGGATGATGAAAATGACGATCTGTGCCCTAGCTGTGACATTGAAATGTTTCTAGGCGATCTTTGCAAGCGTCCCGTATGTCGATATTTTCATCATCCGTCAATCTGATTGACCACATTGCAAGCACGCAAGACCCTTCTCCAGTGTTATGGAACTTTTCGAGGAGCCAACATTGACTCGGACCACAATTTTTTTTTAGCCTAGACAAGGAAATACTGTGAAGAGTTCGAGGTCGCATGTTTGATAATCCCAAGAGATTGCCAAAACATTTTCCGATCGAAACAACCTGATTGATTTATATCAGTGTGGGCTTGGCCCAGATATCCCCACCAAACTGGTCCTTTTGTGCACAACCTGACAATGGAGAAGGCACGCTGCTCCATCCAGGTCGGTAAAGATCTCACCAAGGCCTTTGATGTCAAAAACTCAACAACGCTAACCACCGCTTTTTTGGACTAAAAACAACTCAAGTGACCCTTAATTAAACCTTAATCATACCAGTCCTTCTTAATGGTGCATGGACTGTATGAAAATTGGATAAGGTTGCACTTGGCTGGTTTGAGAAAAAAAAAACCGTCGGGCTTTTTTCGATCCCTTCTGCATAAGCGGTGAGTGGAGGACGAGGTAAAACGACGAACTGTACCGACTGTATACCGACATTGGTTTAGTCAAAAGAATGAAGATAGGGTAACCTACTCAGTAGTCAGCCATTTAATGCAAATTCTGACATTGAAGACCTGTACTTAATAGAAATAAAAGGAACGTGAAATTTTAACTATTTAAAAAAATAAACTCTCTGTAATAAACTTTAAACGTACAAATTAACAAAAATAATAACATCACTCTTTTAGTTATACCTAATAAATAAAATTTAAAAAAAGTCCCTTTTTTCCAGTGCTTAGCCCCAAAAATCCAGTAGTTAGCCGTTTCAAATCATTTTCATCATCATTTTTTGTGTTACAAAACTGTTTTTTTTTCCTTTTAAAATTGTCTCCATTCTTGAGAAGATATTGCTCCAATTATATTCCAATTTTAGATTTCTTCATTGTTTCAAGTGTTTTCGTTTTACTACGGGATCACAGGATTAAATGAGTTTATCATTTAATTCGCCGTTTTGTAAAATCTAACGCAAAATCTGCGTATTTTGTAAATCTTTCTCGTTTTAGACGACTCGTTACAGTAGATAATAATAAAAATGCACCAAGTCACTTGAAATTTCTCTAAGTTGGTATATGTCCTCCAGGGCGATATGTATGTATATGTATATGTAAATCTAATTAAAATAAACTGGGGTAGTGGGATCTACTATCACTCCAACGCAAGTTATATCCAATTAATGGGAAAATTTCCGATTTTGTGGTATACCTACTCTAAATGATATAACTTCGGAACTTTTAGACATAGCTCCAAAAATCGTTTATATCATTTTGTTGACAGATTTTAAAGATTTAAAATATTTATATTTGTCCACACAACTAAATCGCTTAATTAATATAATTCCACACAACTTAACCCGCTTAATTTGTCCAAAATTCGTCTGAAATATCAATAGTTTGACATAAAACATCGTATGGCTGACTACTGGGACCAGGATTACCAGAACTCAGCCTCCTGTACGCAACAACAGGCCCATACAGACCCAAAGCCTTACTTCTTCAACTATACTGTGTGCATTTTTTGAGAAGCTTCTCATGACAGTTCGTACTCTTGAATGTGTGTGAGACGTTCGCATGAAGTGGGGCAGCGAGTAAAAACTTAAACAAAATCAAAAAAAGCATATATGCACTACACTTGTTAAAAAACTAGGGTTTCTTTCACAGCTATAAACGTTAACATTAGCACAGGTTTTTCTATCAATGTTTAACGAATTTATTGTGTGAAGGAATATTTTACTTTATTAAAATTTGTTGATAGAGTGACTCTGTTTTAATTGCAGTTGAAATTTTTACATATACAACTATTCGGAGGCAAAAAGAGAAAGAAATGGAATGACAGGTTGAGGGCTGACTACTGGGTGGCTTATCCAACATCGACCGAAATACTTGGGCTATGAAGAGCGACTGGACACCAATGGTCCAGAGTAGAGGAAGACCAATTGCGAATTTTAAGATATAGAGATATATTAATGTGAAGAATCCCAAATGCGTTCCTATTGGAACATCCCAAACAGCTTTCATCTTAACGATATTTGGGCCATTCTTGGTTAACCATTTTCCTGAAGTATGTACAATATAAAGGGCTCTTAAAGCAAATCAATGAAATTCTCGGTAAAAATATACATACCTTGAGACATATAACGTACTCCAATTCCACCATGCAAGTTGAAAAACAATTGTATTCCAAAAATACCACATAATTGAAAATATTCATTAGTCTACCTACAGTTCATCCGGCAATTTATTCATTGTTTTTTTTTTATTAATTTGCATGACGCTGTCATCAATAAAAGTTCGTTGGCATCCCCTGCTAAACTATACATTTTGCGCAGACATTCACGGGCGGCTTCGTTGTCTGTTCCAATTAGAAAGAATGTTAAAAAGTAAGAGGGTATGTACTTATATTGCGCACCAATCTATTGATTCGCAACGAGTCCTTAAATACAAAAAAAAACCCACACAATGAACAAAAGTTTAAGTCAACAATGTCTAGATGGTTGCATTGAAAATATGTATCAGTCCATCTCTCGATCATCGTGAAGAGACAAACGATAATATTTACCGTGTGCTACACCCCTAACCCCACGAGTCAGCATTATTATAAAGCTGCGTGGACTCCACGCCGGTCGTAATCTCATGGGTACGTATCTACTTGTTCGATTGCAGATTACTCTCTTCTCGTTGGTGTTTAACATAAATCAACATAAATATACAAATCTTTCGGTCTAAATAATATAGGTAGTAGGTAGGTACATATAAATTGCAAATCGGACCATCAGAGCAGAGTACCTACTACTGGTAAGTTAAATGATGAGCTTGGTACTTGCTTGCAAGCTATATTGCTTGTTGGTTCAGGCAACTATAACAAAGAAAACTTTTCAATCAACATTCGGTTTTTGTTCTCGGAATTTGAATATTCTTTTTGTATCTATTCCCGAGTCGAATTGGTCGAAAATTTCAAATAATCATTTCCCAAAGGTAGCTAGTAGCTCCCAGGGGACTATTAGAGCGAACAATCTCTAAGTAGGAAGGCCGGGTCTGGTCCTCTTTGTCCACCACCCACACCCACTCCATGCGCTACCAATCAAATCATAAATTTTCGTTTTGATTTCAAATTGATTCATTGGGAGATTTATGCAAGGATATCAGGTTTCTTTTTTTTTTATCATACAAATATAGGTAATATGTGGGGTGGTTGAAGATTGGTTTTCATCAGGTTTTTAGTGTAGGCATCATTGTTATTCATAAGGTGTATGCAGGAACTGGAGCATGCAGTTATTAATAATACTTAAGGCTAGGCATCGAAGCGAAAGTAATGCCAACATAGGTCAGGAGTTGTTATCTAGAGTATACCCTACCCAGGGGGCTTCAAAAACATTATATATTTTGCATTACGAACTAGGGCATACCTATCTATTATTTGCAAAAACTAAATCAAATAAATATTAGGAATCACGGCAATTTAGTATTTTTGAATCGGAAACAGGCTTCGATTTGGGAAAACGTAATAGTTGGTCCTTCGAGCTGCTTATATTGTAAGTATCTACTTCTTGAAGTTTAAGAGTTATCAATGTAATCGATAATCGATTAAAAAACGAGCAACGATTGCAAATGATTGAAATTTATTATCAAACTTTGTGCCCTGTTTAAAATTGTGTTCAGCAATGAGGCTCATTTCTGGCTCAACGAATATGGTAAATAAGCAAAACTGTCGCATCTGGAGTGATGAACAGCCACATGCCATACAAGAATTACCGATGCATGCTGAAAAAACGACAGTATGGTGTGGTTTATGCGCGGGTGGCATCATCGGTCCATTTTTCTTCAAAGACGACCATGGAAGAAACGTTACCGTACGATATCGAGCTTTGATACGCGACTTTTTTTTTGCCCAGTTGGCTGAGTTGAACTTGCTTGACATGCGGTTTCATTAAGACGTTGCCACATGCCACACAGCTCGTGAAACAATGAAAACGTTGAAGGATGAATTTGGTAAGTAGCTTATCTCTCGAAATGGCCCTGTGAGTTGGCTGTTAAGATCATGCGATTTAACGCCTTTTGATTATTTCTTGTGGGGTTATGTAATGTCATTAGTCTATGTGGACAAGCCTAACACGATTGAAGCCTTACAGGATAACATAACACGCGTAATTCGTGGAATACGAGCCGAAATGCCCGAAAAAGTGACGCAAAATTGGACCTTGCGAATTGACCATTTGAAACAAAGCCGCGGACAACATTTACATGAAGTTGTCCTTAAAATGTAAATGGCAAAGGCTTATTTATCAATTAAAATAAAAATTTTGAATATTTGATGCAAATTTGAGTGTTTTATTCGATTTAAAAAAAACTACGCTTATATCTGTTGTACAGTAATTGTTTGTACGCAAAGGTCAAAGCTCCCACCGACACATTATTGGTTAATCCTTGAATGGCATTCCCTATCTCAACAATGTCCATGAACACTTATTGTAAATTACTTCAGTAGATTACCTCAATATTGTATATCGCATTCAAATACATTTAGTATTTAAGTATTCAATACTTTCTTTATATGTGAATATATCCAAAAACGACCATTGCGGTGTGGGATTTTCTTGTATTTGATTGGAAAAAAGAAAACCTGTTGGGCAGCAGTGTCCTCCCATGTAGGTTAACCAAGAGAGCTTTCGGATGTAAAATGAGAAGCCTCTGCAGCGCATACAGGGTAATCGATATCGAAGCAAATACTGTGTCACACCCCGAATGTCTTTCGTAGGTCTTGAGTGGATATTGCAAATCCGATAAGGATTATCTGGGCAATGATTTTTATTTTTTCGCAAACTAGACTTTGACTTCTTGTCACTTATGGATTCAGTTGCTTGGACCGAATCTCGTGTTGTATCCGATGGCTGTGATGTTATAACAGCTTAAATACTTTAACATTGTTACTGAAAAAGGTTAAAATAATATTCAAAAATATATTTGTTAAATCTAAATTACAAGGAAATAATTCGGAAAATAAATATAAGTGAATGGTATAATGTTATATCTGGGAGTGCTAGAGGAGAAAGAAATTCCATTAAAATTCAGCGGCAAAGTATTAAAAAACCTCTTTCTTGAAGGTATTTTCGCTGCTCGCACACCTAATATTTAAATAAATAACTGTCGAGCGGTGATTAGATACTTATACCTTGGAACAATTATATGTGGAGATTTTAATTTTATCAAAAAGTTCTTTTGTGACCATGATCTTGCGTAATAATAGCATCTATTAGGTTTGTATGTGTTAGCCTCTATTTATGCCTAAAAATATACCTTGCGCAGCTTTTGAATACAACATTAAGCCTTCTTTTAGACTCGTGGTCCATGTAAGCAAAAATTTCGCAGCCATTGATTATAATGACCGCACAAGCCTTAGCTTTACATTTGTTGGGAGATAATTTGATGTTGGACTAAGACATCTGACAGTGTCATACGTTTTAGAGACAATACTCTTAGCATGTACATTCCAACTAAACTATTTTGTAAACATAAGGAAAGGCTATCCTATCCATGTCATCCCTACATGCCAAAAAAAAAACAAAAGCATTGGGAACATGACGGATAGCATTTTATTTCATTCTATGAAATTTATAAAACAAAAATATTTTTTGAAAAAATCGCCTCCCATGGCAAAAACTTTGTGTGGGTGAATTTTGTCCGTATTCTATAGTATACATATTGTTCAAAAATAAAACCCCTCAAAAAGCAGGCGTGGAAAAAAACTTTATGTGGCAAGCTTGTTAAGGAGTTCAGTGTCTACATATTTTGTTTAGCCTTCAATCATTCTTTCTTAAACTTCACATTTAAAGCGGTTTTTTCGATGTAAGTACATCTTCCAAGTTTCAGCTTCCTAAATGAATTGTTTAGATGAAGTTGTGGAAAAAAATATCTTTATGCCTGTGTCTGTTGATCACCAAAGCCTTATTTATAGCGGGGGCTTCGGACCAAGAAGGCATAGCATTCAAAGCTAGATTAATATTTGTGATTCCATCATTTTTATTAGATTTTTGAGAAGAGGGAATACAGCTGTATATCGTCTGCATATATTTATATGATGTTCCCAATATGCGAAGCCATCTGATATATCGTTAAGAAAACAAGTAAATAAAAGGTGTCCAAGTACGCAGTAGTAAGCGTGATGAGCATTTATTTTGGTGGGCCGTGTACTTATATCTATTAGACAGATAAGAAGATAAAGGATTGCATAAACGGCCGTACCAAAAATCAGATTTAGTTTGGCAGCTTACGTAAGGTCTATAAACTTTCATAAATTCCTGTACCAATAAACAAATTTAAAATATATTTCTAAGCATACTTAATGCGAACAGAACTTCAGGTAGGCCTTCCGCATATGTTGCAACATAAATATTTTGATAAAAATAAAAAGTACTAAAAGGTATGAAAAAACATAAGGAAAGGCTACAGTCCGCTGGGGCGAACAGTATGATTATCCCTACATACCCCAAAGAAAAAAGCATTAGGAAGATGATGGATAGCATTTTATTTAGTTCTATTAATTAAAAAAAAAAAAGTTTTTTTAAAAAAACGCCCCCAAAAAGTGGGCGTGGCCAAAAACTTTGTATGGGCGATATGTTGGAAAAAATATTGGATAAATATTTTGTTAAACAGTTTATTTCGCTTTCTGTGAAAATTTTCGAAGAAAACAGCATTTAAGTCAAAAACGCCCACAAAAAGTAGGCGTGGCAAAAAACTTTATATGACAAACTTATAAAGGAGGGCAGTGCCTACATATCTTGTGAAGGTCTGTCTCTCTAACTTTAGCTTTAAAACGTTTTTTTCTAAATTGTGGGCGTGGCAGTGGGCGTATTCAAAAAAATTTTACACTTAACCATTTCGGAGCCCTAGGGAATATGTGGACCGAATTTCAGCTTCCTAGCTTAACTTTAAAGGCCTAAAAATTGCGTACGGACGGACGGACGGACATTGCTAGATAGTCTTAGGATTTGGTCCTGATCATAAATATATATACTTTTATGGGTCTACGGCAAATATTAAGGGGTGTTACAAACTATGTGTCAAAATTAATATACCCTTAGGATAGGGTATACAAAATGTATTCACTTAAAGCACAATGGCAACACAAGTCACATTGACAGAACTAAAATCTGACACACCGAACCGATTTGTTTATTCATCAGGGCTTTTTATACCCTATCCTAAGGGTATATTAATTTCGACACATAGTTTGTAACACCCCTTAATATTCGCCGTAGACCCATAAAAGTATATATATTTATGATCAGGACCAAATCCTAAGACTATCTAGCAATGTCCGTCCGTACGCAATTTTTAGGCCTTTAAAGTTAAGCTAGGAAGCTGAAATTTGGACCACATATTCCCTAGGGCTCCGAAATGGTTAAGTGTAAACATTTTTTGAATACGCCCGCTGCCACGCCCACAATTTAGAAAAAAACCGTTTTAAAGCTAAAGTTAGTGAGATAGAGTGTTACAACCTTTACAAGATATGTAGGCACTGCCCTCCTTTAAAAGTTTCTCTTACAAAGTTTTTTGCCACGCCTACTTTTTGTGGGCGTTTTTTACTTCGAAAATTTTCATAGAAAGCGAAAAAAAATGTTTAACAAAATATTTACCCAATATTTTTTCCAACACATCGCCCATACAACGTTTTTGGCCGCGCCCACTTTTTGAGGACGTTTTTTCAAAAAAACTTTTTTTTTTTAAATTAATAAAATGAAATAAAATGCTATCCATCACCTTCCTAATGCTTTTTTCTTTGGGGCATACAGGGATATGGATAGGGTATCGTACTGTTCGCCCCCAGCGGACTGTAGCATTTCCTTTTGTTTATTTATATTTTTAATAATGTCGATTGGTTTCTTTTAAATTTTACTTCTTCGAGAGGTTGCAGATTCGTCAAATAGCATGAGATACATAAAAATATCTGTGCCTCGACTTGAAGTTATTTTTAATTACTTAATTTGTTCACATTTTTTTTTCAAAATACCGTCTATGTGAAAACAATATCAGATGTTTCGACAAATAGATTGACAGCAAATGTAATAGATTCAGAAAAAAGTCCTGGTACTAGTAAAGGTGTTTTGAAGGTCATGTAAACCATAAGGATTAAAAAAATATCCAGAGTTTCCTTATTGCTAACAGAGATCATTTTGACGTATTTAATAACTGTACAGAATTATTGTGCGATTCGATTACCCAAGAAATGTTGGTGCCACATGTGGCGCTATTTGGACCGACAACTCGACTGGTATTTCGCGATTAACTTTTTATAGTTAAATACTGATTGATTTCAACGCTCACTTTTTGCGATTTAGGCAAGGGAATAACTTTTGCAGTTTTCCAGCTATCAGGAAAATACGAAGTAGTTATGACAGTGTTCAAGATATGAGTTTTTTGTTTTAGTATGACGGTAAGAAGAATTTTTTAAATATCTGTGTGAATATTATCCGAGCATAAAGCGTTAGATTCAATTTTTAATATATCTAGAACCACATAAATTTCATCGAGAAAGTAACGTTAAGGTGTACACCGCTCTTGGTAAATCTATAGTACTGGGGACGGGTTTGATAAATATTCTGTTGAGTTCATCTAAATCGTTGTTATTGGGAAGGGGTTTTGTTTTTGGACCGAAAATTTTTCCAGCATGTTGAACTAAAATTATTACAGCCGAATTTGTTACTAAAAAATCTCCGTTTATCCCTACGAATAAGAGAAGTTACAACGGGTCTTTTAATATCCTACATCTTGAGTATAACAGTTTGCCTACTTTTATTTGTTTTCTTACTTCTGTTGTAAGCCAAGGGAAAATGGTATTTTTAATTTATCTCGTTTTGAAAAGAACAAGTTTATCAAGGTTCGACAATCCTTAAGTAAAGCTTCGACATTTATACTCGAAAAATATGGAAATTTTTCAATCAGATCATCTTCACATGATGGATCAAATTTTAATGTTAAGAAGATGAGGTCGTGATGAGAGAGTGGGAAGTTGGTCGCTGTGCATGATTAAATTTGGGTAAGATTCTAAAAACATATCTGTCATAGATGGCCCCTCATTAGGAACCAAATGTGTAAGCTGACACATTTCTACCTCAAATTTAACGATTTAAAAAGTTGGTGCTATATCTTCAAGTATGTCCCTTATTAGTTTATAATTGGCAATATCAGTGGCCATGTATAAGCATCCAAATACGATTTTGTCACAACCATTTCTAACCTCAACATAAGCAAATTGGACCAAATCGCTCGATGTTACAATATGGAATTTAAAATGTTTATTTATAAAGGGCGATTTTTTAACAGTTAAGTTTTTCAGGTTGGTAGCACTGGTTAGTAATGGCGTCCAAACGCCATCTGTCAAAGTGAAAAGTTTTCAGTATATTATTATATCAAACTTCGTGCTCTGTAAAAAAGTGAAAATCCGCTGTTTTATTGAAAAATTGTGTTGAGCGATGAGGCTTATTTCTGGCTCAACGGATACGAAAATAAGCAAAACTGTCACATCTGGAGTAATGAACAGCCACATGCCATACAAAAATTATCGATGCATCCCGAAAAAATCACAGTTTTGTGTAGTTTATGGTCCGGTGGCATCATCGGTCCATTTTTCTTCAAAGACGACCATGGAAGAAATGTTACAATAAACGAACGATATCGAGCCATGATACGCGACTTTTTTTTGGCCAACTTGGCTGAGTTGAACTTGGTTGTTTCATCAAGACGGTGCCACATGCTAAACAGCTCGTGAAACAATGGAAATGTTGAAGGATGAATTTTGTGATCAGCTTATCTCTCGAAATGGGCCTGTGAGTTGGCCGCCAAGATCATGCGATTTAACGCCTCTTGATTATTTCTTGTGAGGTTATGTAAAGTCGTTAGTCTATGTGGACAAGCCGAACACGATTGAAGCCTTAGAGGATAACACAACATGCGTAATTCGTGGAATACGGGCCGAAGTGCTCGAAAAAGTGACTCAAAATTGGACCTTGCGAATGTACCATTTGAAACGGAGCCGCGGACAACATTTACATGAAGTTGGATTTAAAACGTAAATGGCAAAGGCCGATTACAATACAAATTTTTAATATTTTATGAAAATTTGAGTGTTTTATTCGATTTTTAAAAAAACTACTTTTGAAAAATCACCCTTTATAAATTGCAGAAACCCCACCCATTTTGTTAAATGCTACCTACAATTTTATGCTAATTTCAAACGATAAATCGGGGGTGGATACTGTTGATGAAAGCTCATGTCACTGGAAATCAAATAATTTGCATTTTGTTGTAAGACAATTGTTATTAAAAATCTGCCGAGGAAAACAGAATGTATGAAGCCAAAGAGGGAATCGCATCAAAATTAAACAAAATGTAAAATGTCGCTTAACACTTTGTATGCATACCCGCCAGTTTAAAAAAGTAAACGTTAACCTTATTGCCAGATATTGTTAACGTACTTGGTAGCACAAAACAAGAGTCCACTCTCCATTAACTCCACTTCATGGCCGTACTGTTTGTATACATGTAACATTAACCCCCTCTATCGTATCGTTTGACGTTGCCATCGTTTGGTGTATGGATTTTTTTTGTCATATGAAATGAATCATTTTGAAATTAGTCGATGGGAAGTGGAAGTGGTCACTCTCCGTTCAAAAGGAATATCGCATGCATAAATCGTTACTCTTTTGATTTTCCCTGTAGAAGGGCTAGCCTGTTATTGCCATGATGGGAAGGACAATAGCCAGCACTGCAACTCTGCTCTGTAAGTTGTTGACATTTTTCGGCAATTTTCGAAGAAAAAATTATGGCTTCCAGGCTGGTTGAATTTTCACGAAAGCTTGCATGTTTGCTGCCCGCAGGAAGGTTGTGTTGCAACTCTTTGGCATTTGCAGACGATGACAATTCATTGCATGACAAATTCATTGCTGGTGGGTAAGAAATACCGAGACACGATTATCGGTTAAAAGATCAAAGCAAACAAATAATCGTTGCTTCTTTTGTATGTGTTAGTTTTTCATTGTTGTTGGGATTTACATCATATCAAATGATAGTGCTGAAAAAAATTGTTTATTGCAATATACACAAAATAGGCACTTTCCTATCCAAAATAAGTAAATATTTGAGACTTAAGCATATGGCATGCACTTCTCGCTTTAATAAATGATTTTTTGAATCGTATTATAGGTGCAAAATTTATTGGAAATATGAGAAGGGATTTAAGTTCACCTGTGTATGCTCCATGGATAAATGTTCTTTGTTATTTTAAATCCTACGTGGAAAGTTCTAAGAAAAGCGCTGGACTTAATGGGCCTAATTCTCTTTCCGTACTATGTTGAACACAAAGTGGAAATAAATATAGCTAAGTGAACTTTGGCTTTGAAAGTCTCCATTACATGATGCCGGAACAGGTTCATGGAATTCGGATGACTATTTCCTTAGATTCTTGTGGTATGTCACCAGAGAAAGTATTGGAAGTACCGGGGTTCGACGGTTCGAGCTCAAAAAATATATGTAGGAATTCCAATTTCCTATCACTTCGTCACTGAAGCCAATCAAATGCTGCCTGCCACTTTTTCTCTGATTGACATTGGGTTTTTGACGTTGTTCGTAGGGTCAACCTTTTGAACGTGGCAACACCAACTGGGACGGTCGTGCTCTAATTTTTTCGAAGTGGGTTCTCTGACGTTAATGCTTGCTCAGATTTTAGAACTTTTTATTCGAAAAATCGAAACCCTCTTAGTCATCGTCGCAATGGTCCTGGGTGCACGATATGAATTCCTCCGGGGTAAAACCGGTTTTCATCTTTACTTCAAGCGTACACCGGATGAATTATCTTCGTGGAACAAAATGTCTACATGAACCTCTTTTCATTGTCCAAACTTGTCATCCGGATGACATCCTGACATTACTATGACTTAGAATTAGTCCTATAATAGTCATCCCGTGTAATCGCTAGTCATATGGGTGACACGTTCGGATGACCGTCTGATCGCACCTTTAGACATTTTAAAGATCTCGAAATTTGTACAGTTGTGTATGTATTAGTTTTCTACATCTTTCTTACTTTTAAGGGGAAGATTTTACTCCATTTCATTCCGCACGGTTCTTATCCCTCTTCAAAAAAAAAAAGGTTTTCATCCGGATTAATTCATCTCATCTACGCAGGCCCATAATACAAATGTTAAATGCTTTAAGGGCATTTGAATTCACTTAGCAAAAAAAAATCTTCCATCCATATCATTATATCTTTCACACGACCCCATGTATCCAAAATATTTACAAAGCCTGAAAAATATGGCTAGAGCCATATGTACCGGCAGAGGTTATTGCGGGGCTTCTCGTTATAACGTATCAGGAAACCGACCAGACTCTATGGGATCATTCGACAATACAATTCTTATTTATTTGTATAATATTCCTATTTGCATTCGTGTATCTCAAGTAATTTAATACAAATTTTATGATGAAATTTAATTTTCTGGCATACCGTCTGATCACAAGGCATATAGGGCATATAATCAACGGAGTGAGTTATATAGTTAAATATATAAATATTTTAATAGATAATACTGTAATTTATTTGAGGTCTTCTCATATATGACAAAATGACATATTGTCTATACTGTTTTCGTTTTGCTGTAACTTTTTTCCCATTCAACCCGTTCATTCGAACTGAATTCCATTAAAATGCAAATTTTCTTGAACCACGAATGGAATCGGCTTCATTTATGAGTGATGTCGAAAGTTACTTTTTACGTTTAAGCTCAGTGTTCGGTGCCTGGTGGCCTGACACAACATGCACATGGTGCTTCTGCCTCTGATCACGAAACTTGGAAGCAAAAAGACATGACCGTAACTCACCGTAACACTAGAGGAAGAACATAAAAAAACTCAGTGAGTTGAGGAAAGCAATGATGTCGTTAAACCCAAGGTCTGCGCTTTGCCTAGCCCTAATTAGCTTCTTCTTAGCTGTGGCAGATGACTTTTTTGTGCATGACTAATAACGAGTGACCTGTGCCTACGGCGGGTGAGCTTGGAGGTTCTGGATTTATTGCCCATATGTAGGCCAAAACTTCCTTAAGATAAACCAATTCGTCGTACAAGTAGATTTTCCTCATCACGAAACACAGCGAAGGATAGTTTGCCGTCTATAATCCTATGTTCAGTATTCACTGCATTTTCCAACGAGTCTGGATGTTTTTTTTTTGGTTAAGATAAGGTCTAAATTATTCTTGGTTACCACACTGTTTAAGAGCATCTTACCTGCTTCAATGAAGACCTGTACCTACACCGCAAAGACGCCGGTCGGTTTGAAATACATTTAGATTCATGGTTGGTATTTTGGTTGTGGTAGTGCCCTTTCAATAATTGATGTCACAGTTTCAGCCTTTCATGAATCACCCTTCAGTCCCATTGCAACTTTTTATTTCCCTTGTTTTAATGAATACTAACGGATCCGTCACTTCGCCCATGGTTCAGCTTGGACTTGGCGTGATTTCTCCCATCAGTGTACAGCACCCCAAAACTCAAAACCCATCTCCGTTTTAATTTCTCCCCAATAATAAAACAACAACAGCAACAAGAAATTACACATGCACACGCAAAAATAATTAAAAAAAAAACTATCAAGTAAAATGAATTGCTAGCACGAACCCATATCAAAGGACTCGCAAGAGTGCATAACTAAAATCTTTAACTAAGCTTCTACCGTGTCGCGCCGATGGTATGTTCGCAATCGATGTTGGGGATCAACTTTAAGAAAATTGGCTTGAGGACAAAAGCCATAAATGTGGTGCGCGCCACCAGCTCTATATATTTCCAAAGTGACCCCGAAAAGCACTTTTAACATCAAAAAACCATCATAGAGTGGCCAAACAAATCACACAAGTAGTGGGTACTTTGAGTACTGCAATCGTTCAAAGGCGCAGGGCTGATGGCTGTTAGTGTGGTGGAATACTGGCCAGCTGTGGGTCTTGTTCCAAGGAAAAGCATAATTACTTTTTATTATTTTTATGCAGTAACGGAAATGCGAGAAGAATTCCAACCAAACTTGTAATGGATCGACGTGCTGGTTGTGGGTGGTTAAGGTGTAGGTGTAGGTGTAACAGCAAAATGACAAGGGTGAGAAAACAACGCACTTCACAAGACATGGCTTGGAGTTTATTTCCTTTGTTGTACCTATTAATGAGTATTCAGCTGGGTAGTATTTTTTTTTTTTTTTTGTCGATGTTTTTCAAATCGGTTTGTGAAGAATAATTATGAATGGTGCGGGCGCGGGGTGTAAACTTATATGAAGAGTTTAATTGCTGCAATTACATACATATATGCACGTCGATATCGATATTTTATTCCTAATTAAGTATCCTTTCTATTTTATGTATTGGATTGCTGATTGGCAGATAACAAGATCCATTTCAACCAATTAAACTCGAAGCACACTTTTCGAAATTTTATACTACATAGCTACTCTCTATTACAAACTCTTGAAAAAAAACACTTCAACAGATAGCAGTATAAAGTTGAAATGTTAAAGAAGAGCGGAGTTCTCTTATTTAAAAATTTTACAAAAGAAGAACTGATATCTGAAAACCATAAGTGTTTGTATCTTTTTATATCTGAATGTCATGCACAATTTTAAAATATATAAAAGTCTTTTGATGACTGTGTCGGCGAAAATTTCAGGCTACCAAGGCCCCTATCTGGTAAATTAAATATACAATGGCTGGTGTAAGTAGGGAATTAAGTTATAGTTCCTTGATTGTATGCGTTCCCACAAAAATTATGTAAAAAATATGTTGCCATCCTAATACAAAGTTATTAATAAATTAGATTCGTACATTTCTTTAAATTGTTCAACATGAGTAGTTCCTGAGTTGCAGGGTCTTAAATAAAATTAACAACAAAATTATAGAGCACTTCAATTTATCTTTGAGCATTGAAATTTGGAACAGCAATAGGATTTACAGTGTAGGCTCAGGTTAAAACCTAACATTTGGAATTTACTATTCAGCGGGCGTTATAGCTTTTCGTTAAATCAAGCTCTTGGAGGTTGTGTCCTGATAGCTGTTCGTACTCACATGGAGTCCCGAAAGAGCGACTTTCCATTTCACCTCAATATTGAACTCATTTGTGTGAAAATAATATTTGGTAATAAATATTTGTTTATTGTTAACGCATACATACCGTCCTACCGTTTTTGTTCGTTATATTCAGAATTATATAGGGCACTCGACTACGTATTTGACATATCTTGTTGTGACAGTACAATTCTACTTCCTTGCGATTTTAACTTGCCTCATATTAAATGGGAGCCTTCTGAGGATGAATCTCACTTTATCCCCACCATCGACTCTGTACAAAACAAGCTGGATAACAAAACTATACAAATCGAACTCTCGATTTCGTATTTTCTTCAGACGCTGTTAGTGCTGTTGTTGATGAATCTAACAAAAGTATTACTAACGTAGACAAAAATCATCCACCATTGGACATTTTTATTGACTTAGGCGGATATCTTTACAAAAACAGTAATTCGTATGTCCATGACTTTCGGAAAGCTAATTTACAGAGGCTTTCTGAAAAAATTAAAAAATTACCATTAGATATGTACAACTTCTCTGATATTGATTTTGCCGTTGAATCATTCAATGCACTAATAAATGACTGCATGGATCGAGTTATACCTGTTAAGTCATCTAGAAATGGCCACTTGTCCCATTCTTGGTATACGAGAGAACTTAAGTCCATACGAAACGACAAAAGCCTCCATCAATCTGATTTCGATCTTTATTCAATTCTATTAATTGTGTTTAAAATTTTATCCTTTAACCTTTATAGGGAATATGTCAAAATTATGGAATTTTCATTAAAAAGTGATCCTAAACAAATTTTTGGAAGTTTGTTAACACGAAGAAAAAAGCGGATCCAGCAAATTTCAGTTACTGTGATAGTAAAACTTCTAATTCCTTTGCTGTTAGCAATATGTTTGCTGACTATTTTAGTAGATTATTCAGTGACTCTCCTCTTTCCATTGATGATAATTATTTTAGCTATTTAAATAGCTGTTCCCAGATTACGTTCAGTAATTTTGCTTTCGATTTGGAAACTATTTCGAGATCTGTTTCCCTATTGAAAATTGACTACTCATCTGTACCCGATGGCGTTGCACCGATTGTTCTTATATTAAGTATTTCTTCGATTTATCCATTGGCACTGGGAAATTCCCTGAGCTATGGAAAAGTGCCTTTTTCACGTCTGGGTTATCTTTAAATCAATCTAAATGTCATCATATGACATATTCAAGAAAACGTATTCCCTCTTTATACCCTATCCTAAGGGTATATTAATTTTGACACATAGTTTGTAACACCCCTTAATATTCGTCGTAGACCCATAAAAGTATATATATTTATGATCAGGACCAAATCCTAAGACTATTTAGCAATGTCCGTCCGTCCGTCCGTCCGTCCGTACGCAATTTTTAGGCCTTTAAATTCAAGCTAGAAAGCTAAAATTTTGACCACATACTCCCTAGGGCTCCGAAATGGTTAAGTGTAAAATTTTTTTGAATACGCCCACTGCCACCCCCACAATTTAGAAAAAACCGATTTAAAGCTACAGATGGACAGATAGAGGGTTATAACCTTCACAATATATGTAGGCACTGCCCTCCTTTATAAGTTTGTCATATAAAGTTTTTTGCCACGCCTACTTTTTGTGGGCGTTTTTCACTAAAATGCTGTTTTCTTCGATAATTTTCATAGAAACCGAAAAAAAATGTTTAACAAGATATTTAGCCAATATTTTTTCCAATATATCGCCCATACAAAGTTTTTGGCCATGCCCACTTTTTGGGGCGTTTTTTCAAAAAATGTTTTTTTTTTTTCTAAATTTTATAGAATGAAATAAAATGCTAGCCATCATCTTATTAAGGTTTTTTTTGGGGCATATAGGGATAGGGATAGGGTATCATACTGTTCGCTCCAAGCGGACTGTAGCCTTTCCTTATGTTTTTTTTTTATTCTTTATCCTATTCTTTGTCATGTTGATAATTTTAAAGATCTCGGAGTTTTCATTGACCCCAAACTTAACTTTATTGGTCATATTAACTTTATTGTTAATAAATCTAACTCCATGGTGGGCTTTATTAATAGGTGGTCTAAATAATTTGACGACCCCTACATTACTCAGTCTTTTTACAATTGTTTCGTCCGTCCGCATCAGATTATGCTTCACAACTTTGGACTCCGAACTACAATATTCACTCAATTCGAATTGAAGCTATTCAACGTAACTTTATTCATTTTGCCCTTAGAGGTCTTCCTACGGTCAACGTATCAAACTTCTTCAAATTTCCGATATTTTTCTTTTATTTTGGGAGTTCATCATGCTACGCAAAATATTTCCATATAAATAAACAAAAATCTGTCAAATTCAACTGAGTTTTTGCACTCTTAAAGCCAAATGTAGTAGAATTTTATGTTTTCGGTACTAGCTTTTCAAGTTTTCTTACTTATTCTTACTTATACACAGAGGAAAATCGTTTATAAATCAGAAATTCAGCAAAGATGCGTAAAGGTTGCGTAAATACTTACGCGTTGTTTAACTAAATAACCTCTGAGAGGTGTTTTAAGGAAATCAAATAAATACGGCTGTTTGTGTTTGTGTTATCTATCTATGTTTGCTTTGTGTAAGTATTTACTAACACCATCACTAAATGATGAGCCTGTGGGGCACTTTTGTGCTGGCAATTTTCTGCTCGTGATAGCTGCTTGTAACTCCACGACACAGATCTGATAGTGTTAAAAAAAAATTTATGATTTGAAGAACAAAAACAGAAAGCCCTTCCTCCAATCAAGGGCTTGGAAACTCCGCCCATATTGATTTTACAAATAGGCACGCCTTCTCCAATTTATATCCGTGCGAACATGAATGATCCAGGAATAGAAGTCCATCTAATCTAGATTTCTTCCTAACAAACAAGCCCAACAGTCGCAACCAGTTATTATTAATGCACTAAGCTCCGACCACTTACCATACCAGTTCAATATAATTTTAAACATAATCCTATTTCAAAGAATTTGAAATATGAAGATATTAAAAATGCAGATTGGAGAAAATATAAAGTATTTAAAATATCTAGATATTTTACAAATTCCGAAGAGAATTTCAATAATATTACCAATACTTCGCAAATTGATGAAGCTATTGAAAGGTTAACGCATTTTATACATTTAAGTGCAAAAGCAAGTATTCTACTTCAAAATATTAAAGTAAGAGGTATCAACCTGCCACTTGAAATTAAAAATTTAATAAAGATAAGAAATATTAGCAAGGGAAACTGGCAGCGTTTCAGGCAAGATATCTTTAAATGTGAGGTGTATAGACTTAATAAAATTATAAAACAGAAGATTGTAAAATATCACAACGTTGAGTGGAATGATAAAAAACTTAGATAAAAACTCCAAGCTCTTCTGGAATATAGCAAAGGTTTTAAGAAAAAGAGCAAATAAAATTCCAACGCTTAAATCGACTGACGGATTCTGCACTTCCTATGAAGAAAAGGAAAATCTCTTTGCAGATAAATTTCTTAAAAATCGTTCAACTTCTATACATTTAGGGCCAAATGAAATAGATAGAAGGGTCAGGACAGACCGGCGGACGGTATTAGCGGACCCATTTTTTGGACTTCTCTGTAGTCGTTTGAGTTCGAAATTTCCGCACGATCCCGATAACTTTCTCTTTAGTATACTAATGTATTCGAGAAAGTAAAAAGTACACATTGCGACCAAAATACTTTACTCTTTGATTAATAGAAGTTCAGCGTTAAGTATTGTAAACAATCTTGTAGTCTTAAAAGTGATTTTCTTAGTAATAATAATCTGATAACGAAAATCTGCTTGGAGCTCATTTTGTAGCTAGTGCAACGCTCCCATCAGATTGTCTTTTATCTCCCCCTGTACTCGAGCGCGTTTAACACTCCATGGGACCAATCCATTTCCGCACTCGTTCTGTAGCAAGAGTACTTCAAGATCTCAACATTCAGAAATCTGTATTTCTGTCTATCGTTCTTCAAGGCTCTTTCCAAGAAGATAGAAAGCTTTTGGCAGCCCCGTTCCAAGGTTCCAGCTCCCTCTTCCTACCGACCAATAGCACTTACGGCACTTCTTTCCATGGTCATGGAAACATAGAAAAATCTTCAGCTTTTGAAATAAGCTTCAAACCTTCTTCAGCCCTACTGCAAAAGTTTTATTATTATTATTATTTTTTTCATATATTGACTATGTTGCGTATGCCAGAAGTTTTTGGTCATCATACTTCCGGAAATTATTGCTTTATTTAGGTCACATCAAGGGTCACGGTAGTGCCCAGCCAAGTTCTTTAGCAACTACACCCTTACTTACACGAACCAATTCAGGCCATTTTCTCCCCCCCTCTAACTTTGCTTACAACAATGCTAGAGACATCAAATTTTCAGGATTTATTGGGACGCACAGCAGCAGGCTCCATACCATTTCAACTGTTTAACATCAGCGGTTGCTGAGTATACTTGCCAAGTATACATTTTTAATTTTTATTTGTGAAATTTTTAATAATTACAGTACAAAAATGGCGTTCTTTTTTAGATCTCAGTACTTTCTGTGGCTGACTTTTAAGGCAAAAGCGATTTTTGTATAAAATAACTTGGCTTTTCTTTAACATTTATGTTTTTGGTGTGATTCCTTTTTCAAGACAATTGAATGCGATTTTCATCCCCAAAAATTACAAAAGGACAATTGAACTACCTAAATCATACAGATCTATCAGTGTAGCATCTTGTTTCATATCAGAAGTCTGTTAGAAATATCTAATCCTCCAACAACTTCACTCAAATCAATTTACGTACAGATAGAGAAAGTCCACGGTAGGTGCTCTTCACTATCTTGTAAGAAAGATAGAAGAAGCACTTATATCAAAGGAACTTGCCTTATGTGCATTCTTAGATGTTAAGGGTATTGAAAGCACCGATAACACCGAAAGCACCGATAACACCGTATACGTCGCGATTGGCAGGGCAATCAGTGGCAAAGGTATCGAAGATTCAACAAACCAATGTATAAGAGCCATAGCAGTCGGCAGTTTAAGGCTACCCAAAAGGAGGGGTACTCTCCGCAGTCCTACGCTAACTAGTCATTGACAATCTGCTAGTCAGGCTATAGCGCAATTTGTTATGCAGATGACCCGGCAATGATTCTTAATGGCAAGCTTAGTGCAACCATTACTAGTGGTATGCAGGAATCATTACTACAAGTCTTAGAACGGTGCAAAGAGGAAGGACTTTCCCATAAATCGTAGTGTGTTTCCAAACATGGACATGTTTTATTGCATCCCAAAAATTTTGCTTAGGGAATACGAGTTTGGGAGTCTATTCGAGGTTGAAATACTAGACCGGTTTAAATGGGCAACTGGTGTTCCGACCCTAGATCCGATAAGTCTAATCTGGTTCAATCAAAATGGAATCAAAAATGGAATCAGGAGTTGGAGCTGGTGTCTTGGGTTCCGACAGCAAAGTATCGATACCCATGTGCATGTGTCCCACGGAATTTTCGAGAGTAAAAATCCATGCCACTGAGATCTGCACAAATTTGATTTCACATCTTCTCGAATAGTCAAGCAGCGCTACAGGTCCTATCATCGAACACAGTAAATTCTGGGACAGTGGAGTTCTACTACGATGCCTTGCAAAACCTAGCCAAACCCAACAAGGTCAAACTTGGTTGGGTACCTGGCCACCAAGGTATTGCAGGCAACGAATCTGATGATGAGCTTGCTAAATCTGGGCCAAAATCTGCGTTTTTAGGACCAGAAACATACTGCAGAGTCAATTGGGCTACTGATTTAAGGCTAATTAACGATTAAGAAAAACCGTTTTTGGTACAATAGACCTTTGAGGTCGCAGTGTCAGCCATTTGGGCAGTGAGAAATTAAAAAAAAATTGTACTAAATTTTATTCAACCTCCTTTACATTCTAACCTTACGACCTGTACATAGTTGTGGTACATGTAATGACCACTAGTTATTGTGTCCATAATGTGTGCAATTTAATTAACCTTAAAACTCTCAAAATTTATCGGTCAAATTGTACGCACACAATTTATTCGAATAATTTTAAATGCAATTTAACATTGTTTTAAAATTTACATGTGTTATTTACTTATATCACTCGCAAAGCAATCAAATTAATGTACATTCGCTTATTTAAAAATAACTACATCTGTCCCAAAAACGGTTTCGAAAAAGCCCCATACCCGTACTTCGCACCCATCAAGTGAAAACGCAAATTTTGCGTAAATTTCAATGTAATCCTATGAAATTCCTTATTTAAATTATCCAATAACACGACGCTATAAATCTCGCATAGTCTGGCGGGCGTCACATGATTTTTATTTAAATCGTAATTACCAGGCGAATGTAAAATAGACGAAACAACAGGACGAGAATGGTGGGGTGGGAGCATGAAGAATGAAGGATACCCCTTGCGACTATGCTGGATTGGATGAAATGTGTGGGAGCGACAGTGGCAAAGCTTTGTCACCACACACGTATTCTTGTGCGTTTTTACATTGCGAATATCGCAATTCTGTGTTAGTTCGAGGAAATTTATGGGATAAACATTTATCCTGAATTTTGTGTATAGTATTTCGATATAATTTTTTTTTTTTATTTTATTTTAAGTCGTTTATGTTGTTGTTGTGTTTTTTTAGAGTCGTTAGATGAGGGAGGCTATTTATTTGAAATTTTTTTTTCTCCCTGTCGTTTGTTTAAATAGAAAACAAAAAAAAGCACGAAGGATTTTATGTTGCTTTTCAAATCCTGATCGGAGTGGAATTACACATTTTGGCATGCTTGGCTTTTAATGTGATGCGAAAGTGCCTCTAAGCTTTTACGTCGATGAATTTTTTCGGGTTTCCCTAAATGTCTAGGAGTGGAATTTTTAAGGGTTTTATCACATGCGTGCGATTAAATAGGCATTATTGGATTTTAAAAGAGGAAACGCTTTGCTTGCAGAGCGAGAGTAAGAGAATAGAAATTTATGAGCGACATAACGATTAGAGTCAAAGGAAGGCAATATGTTTGCCGGAAATAGGTGGGATGTTGTTACAGAAACCAGAAAACTGGAATACATCAGAAGGATGTTAAAACCAATGGACGGGTCTTGTTGCAGTTTCTGTTTTGTTTAACCTTGCGCTCTTTTTTTCTCTACGGAGATGGATTTGGTGTGCCCACTTGCACTGCCTCACTTCTAGACACCCGCAATCTACATATTTCACCGAAACTTGGCGCATAAGTCGGCATAAGGCTTACACACTTAGCCCAAAATAAGGTGATACTATACAAACCTACGTCCTACTCGTTGAACCAGTTGGAGCTATTTATGAAGCGAAAGACACTTTCATTACCGGTATTTGAAAGATCTTCGATTTCATTTATAAGAGAGAGCCAGGGTTGTGCAGAAAAAGTTAAGGATTGCCTCCTTCTCCTCTTCCTCCATAAGGATTCTGTAGAAATCGTTTGAAAATATACTAAGCCTTGTTGCATGCTTGCCTCTGATAACACGTATTTTAGCCCAAAAGTTAAAACTTTTAAGAGACATCAGACACTTAGAGGTTTTCAGATCCAGCTTTGACGAAGACGGGTTTGTTCTCGTTGATTTTGTAGTTAACACCAAATTTTAACATATGACGATTGGTTTGCAGAAAAAACTCTAATCGGGTATGATGAGTGGATGAGGGGTGTGGCTCCAAGTTTGACGACTGCATCAGCATCACAGTTTCCTGGAATATCCTTATGCCATGCCACGCAATTGAGGTGAGCATTAAACTGCTGGGCTAGTTTGTGGAAACCTATTGCATCGATTTTAATGCAGCTTGGCCGTCTAAGAAACTAATTCCGATATATCTGGCATGTGACAGGCCTAATGATGCGCGTTTGTTATATTTAAATCGCTTTAATCCAGACTTTCGATCGGAAATTATTACACATGGACCAAGTAACGGAAAAATTCGTCTTCAGGCGTCCCGGTTGCGTTGACGAGGTAAGAAGACGACGGTTTTATTCATCGACAACCTATTCAAGCTACACAGCGCCTTGTCCTGGTTAAGACATGCGAATGAATTAACCTAGCCTTAGTTAATGCGAAAAAGTGAAATAGGACCTTCAACACGTTATTGGGCCGGGCTAAGCAAAAACTGCTGAGACTGAATAGGCTTATTGTTTCAGGTCCAGTTAAAGTTGTAGAAAACTAAAACATTTTAAGTGTTACACTCGCAGAAATCGCAGTCACTTACTAACCTTCTCGATACTACATTCCGGGGTGGACTTGTCCCGTAACCAATGAACTCCTTCAATTAGCGCTATCTTCGCCGAACTGTTTCCAGTTGTGCACTTCCACTTGTGAGCGCCACCGATGTCTAGATTTACTTCTACTGCGTTAAGCCTTCGGATTATTAGAGTCGAAGATTCTGCGAGTTGAGGCGTTTTTTTTCTAGCCCTACAATTCCCATCTCTAACGCTAAATTTTTCCGAAACTCGTCATTGCGAACGAGATCAAATATATCTCTCGGCGAAATGTTCTCTCTAAAAGACCTGCCTTAGAAACCTCAGAAAAGAAAGGCTGTAAGGAAATTCTATATAACACCTTTATAGTCCCAGTCCAGTTCTATGGATCAGAATCGCTTTGCTTAAATCCATTTTTTACATAAGAGGTCTCAGTTGGTAGTTATCATATGCGGCTTTAAAATTGATAAAAAGTGGTGAGCATCTATCCGAACTTCTTGAATTTCTTTGGGATATGCTATGTTTAGTATAATTTGCTCAAAAAGTTCGGCAGGAAGCGCGTCCGACCCAGCAGCTTGGTGAACTTTTCATTTTGACCAAGTGGCCGGATTTCTTGGCTCTTATTCTTAATACTAAATGTTTCGCTCTGCCTGACAGCCAAATTTGTGTTTTCTTTGCCGTTTAACAGTCTGCTAAAAGGATGGTGATTGCGATTATATGAACACAAGCGTTCTCACTTTAGCATAACACCATCAACTCCTACTTCTCACCTCCCCGTGGTGACTACTGGGTGCCTAGTACCTCGACTGGAGATGGGGTAACCAACCCCTGTGAAAGGTCGTTGGCGGCAGCCTTCGAGAGAGGGGGGGGAAGGAGCGCCAGCTCACTAAGGTACTTCTCCTGTTTCCGGCCGACGGCGGACGAATTCTACGGATGGATCGTCCACAGTTCCAGTTAGGTGGAACAAGTGATCTCCCTATATGAGCTGCTTCGACTTATTTGAAGCCCAGATCTATAGGGATATCCAACACTAAGCCATGGTGTTGGAAAAGAGTTGATGGCGGATGAGCTCATGATGGGTCAACAGCAGCACTCACATCCCCGAAGTGGGTTACTGGCACCAGAATTACCGGCCTATTGTCCTAGGGTCAAGAACAGGGCCTGCCCTCCAGGTTGGGGGTTGTGTCGTCGTGGTAACCACGTGGTCCACGGGGACCACGTCAAAGGCATTTAGTTATGGAAGAGACTATGGCAGCCTCGGATATAAACGAACCTCAAAGGCAAAATAGACTTGGAACGTTAACGGACATGCGAGTGTGTACCTGGAATATGCGGACACTCTACACTTAAAAACTTGAGTCTGTCCTCTCGCTGTACAAGGCCGACATTACCGCGATCCTGGAGATACGATGGATAGGATCAGGTACTATGAAAAGACAAAATTGCGACATATATTACAGTTGTAACAAAAGATTGCACATGTTAGGATGCGTATTCGTCGTGGGAAATCGGCTTGGATCCAAAGTAATAGACTTCAAGCCGATAAGTGATCGCCTGGCTGTGATCCGCATCAGAGCTACATTCCAAAACATTAGCCTTACATGTGCACACGCCCCTACGCTCCTATGACCTCTTGGACGGAGCCTACGGAGCCTGTCCCGAGTACGATGCCAAAATTGTACTCGGGGACTTCAATGCTAAAGTCGGCAAGGAAAATATCTTCGGCGGATTAGTTGGTAAGCACAGCCTCCACGAAACGACAGAGGCTTTCACGGCTATTGAAGAACAGGCGAAACTAGTTGGCCTTGAAGTGAATGAGGACAAGACTAAATATATGCTATCAACAAACAAACAATCATCCGTCCACCGACTAGGACAAAATGTCACTGTTGATAGCAGCAACTTCGAGGTAGTTAAGGAGTTCATCTACCTCGGGGTAAACATCAACTCCACAAATGACATCTTAGTGGAGATCCGTCGAAGAATTATCCTAGGAAACCGCTGCTACTTCGGTTTGGCAAAACAAATGGGTTCAAAACTCCTAACTCGAAGGACAAAGTGCTTGCTCTACAGAATGCTTATTCTGCCAGTTCTGCTATACGGCGCCGAGTGCTGGACGATAAGCAGGAAAGGAGAGTTAATACTGGGTTACAGATAACTGGGTTAAGATACAACCGCAAACTCTATGAGCTGTACCAAGATGTGGATGTAGTCCGAAAAGCTAAAACTCGTCGACTACATTAACTCGGCCACCTCGAGCGAATGGACAATAACGCCCCAGCCAAGAGGATCTTCGAATCCCAGCCCCCAGGTTCGAGACGACTAGAAAGACCGAACCTCCGTTTTAAAGACCAAGTAATCGCGGATGCCAGAGCGCTTGGTCTGGACAACTGGAAGCAGCGTGCTCGGGATCGCAGAGGGTGGAAGGCAGCCGTATCTCAGGCAGGGACGGGTCGGGAGCCCGTTAAGTAAAGTAAGTTAACAGTCTGCAGAAATTGTTGTGTCATATGCTGACTCCGTTAAGCGGTTGACTGTTTGCTGACCTAATGGTCGGTACGTTTCTTAATGAGCTGAAATAAAACATTATGTGCCACACCCAAATCGATCCCCTTCCAACCCTGGAATCGTTGGCTATGCTCTCCAACTGTCCTCCTATTCTATTTTGGCATTAACATGACTTTAATCCTGTCCATATTCGTTTCCCCTTAAGCCATTGAGTTTATAACGCAAACATATGTACCTTCACTGCGAACAAAAGGATAATGTGCGTGATCCATCGTTTTACACTACCTGATTGCCTCAATGTATAGTACCTAGGTAGGTAGCAAAGCGACCTTCCTCTACCATCAACGTTGAACCGTTCTACGTCCCTTGTCATCGAGTTACAATCGTTTTGCATGTCATTTGAATGCCTAGAGGGGAGTTTAACCATGATAGAAGTAATAAGAGCAGAGACAGAGAGAGAGAGATAGAGGAAAACAATTATTTTAAGATATCTTCTTATTTTTTCTTAAGCCCCATCCCTACAATCCGTGTAGCAGCAAAAGGACTTTAACTTGGATCCGCTGCTGGCACCACAAAAGATATAGACCAAATTGAATGGCAACATCATTGAAAGGGATGTGTTATTTAAAGCTGTAAATGAAACAATTTAGACACATGACGATGACGACGAAGCCGAAGCCGAAGTCGAGGAGGAGAACGATGCTCTTTTATGCGACGATTGAACTACACATACACATCTGCACAACAAATGAAGCAACCGCTCCATCAACCACACGCAGAACATGTATGGAGCCGGCTTTGAATTTGTTGGGAATTTTTTTTTTTTTTTTTTTTATATATCTTTTTGCTTCGCATGAGGTCGAGAAGAATTTTCCTTTCCTTATCCGCCGGGTATATCAGCTCTACCACGTTTGTTTTTTTTATGTCTTTTAAAATGCTCCAATAGGATGGATGCGGGGTAGGCATGGATGGTGGGTATAGGCAAAAAAAAAAAACCCAACACAACAAGGACATTTGGGGAATTTATTTTGCAATGTGCCACTTTCATTTGTTTTATTTCTTCCTTTCGATTTGTCTGGCATTCGTTCCCTTGCTCGTCGTCGTCGTCGTCTGTTTGGTGTTTTACTAAAGCACTATTGCCATAGTTTAACACAAAGGATCGGATATCTTTTGATACATTTGCAAGGCGACGACGACGAGGACGACTCTTTGTACGCGAATAAGGGATAAAAGATAACGAGAGACGAAACCTTTTCCACGGCAAATCTCAAATGAATTGAAATTTTATTCGAAACAATTTACGCGCCAGCCTTCTTTTTATGTTGTCAGTTAAATTTTTCTGCATAACTTACTCGTAGGGGAAATAGTTCCGTAGGTAGTGAATAATTTGGATGAAATTCTGCATTCAATATGTTTGGAATCGTGTGTGTGGGTTTTTGTTTTTTATCTACATTTTTTTTTCATAATAGAAAATAAATTGCAAATGGTTGATGAATTTCATTCAACATTTTACATTTACGAAATAGATTGATTTTGATATTTAAAATAAATAGTATACAACGTTTCAGTTAATTGAACTCAATACAGTGGTACAATAAAACTTTCTTTTGACAACAAATGCCTGCTGCTTGACAAGTGGATTATCATACAAATTTTTCATCTTTAAGCTGCTGGTGGCTTATGTATGCTGACTGACCTATTTACGTCAACCAGCGAAGAAAATGCTCTGCGACCCTATAAAGAAAATAGCCTAGAACGTCCTACTTGTTTGGAGTAGGTTTTAAAGTCCTACAGTGCGGCCATCTTGTATTTACCTGTATGCTATGATGACCAATGACGCACACTGGGGCCAAGATAAGGAAAGCTATGCGCAAAACTAATTTAATAAGGTTTTTTTTTATAAATCAAGTCGAAAATGCGTTAACTGATTCTATTTTATTATTTAAATTTAAATGTCTTCTTCTAATATGTTAAAAACATCAATATCAACCATTTTTTTCTCGAACACAGGTAGTTTACGCAAAAGACTTAGCAAAAGTTCAGATGAAATAAAAAACCTGTTCATAATATCGGTGATATCGTCAAATCTGAAAGTTTTCCTGGCCAAAAAAATTCTCTGTAAGATTTGAAGTCTATATTTCTTGACTCTTGAGCCTCTTCACTTAACATCCCGATCGGAAATAAAGCCTCTCGTACTATGTTAGAGCCGTGAATTAAAATTTTATAGAGTGTAGGAGCTATTTTCATCCAAGGATATAATCGAACATACAAGGAAGCCGTCTCCAAACAATATTTAAAGCTTTTCTGGATTTATTCGAATTCCACTGGATATTTTAGTTTATTCTACCAAAACATTATTTATATTCGCTAAACGCTAGGTAAGGGTTTGTAGCTTATAGCTCAAGTGCAGCAATCACTCTAATGATCGTTGCCCGCATGTAAAACCGAGTTTCCAAAAGACACATATTCGGTATTTATAGGTCTATAATAAACGTTTTCCAGATAGTTAAAGTCTTTTGAAGTGGCATTACATAAATAGAATTTTAATGAAGATTTAGTGCCAGAAAGTGAGTTACATATCTTTCCTTCTACCATTGTAAGCATTAGTTGGGGAGTAACGAACATTTTGTGGCCATCTAAAAAGACTTTTGTAGGAGTGAGCAAACGGTAAATACTTTCCTTTTTTGAAATAGCAAGTTCAGTTGTTTCTTTTTTATACTGAAGGCTCATTGGAATATAGAATCTGGGAGAAGATGGTTAGTATTTCGCCATATAACTGAAGACTTACCATAAACGTAGTGGGACAAGGCAGTAAAAAATATGTATTTTTCATCAGACGCATCAGATAAGAATTTCTGTTTGAGTTGTGTGTGTCTCGAGCTACCTTGAAATCCCAATTTGGAAAACAGAACTATTTTTTCAAAATGTTCAACACCTTCTGACTGAATTACAGGACTTTGACTTTGTAACAAACAAGTCGCTCTATGATCTAAGAGTGATTGTAAAAGTACTTTAGCTTCAGGTTCCGCAACTTTCACATCATGAGGATAAGATTTCTTTTTCTGCCTGTACTGATTTGTATGATGGAAATATATGTTTTACATACTCTCTTATGACATTATATTACCGTTAAAACATCAACGGTTTTTCCTTCAGCTCTCAAATTCATTTGTGCGGCATATGTCAACAGAACTGTGGTGTGGCCACCACGGATATCGTCGGTTCTCCTTCGTTTCGAGCTCTCACTACTTTTGCCAAAAGAATGACTCGGCCTACAGCCTTTTTTCGAAGTGTGGAGAGCAAATTCACAACATCCACTTAACGAAGTAGTTTCATTATTTATAAATTTAGTTTGATATCTACCATTCTTCGTCCATTTTGCTTTAAATTGACTTTTAAAATTGCAAAGCTTATTGGAGAAGATTTATTTTTCTTGAATGGGACAATTTGTTTTGGCAGCTACATATTCAATAATTTCTTTAAATTTGTTTTCGAAAACCTTTTTACTACTATTGTTAAATATTTAAAACATTTTTTACCGATTAATAATTATTTTTGGTTCAGTTTCTAAAAGAAAATGGAAACATTGGCTAAGACTTTGAAAAAAAAAAATATTTAAAAAGTAGGGCACCTCGCTTTCACTTTTGACTTCAGTTTTATGTAAAGGATACTCTACTATACTGAAGAGACTAATAATTTTTAAAAGTAATCTGCTCTATTAAAAAATAAACTGTTTATATTGATCGAAACACAAAACGTACTTTAACTCATGGTATTTCCCAAAATTGTGTAAAAATAAGTTTTATCAATAAATTTTACATCGGTCCATAGCTGATTATTTTTGATTAATTTTTTAAACAAGTAAAAATCGCTAAATAAGTTGATTAAAAATTGAATGAAATTTAAATAATGGTCTTAACACTATTGGTTTCACAGCTTTAAAGCCTTAATCTGTGCAACACTTTAGCATTATGAGCATACAAAAATCATAATAAGAAGCCGGAGAGCGTAGCCTGACATAATATTAAAGGGCAAATAATAACAGTTATAATTAAAAAATTTAGTTTTGGTCATTTCTGCCATACAGTGAGTCTCACTGTGAGACGGTGCGTCATAGAGACATTTTAGACACTATCTACCTAAAAAATAAGAAGAAAATAAAACCTTATATTAAAACTTAGAGAACAATTTGCTTAAGAACCAAAACGCATTTCCGTCTTGCCTAGCCTAGCCTACAACAGCGTTGCCAAAAAGTGCCCGATGTTTTGGGTTTTGGCCCTTAGAAATCGCCCTCAGATCTCGAAATTCTACTGGATATGGATTTATATAAAGCCTTAATTTGAAAAATTATTAAGGTTTTCTTATAAAACTTGTAAAATGTCGGCGGTCATTTCGAGATGACTCGAAAAAGAGCGTGCACCAACTCACTTCCCGATGAATGAGGAACCTATATAAACCTCAGCATCGTTTGTTTATTTCACAAGAAAGATGTCCATCTAAACTGCGACATCTATAGGGTCCGCCATCTAACGTTTTTTTTTTTCAACTAGTGCTTATTTCGCGAATGGTAACACTTAGCTCATGTCTGATTTGACAGATAATATACCGCTATACCGCTGAACGAATATGGTTGTGTATATGCTTAAACAATGCTGGGAAATATTGCGACATAATTGGGCCATTTTTCTTCGGCAAAGTAAATATTAGGTATCATGGGATCTGCTAAACATCGCATATTAGATCATGTCAACCGTATTGTGCGAGCAGATCCTGAAGAAAACCCAAATACTTCAGATTGATGCTCACCACTTTTTATCGATTTTAAAGCCGCGTATGACAGAACAGTAAAGAACTTTGTCTACCTCTTCTCTACTAATACGACATCTCTTTAGACATCAAACGAAGAATAACGCCCAATCGCTGCATTTTTGTGCTATGTGCATAGTTGCCTACTATGTTGTCTCACTAATAAATAAGCAAACTAATAATCCCAGCCCCAGACAACAGCCTTATAATCCGAAAGTAAGGACCCTTTCTAAAGCAGATACCTATTCTTCGTCGTTTTGAGAGAATTTCTTTGTACGGTATTTGGTTCCGAATGCATTGACAGGTTTTGGACATTGCGACATTGACCTGCTCAAAAAGACTACTACAAATTTTCAAGTTTTTATTTATGAAATTTTTCAATTTCAGACAAAAAGAAACAGGAATTTAAACTTTCCTTACCTTACTTTTACCAACAGGCCCTCTAAAAGGTCCCCATATTTTTTTCTTAGTGGCAACGCTGGCTTATACTGATCTTTCCTCAGAGCATCTCTTCGCTTTATACCACGTAAAAGAACTCTTATTTTTAGATTATTCAAATTATATACCTGTTTCAAAAAAATGTAATGAAATGGGATCCACTGTAGGACTGTAGACTTCCCCTATGCAATAAGTATAGAGCCACTCCTGTAACTTTTTACTCTTGTAAACATTTTTATATGGAAGAAAAAGACGCGACTTTTGTTTACATTCATCACATATGATAATGCGTAATTGTAACCATGGTTGCCCCTAGCGGAAAAAAAATCCTACCAAACTTCCCAATAAAACCTACCAAACCGAGAAAAACCTACCAAAGCAAAATTGATGTTTTAAAAAAAAATGTAAAGCTTTAGCAGTTTGTAAGCACTTATTTTGTTAAAAAAAAAACAATATGATGAATATTTCTTTTCATTTTTATATATTTACATATATTTATTCAATTTCCAAAAAAAAAATGCTTGTTTTTCTGAACTTAAAAATTTATTTCACGAGATTATGTTTATCACATTTTAAATAAAAATAACAAGTAATAAGAAACATACATAAACAAAAATAAATTGTAAAGTAAACCAAATTCACAAATTTAGAATTTATATATAAAAACAAAACTAAACAGAGTTAACAAAAAATAAGAAGTAAAATCTGGCTAATCAGACATAATCAGATTCATTTTTATTTTCGGGAGCCGACTCTTTTGCTAACATAATACTATTGATAACATGGAATCCTAGATTAGTTCTCAGTTTGGTTTTTATAAGCGACAAATTAAAAAATTTCCTTTCCGCTGCTGCTGAACTGTGAGGTAGGGTTAATAAATTAAAAACGCAATTTGTCAAATCCTTAAAGCATACTTCATTCACCCCATTTTAAATTTGAACAACTTTTTCTCAAAACTGATTAATGTCCATAGTAGCGTTCAAATTGGTTTTCGAAAATCGTAGGCGCTTCAATTGTATCCCGATATTTTCGGGATCTCATTCGACCAAATACAAAAAAACGGATATTAAAGGTGAAATGGAAACTTCCTGATCCGATAAAACTTTTTGAGGAGTTATAATGAATAAGTTTTTCAAGTTCATGTCGTTAAAATCAAATCTCAACATGAACTGATCCAAGAGTTCGATATAAAAAATTAAAATATTTTTCTTTATTGCAATTTTGTTTGAAATTGTTATTTCGCTTTTCGTAATGTACTCCATCTTTGCTTCCAACAAAAACCTGCTCAATTGGCAAATAATTATTAGTGTCCCTATAATTAATTTCTTGAATAGAAGTGTTTCGTAAATGGTCGTTATTTATAAAATTACTCAACACTAATTTGACACTTGATTCTAAATGCCCATACAAATACGGCAGGCGAACTATTTCGGATTGAAACTCTTTGCTTAAATCATTTACAATTTTTAAAATATATAAAAAGAACAAAAAATAATTTTTAGTGTCGGGACTATCCATTAAGTTGGCCAATTCGTTTGTATGAATCCCACTTATTTTTAAAAAAAACGAGAAATGAAAAACAATTTGCGGGCATCCCATTGTTCGAACATTCGGTTTATAACGTGTTCCAGAGCTAGCCATCTAGTCAGAGAAATTCCAAATATCTTATGAGGCTTCACGCTGCAGTAATCTTGAAACTCCTTATTAATTCTCTTAGAACTATATGCGTAAAACTTGTATATATTTCGGCAAAGTTTTTCGACTTCTACCGGAAGGTTTTTGCAAGCGTAAGATGAACACAGATGCAAAGAATGGCATGTGCACGTCATATAAAAAAAGTCAACTTTTTTTCTAATTTTATTTATGGTGTTCATTTATTTCCCCGGCCATTACGCTAGCTCCGTCTGTAGCAAGTCCAATTAAATTTTTCATTGGTATATTATTATCATCAAAGAATTGTATAGTATAGTATAGTATCCGCATCCGATTTGAATAATTCAATCAGGCCCAAGAAACGATCTTGTCTACCACCATTATCAGTGACTTTTTTGTTGACAAATCTCTCGTCTCGTCCACTATTAGGCAGAATTTTGCAGTTTGGATATCCGAAACAATATATTGGATTTGATTTATTTTCTTCCCTATATTTCGAATCTGTGACACGGTTTTTTCGTTTGATTTGATATGGCTTAAGTGGTAAACTAATGCTTTATCGCAAGCATGGCAGTAGCATTTATTGTTTTTTTTCGTCATCCAAAGGAAAGCTGATGCCCACTCTTGGCGAAAGTTTCGTTCTTTCTCAATATTCTCTTCTTCGTCCGAATTTTCTTCTCTATAAGAATTTTTAATTATTTTAAACTATTTGGATACATAAGTTTGAATTCTATAAGGGCTACCGGCTTGTAGATGGTAATTTTTCTATCCTTGTTGATGTCTTTCCAGACTTTCCATTTTAGGTTTTTTTCGTATTAAAAATCTTTTGAACAAATTTTATTCAGTATTTACTGTCACAAATACAATTATTTTCATAAAATATAAAACAATAATGCTCCAAGAATAAACGATTTTTGTTTTTATTTACATTCGGTGTGCAATAGTCAATGTCAAATGTAGAAACCAAAATGTGTGAATACAGTCAACTAAAATAAATGTAACGCGTTTAAACGAGTTGACTGTTGCGTAGGTGGTGTTTTTGCGTGACAACGTCCTTAGACTTTTTGGATTTTTCTCTAAAATTGATAAGATAGAAAGGGTAAACAACGAAATTTCTGTACCACAAGAAATTTTAAGCCCATGAGTTGAGTAAGAGATTAGGCTTTCTGAGGTAACATCTCAAGGGAGGTTTTTTTCTTAATCATTTTAAAAGTACGGTATTTACCATTCAAATGGTCTATTAGGCACTCATTTTCTCTATACCGCTATAATGTTTTGGCCTTAAAATTAGTAAATGGAGCAGTGCTGCCACCCTTCGCATAACTAAGTGCAGTGTAATAGGGTGATGGCATGTTTGGTCGGCCCTCTCCAGTAGTCGGCTGTTGTTAAACACACATACAATTTTTTTTTCGAAAAGGTCAAAGACTACCAGTTTCTACGTTAAAATGTCCACTTTGATTAAAGTTCTTGTTTGAAGTCAAACGTCAGGATTTTAGTATTAAAAAAAATAGTGGAAGTGATTTCCAAAAAAGTCTTTAAGTCTGTTAAATATTGACGTAAGTGCGTTATTATATTATACTATCTGGTCCGTGCTCGCCTTGCTTCGCCTGCCAAGCACATTTATGGGATTTTTGTAGTGCTTCCCTGTACACAACGTTTTTCGTGGTACTCTCAGGCGTCGAACTGTACAATGTGAGAAAAACACACATTCTTAAGATCACATCCGCAATATTAACTGTCTGTCTCTGTTTCTTTTAAAGTTTAACTAAGAAACTACGGCATGAGCTGCTATGACTCAGTGATCTGGAATGCATTATAACACCTCTACTTGACAATCTCCAAGTCCCCTGGCTCTGAACTATAAAACCAATAAAACGCGCAAAAAATATATTAAACTTCATTTTCTCTCTTAAATCCTTATCCATGAAGAACTAACTTTTGCACAGCACCTCATTTCATCTGCGCACACCACACACAACATACGTATCTTGGTTTTGTATTACCTATTAGTGATGGGAAACAGTTACAATTCACCCGAAAAAGTTACAATCAGTTTTTTGGTTCATATCAACAAAGATTCTTCTTCAACCAAGATTCTTCTTTTGGCATTTCGCACAAAAGTTAAACCGAGATTATAGCCAAAAGATTAACAATAAATCCTAACACGTTTCCACCGAAAAAACGAGATTAACATAGGTGTTATCCCTTAACCCGTTCTCTGGGCCGCTGGCTCTCAAATTTGCGCACTAAATATCCAACATCTGGTGGTCAAATTGCTTCGTCGTTCGCAATTCTCAGAAACCAAGGACAATTTTGACATATCCAGGTGTGGTAAAATGGTATTGCGTGTGTTCACATGCCATTAAAATTTGTATGGTAAATCTCGGGATTTAAGGAAGATTTATGGCAGTTTAGTTTTAAAGTGGTAAAATGGTATTGCGTGTGTTCACATGCCATTAAAATTTGTATGGTAAATCTCGGGATTTAAGGAAAATTTATGGCAGTTTAGTTTTAATCTCGGTTCAGGACTTGATGGAAGCGTAGCATTACACTTTGTAAGGCCTTCCTAAGGCAAAGGTAGGTACGAAATAGAGTACAAATTCGTTTGACTGTCAGAAAAAAATACCAATTTTGGGCTATCCGAATAAGTTGACTTCTTAGTAATTTTTTTAGAGCTTTACACTTTTTTATTTGTATTAGGATACGTAAATTTTTTTTTAATTATATCAAAATTATAGAAGGAAAGTAAATACTTTAAACGGTTAACACGCATTTCAAATAAATTACTGTTTCTTATAATTCAATCTGTTCCAAAAAATGTTTTAGATTACTACGAAAAGTTTTCAAATGAAAAAGTTATATAGTAAAAGTTTTAATTTATTTAGCTTTATTTTTAAAAAAATTCGAAAAATTACAAAAATGTTTATGTCATTGTGGCCAACTTTTTCGAGATTCTACTGTTTGTATGAATATATTTTGGTTGTTGAAGTAATCAAACGGTTTAAGGCTGACAGACACCCAAAAAGGGTTTAAGCGTACTATGTCTAAGCAACATTTTATGTGGTATTCAAAAAACACGAATAGACGTCAAAAGAAACCTAGAAAAAGTAAACATCATTGAGATCGATTTGAAAATCTAAATAAAGTAGAATATTAGTAAAAAAATGAGGTTTTGCACACGGGCCGCCTTTTATGAGGGGCCCGCAAATGCGAACTGTCATTCAAAGGATTATGAAAGTCACTAGAATGCTTAAGCGATGTCACCGTGAATGCAGCGCAACGTTCTAAAGTACATGAAAAAATTTTAGTGCATCCGGATGTCCTCGATTTCGTGCAAGATTTAGAATGCTATCAGTGAAAGAAGTCTCATTCCTCAAAGCAGAGAAGTAACTATTGACGATGAAATTCAAAAACTTCAAATTTTGATCTCCGATTTGCAGCTCATTTGCAACAAATTGGATAGCATATTATATCTGCATTAGGAGATATCTCATCATCATCTCAATCGCACCAAATAAGACAATTGAAGAGCCATTTTGAAGAAAATCAAGTCGTTGTCTCAATGGGAGTGAGTCAAAGAAATCAATTATAAAAGAAACACGCTTTTCCTGATCCATGATTTGATTAATGTTGACATTTCTCATCGCTTCAATGGCATGAAGAATCTGAATGTAACTTTTTCCTTTTTGTTGCAATTTTCAAAGAGGAAGAAATTTTTCGAAGATTTTGGATACGATTTTCTCAAATTTCTGTTTTGCGGTGCGTGTATTTTGCATCACACCTCGCACCACAGTCAGCTCTGAAGCTCCTTTAGCGTCCTTAGCATGTTTCAGGACTTCCTATTTCTCGTTTCGAAGCACCTACAACAAGGAAAAAAGATTTCGATGAAATTATAATAAGTTTTACTGCCCAGAAAAAGTTCATAAATAATAGAGAAAATTTAGTGAAGTAGAAAACAATGCCAATTCCTTAGTGCTGTAGTGATTTTAAAAATAAAAATGTTGACACTAATTTGTGATTAACATTCCATTCAAATTACTCAAAAACAAACACTGATTTGTTTGAATATGAAAATGGAAAGCTTGGGCTAATGATAAAAAACTTTGACCTTCACATGTCATAAGATAGTCGTCAAATTACAAAAAAACTCTTACTTTTCTTCTTAGCATCAGACCTGCTCAGATTTAAGAGTAGTAGTTGAATTGGCTAATTCATAACAACTCCATAACAAAGAAATGAACAGCACTTGGTTCTTTCATTTGAAAATTTCGTTAGAATGCCTCATTTGAGAATATCTATCGCAGTCTTGTTAAATTTCCTACACCCTTAACCTATTCCTGCTGGATAAAGCCTTTACGAAAGAAAAACATAACACCACAACGAGTTGGAAATTTGTAAAGAAAAAAAGGGTTCATAGCCAAGCCCTGTGATCTTATTCGCATTTAACATTTTCATGGATTCACTTGCTATTGCTATACATCTTGCTTGCTGTAGCTGTTGGTGAAGTACGGTTCATTTTCATCACTTTCGCGGAAAGCCGAAAAGTCAACCGGAAATTCCAAATTGGCTAGGATTTGTGGGATTTTTCGCGTGTGTGCGGGTTTGGTTTTTTTCTTTTCTTTTCTTTTTTTTCGTTCGCTTCTCTCGTCTATGAAAATACTTGCGGGTTATTTATACTCGTTAGGAACAATTTGCTGCAAATGTGCCACAAAATTGTAAGACGAGAAGGGTTGTGGTTTTGGCTCTGCTTCTTATAATTTGTTCTATTTAGGGAAAGAGGCTATATTTGAAGGGTGACTGGCACTCGGATACGCTTTGTTGGGGGTTAGTAATCTATATTAATTTCTCTTGAATTCCTTTTTTGTATTTAGATCGTTTAAGGTTTGAACTTGAATTTAAAATTAAACTATCCATGTATGGAAATGTGAATAGTAACTGACGTTTTTGTTTCTGTTCCTTTTTTTTCGTTTTAGGTAAGTTTGAAGTTGCTGGCTGTGTTTCGTGACTAAACATATCTTACGAGTAAGTAATGAATTTTCTAATAAGTGGACTTCGTATAGGGGGAAATTATGGCCTATTGCCAAATTATTTTGACAATTCATGCATTTTATCGAAAAGAACATAAGAGTTTCGATTTGATAGAAATGCTTACGCTATAGTTGTAAGAATACTCAAACTGTGAATCAAGAGTTTAAAAACATAGTGAAACAGTTCGACGAACTCGCTTTAAGGTCGTTTAACTTTCGTGTACATTCAGTACATTTGTATACTGAAGAGGAAGTTATTGCGATCGAGCGTAAATTTCGAACTGAAACTGAGTAAGAAGGATAATACAGTGAAACCTGCGTAAGTTGACCAGCTGTGGTACAAGAATTATTGGCCAACTTAGACAGGTGGCCAACTTATGTGCTCAACACATGTTAATAAAAAACTTAGCTTTTTTTTCATATTGTCCTTTTAATAAAAGCAAAAAAAAATCAACAAGAAAAGTTTTCAATACATATAGTATTTTAAAAAAAGCCATATGATCTTATTAAATACGTATGTGCATAAAACAATGCAAAATTATGTTTGAAAATATTTATCTAAAGTTGTTTGGTTTATGATTTTTTATTTGCCCTTATGCTCCTCGATTTTTGTTTCTTGTTTTTTTTTCTAATTTCCCACCAAACAAGACAAGATTTAATACGAGCGTTATTTTACCGCTATGCCTGTCTGCAGATCTTGTTCAGTGTAGACACACACACAAAAATGCAAACGCCACCATGGCGACCAGCAGACGACTATGTTGCTGCCCAACTTTCGCAGGTTATTTTGTATGAAAGATGTAATAATATATGAAAATTTGCGGCCAATTTCCACGATAGACAGGTGGCCAACATTCAGAGGTAGTTGGAGGAACAATTGTATACAATTTTTTTGGTGCTACTATATATTGGCAAACTTCGGCAGGTGGCCAACTTGACAGGTTTTGCTGATTACGATTAAAGAGAAGCCAATGCCGTCCGTTGGTCGGCAGATTTGCTTCAAAGCTCGTATGCAAGGTTACATCTCGCAGTTTTTTTTTATTTTTTGGTTAAAATGCCATACAAATTTTTTGTTGAAAATCACTTATCACTGTTTTTCTAGAAAATGGTTCCAAGAATTTTGGTCTATTTTTGTACTTTGGATATTGCATACTCACTCCATTTTGTAAAAAATTCGATAACAGTCGTCTTTAAAATCGCCAATATCTCAAAAACTAATAAAGGGAATTAAAAAAAATTTGATTTATTTTTTTATGATATTAAGTTGAACAAATCTGCGATATTTTAAATAATTTTTCTAATATAACGATTTCCTTAAATTAAAAAAAAAATCGTTTTCTCAAAAACGGCTCTAATGATTTTGATCTGTTTTTGTATTTTGGACAATTAGGTTAAATGTGTCTAATACGCCGAATTACATTGAATTCCAACTTTTCAAAACTAAAAAATCGATTTAAATAAATAAATTTGCTATGTGATAAATTGTTCGCATTTTGTTTGACGTGATTCACTTCATATAGCGAGAAAGTTTCGTATGACGCAGTCGTACGATTTTTTCGAAGATGTCGTTTTGTTTCTTGTAGCACATGAGGGTTTTCATCTTACCAATAATGCATATTCTGTTTGTTGACGAAACTGTTTAGCCACCAAAAATTGGTGTTAAGCTCTCAAAGTTGCCGCCACAGACCCAACATTTTTGTCATACATTAAATCTCTGTTCGTGAACTGCACCATGATGAAAATGTTGTTTTTAATAACTTTACACCTACAATTATTTGTAGGCTTTGAAAATAGCCTTTTCCATAGAAAATGAAAAAAAAAACAAGCAACTACACACTACAACCACTGGTTCACTTATGGGGTTCGCCAATTCAACCTGTTGTGTTATGCATTTGTTTGATCTAAGTCAACTCTTGAATAAGTGGAAGCGCGATTAATCTGAAAATGTTAGACTCAGGAGCAATTGGGGCAATCGGGATAATGCCTCGGGTCCCCGACGAAAGGCCCCTCAATAGAGATCTCCATAAGTATTAATCAATATTAACTTCACAGAGAACTTTCTAAGTACAAATCAACTCTAAGTTCAAACTATGTAAATATCTGGGTTCAAAAATCTTGTTATTGATTCTCTAAAAAACAATGAAATCTCCGAAAATTTCGCGATTAAGGATATGATGGTGCAGCAGCTATGAGCGGTTTCTATACAGATTTGCTAAAAACCTACATCGATGTAGCTCTACATGCACATTTCTTTCATTGCTCTTCTTAAAGCTTGAATCTTAATTAGCAATAGAGAAGTAGAATCTTCCTTCGAAATTGTGCAATCTTTTTAAAACTCGTTGAAGATGGCCCTTCAAAGCAACTATGAGAGAGGTGGATTTACTTTGAAAACCTTGAAACCTACACACTTGTATAAAATATATGACGGTGTTTATGCTCTCAAAGAATGGTTTTGTAATATTCTTAAAAGCTTAAGCAAAATTGTACCGAAAACTAACTCATCTACTGAAATCTTTTTTGATTTTGTATTCCTCGTTATTCTTTCAGATAAAATATACAAATCATTCAAAGATATTGCAATCGGTAAATTTTTATCAGCTTCAAATGCAATGCCAAATACTTTTTGTTTTATAGTAAACGCTCACAAAAGGTACTCTGTATACTCTTATAATGATGTAACACAGTGCGGTCATTAAGGAACTGAAGAATTAGGGAAGGGGAGATACCGATGCAAGTTAGTTTAAAATGACTGTAAACTGTAATGTGAGGGGAAAACATCAAAAAGTTGAAAGATGGACTTCGTAAATTACAAGAAGACGCATCAGGGATATGATCAAAATTCACCTTGATGAACTTTCCCAAGAGGACCGATTTGATGATCCTCAACGGCATTTCAACTCAAAGAGTGACTTGAAAGAATAAGATTTCTGAAATATTTTCGGATGATGAACCATGCGATTTTTCCGTTCGATGCTTTTTGTCCGGTCAATATATTTGAAAGATTCAGTTCCATCAAAAATATTAAAGAACAGGCTGATTACTTGAAAGTTCATAACTATTCACTGTCTTGGAGCTATCTAGATATATAATGTTTTTGTTCCTGTTACCATAGCATAAGCTGAAAATTCGAATTCGAAGTTGAAATTGATCAAAATGGAATGAGAAAGGCTTAGCAAGCCTAGCTTATTTCACTGATATCAGTTGAAGTCCATTGATAAGTTTTCACATGTTAAATCCAAAAAAACAAAACATACTAGCAAACTTTGGTTTTAGTTGGTACAAAATAATTTTATCAGGTAAGTAACTACTTACTTATTGCGCTGCCGACCCTTGACAGCCGCTTCCATCCTCTACGGTCCCGGGCACGCAGCTTCCAGTTATCCAAACCGAGCGCTGTGGTATCCGCGATGGCTTTGTCTTTGAAACGGAGGTTCGGTCTGCGTCTCGAATCTGCGGACTGGGATTCGGAGATTCTTTTCTCTTCACACTATTGTTCGTACACTGTTGTTCGTACTTCCACATTTTGGCATAGCTCAAAGAGTTCGCCTCTTCTCCTCCATTCGCCCTGCTCACCAACATGACCATATAATCTTCGAAGAATATTTCTCCCCAAGAGTTTAGTATCTGCTAACCTTTCCTGCTTATCGTCCAGCACTCGTGATGAACCATAGAGGTGAAATGGCAGGACCAATATTTTATAGATTTCCGTCTTTCGAGTTAGGAGCATTGAACAAATTTGTTTTGCCAAACCAAAGTAACAGCGGTTTTCTAGAGTAATTCTTCGTCGAATCTTCACTAAGGTGTCGTTTGTGGAGTTTATGTTAGCCCCGAGGTAAGTAAACGTTTTGTCCTAGTCGGTGGACAGATGTTTAAAATTGAAAGACAAATCCTGGTAAAATTTGGTCTAATGTCGATTTGACAGACCGAAAGCGGCACTGATACGTGCCGATTAGTATGTTGTAAAACGGCATGAGTCGTTCACACAGTACGTTGGATATGATCTTATATGTGATATTAAGCAGGGATATGCCTAGATATGTTCTTGCAAGACATAAGATCGCCTTTCCTGTATATGGATCATATGGAGCTGATAGTCCAGTCATCGGCCATGGCTTCTTCCACCGACACTAGATTTGGTGCATGCAACCTGCTAAAGAACTATTAATTGAAAATTATTTAAACAACATTTAAGAAGTAATAGGACCGCAAGCTACAGCCCTGGTCAAAGTACATTTGAGCAGTGACGTGAAATAACGCCAAACGAAATAAAGCCAAATTCTACAAATCGAACCGCCTGTGGAAAGAGGGTTGAGGGTTGAAATTGCCATAGGCGCCTGCTTGACGAAAAACACATACCTCGAGCGGACCAACGATTGTTGCGTTAGCGGTACCTGGCAGGTCACTAAGGTACTGTTGTCAAAGGCGCCCTATTTAAAATTTGGCATTATTTCGTTTGGCAGTATTTCATGTCACCCATTTAAGCTACCTACTTCAAATATTTCCAATTTGATTATCTGAATTTGACTATATTATCCGCGCACCTTATTTATTGACAAACCTTCAACGTGCATATTATATGGAAGTTAATGTACCGTAAGTGGTTAGGCGTTTGATTAATATTGATACAAACGACTTGTATTTAAAAGCCCCGACCCATACAATCCATTGCTGCAAGATAGAATACACGTTACCTCAAGGTGGGGAAGGAGGGGAAGAGGAAGGAGGTACATTGACTGCGACGGAGGCTATTATAGCCCAACTTCCTACTATTTTACACTTTGACAGCCAGGCGCAAGAGCATCTCATGTGATTGGTTAAAAAATTTAGAGAATGAAAGCATTTTTCATTGAAGTCAGCCTTGCCTTATAAGCAGAATTATCGCAGCTAAACGTGAGTTTTCTATTACTTGGTTCAAAACAACATTTTTTCCACCTAAAATCTTATTTTACTTTAACGTTATATATTCAAGCGTCCCGATTTAACACCAAATTTTAAAACTGAACGACTTTCAAATATCATATCAAATCATTTTGATTAGTGGTTAAGTGCGTTGGACAACTTAGCGAGAGGTCGCTGGTTCAAATCCCGTCCTGTACCACCTGAAAGTCTTTATTCACTGCCCCACCTCTTGCGAACCTCGGACAAACATCCAAGAGTAAAAGCTGTCATAAGAAGCTGATCAAAAAAAAAATGTATTGCAATTCGGAGTGAGCATTAATTTAACTGTAGGTCCCTTCCTTTCGTGTCAAAAAAAATATATATTCGCACACACAGTGGTTGGAGAAGCTAAGCTTTGGGTCCTTTATGGGCCGTTTACGCCTAATATTTATTTATATTTATAATTTGTCAACGCCGGTGACTGCCGATTTGACAAAAAAAAAACAAAACACCTCTGTCAAAATTTTGACGGCTAATGCGTGAATTTAAAAGTTTTAACGCATGTCACGGCAGCGACGGCTTATATGGCTCGGGGCCTTAAGGATGATGACACAAAAAATGCGTTCCCCGCTTTATTTGAATATTCAGCTTTTGGAAACAAATTCCAACTAATCGCAGAAAGTCTCCACTCTCCAAAGTCGATTTTTTTTCTTTGCAAAATGTGAATTTTATATAAAGGACCTTTGCCCATACACCAATTTGATAAGACTAATTTAAAACATTTTTTTTTCCAAACACAAAAGTCTACATACCTCTATGGTATATTTTGTCAATTTGCCGAAATAATGAAAAGAAAAAAGTGAATAAAGCCAACACAACAACGATACACGGGACAAATAAGAATAAAATGAAAAAAAGAAGTAGAATGTCGGTGTAGAACGAACGTATCCAACGTGTACCTACATATGTACAGATAATGTTTAATTTTAAGGACGACGTGTCACGTAGTCTCACTTGGAGGAAATGTATGCAATGAAAATAAAAATCACATGAATTCGATTTGAATTTAATTATAAAGCGATTGAATTAATGCATTTATTGTGTGCACGAATGTATGGGAGGAATACGATGAGGCTCCTTTCTGAATGCTAAAACAACTTGGGTTTTATGCTTCTTTTTTTTTTGCAACGATGATGACGACCGGCGACGACTACTGACTACCAACCATATCCTTTTGTAGGACTTGATTGAAGGATACACTTAATTGTGTATGCGTTAGGCTTATAGTTATTATTATGTGACAATACGTTAAAGCTTACATTTGACTTTGTACGCGTTGGAGGCAGGCTACTACTCTTCTGGTGGAATTTTTTTTTACACCTACATTTGGATTTTCCTTTTTTTTTGCATTTCCACTTAACGCTTACGAACTGAAGCTATAGAGTATGAGTAGGTATTTTGTATTGTGAGCGTACATTTATAGCGCGTGTGAGCGTGTGAGCATTTCCGCTAACAAGAAACACTCGGAATAGGTAGGCTGATGAAAAGAAAAGATAAAAGACTATTATGCAAAGTAATTATTACGCTGGCAATGTAATGAAATTCAGTGCATAAATTAATTGAACAGCTTCCACTTCAGACAAGGAAATGGCTCCAGCAGAATTGAACTAAGAATTTTTTTCCCAACTTAAAGAGTAGAGATGCATAAGAAGGTTTTTTATTTTTTTTTTTTGCATTTTGTTTTAAGGAAAATCGAGCTTGTGATATTGTCTTGTCTGGAAATTAACCCTGTAAAGTAAACATTGTAAACAGGTTGGTTTTTCGAATAGAGATAAAACTGACATTTTGTGGTGAAATCTGGCAACTCTAATGAAAGTTATGTTCAGTTTGGTTTGCCATTTCATCATGAACAAATTGACAAATTGACAAATGAACAAAGCTTGCAAATCGTGCAAATTTATTACAAAAATAATGGTTAAGTTCGCGAAGTTTACCGCAAGCTCCGTTCATTTTATGGTCGACTTAATCGTCCATCAGAGCAATTAATTCGGTCAACCATGGATCGTTTTCGCACTACGTTTACTCTATGTGATAATATGCATCCGCAGAGACGTCGAACAGTGCGCACCGAAGAAACAATTGCCGCTGTAGAGCAAAGTGTTGAAGAGGGCCCGAATAAATCGATTCGCCACCGTGCACAGCATTTGGAGCTTTGTCCATCAACTTTATAGATAATTTTGCGCAAAGATCTCTTCTTACGACATTACAAGATCCAGCTTGTGCAAGAATTAAAGCCGCGATACCATGCAACGCGTCGTGATTTTGGTGTATGGGCCGAAAATGAGTTTGATATCGATGCTGATTTTCATCGCAAATTTTTGTTCAGTGATGAGGCTCAGTTTGGGTTGAATGGCTACGTCAACAAGCAAAATTGCCGCATTTGGAGTGAAGAGAATCTACATGAGACCTTTCAAACGCCATTACATCCACAAACTGACTGTTTGGTGTGCTCTATGGGCTGGTGGAGTCATTGGGCCATACTTCTTCCGAAATGACGATGGAGAGTCAGTTACCGTTAATGGAGACCGGTATAGAGCCATGATAACCGTCTATTTTGTTCCCGAATTGGATGGCATGAATGTGGATGAGATGTGGTTCCAACAAGACGGCGCTACATGCCACACAGCGCACGTCACAATCGATTTATTGAAGAAAACATTCGATGAGCGCATAACTTCGCGGAATGGACCTGTCGATTGGCCACCAAGATCGTGGGATTTGACACCATTGGATTATTTTCTTTGGGGATATGTGAAGTCGCTCGCCAACGCCCGCCAACAAACCAGAAACGTTAGGGGACTTGGAAGCCAACATTCTCTGGCGTTATTGCCGACATACAGCCCCAAATGCTTGAAAACGTGATTGAAAATTTGACCTCTAGACTTGTCTTTATTCGAACCAGCCGCGGCGGCCACAAGTCCGAAAAATTGGGCGTATAGGCGTATTAAAAAAGATTTTACATTTAACCGTTTCGGAGCCCTAGAAAATATGTGGTCAAGATTTCTGCTTCCTAGCTTAATTTTGAAGGCCTAAAAATAGCGTACTGATGTACGGACGGACAAATACGCTAAATAGTTTTAGGTTTTAGTCCTGATCATAAATATATATATACTTTTAGAGGTCTACGATGAATATTAAGGGATAGTAAAAACTATGTGTCAAAATAAATATGCCCTTAGGATTGGTATACAATAATATTTTCTTAATTTGAAAATTTTTTTCTTATGCGATAAGACAGCTTTTTCTATTAATTGCTCCTATAACAATGGCGACGTGGCATATTTGCTAAAATTCTTCCATTATTTCGATTTCTAATCAATGCATTTTTGTTCCCACCAATGTCTTCCCTTACTGGGGAAATCAGTTTCAACATATTTGGTTTTGAGAACTTGCATTTATTTTAAATTTAGCAATTTCAAAATTTGATGAATGATTTACTCTTATTCACAATAGGTTGCACGAAACACTTTTGTTTTTCAATCGAGCAAAATCATTTAAAAGTTAAAAACTTGTTAAACAACCTATATCAATGAGCAAGTTTTTGACGGTTTTTACGCAGCAGATAAATCCGAACAAATGTTTATTAATAAGACATTGAGTTTAACTAATGAGTTAACGGTATGTTAGAGTTATCAATCAGTTAAATCGGCATTATTAATAAATATAAGCGTGTGACACAAATTGCTTCGTGCAGGACTATAAATGTTGCTTAAAAAAAACAAGAAAATTGTAAATCACATTTTAACATAGCCACGTTGTGTTCGACATATGGAATATATTAAAGCTATACAGGCTTTAGCAATTTCAAGATTTGATGAATGATTTACTCTTATTCACAATAGGTTGCACGAAACACTTTTGTTTTTCAATCGAGCAAAATCATTTAAAAGTTAAAAACTTGTTAAACAACCTACATCAATGAGCAAGTTTTTGACGGTTTTTACGCAGCAGATAAATCCGAATAAATGTTTATTAATAAGACATTGAGTTTAACTAATGAGTTAACGGTATGTTAGAGTTATCAATCAGTTAAATCGGCATTATTAATAAATATAAGCGTGTGACACAAATTGCTTCGTGCAGGACTATAAATGTTGCTTAAAAAAAACAAGAAAATTGTAAATCACATTTTAACATTTTAACATAGCCAAAAAAAAGTTTTTTTTTGTCGGAGGTTGCTACTATCGGATAGAGCACTCAGGCACAATTACAATGCACTTAGTTTTTTCCGTATTTCTAAGAAAGACGAGAAGGAGCTTCAGTTATGAAGAGCTTTGATGTTCGGCATTCACCACGTCAGCCCCGAAAATTCGCCACCTGATGCGAGCATAGGCCGGACAACTACAGAGAAAGTGTTCTACTGTGTCATTCTCCTCACCGCAGGACAGGTAGTGGTGCCGCTTAAGCCCAACACATTTAAGTGCTTAGCAAACGCTTGGTGGCCGAAGGGACGCCTACAAGCAGCCTACAGTCGATTCTCCTAAGAGATAAAAGAAAAGATGAAGACCTTTTACAAATGTCCGGGCGCAGCAGTTTGGTCTATCTACATCCACCGTAATCGCACCACCGAATATTGTGCTTACGAGAAATCCAAGCATCAATATAGGACATGACTGAAGATGTAGGCACACCCAACACATGTTCGGGTCCTGAGAAAACTTCTTCTGAACCTTGCCTAGCAAGCTCTTCGAGATCTCATTTCCCTGGATGGCAGTGTGACCTGAGACCCAAACAAAATTCCCTGTGTTCAGCCTTCCGACCAAATTCAGAGAAAGCTTGAGTTCTAGCACTATGAGAAAAATAAGATAAATCAAAAAAGAGTAATTAAATTCAAAGCATTGTTAGGTGTCCCTAATTCCATTTAGCTTCGATAAAGTATTGTTATTCAAGTTTTAATGGTAAATCTTTCAAAAGTCAATAATTGAATATTCATAAAAGATGCATTTTTTACTGGCATAACTTAACTAGCTATGATGAAAGACGAAAGTTTAAAAACATAATGAAAACTTTGATATTGTTGGTGTTGAAAAACAAATGGAATTAGCAATGGTTCTTTGGCACCATAATTTGTTCTGTGGTCCGGAATGTTCAAACCCAATCTGTTTCTAAGCGTTCTCGCAGAAACATTGAATGAACATAACCTCAGAGAACGTTCTTCGAATGTTGAGACGCAAGATTCCATGTAATTTGTACTTTGTTCCATAGGAAGGCATATCTATATTCCAGTGAAGTTTTTTCACTAATACTCTTGTAAATCGTTCTTATATTCCCTCGATTCTAAAAGTTTTAACTTCAAAGGACTCCAAATAGTATTGCAATATTTAAGAGCTGATCCAACAAACGCAAAAAAAGACATGTTAAAGTGTGTGGATCACAAATTGAACTACCTTCGGCGACTAAAAATTCAATTTGTTTTTCAAAATCAAGGGTTTGGTCGAAAATTACCCCAAGATCTTTTTTTAAATTGAAAGAAATATAGTATATTTCTATTTTTATGTGAAATTAATAGATGAACGATTAGGACAGAACATTAGACTTTGAAATATAACAATATTAAGGTGTAACAATATTAAGTGTAATTCGATAATTTCTCAAGATCTTCCAGTAATAACGTGCAGTCATGTTCAGTTTTTATACACCGAAAGACTTTATATTCAGCTTTTGAAATCTCAGGCAGAGACTCTGCACGGGCCGGTAAATCTCATAGCATTCTTTTAAAAAACAAAAGTGTACTTAATTGAAACTGAAATATTAGTGGGCGTAGTTATCACATATGGAAGCATCCACCATTTGGAAGACTTCTATAGAGTTCTAAGTCGTGGTTTCTCAGTTATTGCTCCTTCTGCAAACTCTGTAGCTTTTGCCAACATCTGATTCTTTGTTTATTAAACTCACTTTCTGAGCTTTAGCAACATAAAACTCATGGCTGAATGATCTTGCAAAGCATTGACAACCTAAAATAAGTTCAGTCAGTGCCAAAATATTGGCTTGTGTTTGCAGTGGCTTAAGTGTGGTGAAGAACTAAGACCCGATCTTTAACATCTAAAAGTTTTTATTCTCAGCGGTAAGAGTTTGACAAACATCCAAAAGTTACAACTACCATGAGAAGCTTTTCAAAAATAAAAATTTCTCTTTGGAATCGGTATTTAGCTAAAGGTCCCTCCATTTGTGTCAAGAAATATATCTTCGCAGACACAATATTTGAAGAAGTTAAGCTATGGACCGTTTATGCCTAGTATTTTTTTAAGTTCAATACTAGAATATTCAAGGAACTCCCAGTAAAATCTATTGCATGATTGTCTTCGCAAATTAGGAGCAGTCACCCCTTAAACTCCCTATTGTCAACACACAAGTAAGAACATTAGCTTCAAGCATAGTATCCATATAAGCAATAAACGCTGAACTCAACCGCTTTAATATTTGAAAACAAAAATTTCAAAGTTGCTAATTTTATTAGAAAATATAACATCCCTGGACTATATAAAGAATCCGAAGATCGCTATATACTCCTGTTAAAAGTTTCTAGTCTCCAGGTGAAACCTTCAGTAATTAGACCTTTTGCATTTCTACGTCATTATGAAGACCGTCACGTTCTGGTATCAATTCTTTAATTCGTTCTTGTTCGACAGGAACTTTTTGCAAGTTCATATTCGGATCCAAGGGAATAAATAGTCTTGCGTCATCATTTAAATCCGACTGCCTTCAATAACATGACGGCTTCTAATCTTTATGTAACTTTTGTCTTTATCAATGAATTTATATAATCATGTTTGCTAACTGGCCCACCAGTACCCGTCTTCCTTTGATGTTAGGAAAGATGATAAATATATGCATACTTCTTTTGCGATTCATACCTAGTTAATTGACGTCGCTGTAGCAAGAAGAAATCTGGAAACAAAATTACACCATAAACACAAAGTCACATGATCGACCTCTCTGTAATTTTTCTTATTGCACCCATTGCACAAACCTCTTCCATTTTCCTTAGCAGACAAAACTTTAATCGAGTTCAACAAACTCCAAATGTTACAGCACCACTTTTATGTACAGTTCAACGAGTGTGAACTCCAATCGATTTGACGTCAACTCCTACCACGACCACCAACACCCAAGCACCTCGTCTGTGACCATATTTTCCCTTAACCACAACTCCCTGCCGTTTTTTCCACCTGACTGCAGCTGGAATTATTAATTGCTTAAACAAACACAAAACAAATGAACACGCCCTCCGTGCCAAATTTAGCGTGCTTAAAGCAAAAGCACTACATACGTCCATAGGTACATACATCCCGAGACTATAGCGGAAAAATTTCCGCGTATTCCACCTTCAACAGGAACAAGTCCTAGGGAAAAGAAGAAAACGCAAGGAAACCACTTCGTCGGCCATCATAACTCCTCAATCTCGGCGCGCACACCACCCACTCGTACCTACTCACTAAAGGACTCCTAACTAACGACAGTCCATCGAAAGCGTGCACAATGCCCACTCATAACATACACGCCAACAGCCGGAGCTTAAAATACGACTAACTCTACGAACTAAGAAGTCATTTAAAAATCTAGCATAGCCTGACTTTAGTGTAAGCATTCCACTACTATGTGGTGTAGCTACGTATCCTTGGAAAAGCAAACTGCAAAACGATATACTATTGCAGCCCCTTGTATTAAGTTGGCTTTGAAGTTGTCCGCACTGTCGCCAAATTATCAAGGAGTCTTTCTTACAAAGAATCATGTAGACCCAGCGCCACTGCCCTCGTGGTGTATATGGCGGCTGTCTTTTCCAATTGTTTTTCGTCCTACTTCGGTCCGCACCGCAGAATAATGCAAGAAACAGAAAAAAAATTCAAAAACACATACCCTTACATAGAAGAAAACAGATAATTAAATTTAATTAATCCTGTCAGCCATAACTTAAGTTTTTCACATCTCACAACTCCTTGCACTTACTGGAAGCAGCAGCTACTCGTACTTAGACTCAGGCAATATTGTGCTGCCGCCTCTCGCATTTCACTATGGAATTATTTAATTTGTATCTATTCGAAGCGCGTTTTTCTATCCTTTCTTTCATTCGTACATACATTTAATCGCTGCTGCCTTTGTGTGTACAGGAACCCCTTTTTTTCTTTTCTTGCGAATGCAGAATTCGGCTCCTTTGGGACTTACATGCAATGCCAGGGTGACCCGCTGCAGAACAAAAAAAAGAAGAGAAAACTATTGCCACCTCCACAGCGCGAAGGAGCTAAAACTTGGCGACAAAAACAAACTTTACTCACTCACACACACACACACACATACATGAGCACTATGCTGGGTAATACGCTGCACCAAGGAAAGAGGACGACATTACTTACTATCGAACACAAAGAAGGGCGACTACCTTATCCTACATTTTGCCGTTCGGGGTTTGCCCGCCTGAACAAAGGTACACACCGATGAAATACACTTGTGCTGTGCATGTCGGGGATCGTATGGCTTTGGCGCCCTTCGACCCCATAATTCTTTCGATTCCCAACTATGAGGAGAGAGCATTTTGCTTGACTGTGCACCCTTTCGTTTGATGGTGCTTCTTACAATTAAAGTGCGGTGCCCGTAGTCTCGTATAATTCTCGTTCACTCGAGTGTCCTGGCCACCGTCCTCGTCCTCGTCGTCGTCTTCGTCGTCCTTCTCCGAGCAGTGTGAAATGCAATTCATGTATACAACTCCTTACGTTTTGGTCTACCTTATGTTCGATGAACAGTATTTAAGGCCAATATAATGAAGGCAAAGGGAGGCGGGTCGGGGATGCTTCTGCAATAGGGTTGCTTTTATTTTTCCATTGTGCTCACTAGTTCGAGAATGCATACCAAATGGCGACACCTACCTATGACTCGTTTCGGTCTGTTCGCTGTGCAGGTGAACACTAAGATTTCTGACCCTTAAATTGTCAGAATTCGTGAATAATTGCACACTAAGCTGTTTGGGAGATTATTTAGTGTTAATGCAGACTTTATGCAGGAGAAAACGAAGCAAGTTTTAGACAAGAAACAGGTTCTCCCTAATTCAAGTGGTTTTTTCTTGTCGAATTGTGGGATATCAATCAACTTCACTGTGTAGAATACTGTGATTTCAAAAATGGTAGTGAGTGTATGTAGTAGTTTTGCTTTGAAATCTGCATTGGGGGTGAATAAACTTCGGTGTGGGTCTCCGGATCATAGTTTTTTTGGGTAAGCTGGGAGCTGTATCCGCTACTTTAAGGTAGAAGCTACATAGATACGCAAGGTTAGGTTAAGATGTAAGAGGGTGTGATGTAAGAGGGTGTGATGTAAGAGTCACCATACAACACTAGGTACAGAAGCGGGCCCATCGCGATCCCTGAATTTGTACTCAAACGGTAGACAAGAAAACGAAGCACTTTCCCTTTTAAAGCATCCAATTACCCTACAAAAGCCAAGAAGGCCTTTGAAGCTTAGTCTATTTAGTTCAAAGCAACGAAGAAGTGTCTCACTAAGAATTTCCTACGGCTACGTGAGATTGCCTTGCGATCTTATCCCTCCTAGAACTCTTACAGCCGAGAAGTGGCCATAGATCACCACTACTGAGTAGCCTTCCTATTCATGCAAGCTCATCCGCCAGCTCATTGCCTTCAATACCACATTGTCCTCGCACCCAGCACACCCAGCTACCTAGATATCGTTGACGAGTTCTAATAAAGCAGTTGAAGTCGCACATTTTGTGTTCTGCTGTCTCTTCGTCTTCTTTGGAAAATCTGCAAATCGTCATGCAATCGTCATCGGGTGAATCTGACTTCTACTTAGTTGTAGAAGTTATTTCGTTTTTTTTAGGGAGCTGTTTGGCATGAATTGTATGGCTTGTCTATTTCCTTCGGGTTCCATCTAGAAATATAGCTTTTATTTCTTCTAGACTGGTCTTAATGCAACTTTTTATAGTACTTACTGATAGCCCGCAAAATGGTCTGCCTTTTCTTTGCCTTCATATTTATACTGTGTCCTGGTACTCAAATCAAATGGGATTTGATTGTAGTGGCCCGTATTTTAAGAAGTTAAAGGCACTCAGTTTTGATGTTATCTTAAAGGCGTTAATTGCAAGCAATGTTGCCTTGCTATCAGAGAGAATGTAAATGTTCTTGTTTGCTGTGAAGCTGTTTATACCCTCCCGGATGGAAAGTTCTATTGCATGGATTTCCGCTTGGAATACGGAGCTGATTATGTCCATATTAGTGTAAGAGGTATGTATTTGTGCGAGGGCCGCATATGTCTCATACGTCCAACTCCGTCATTTGTTTTTGATCAGTCGGTATACCATTAAAAAGAATCCACCGCAAATGTTGGTTTGTTCTGTTTCAAGTACTCACGTTTTGGGAATGTATCCTTGAAGTTGCGTTGGAAGTTATATCGTGGTAGACACTTGTCCGTTAAGTGTATTCCGAGTAGTCTTGGCACTGCCTGTACATTTTTGACTCTTCCCTATTCTGACTTTTGTTCCTCTACTTAAGCCGGCCTATCCAACAATATTCTAATGAGGTATAGTTGAGAGTTGAGACTACCGGCGGGGTAATCTAGCTTAGGGCATTATAACTTTTTCCTGGGCTGATAAAACCACACGACGTCTTATACATTTCCGCGCTATTAAATTGTTACTATTAAATGTATTAAACAATTTTGTAGCTACGTCTAATAGTTCTGAAGTTATGACAGTTAGTGTTAGAATAGTTACACCTCAAAATTGGAAATATTTACCTTAACGAGCTATACGCATTTTTTTTTTTTTGAAAGCATGGTGTTGTTGGCTACTAAACTTACGCGAAAAAATTGTTATTAAAAAAATTCATAGGAAAAAACGCCTAGCAAATTTTTTGGTGTAATTGAAAAGGAAAAAACGCCAAAAAATTGTACCCTATCGGTGCAGGTAATTTATTCTACAACGAATTTTGGGCTCCATATTAAATTTTGAAATTAAGCCAAAAAAGAGGTTTTTCTGGCGTAATTTCCATTTTATTTTTTTGGCTCTTTTTCCTCAAATTTTGGCGTAGTTTCCTTTTTAATTTTTGGCGTTTTTTCCAAAAATATTACGCCCAAATTATTTTGGACTTTTTTACAAAACACTTTATGTCACAACTTTAGGGAGCCGTGTCGTTCTATTGGACCTAACTTCTTTATTGAGCCAACCTGATGTACATGTTCCTACACAAGTTGGCGCATGATGTACAATTTTTGCAAATAGCGACAAATGTCAGTTTTACTTTGAGATTTGTGAACTAAGCAGGTGCAAATTAAACGCCAACAAGACATGAATTTCCATTTTATTTTTTGGCTCTTTTTCCTCAAATTTTGGCGTAGTTTCCTTTTTAATTTTTGGCGTTTTTTCCAAAAATATTACGCCCAAATTATTTTGGACTTTTTTACAAAACACTTTATGTCACAACTTTAGGGAGCCGTGTCGTTCTATTGGACCTAACTTCTTTATTGAGGCAACCTGATGTACATGTTCCTACACAAGTTGGCGCATGATGTACAATTTTTGCAAATAGCGACAAATGTCAGTTTTACTTTGAGATTTGTGAACTAAGCAGGTGCAAATTAAACGCTAACTCACCAAATGCCATTTTACCACGTACGCGGCATCAGGTCTTATTTTTTCTAAAACGCCGCAAGTCAAACCACCAGCAAGATGGACAAACGGCGCATACTGCACGAGTTGAACCGAAATTCCGAGGACTGCCATTTCCGCGTCGCCTAATCTCCCGCTGTGACGATTTGCGCAAGCGAAATATCTTATTTTAAATATATCCGAGATTGAAAAAAACAACAACAGCCCTTGAATAAAATTTATTTCTTACTGGAACTAATGCGGCTAAATGTTTCGCTAACAAAATTCAACGGTATTCAAATCTAATGGTCATTGAATTCATAGTAATTTATGATGAAATTCACTTGTAAGTCACATGTAGTCATGCTGTGTTCAAGATTGCGTTGCTATTTATAACGTCCTCCATATGGGTATGAAACGAAATGTTAAGAAACGTGATATAATCGAAGGACATTTTTTTTTAACGATGAAAATAGAATTCCCCTTGAAACCTTGAGAAGGACATTTTTCAAAAATATCTATTAAACCACCCGACAATTTGCTTTTTCAAGAAATTTTCACCGGGAGGTCCTTGATATATTGACAAAGATCCTTAAAACATTAAAACATTTTTCGAAAATGTCAATTTGCTGTGTATTTGTTGTAAAAAAATGTTCATTGGCCTTGGGACATTGATAATTGACTCATATGATTGCATTCTTTTGAATGCTCCTCATAGAATGTGAATTCATTGACTTCAAAATGAATAATGATTGCGTTTTGTAATCTGAAGTGTTAAAGGCGTTACATGGGTTTATTCGGGGATAATAGTTATATTTTCAACAATATTTTTTTATATAAAAATTAAAAAATTTTATTTAAACTTTTTACTGTCATAAAGATATACATTTGAAAAAGAATTTCTGAAATTTTTCAAAGAAAACTATTCAAAACTCCGTCTTTGTGACGTCATTTCCGGCGATCCCTCGGAAAGAAGGTGCGTCCGCATTGACAGTAGAACTCGAGAAAGCATCAGTAGAAATAAAATAAAAAATGGTGTTTTAGTTCAGACCATAAACTAGAATTTGAAAAAAGGAAAATATGATTTTTGGTAGACTTTTTTACAAAAAAAAGCTAATATTGGTAAAATTTACTCAACTTTTTTTTTTTAAATAGTTGTAAATGAAAAAAAAAAATCCTTTGCCCAAGTCCTCGTGATTTGTACCTCGAAGGCCTGTGTAAAATTTCATCAAGATCGGTTGAGTGGTTTTCGAGAATTTTTGAAAACCGACTTTGAAAACACAGTTTCAAAAAAAACGCGTTTAAAGTTTGGATAAACTCAAATTAACCTCGTAAATCATTTGAGTGCGCACCTTCCCAAGGCTGTATCTTCGAAACTTTTATTCGGAATGACTTGAACATTTAGGATTATATTCTCGAGATGTTGTAGAAATTTATAAGACAAATAAAAAGCTACGAAACCCATGCAACCCCGTAAGTGAAGTCAATGAATTGAGTCATTTATTTGAATTCATTGAGTGAGACTTCTAAGAATGCAAAACCAAAAGATTGCAACTGCCATAGCAGCACCTTGCAATGATCTAATAAAGTTCATTCTTCTTTTTTTTAGACCGAGAAGAACTTAAAATAAATTTAGATAGAATGAAATTTCGCATTGAAAACCAGATTTCATTTTTTAGTTTTTGATGTGGAACCCATGTGGAATGTAACATAAATGAGAGCGAACGCTTTAGTGATGACTTGACTCAAAAAACGCCTGCTGTCGATTAATATAACAGATAAATAGACTAAGGGTGATTATTACAATTGTCAGATTACTTGCAGCTAATGAAACGGATCAAAGTTAAAAGCAAACAAATTGTGATAAATTGCACAAAGTTAAAGACCAAAATCACGCTAACCTTTTACTTGTTTTTTAAATAAACAAAAATAAAAATAAAGAACATTCATTAACAAAATCCATCCAAGTTTTTCTTAAAGCTCAAACGATGTAACTCCTTAACAAAGAATAAGAAAAAGGAACGAAACGACATCTTCTACATTTATTTTTTGCAAATTTATTCCTCTAATATAGATATAACCCCAAAAAAAAAAATAAAAATTTAAAGCGTCCCTATTATTAATTCATTCAAAAAGTTTTCCCAGCCAAAAGAGAAAAGTGTCAAAAAAGTTAAAAGAAAATCTTCACAGCCAACCACACCATCTTATCCAAGAAGCTAGCCAGCAGGTAGGTGGCTTACAAAATAGGTTATCTACATTTTGTTTCCAGTGTTAAAACAAAAAAAAAAGGAGAAATTTATTTATAGAAAAGTTTCCGTTTTTTTTTCTCAACTACTAGTTCACAATCATTCGTAAGTGATATAAAAAAAGTTTATATATATGTTTCCGGTCTACTTTTATAGAAAAACTGTCACTCTCATTTGCATTTTCTTTCGAACTTTGAATTCAGCAAAATATCTATTCTGACCTAGATTCATGATAAAGCCCTCAATATAACATCAGCACGAGTGATAAATATCTTTGTAAATACGTGCATTAATATCCAAGAAATATTTTATTAGAAAAGACAGAAAACAAACAAAAAACCCAAAACCTTGTACGTAAGTAATGAGGGATGTGAAAGAAAACACAAAATCCCTTTTCTACCTTGCAATTGAATGGAGGGAACGCACTCACATACGAGTATATATATTTCGCAAGGGATATATGTAGTATGATAGCGGATGAAATAAACTTTTAATGTTAGAAATGACAAAAAGGTCCTTTCCGTCTGTCAGGTGAATTTCTGTTTTCTTTTAAAATCGTATATTCTCATCTTTTTCCTTGTATGTGGAAGCTCGTTTTGTCTTCCTCTTTGGGGTGGGAAGGGTGGGGGGGGGGGGGGGGGAAACGTCGATGAAGCAGGTGTAGCTGGAAAAGACAGGCACTGTGCATTCTTCTTTATATTTGCCGCCATGCGAATGAAGGGAAGTTCATCACAATTCCTAAACGTATGTAAGGACGAAAACACACATCAAAGGGTTATGACTTTATAACTTTTTTGGTCTGCCATATCGTTTTCCAAAAGAAAAATTAAAAAACAAAAAAGTCCACTGGAAAAACGTGGTCCACAAAATGATTGTACCTATCTGAAGTTGGGGATAAAGTTTCATGCACAAGCAGAGATCAAAACGAAAAGGACACTACCATACTAAACACAAGCACACTGTCTCTGAAAAGGGGGGAGGGGTAGTGTAATGATGCTGTTCACAAGTTTTGGTAAACTCTGTCCTGACAACTGACATAATCCGGGGCCTATATAATTATGTCTTCATGCAGGTGTGTGATACCATGTAAGTGAGCCTGTTTGATTGGCTTCCTGGTTTTGTTGATGGGTGGTTATGGTGGTGTGGTATTTGGCAGGGATTTTCACCAGCTATGTGGTAGCTGGGTTACGTATCAGCTCAGTTGAAAGGGGATAAAGAAGTTGACTTATTAACAGCCAGAGCAAATGGAGGTAGTTCAATTGAATAGAGGTTTCAGAAGAGCATAAGATACGAATAATGTAAATCCCAGACGGTAGCTGAGTTTCAGAGATTATTGAAATGGAGTTCGAGCTGGAGTGAATAGTGCACGTATTGATACCTGTAAATTATGTGTTTGAGGGAGAACTTATGCAAATCGTATGCACTTTTGCATACAAATACCTGATGAGTTATTTGAAATTTGTAGCTTAGTTACTGACTACATCATTTAATGGTGTAATGCTATTTGCTTCTAATCAAAGCTATTGGAATTAACCTCATTGTCTCAGAGGCGGCGGACAAAACTATTCTAAGAATAGCAAAAGACGGAACTGGAAAGGGGAAATGCATCAGCTCGAAAGAATATGATGATGACTCGGAAAACTTCGACTCTTGGCTATTTCAAGAGATGCCAGCATCAGAAAATACAACTTTGAAAAGAATTTCTTAACAAAGCTCAGCAACAATAACGAATGGAGCGATGAATCCACAATCTATGCACTGACCGACCACACGATAAAGTGGTATACAGACTATCGAGAATTGATTAAGGAACTGCTGCAGGAGTGTTAGGGCCAAGAACGAAACATTACGAATCCATGGGCAATTCCATCTTTCAAGCAGAAATATGCGTGTTCGAATCAATCTCGAAAAGAATTACAGAAACTGTAACATAGCAATAATGTCAGATAGTCAAGCAGCTATCAAAGCTCTGGACTCCTTTGTCATTAAATCCAACTTTTATGGGAATGCCTACAAAGTCTCAACAAATTGGGCAAGAAAAATAGAGTATTTGTCTGCTGGATACCAGGCTATGTGGGCATTATTGGTAACGAGGCGGCGGACTCTCTGCCGTGAAAAAGTGCAGAAACACCCTTCATAGGACCTGAACCTGCGGGATAGGGGATAGGGGAACACACCCTAAGTGAAGAATTCAGGAAATCGAACTGCCGTTTGAAATCGGCAGTAAACCGTAGGTCCCTTCCAGGTTCTGCAATGAGTCCACAAAAGCTCCAGAACACATACCGAAATCCTGTGGGACACTGACCCAAAAAAGGTTTAAATATTTGCGAAAACACCAAATTCAAGAAAAGGATTTACCAACCACGGATCCACTACTCATTCTCATGTGCTTTGAGTGTGAGTTTAGCTGTGACGGGGCTCTGGGAAGAGGAAACAAAACCTCTCCCAGGTATAATTAGGGGGCACAATAGACCACAAGGTCGCAGTGTACTACACGCTATATATATATTATTATTACTTAAGTGGGGGTGTAACATAGTAGCCAAATTAGGGGCTCTTCAATTTTGGCATACAAAATTCGAAATGGGGACATTTGAATGTCCTGAAAAAGCCAGGGTAAACCAGAGCCGGTATACTATAACTCGGTTGAGAACTTCTCGAATTGAGAAATTTTAAGTCATACGAAACTTTTACGTGGTTCTTTTTAAAGTCCCTCGTAGTCCCTCGTAGTCATTCAAATCACTTTTTCCTAAATCGCTGCGCCCAAACATATTCATAGGTTACCATGTGAGCTAGTCCAGAAGCTACTAGCAACGCATCTTTTTTTGTTTGAAACGGGAAAACTCTGCCATCCTCTTTGACCGGAAAGTAGCCCTAAGCTGAACACTGCATCCAGCGTTGGCCAAAATACGGCTCTCAATTTAGGACAACGTATAAAATGTATGAGCAGCTCTGATTCATTTTATTTCTGGTAAAATGTGTTTTAAATTTTTCAAATCATTCCAATGTAAAAACATAAGGAAAGGCTACGCTTGGGGCGAACAGTAAGATACCCCATCCATATCCCTATATGCCCCAAAGAAAAACGCATTAAGAAGGTGATGGATATCATTTCATTCTATGAAATTTATAAAAAAAAATTTTTTTTTTGAAAAAACGCCCCCAAAAAGTGGGCGTGGCCAAAAACTTTGTATGGGCGATATATTGGAAAAATATTTTCTAAATATCTTGTGAAACATTTTTTTCAGTTTCTATGAAAATTTTTGCTGAAAACAGCATTTTAGTGAAAAAAGCCCACAAAAAGTAGGCGTGGCAAAAATCCTATATGACAGACTTATAAAGGATATATGCCAATACTCTATCTCTCTAACTTAAGCCTTAAAATGGTTTTTTCTAAATTGTGGGCGTGGCAGTGGGCGGATCTAAAAACGTTTAACACTTTACCATTTCGGGACCCTAAGGAGTATATGCTCTAAATTTCAGCTTCCTAGCACAAATTTGAAGGATTCAAAAGTTGATACGGACGGACGGACATTGCTAAATAGTCTTAGGATTTGGTCCTGATCATAAATATATATACTTTTATGGGTCTAAGACGAATATTAAGGGGTATTACAAACTATGTGTCAAAATTAATATACCCTTAGGATGGGGTATAAATACTTTCCTCTCACTTAGAAGTCTAAGGTGTAACAATAACAGTGATAGTAATTTTAAATAACACTTCTGAAATGAGGGAGGAGCTCTTGAAACCTTGTGTGCGTATTATATATGATATATGTACATATGGTGTTCGAAGTTTCAAGTAAATTTGCTGGAAGCTGATCAAGAGAGCATACCGCAAACTAAGCGATTTATCCACTTCGTGTTTTTCACAAAAAGAGCAGATAAACCTGTTTCACATAAGTAGGTAGTTTAAAAGAGGAGCAAAGACTTTTAGGTGACTTTCTAGAGAACTGTTTTGTTCATCAGTTGGTATTGTAATTTCCTCAAAATTTAGTTTTTCTTCAAATTAATAAGTTTCTCTTGTAATCCAGGATTATGCCATCCATATGCACGTACAAACGATTTTGATCCAAGCTATGTTTGCAGAGATCAACATTTTTAGTCTCAAATTTTTGTTTGCGAAAAAAAAAAAATGTTGATAATAAAAATATACGAAAATCAATCGAGAATAACGATCGTCAATCGCTGTTTCTTTGGGCTTAGAAGGCAACTATGACGTAAAACGCTCACCCGAAAAACTAAGAAAACTCTACAGTCCTATTCATGTCCTTTAGTTGCGAAGCATGGCCATGTTCTAAAGCGGGTGAAGATGTCCTTGGTCATTTTGAGAGCGGAATTCTTTGTAAAATAGTTGGTCACGCTTGAGTTGACGGGCTATGGAGGAGAGAGAGAGAGAGAGAGAGAGAGAGAGAGAGAGAGAGAGAGAGAGAGAGAGAGAGAGAGAGAGAGAAAGAGAGAGAGAGAGGGTTCAACAATGATGGTTGGGAAATCGTTTTTAGTTTTTTAATTTTTATTTCAAAAATCCTTGGTCTTGAACATTTTAGTTGTCTAGAGAGAATTTCGTCCTCTTTCTGCGTTAACAACTAAACTACATTTGTTTGGTGTCAAAGAAAATGGATTCTTTTTTCAAAACACGGCCAATCATTTTCCAAAGGGTTTATCTCTAGTTTCTGCTGTTGATATCAACGATGAAAATATTTGAATTTAACTTCTTCTCAAGAAGTCGGTATACCCAAATATATTTTACGTTTTCTCGTCATAGCCTGACATCCACATCATATCTGGTTTGTATCTTCACATGCGAGAAAAGGATGGAAAAAGAAACAAACCCCAGCCGCCCACTATCCACGGCCACTACTCAACCTCCATAGTAGCTATATGTATACAATTTCGTTTTGGGTGGAAAAAAGGACATTTCGTACATGTTAAACGAAGTTTCAACGGTTCATTTTATTCGCTGCCTTCTCATTCTGTAGTCCGTTCCCTTAGCTACTACTTTTTGCTTACTCTCGGAAGCCATGGCAAAGACTTGGCCTACCAGCCCAACCAGCCAAAAACTAAAAACTATGAGAAAATGCCTGCCAGTGATGTTGCATTATGCATGCGACCGGCGGGAGGCCTTGGTTTGTGCACACAAACGGTTTATCACAAAAAAAATCCCTACTCTCTACTGTGCTCCTGTCCCGGATGAAACAGAAAGAAACAGTTTCCGAATGGTACATCCTGTGAAAAGCGGTTTTCCGCTAGCAGCGAAGGGGCACTAGGACTAAAGTTCATTCTAAATGATCCATTTACCCCCTTGACACAGCCACAAAACAGCAAGCTCCTTAAGAATGTCATTACCTACATGTATCCATCCTTGTATGTGGTGTGGTGGTACACAAATATCCCACATAATTTAAGCAACCACAAATTTTTCAGCTGCACTCCAATCCGCTTTGAATCCTGCCACTGTCGTCGTCATCCTCGTTGTCGCTAAAAATGGAACGAATCTCTTCCTCTCCTTCTGCCGACATACTATATGACAAAAGACCAAGGAGTTACAAGCGATTTTTCTTATCCTCTATTTATGGCATAAAAACATATGGCTTATTGTTATTTTCCAATCTGCATATGCACCAAGCTGAACTAACTCGGTTTGTATGTGAAACGCACAGGGATATATTTACGAGAGACTTACGAAAGCTATTGTTATCCTTAAGAAGCTACGTTCAGCGCACAGCATCAGCATCGTATAGTCATTTGCCATTATTCGGCATATTGCTATTGCTGCAATGTACTTAATGGGGTAATATCCTTTTGAAGGCATTATATGGAAGTATTTTTCTATTAATAGTGTGCTTTTTCTACTTTGGAAAGGACCACCTACGATGAGGTGCCATGCCTACCTCAGACCAATTGCAATAACAAATAAAAACCCGTTTTAGAAAGAATAATGTTGTTGTTTTGTTTTTTTTTTGCTTTTGCATTTATGCATGAAGTTGTAGAACGGAAATAAATACATAATGAAATAGGAAAATGATATTAAAAAGAAATGTTTGAGTGGATTGGAATGACGACGGAGATGTGATATTATAAGTATAGATAGTATTCCTTTGATATTTCCAACAATCTGGGTGCAATAACATCCTTGTTTGCTATATAGTTTGCTTTGCAGATTAGCAGATGAATCGAAATTGCTACAACTTGCCACAGTGGTGCAGTGAGTGCATTAAGGATCTGCATTAGCATTTATATAGAATTTTCAGATTCTTATTGATGGATTTTTAAAATAAAATTTTAATGTTAAACAGGGTAAGTGTTAGTGCTGTACTGTTGCTAATGTTTTCACATAGTTAAGGCGGTTTTATTATAATTCTTATAGTTTCTTAAAGGAAAAAATGTCAGTTTAGGAAAGTTAGGACGTTTGCTGCTTTATCTAGCTTGCATTTTGTCACTCTTTAAGGCTCTCACAGGGTTGCCGATAAATCAACGGCAATCGGAAAGAAATACCAGTATGTTTACCGTCTGCTGATTGTAAAGCAGAAAAAGTTTCTTTCAAGATAAGTGTCCTTATAATGTTCCCTCCTGTGAAATTTTAATGTGATTTATAAGGAACAATTTTAATTATTTTTTATATAGATATTAGTTATTACTTTCATACTTAGGCGGCAATACAACTTGGTTTGGGGATGTGCCTCAACCAAATAAGCCACTCCGATTAGCGCAGTCCTTGGATAACTGCTACCATTTGCGCACTGCAAGCTAGTTGAGGTCCCCTTCCACTTGGGAGGCCCACCAAAGGTGAGGCCTTCCTCGGAAGCATTGTCTTTTCCGGATTAGATTCGAAGATTCTCTGAAATGGATTGTTGGTGTTCATTGGCTTTATAAACGGTTGATGCATTGGATGATTAGGACTTTTAAGGTCTTTTATAGAAAGCAATATCGGTCAAGCAAAAACACTAGGCTTCAACAAAGGTTTCTCTACTGAAATCACAAACAGAGAAGCGTCCGTTGGCAATAACCCTCCTAATTACTAAAACGGCCTAATGTGGTATATGGATGGTTCAAAATTGGTCTGGGGTCCACGGACCAAACAAAAATGTCTCAATATCTATGGGAAAAAGTCTTTCATGCCATTAAGGAATGCGAAAACCTAATTTGCACCTCAGGTATTAAAGGCGCCAACAACCATATATTCACGGACAGTCAAGCAGCTATAAAAGCCCTTAGCTCGCTAATTATTTACTCCAAATCAGTACTACAGTGCTTTCAAACCCTTCCGGCCCTTAGTACCAGGAAAAAATAAATACTAGGCGTAAATGGCCCATTAGGTCTAGCTTCGCCTACAGTTTAATACCGATTCCGAACGGGAGAAGTTTCTCATGACATTTCTTACTCTTGGATGTTTGTCAGACATTCACAAGAGGTTGGGCAGCGAATAAAAACTTTCAGGCGGTACAGTCTGGGATTTGAACCAGCGACCTCTCGCTTAGTGGTCCAACGCACTTAACCGCTAGCCACTGAACCCACTTCCGTGATATAGCCTATTGAAAATCGGCCGAAGCCAGTAGGTCTTAAAGTAAGTGAAGACAAGACGAAATTGTGCCCAACGTGCAAAATTGCATCAAAATCGTTAGATCCGTTTATGAGAAAATCTTCCTCTCTTCATTGAACGATGAAATTATTATTAGGATTATAGATATCATAACCCTCCTTACTGCATTTCTACTGGTGCTGCCTTTGGGGTTCGTATTTTGCAATACTTGAAGAGTGATTTTAAAAATTTGGCAAGTGATCAAATGTGATCAAATAAAAAATGTTTCTCATATAGCTAGAAACTTTGGTATGAATCAGTCGTGCACTTTATTTTATACTGTGATTTATACATGTTTTATGAACACTATTTTTTATTTCCTAAATTAATTAATAATTTGTCGGCTCACACCCTCATCCACGAATTGTATTGCTCTCTTTTTTGATCGGAGGAAATACGTTGGATCGGCTTGAGAATCATCAAATGAAAAATCCCCACCGGTGTTAAGATTGTAACTAAATAAAAAAATGTATATCTCCAATTGGAGATACAAAATCATACCTCATTTTGCCAATGAAAAATTTTTCGTTTTAGAGAAACACAATACAAACACTTTTCACAGAACAATCACTCACTTTACCAGTTGAATGATTTTTATATTTAACCCTCACATGGGCGACAATTCTTGCCCCTTAATCAGTACCTTATTAACCCAGGTTAATATTATTCCCCATTAGTGTGATAACTATGGAAAAATTTTTTCTTAATTTTTCAAAATGTATCAAATGTTTACAATAAAAATACAATAACCCTGGTTAATAAAGTACGTGTAAGGGTTAAGTAAATTTCTATTAACATAACTACAAAATCACTTTTTCCGTGCTGATCTCACCGTTAAACACGTTGAATGCAGCACCAATATATTGACGGAACAGTACTTACAAAAACAGTAATAAACAACGAAGAATTGTTGATGAGTTGCACAGCTGTGTTGCTGTTTCATTAAGTTTGTTGAAAATGATTTTCTATTGATTTTACATATCAAGCAGAAATGTCTTTTCTCACCTCCACTAGTTTTCGTGAATTTAGCGACAGTTTTAGCTTTGAGCGGTTGCCCGCCCTGCGACTTTAGGAAATTCTTCATAATCATAATATAACAAAAATTTAATATTTAATTATTTTCTTAAACTAAAGCGATGATTGAGAAATCGTCACAGCGATGAAATAAATCGCACTTGCCATTTTTAGCAATGTAAAGTGAAGCGTCACGTAATGCACGAAATTGATGGGTAACAAAACAATTTGACAATTTCTTGCATTTGGTAACGCTGTACATTGAAAAAAAAAAGAAACATATGAACAAGCATTGTTTGACAAAACCGACATATACTGACGCATATTGACACACGCATACGCTTTTTTTTAACACAATTTTGATGGCAATCGAATATCCAGATCAAGGGAAGATGGCTTAAATTGTCATCCATTCATAAAATGGAAGTGATAAAAAAGCGTCTCGAACGATAAATAACACACATACGCAACAGTGACAAAATAATGGCAATGAATGCAAAATTTTTACGTCAAAAAACATATGAACATATGATCATCTGAACTCATTTGAACGTAAAATGAATGGTGAATGCAGTCATTTTTCCGCAATCTCAGCTTAAGTCAAATTTAAACTCATCAAAGATTGCATTGAAAAATGATTGCATTCTTTTGAAACTCTGCTGTCCAGATCGATCAAATAGATAATTGTTCTGTAGCCAAGGGCCATGTGAAAAGATATATATATTTTTCTTTAAAATCGCTTACGTTGCACCTTCTATCTGCAGCATAGTCGAGAGCAGAATGATATTGCGGTAGCCATCAACCCCATTTTTTCGGATCGGCAGAAGCACTCATACACAGAAAGCGGACCAGTTTCTAGATTTTTCAGAAAGCCCTTAACAGAACATAGAGTCTGGAGCCTGATTCAAGCAAAGGTAGGGCATTCACATAGAAAATACTTTGCGGCCTTTGCCATTTTCACAAGTGTCGCAAATATTTTAAAAGAACATGAAAAATGAGGAACTTTGCAAAATCGAGACGGTGCAAGATACGTCGAAGTTGGTGAATCGCCCTATCGATTGTAGGAGTTCCAGACATTCCATGGAATTCCAAAATGGGGCCCATCCTTGAAATTGCTAAGTCATTCCTTCTCTGGCTCATTAACTTTCGGAATCATTGGATCAGATGACAAAGGCATATCTATTTGCGGCGTCGTCTCATCGAAACTCAAGTACGAGTTGTAACAAAAAACCAATTCTTTTTACATAAGAATGATAAATAATTTAACGATTCATCAGAGAATGAAGTAAAGCCCGATGTGAAACTGAAGGCCTCGGTACATTTAAAATAGAGCGTGTCTTGAAGATTAGTGAAAGTTGCAATCATGAACAGGATGGGCCAACTACGACGTTCTTCTTAAAATGCAATAAAATTAACAAAATATTTTTTTTCCATGTATTATGGCTTCGTCAATAAGAGCAAATTTTTCAATTAATTATGGAACAAAATCTCGTTCAATGAGACGGCTGCCTCGACTGGCTTCGCAGTAGCGCATTCTGTCACTCCAGTTTTTTAGGATCTTGTTGATGGTTTCAGGCTGTTGCTCACGGATTGCTTGGACGATGAACCGTTTCCGAATTTTTGGCATAACATCGGTTTTTCACGGTCTTTTACGGTTCCCCACAAAAGGGGTAAAATTTCAGCTCCGAGGGGGCTAATTTACATCGCCAAGACCATGATAATTGTACACTAGCAGTCTTAGGATCTTTTTGAACAGGCCAACATCTTTTCGAAAAACGCACAGTTTGTTTTGAAGAATTTTTTGTTCCACCAACAAAATAAATCTTGGAGTAACTTGAAATGTTTTAACACATGCGGCTTTGCACTGCCATAAAGGCGACAACTCATTAGATGTCTTCGTCTCGCCAAGCTTGGTCCAAAGGATAGTTACTCCAAGATATAAAGTTAATCGCTTGTTAGTAAAAGTTGAGACAACCCGGTCAATATCCTACTTTTTGTAAAGATAACAACATCGGTTTTAAGAGGATTCACCAGAAGCCCATTCTAATACACCAATCATTGGTCACATTTAACCTGGCCTTTCATATTTAACCTGGCCTTTAATGGTTGAGACAGAACGGCCGCAATCCGAGTTTGCAACCATCGCATCGCCCGGCTTTCCTCGGACGATACTCGGATATATTCTACCCTCTATCATTTAGCGGAGCTGTAGATGTTGTCAAAAGTCACGATGTCAAATGAACCCTCAATTTCAATTGAAATGTCCAGCGCATACTTTTAACCATTGATCACACTGTTGATCCTTCCATCATTGAAGGATTCTTACTGATAGCCACGTTGCATTTCAGAAAGTGTGTTGGCCCTCAAATGAACTTTACATACGTGCAGCTCAACCAGTCCAAATATTCAAACTAAGGCAAATATGACAGCATCCAAAGTGATAAGCCATACAGAGGTAATTATGTATATTTTTTTAGAGCATCCCTACCAAACTCGTCAGTATGTGCAGGACGACGCTGCTGCATCCTTGGCGACACTTTGCATATCGAAAAATGTTAATGCAAGGCGAAAACTCACAAGCCAACTCAGAAGGTACGATCTCTCAAAAGTTTTTCAAAAATTTGAGCCGGCTGTTGTGGTGATGAAGGGGATGTCCCTTCACAGCTAAAACTTTGAGGAAGCATTTTTTCTTTCGCTCTGCAGTTTAGTCTTCTTCAAGGCATAATAGGCACTCCGGTGAGTCGACTATTTTTAGTTTATGTAGGTGGTACCTTAAGCTGTGATGGCCGGTTAGGTAACCAATAAGATTTTTTATATCATGCCTAGATAGATTAAGTATCTTCTTGGCATCGTTTCTGAAGGGCTGTATAACCTTTTTGGTCTGTCTTAGACCTGGGATGCTTTCACAATAAGATTAATACGATTAACAGCTGATTCGTTTATTGGACAGAAAGGCTCGGGTCCTATAAAGGGAGTCTCCGAGCCTTTTCTAGCCAATTCGTCAACTTTTTCATTTCCCTCAATTCCGTCGTGTCCGGGAAGATTATGGTGGTATAGTTGTTAAGTGTGTTGGACCACTAAGCGAAAGGTCGCTGGTTCAAATTCTGCCCTGTACCACCTGAAAGTTTTTATTCGCTGCCCCACCTCTTGCGAATGTCTGACAAACATCCAAGAGTAAGAAATGTCATGAGAAACTTCTCAAAAGTAAATTGCCGTTCGGAATCGGCAATAAACTGTAGGTCCCTTCATTCGTGTCAAAAAATATAACTTCGCACACACAATGGTTGGAGAAGCTAGACCTAAGATCCTGTATGGGCCGTTTACGCCTAATATTTATTTTTTATATCACGGAAGCGGTGGTTGTTGATAATATCGTTAGCAGTTGATTGGTGGATTAGTTGCTGCAGTTGCTGAGTAGATTTTAATGAGTGGATTTGTTAAAGATAGTGTCTTCCGTGTTGGCATTTGCCCTATCTGCTCAAGAAAAAAAATAAAGAAATCAAACCACATCGCATCTTCTTGTCTGTTTGAAAGAGTTCAGATGGTAACAACAAATTTAATCATCGCCTTGTAGAGCTCCTGTCTATAAAAAAATAGTATATCTCGGCTTAATTTTTTTTTTTGTCATATGCATGATTTGACAAGATTTAGTCTGCGGTAAGCATTCAATAGATTTCAATAATATATTAATGCAAATGAATGCAAAATCCTTAGATTGCATTCAATTGAATGATAGAAAAATGGGTGCACTCATTTGAACGCAAATTGAATGGTGATTGCAGTCATTTTTCCGCAATCTCAAATTAAGTCAATGAATGCAATCATAAAACTAAATTCATTGAATGTATTTTTGTGATTGCATTCTTTTACAAAACTGCTGGACAGAAGCTCACAGAATACGCTTAAAAGATTCTTTCAGGGATATTTCTTCATAGGTCTCAATTTTTAGTGTTATCTATTTAAAGTCAGTAAGTACGTCGCTGGTAATGTACATTATAGAATCTATATATATCTCGGTCTTGACCTTTGTTTGCACTCGGTCATACTTTTCAAAATTCATAATATTTATATATGAACTTCCCCAGTTCTTAGCTTTAACCTCGAAAATCATATCAAAGCAAATTCTTTTTTCGAACCCTTTCCTCATTGAAACAATCATCAATCCATTTGTGTACGGCTTAACAACAAGTAAATACAAATTCCCAGTTAGACCACGTCAAAGGGACAGCTCACAACACACTACAAAATCCATCACAAATATAGACGCATAGACCTCCGTACATTAAGTAACATTACTTATGACACATTCTGTCATCAATATGTCAGATATTTTAAAAGCCATTTATCATCGCCTAATTGTGGTAAGACCACCCATCACATCCTTGTGACCTAGGCCACATTCGTTTGTGACATTATACATCACTCAAAACAGAAGTGAATTCAATCATAATTTCCTAGGTTCACACTGGCGCTTCACACTTCCACACAATCATCGTCGTCTGTCTGTGTTTTGCTACTGCAAAGTCTGTAAAGACTATGAAGTTATTGTTGCCACGCTCCGTTCGCTAAGGGGGGTAAGGATCCCTCGAGTGGGGAACGGCCATAGAACTTTCCAAGCCGTAAAGTACGTATTTACATGGGCTATGTCCTTGAGGCATTATTGCGGTACCCGTCTGTCAACTCAGCCAACAGGCATTAAGTGTCTACTTCTCCTCGGGGAGATTGTTATTTTCAGATTGAATACGTTACAATGTTCAAGTTGTGCTCACGTTTACCCGTTTTTGTTCCGCTTGGCTTGAAGTATGTACGTAGTATACAGGTTTAACAACAACAACAACAACTTTGAGACTATGTCAGAGTGAATTATCATTATTCGGTGGTTGGAAATTTGGTAACATTTCGTAACAATCATCGCACCAATTATTACGAGTATGCATGCATAAGGGTAAAATTCTTCACAACAATCATTATTCCCAAGCTCCTTGACGACATCAGAAAATAATTTATACTTAAATTTGAACAGAGCAACCAGATTAGGTTTAACTTGTTGGGAAACGTACACAAGATTAAAAACTCCAGCACCCCTATGTCAACGAAGGACTTTGCCTTAAAGTACCTGTTATTGGTTATAAGAGAAAAGCTACTTTGTATCCTGAACGCATACAAAATGTGTGTTCTCCAGTGATATCTATCCTTTAAAATGACCGAAACGAAACAATCTGCTTAAAGGTGATGTGCTGTGCTGTGCTGCAGAAGCAGAGCAGATTTACCTGGGTACTGGTGTGGTGTGTATTCAAACAATAATGTGTACGAGCACATGTGTTTAAAATCTCATAACAACGATGCCAAGAGGCACAATCTCTGCCCAGGAAACTGAGTCTTACCAACCACACTGACTTCAAGTTGTGGTGGTGGCAGCCGGAAATAGTTTTAGTAGCCATTCAAAAGTTCACACAGATCCAACAACATTTTCTTATGAGGCTGTGTGTGTGCGTTTGTGTGTACTTATGTGGCATAAGCGAAGAAAGTTGTCTTTTTGTTATATTTTGCTTTTTGGAACAGCTTGTGATTGTGTCCGTGTTGGGCATGTACCTACGATGAATATTGAAATGTAGGTTAAAGTAGCAAAGCAGTTTGGTTTGAACTAACTTGACATCTTCCTGCCTGACATACAGAAGGTATAATTTACACACCAAACGTGGTTGTTAGAAGGAATTTAGAAGTCATTAAATTAAGAGTTGATTTGTCAAAGAGAATGACTAGCAGGTATGACAGGGAGAATTGGAATTTGAATAAATCTTCACTGAATTTAGATGTACTTATATACAAGGATTTATTTCCAAGTAGGTAGGTATGTTGTGTACGTTGTTTTCGCTGCGGGTATTAAGTACAATAACAATTTTAACTGTGCATTATTTAGGGAAATAGTTAAATAAGAAATTATAAGTGCACCTGGGGTTTCTTATGTTTCCTGACTGCCGTGGACTATAAATGGGGTTTTGTTTAAAGCTCAGTTTTTCAATGAGGTGTAAAGACTGATCACATGGCGTATTGTTTGTATTTTAAGGGTCAAACTTGAACCTTGGATCTGCCGACTTATACTTACTTACTTACTTAGGTGGCGCTACAGTTCGAGGTTGACCTGGGTCTCAACCAATTAGCCTTTTCAATTAGCGTGGTCTTTGGCTAACCGCCACCAGTTACGCACTCCAAGTTCTTGTGCGTGCTAGCTAAGGCGAGGCCTTTCTCTATTCCATTGTCCCTCCGGACTGGAGTTTCTGCGGGCTGGAGCGTTGGTGTTTATTCACTATAGATGTCCTAGTCAAACCCCCAATGTGCAGTTTTTTTTACCAGATCGATGTCGCTGTACAGCTCGTTGAGTTCATCGTTAAGTCTTATCCTCCATAACCCGTCAACGCATACGATACCAAATATTTTACGCCGAATTTTTTGCTTCGAAATTACCGTGGATATCTTCATCCGCTTTAGAAAGAGTCCATGCTTCGGAACCATAGAGCAGGACTGGGATTATGGGGGTTCTCTATAGGGTTTCCTTAGTTTGTCGGGTGAGGGCTTTACTACATAGTTGCCTTCTTGGCTCAGAAACAGCAATTGACGGTGTTATTCTTCGTTCGATTTCTGAAGAGATGTCGTTTGCAGAGCCCTTACTACCACAAAGTTATTGCTGTCGAACGTGACTTTCTGGCCGATTCATCGATGTTGAGTGTCCCTTCTGGTTGACAGCATATACTTTGTTTTGCCGTCGTTAGCAGCACAACCCGTTCTTGCCGCTTCTGTGCTTTACTTGCAAATTCACCAATGACAGCTGGCTATGTTCTTTCAATAATATAAATATCGTCGTCGTATTTTCAAGTAATTTATAAGACTTTTGAAAGATCGTACCTCTTGTGTTGGTTTGTGAATTTTGTACATGACGGAGCATTGCCTTGTCCGAATCCCGTTTTTGACATCGAAGGTTTCCGTTAGGTCTTTACTGACATCGATGCAACTTTCTCCATGGTCATTCTGCACAGACGGAAGAGTTTGGCAGGGATGTCAAAACTGGGCATGGGTCTGTATAGCTCGCCGCTATAGATGAGTGGCTTTAAAATTGATAAAAAGGTGGTGGGTATTGATTTGGACTTCTTGTGTGACTTCAATTGTGGGCTTACTGGGCCTAAGACCGCACTGATAGAATCCAATCAGATCGTTGACAAATGGTTTAAGGCGCACGTACAATACAGCAGACAAGATTAATTAATTAATTAAACGTGATGCTTAGGACACTGATACCTCTACAGTTGGCGCAGTTTAGAGGATCTCATTTCTTGTAAACATCTCTCTATAGCAATGACGTAATTATCGATGGCATTGGTGTTCGGGCTGCAGACGGACACAACACTATCACGAAAAAAGTTTAAGTTTCTGATTTCTGTGCCGTCACTATATTGTAAAAGCGCCTCAACCTGCTGGAATAAAGTGACAAGAAGCTTAAACAAATGGTGAAGAAAGTGCGATGCAATTCCTCTACTACTGTCATGATTTGAGCCTGGATTTTTATATTGTTGATGCTGTGTTCGCATCACTGGGGTAGCTCCTTGTCTTCCTCAAAGAGTCAAATATATGACAATCGAGTAGTTTTTCTTTGTCTGACTGCTGAAGCGGTCCCCTTCATTCAAAGGACTTTTTTAATGTTTTAAAAAATATATTTTCACCAATACTGCTCTATTTGCATGTAATAATGCATATTGGACACTTATAACTTAATTTAAATAAAAGAAAATCAAAAACATACTACAAATAAAGTAATATATTTTTTTAAGAAAATGTTTTCAATTATACAGTGAAAAATGTTTATTAGTTTTTGGGTGTTGGCGTTTTTGTAAAGTATATTTAGTTGAATTTTTTTTCAAAAAATGGAGTGTCAGTATTCATGGCCCCATCATAACTATCCAAAATATAAAAGGAGTTTAAATTAATTCTAAACGTTTCTGAGAAAATTTTGTTTTGTTTACAATAGTTGTATGGCCGGTACTGATCCCAAAAATGATAAAACAAAACAAACAAACAAAAATGCTGTGAGAAGTTACCCCAAAAACTGTAAGTACTAAGTCAATCCATTGAACCGTTTCGCCATACGGCTTTCGGAAAGACAGAAAGACCGGCCGACGGTATTGGCGGACCCACTTTTTGGACTCCTCTATACTAGTAATATCATACCTCATTCACAGTTTGAGTTAGAAATGTTAGCACGATTGAAATAAATTTCACTTAAGTATGCTAAAGTATACGAGAATCTTTAGAACGCCGCGAAATTTTGTATACATTAGTTTCAACTGCATAAATATCACTCATACGCCACCGTTTTTGTATTACTTTCTTGTATGCATTAGCCATACTACTCTATATGTTGCAACGCGTTTCTGTCTGTCTTCAATGTATCTGACTTTCATGGTTTTTATTTACTATTATGTTTATAAATACTTTTCCCATTTAGGACTGCAGATAAAAGGGGTTAATAAGAAAAGACGAAAAACGTATCTATCTCACGAGCTACTAAGCCGTTTTTCAAATCTTTTTCAGTATTGTAATGGCGACACTTTTCGTATAAGTATTTGTTACTATCTAATTTATAAAATTATAGAAAAATACCGTCAATTTGCAATTCACTGGTGTTTACTTCTCTTCTTCGCAACAAAAAAACTACAACAAATGTTCTCAATTCTAGTTGCGACATAGGAGTTTCCGTAGCAAGTTTTTGGCAAATGCCAAAAACTGCCATGCATTTGCCAACGCTTCATCGAGTGCATTTAATAAAAGTGCCCAGTACCACTTCTTTCCTCCGATGCGTTATCAAATAAATTAACTCTACCCATCGTTACGCTGCATTTGGCATTGAATGGTTGACACGGTATTCTCTTTTGACGATGAACCCTCGAAATTTAAATATTTACTTCCGTTACCGTACCTAACTATAGTAGAGTTCCTTATAGGAAGATAAAATTCGGTCTTTTAGTTTTCCTATACCTATAAGGTTCTTTCTAATTAATTCTGAGAATAAAGTCTCGTTGATATTGAAGGAACTCCCGTTACCGCACCTGAACATATATATAAAACAATGATCTAGGCTTTGTAAAAACACGTATAATGGTAGGGTAAAGTACCCAATTACGCGCCCCCTTAGAAAAATGTTGGCCTTGAGACGATCGCAAAAATAAACGCTAATAGTTAAAGATTTATGTATTTTAAAATCAAATGGTAACATTGGTTTGCTGCTTAATATCATCAAGATAAATAAACTAAATAATAGAAAAATTCCTAAATCGAGCCCTCTTTTTCTTAATGTTAAACGAGCGCCCGCTATAGCCAAACCTGCAATTGGATATGTAAGCATTTAAATTGAAAACAAACATTTTATCAAACATTTAATTAATTAATTTATTGATAACAAAATAACACGTAGAGTAATAAAGTTAAATAAACAAAACTTCATAAAAATAGATTTAAAAATCACCAAAAATTATGCAGGTATTTCATTCAAAAATAAATAAATAAACTTTTAATCTTAACGCTTATAGATTAATAAAATGCATTTAAATTTAAACAGACATTAAGAACTATACAAAATCATAATATAAAACCACCATGGTACGCAAACGAAACGTCATTTTTTATCACCATCCTAAAACGAGCCCCGGGCTCGAACTGGGAAAAGATTGACTTCGTCAACCTATATAGTACCCCCCCTAGGGGGCTTGTAATAGGGTACTTTACCCTATTTAATAAAATCTTCAATATCTCAAAAACTAAACAAATGGATTCCAAAATATTATACTATTATTTGTATACTGTTAAGCTGAACAATTCTGGGTACTTCAATTTTTGATATAATTTTTTTTAATTCCTTTTCTTATAACGATTTTTGTATTTATTATAAAATGGCTCCACAGATTTTGATGAATTTTTGTATTTTGAACCTTTTGATTAAAAGTTTCCAAAATAATAAATTGATTCAAAATAGTTAAAGCCGTTTTTGAAAAAATTTAAAAACGAAAAAATACAATTTCAGGAAAAAATTTCAAAAACAGACCTATTACATAATTGTGTTAGCCATCTAAATCACTTTTTAGTTCTTTTAAATTTATCATCAGCTAAGTTCCAGTCGCCTGCACTACTGATGCATCCAACATTGTGGACTGATTTGTCGTAAATATGAATCAATTGGCATTCACTTCCTAACCCACTGTTTATCAGCAGACGTACATATTTAACAATCTAAAAATTAGAAAATTTAAGGCAGAAGTCATGACTGTACTTCTCGAATACTCTCGGTTGCTCTGTATGAGACCGATTAATGGTAAGACGGTCTAGTCTACATCCGTGGAATCTTTAATGCTAAGGTTGAATCTTTAAATGAGATTTTCCGATAGATGAGAATCTCCCGGATGAACTTGCCAAACATAGCACCAGGCAGAATGCAGCTTGCAACAGAGTGGTACCGTCTATCCATATATCATGCACACGGTCAAATCCGGACTATTCGCCACTGCACTGCGAAATCATTGAAGAAAAAATATGCATATCCCTCTCCGCACTTGTTGGGTTATGAAAGCAAATACTAGGCAATTGCTTCTAAGAATATCTGAAAAAATAGCCTATAGTTTGGGATTCAATTGCAGAAGCTACTTCCCTTTATTTTCTCTCTTTAAAGTCTTCGGTGTGTGTAGTTGCCTTAATTTTCAATAACTCAAGCCTCAATGGTATGCCGTAAGCCTCTCCCACTCATAAGTATTATACAATGAATTCTGGTTTTCTAAAGTGGCTATCACCTTACTCAACCTAACCTATCGTAGTCTAAAACTTCCCCTGAACTCTAGTTGTTGTTTGTTTTAATTATTATTGATCACCCATCCAGTTCAATTTTACGCACACAACTCCATCTTATTGGGTATTTAAAACCTACATTAACTAAACAATAGTCAACCCTTAATGCAGCGCACATACTAACCCATCAACTAATTACCTACAATTAAATAAATCTAAGGCAATCAACTTGAAAATATTTACTCACGACTTGCTGAGTCCTTAATTCATATGTAATTGTCTGTAATTATCCAATATCATATTAATTGACAAAAAAAATTGAGTTTCATTCGAACCGCCAATAAACACCACACTTCACAGGCCACAAACTCTTGAAATAAACCATCGTTCTATCCAAACAAGGATAGAAAATCGATGATTATTGCATAATAACAGAGGCATAAAAAAGAAAACCTACCTAATAGACAACCTATCCAACAATCTATTGTATCCTTTTCGATTCACATCAACCTTTTCCCGCCTTTTTTCCACATCGTACGGAATGGATACATGCATACCCATACAGCTGCATGCATATGAAAGTCAATTACAATTCCCAGCTGAGATGGCTCAGCTCAGCACTCGTGTACTGGTGGTGGTACACCTGTCTTTTTCGGTACCTACAACAGGAGCTTTCAACAACTTATGCATTATGCTTCCCTCCATCCAGCTCATGAAAAGTGAAAAAGAGAGAAAGACACACAGAGAGAGAGAGAAAGCTTTTTTGAACTAATAGAAATGTGGAGCGAATTCGCCGAAGCAAACACAAATAGTGCTGCATTTGCTCTCACCGTTTGAGAAGCACTGAACAACAAACTTGTATATGTTTTGGCGGTTTCTACGAAAGGACATGCTCTTGCTCCATTCAAAACAGAGAGTTGTTGTTGGCGACTTTGCATCGGGTCGGGATCCGCCGGAGTACAGTTGGTCCTTAGTGCCGCGCGCTACTGTACGCTGTGGTGTGTTTTCATTTCGAAATGGGCGAAATGATTTTATATTCCAACGTTCTGATTTTCGTCCTGTCAGTTGTAAACGGATTCTCGTAACAGTGGCACCGACACAAATCACGCTCGAAAACGTTATTGTTCGTTTGTTCAGTGAGTTGGATCACACAGCTCAACAAATATTTTTAAAATATTTTTTTTTTTTTACGATTTTGTACCACGACGGGTTTTAACGGTGTGTAGTGTATCCTTTTTTTTTTTTATTAATAGGTTTTTTTATGCGAAAAATTCAAAAAACGGGAGCAGAAAAAAAAAACAAATTAAATGTTAAAGGAATTTATTTTAATTTATTTCCACGCTCAACCGTGAGTGCTTAAAACATTTTCGGGTGGAAGCTCTGTGTGTCCTTTGGCAACGTGAAATATTGTACTTCATGTGTGACAAAGGACGATGTTTCTGTGATGAGCCCCTTCTACACACGTGATAATTACGAGCTCTTTTGTTTTTATTTTCTGTGTTTTCGTCGTTTGCTTATTTCCCAGTCGAGTCGGAGACGCATGATTGGAGTGGCTCAGCAGGATATATAATCAGCAGGATCATAAAAAAAAAACATGCTATTTCTCATCGTGCGTTTGGCCTTGACTTTTTATACCAACGTACCTTAGCAGATGACTTGCTCTTCCAAAGTACTGTCACTTTTTTGAACGTAAAATTTCCATGGAGAAGAAGCACACTCGAATGAGTCCACATGAAATGTTTCTCGAAAACCTCCTACGACAATTTTGATTGTCATCGTCATGGGTTATGACAATCTGGATTAACCTCCACCTGGCCTGATTGACCGTTTAAGTGAATTGAGCTATTCTGATTACATAAAAATGTGGAACGTCCTTCTCCATGCTCATCCTTCATTCATTTTCATACGAATATCTGCCTCGTAAATCTAAACACGAACTACCTACATACCTACCTGTACGTACGTGTCCTTCACGTTCTCGTGAACCGTAGAGGCATTTTAATCCCGGGTATCCTCGCCGAATTCACCTTTCAACCAATCACTCTCCTCGTTCTCCCTCGGACTTGCTCTCTGTTTATTGAATACTTTATGGATATTTGTTCGATATTCCAGGATAACCATCTAAGCGCCTGGTTTTTGTGGATGTAGAGATAATAATAATAAAAGACTCGTTCGCGTGCGTGGTTGCTAATAAAACGAAATTGCACTCTCAACATGAAATTGCAATCTCAAGTGGCGGCGAAAATCTGTTCCCGATGATAATTGCTCCGATGTCCTGCCTGCCATGATACAAAACAACACAAAACACACACACGCTCACTTAGAGAAGGTGTCACGAATGGATGACTATATCGCTCAGCAGGAGCGATAACGAATGTGTTAACATTTAACGTGCGTTTAACGGTATTCCTCGTATTATTATTATTTTAAATGTCCTTTCGTTTTTATTGTTTGATGAAGTTATTAACTAAATGAGAATCTCTTAAGTGTGATCCTTGACCACCATTCGATGATGATGTTCCTCATTAAATTGTGTTGTGAATTTGTTCCTCTGCTCGATAAGTTCATAAAAATATTCATGAGTCGGTTTCGTTTTCAAAAAAAAAAAACAAGTGATTTTTGTTCAGAGTGTTCAGAGTGCCTTGTATGTTCCACCTGAGTGTTTATGAATATGCAATTAAATGCAACGAGAAATAATAATAATAATAATAATAGCTGATGGGGATGAAACAAAAAATGCAAATCAAATATAAAATGTGGTCTTGTCAGAGAAATATAAATAATATACAAATAATTGACGGCGTCAATCAGCAATCAAATTTATGATGAAAAGTAGATGCAAATTTATTTAAAAGGATAATACTCCGATAACAACGAAGTTGATATACACACATGAGTGTACTTATGAAGGTATATATTCCTTTAAATTGTTTTTAAATAATTGAGTACGTTGGAGGAAAAAAATAAATTACAATATTGTAAAGAGCGGAAGAACGATGGTTGAATTTAGATGTACGGAGAAGTCTGAATGCATATTTCTTTTTCGTATACCTAGCTGGTGGAAAAAGTGCTTGTCAGGAGGAAATCGCTTTTATTGTGTTAAATTATGCATTTCTGTTTTTATTTCTTTACCGTTCGGGTAGCTACATACCTATAGTTTACAAAATGTTTCGTTGCGTTGCAAGAAATATCAAATACTTTTCGACGTAATATTATTTTTGTATTGTTATTATCCAACGTTTTCTCAAAACTGGATGATTTCTATTGACGGCAACTCAAACATGGGTTGGTAGTCTACCGAGCGGGATTAAAGGATTTAATTTTTTTTTTTTGAAGGCTGCAAGTAACGCTCAAGCAACATTTGTAACTTAAAATAGGTCAATCAGATATATATGTAGGTAGAAATTAAACGGACGGCGAGAAAAACCTGAGATGTTCTAAAGCCTGAGGCTTTTTTCGAACGCATGCACAGACGAAATGTCTTAGCCTTGTCCCTAAGCGTCGAAGATAGTTGTTTTTGCTTAAGCCTAACCCACATAGATACTTTTAAAACGCGTGATGAACCTTCAGGCGCCTGCTGTCTTTTCTCGCTAGTAATACCCCAAATTTCGCAAGCATGGGCCAGATATAAGGTAAGACCAGTTACTGCTGTCTTCGGACCAAAGAATCATGCCATCGAGTATGGTAGCCCATAGAAGATTCAGTAATCAATAAGAGCCCTTACTAGGGATGTCACAGACCCAACACAAGTCAGGCCCTGAAAGAACTTTCTGACCAGCAAGGTCATCGGAGATCTCATATCCCGTGATACTTTGAATATCACGAAACCTGAACAGGACCCAGTCTTTTGACAGAGATTAAAAAGTTCTTGACTTGGAGCACTAACTTAGAAGTGGTTTCACATTTGTGAATTAAAAAGCCTAACATGGGTCCAGACACGTTTTAAAACCGCAATTCACCTGCATCGGAGTTTCGACGAAACCATTCTTGGACTGGGGAAAAGACGACTTTCAATATGTTCAAGCAGTTATAACTTCAGTATCATTTTTAGCCTCCAGGGTTTCTCCAATGATATAAATATCAAAATTGAAAGGATTAATCAGGTGACAAATCTTATGTGTTTTATAGGGTGCTACAATACCTTTATCTCGACAAACTTGGCTGAGATGTGCTTGCTATCGAGGACCACTTCACGGCAACTCCAAGCTTAATTCTAGTGCAAAAATCGTCGATCATGTCCAACGCCGCCTGCGTGTTCGCCCAAACTTTTGCCAGATTCGACAGAAAGAAAAGCGAAATCATCATTATCATGAGAAGAGATCAGAAACCTGGCCAGGAGAAGGTTGACCAGCATGCACCAAGCCGCCTTGTTGGCAGCCTTTAATTTTCCCTCTATTCATATAGTTTAGAAAAATTGCCAAATATCGGCTGCAAATTGAGGGCCACTTTGCACACATGCAGCTCAACCAGTTCTTTCATGCTTTAAAGGGAAAATTATGTCGGATGAGGCCTAAAATTCTTGGCGATGTTTCATTGTTTCAGGAATAAGTAGGTTTATAAAAGTGGGGCTCTCAGTTCCAAGTTGTCTGAAGCAAGACGAAATGTGTTGCCGAACTCATTCAATTTTGTTGCAATTTGAATGCACATCTTTCATTTCATTGTACCTATGAAATTTGCGCCCGTATATTTGATCTAATTGAGTACCATACGATGAGACTGCACTCACTCAACAACGGTGTCGGTAGACCGATGGAGGTCATATGTAGTTAATTCAAGCGTATCATGCGCAATCATAGCTGCAACTGTATATTCTTCTTATAGATTACCTCGATTGTAGATTAAAAATAAAATCGGTCTTAGAACGCTTCGTTGTGGAACCCCTGTCGCATGCCATACGTTATCAAAATCCTGGAATTTGGGAAGAAAAAAATAATACAACTGTGCAATAATTTATTTCTCCTCTCCTTCTCCTCTAATCTAGTAGATTGTGCAATCTGAACTCAATTTGGTGTTCAGGTATTTGGCACTCTTTGGATCGTTTAAGAGTGTTTGGACTAAGCGATGCATCCACGGTTTACATCCGACTCGTACCACCTGAACGTTTTTATTTGCTACCTCACCTCTTACGAAAATCTGATACACCGCCATGGGAAGCTTCTAAAAATAATTGCGGTTCGAAATCGAAATAAAACTGTTGGTCCCCTACATTCATGCCCAAAAACATATCTTCGCATCCACAATGTTTAAAGAAGCTAGGCCAAATAATTCTTTTTTTGTTCATTTTAAGCTACAGACAAAGATTTGTTTAAACTTTTAACCTTAAGTGCCTTAAAAATGCAAACAAAAATGTTTTTCAATTGCGTCCTACGTATGGCTAGACAACACCTAGTAGCCCGGCCCGGTGATTAAATTGACTGATGAATTTATTTAAAAACGCACCAAATGTTGCAAGAAGATAGCGTACAACTTCTCGTACAATTAATTGCATTATAAAAAGATATAAACTTATCGAATGTTTGCAAGAAAACCTATATCTTAAAGGTCTTGGAGGTCTTCATGGTTTGGTGCTTTCTTTACAAATGAAACTTTATAATCCCGAATAAAATCGGAATTTCCTACAATATTAGCAGCACACGCACTTCAGATTCAGCTGAAGCCATTTTAGGCAAATTATATTTAACCTGAAGAACCATTTTCATAGTCAGCAGACATCATTAAAATTGCTACTTCTTTTGTCAAATTAGTAAGAACAAAAAAAAATTCCATGCCATGCCATTGACATAACATCTTTAACATAAAAAACCATGAAATAAGATAATTCAGTATTTTTAAAGGACTTTCCAAGTTACATTGGCTTATATTCGTGCCTATTCCGGAGGACAATCTTAAGCCGATGTCCGTAGAATGAGTAATTGGTTTTAAGTGGGGGCGCAGACGTTTTTCTTACTTTCTTTCTGCTTAAAAAACACACATTTTTATTTGTGTATGAGTGGAAGTATCTTTTTCTTGCATTCAACACTCGAATTTGACATGGTGACATTTGTCTAAATTCTTAAACATTTTACGTGAAAAATGTGAATATATTTCTTCGTCCCCACAAACTGATAACCTCAAAATTACTCATGGTCATTGAATAGAATGATTTGTTGATGTTTTGCAAATAATTTTTCTTTCTTCCAAGGACTTTTTTCAACAGATTTGGATAAGGAATGGAAACGGCTTTATATGTGGCAAAATTTGTAGAGAAGATTTGAGTTTCAAAATCAATTGGTTTGTGTGAGAAATTAAAAATGGGGTACATCTTGCATATTGACATTTATAGATTTTAGTTCTTCGAATTTTATCTGGGATTATAAATTATTTCCGGATGATTGTGGCAGAGATTTTGAGGTATATTTAGATTTTCTATTGAACTGATGGATTTTGGGGTATTCTGTAGAATTGTTAAAAAAATTGTCCCATGCAATCAGATTGATGGTCGACTTCGAACAAGATGCTGCAATTTGTCATAATTAAATGTTTGGTCGTAAGTCCTTAAATAGAACGCTACGCTTAATGTGATATTCAAAGTGTCGCAGTTAGAACGTGTAATCCTATAAGGGGAGAAAATAGTATAGGACAATCACATCGACTTTGAGGCATTATCACTTAAGACATTATTTAACTCTTAGGTTAATTATTATTGTCGCCTACAGCTGCTACATCTTCCATCTTGCTGAAGAAGTAGTCTCCCCAAGTGTTTATTTCTTCAACAAGTACTACGCAATTCTACATGCAAAATGGCATAATGTTGAAGCTACAATTCCAAAATAGGTTGTATCCAATGACACATGAATTCACCACCTTATCAACGAATATCTTCTCCATTAGCAGCAATTCTGCAGCCTTAACTGCAGCTGGATTGGAACACACTGCAGCTTTTACCCGTGCTAATCTGCTTCCGCAAAATAAATTATTGATACCGTAGTGGTTTTAGAACCATCTATGAATACCGAGAGTTCACCTGAACATCACTGCTTTAGCATTCAATTATTCTTTAAAAGGATACATCGTTTGAGGGGGTGTGAAAGTATAATTTTAAGAGAATCTCGTCAGAGAGTGTTTGATTTCTAAAATGTAAGTCGAACAGCGGCCCTTCTCACTACTTTTGAACAAACCAAAATTTGTGAGGTGTGGCGCACTTTTTTCCTGAATATGACAGGCAGAATGTGCACAAAAATGTTTAGTCACTGGCAGTTCTTTGTGCGCCGCCAAATTTTGTAATTGTGGCGTTCTACCATACAATATCCACGTATGTACATATAACTTACATATAACTCAAATCGTGATGAGTTGTCCAAGATTAAATTTATTTTTCCGTCCTTCTTTCGGTAGATGCTCGAGCTCTAAACTAAGCCCCCACAATAAAGTGGGCGGAGTCAACGTTTGCGGAATATGTGCTCATTTAAGATGATAAATGCATCGATTAGCACTGTAACCCTTTCTGCTGAATATAACATCAACGAGTAAGAAATGTCTTGAGAAGCTTCTCAAAAATAAAATTTCAGTTCGGAATCGGCATTTAACTGTAGGTTCCTCCATTCGTGTCAAGAAATAAATCTTCGTACACACTATGGTTGGAGACACTAGGCTTTAGCTACTATATTGGCCATTTACGCCTAATTTTTATTTAGTAATTCAATTGTTTCTATATTCATTAATGCATTTGACGTAAGCTGAGCAAAGTCATTGTGCCTGTGTTTAACTGGCAGGTTGCATTTACAATTTCAATTATCCATTCAATCCCCTAATTCGACAACAACAAAGTTGAAAAAAAATATGGAGTAGATTTTCACAAAAATTTACATATTTATTTTAAGTTCACTGGGTAAAACGCTATAGTGTAAATTAGCTTAAAACACACAAAAAAAATTAAACTGGATACCAATACTAACGAAATGCCAGAGAAGCATTTTTGACCAGGTCGATGTAGCTGTACATACATCTCGCAGTAGGAACAAATATTGCACGACGAAAAGAACAAGAAGTCTTAACATTCGTAGCGCAAATTCAATGGTATACGCAAAAATGGTATACATAAACAGCCCCATTACTAAAAATCCCTTAACTCCCCTCTAACTCACGAGCTAACTAATCGATAGAATAAGACTTAACTCACAAGTTAAAATTTCTTATTTTTAAAAATTCTGACGTTCAGTAATAACATTTATACATATATACTTTTTTATTACAATCAATAACATTTTCTTTGTCTATAGAGAATTTTTTTTAAATTTAATGTAAACAAATAAATGTTTTTTTAGATTTAAAAGTGCAATGTGGACAATAAAAATGGAGAATCGTACAAAAAAAAAGAAAGAGAAGTGAGAAATTTCTGTAGGAATAACAAACAAAAAAAGTTTTCGTTTGTCTGCTAAACCATCCATAAACCACTTTGGACTGTGAGTTAAGTTCTCTTCCATAAAATTTTACACATAACTCATGACTTAAGGGTAACTCACCGTTAACTCGTGTTTATTAATACGGGTGTAAGAATATGTTTAAAATTGAATTTCTTAAAATAAAGCTATAAATTCTAGTGTAGGCTAAGGCTTCTTCAAATCACAAGTCTATGCCGATAATCCGCAGATTTCATATAATTTTTTAACCCACATTCGGCAAGCTATCAATGAAAAATTGCCGCAAATGTGAGTAATCGAATTTTCATGATGGTTTCACAGCTCTTCGAAAGTATTCCATTAATGGTTCGATGTATCAAATTAAAAATTTAATAAATTGGTCATTGGGGGTTTATTGGGCTGTAAAAAACCCTAGAAACAATTTTTTTTTTCACCAATATTAGAAAACTATGGCATATAAAATTGCAGCTGAATAACCTAAAACAAATAACCCATTGGCTCTTAAAAAAATTACGGTTTTTCTCATATATGTATCTATAATTCCATAGTAAGGATTATTTAGACAAATATTATACTAAAAGATCTCTAAATCAAAAACTTGGAGATATGAAATGCATTTAAGTTCCATCTGAACTCTTTCGGTCGCACCTACAATATGAGGCTAGTAAAAAGGGAAAAAAAGTATTTTTTTAACTAAAGCCGCTATAACCTTTTAAAAACGTTTTTACTCTATTTATTTTCAATCACATTTGCCACGTTATTGACATTAAACCACCGACACTTCGTAATATCCACGGCAAATGTCTAAGCTACAGTTCCCCCGATTCTGCGGTTTTTATAAGTTCTAAAATTGATTGCACAATATCGTATCCAAAATAAACAACTACGATTATGCCACCTTAGTTTCAGCTCCCCGAATTCGTTGTCAGAACGCTTGAAGTTGCAAGCAAATGAGCCTATTGTTTAAAATCAAAAATTTAATGACAACATAACAAAAGGGTTCACAGTTGGATAACATCCTTAGTGGACGTCATCGAAGATTAACGATAAAAGATGGATGATGATACGGTGGCCCTTTTAGTATTGCTTGACTTTTCAAAGGCGTTTGACACTGTGATTCATAAAAAGTTGTGTCAGCTTTTCCATTTCTCACATGATGATGTCAAACTTCTTACCCAGTATCCAAATTAACAAGTTAAGGACGTTCAGTCGGTGGTCATTTCGAAAATAAATAGTGTCCCACAGGGATCCATTTTGGGCCCGCTATTATTCTCGCTGCATGTCAATTAGCTACCATCTCTTATCAACCATGGTAAGATTCACATGTATAATGAAAAGTGCTTGATCTGCACACTCATCGGGCTTGTCGCACAAAAGATGCACACAAATCTTGGTATGGTCTTCAACTGGTGTTATTCGTACATTATGGGCAACTAAAGCTTTCACAGCCTTAAAAATATATCTCATGCTCGCCTAGACGCTGGTCATACCAACGGTTGCGACGTTTCTTTTTTTTTACATTTGCAGCTTCTTCAGCAAAAGGAAACTGCAGGTCGCTTACAATAACACCGTTCGTTATGGTTTTGGACTATGAAGGTACAAGCGCACTTCTCTACGTCGTTTGACAGTCTTCTTTAGTTCTGCTGTTTAAACTTTCTTTCAAAAGGTCCTAACAACACGCCAATCTTCTCGTCTGTATAACCAACTGATTATGACTTTGTCTGACAGCATATAGCTTATCACTAGTTAATAAGATAATATATCCCAAAGTCTATAGGTTGCGGAGAATAGGGTATCATAAAAATTTAAAATATTTCGTTACCTACTTACTGACGAATTGAGGCTGATTTACAGTCAAAGATAGATCTCCGAAGGAAAACAAGTTTTTACACTTTAATCTGTTCCAACTAAGTTTCAACATTACTTCATTAAAGGCAACCAACAGCATACGCACTTTAATTGATACCTAGCTTTTTAGAATGCCTATTTCCACCTAACCTAATCTATGCCACAAGCTAACCATTTTCCAAGCTATCAATTCCGCGCGTTAATTTAAATATCCACAAGCAATATAATTAAGCAATTTACCAATTTCCTGTACCTTTTGTCAGAGCACACGTTTCATATTTTCCTCATTTACTATCCATCAATTGCACAACCAATAAAACAACATCAGAACTTGGTTGGCTTGGCAATGACAACCGCATGACACGGTATGGTTATATTGTTAAAATTGTTTTTTCTGCATTAAATTAAAATTGTCAATCTAAAGATGACATTGGTATCGTGTGAGTTGTGGGGGGAGGAAATTCCAATAGATATACAACATGCGAATAAACTCAAAAACACTACCAACGAAACCCCATCATCATAAACCGCACACAATCAGAAGAGAGAGAGGGAGAGAGAGTTGTGAAACAAATTTAGGTGTAAAACAAAATAATTATCTCTAAGAGGATACCCAAGAGCAATACAGGAAGTGTTTCTGTTTATATTTGTCTATCCTTTGAAAAGCGCAAACACACAAACACACACAAAAACCCGTACACGCACAGAGAGCCAAAAACAAAACTGAAGAGGGCAACTCCTTGAAGCTTCACTGAAATAGATATCTGCAGGCTTTAAGCGTTGGTAGGTACCTAACCTTCAAAAAGCCAGAAAGAGTTGTCTTCTCTTCACCCGTTGTAGTTGATTAAAAATTCATTCCTGTTTTTTGATGTAATTACGAGGTAGAAGTTGAGTGGAGGTAGAAGGTTTCGAGGGGTAAGAGAATGGGGCAGGGTTTCAAATGTTTATTATAGTACCCACGACAAGTACTGCTAAAGTGGTACCGAGTTCGTACTATGGGTTTTATTCACAGACACGACCTCGATGGGTCATATTCTCGTGCACGGGGTTCAACTTCGTGAGCCATGAAATAGAGAAAGGGAATGGGGCTCTCTTTGCCCAGCGGATTGGTTCATCAATTGAATGAAATCTCGTTAGGATAAACTTTAAGAGGAAGGAAGAGGATGGCTTTGTATAAAAACGCCAACTACGACGCAATTGTGGAACGCATTTGCTAGTACTGTAGTGGTGTGGGAAACGCAACGCAACCAAGCAATCTTGTCCAAAGATCTCGATACTATCAGATCCAACCACTTAGAGCACCTTTCACAAGTAGAGTCTGAGAAATGTCAAATAAGCCACGACAGGTACAGAAAGGACACTACCCGTTCGCAATCTTGAATCTTCTTCTTCTTTCCTAGTTTATGATGATGTTAGCATCATAATTTTTTTCACTTTTCGCCTGTGGAATTCAATGGTTTGGCTTTGGTTTCAAGAAGTTTGTACAACAGAACCCTGCATGGGAGGTCCAACTGCCACATAATTTGTGAATAACTATTGCGCCCACCACAAACCCACAGCAGAAAAGCAAATCATAATAATGATTTTTTGGAAAAAAAAATCTCTATTGTAAATTATTGTAAGTTATTTTTTTAGGTTGGCAGTACTGGTTAGTAATGGCGTCCAAACGTCATCTGTCAAAGTGAAAAGTTTTCAGTATACTGTGCATCATGGAATGCCATACAAACGAGCAACGATTACAGATTATTGATATTTATTAGCAAAATTCGTGCTCTGTGAAAAATGTGAAAATCCGCTGTTTTATCGAAAAATTGTGTTCAGCGATGAGGCTCATTTCTGGATCAACGGATACGTAAATAAGAAAAACTGTCACATCTGGAGTGATGAACAGCCACATGCCATACAAGAATTACCGATGCATCCGGAAAAAACGACAGTTTGGTGTGGTTTATGGGCTGGTGGCATCATCGGTCCATTTTTCTTTAAAGACGACCGTGGAAGAAACGTTACCGAACGATATCGAGCCATGATACGGGACTTTTTTCTTTGCCCCAGTTGGCTGAGTTGAACTTGGTTGACATGTGGTTTCATCAAGACATGTCACATGCCACACAGCTCGTGAAACAATGGAAATGTTAAAGGATGAATTTGGTAAGTAGCTTATCCCTCGAAATGGCCCTGTGAGTTGGCCGCCAAGATCATGCGATTTAACGCCTCTTGATTATTTCTTGGGGGGTTATGTAAAGTCGTTGGTCTATGTGGACAAGCCGAAGACGATTCGTGGAATACAGGCCGAAATGCTCGAAAAAGCGACGCATAATTTATTTAAAATCCATCAAGGGGCTCACGAGTTCAAAAAGGACATACAAACAGTATATATTAAAAGGAAAGAATTACCTATTTCATAATAATACATGCACTTCACTAAGAACTAATTTGGCTGAACAAAAAAAAACAAAAAGAACTCCTTTTGTCTGTCATTTCCCAGGAAATTAAATCTAGTCCCAAAGAATTTTTAATGATAAATGACAAATTCTCGTGCCTTTAATTGCACAGCTACTTAACTGATTTAATTGACATTTATATCGATACATTGTCAGAGAGGTAAAGAGCAAAGCCCTGTTCGTTATTTTGTAAAAGTAATGAAGTACTGAGATTTGGAAATTAATTGCAGTTTTGGAAAAATTTATTAAAATGCGACCTCATTGACAGAGTTAATTCTGCATATTTTAACCAAATATTTTATGGAGTATATCAGTTTAGAGGCTGTCGGGACCGCTATTGGAGTCTATGTTTCTGTTGACATGTTATCTGTCTTAAGTATCTATAAACTGTTATGTGTGCATTCATGTTGAGCATGTAAGTAAAGAATCTTTCTATTTCACTGTAGCTACTTCAAAATATTGAATACATTTTTCAAGGGATGTAATTGTAATCGTAAAGCAAAAGACTGATGACTACTAGAAGTAGATCATCAACATCATCACTAATAATATAAAACAAAGTTGAAATTATTTTGACTGGACCTACACAGGGAACAGCTGTACGGATTTTAGTAATTTTTGATGATTAGATATTCGACAGGGGCAAGTTCGTGCATTAAAAAATATTTGATTTTGAGTTTGAAACACACCAGACCAAGTAACTCAATAATTAGACTTTAAACCAAAAAAATGTAAACTCCTCCTTCCTGATTGGGAGGAATGGGAGTCTCGACGAATGGGTTCGTGTGTTTGGTCATGTTAATGTTATATGTGTGTCAATTATTTTTAAATCAAAATTTGTTCCAATGGTGCAGCTGCAGAAGGGCATGGAGGTGTGTTTGTGTGCGCAGATGAGATGAGGTGCAAAGAGAAAGTCAACCTCGGATGACTCTGAATCTAAACCTGAATTGCTCTCACTTTAAAAAATTAGTCTCTGTTCATCCATAATGCCGTAGTTTCTTATAAACAGTTTCCTGTTAAACTTAAAAAGGAACAGAGACAGACAGTTATTATTGCGGACGTAGACCTTGAAAATGTGTATTTTTCTCACGGTCAGTTGTATTCTCTCAGGTAAGTTCGGCGCCTGAGAGTACCTCGTAAAATGTTCTGTGCAGGGAAGCAATACAATAAGAGGTAATAAAGTGAATAGAAAATCAATTAACCATTATCTCACAAATGTGTCAGTCAAGCGAAGCAAGGCGAGCAAGGGCCAGCTAGTATACCTATATAATAATAAGGAGCCAATATGACGATGACCCATAGAAGTGCAATCGCACGTTTTTGGAGCCTCCCAAAAATGTTATTGGTGCACCGGACTAGATATGTGAATTACACTCGAGTTATGATCTAGATCAGAAGGGGTGAAACATATAATATTTGAGTCGTGACAGCCCTCAAACTTGCATGTACATTTTTAGGGCAGCTTTTAGATGTTAAAATGACTTAGATGTAAGATGTCGTTCCTTATTTTAGGTTTCGCTGAATATTTGGCAGTACCGTTTTGTTTTAAATCTCCCAAAATTTTAATTCGCCTGCTCCCAAAATGTCGCACAATGAGGTCTCTATCGCAAAGGGAAATGTTCTGGAAATACATACCTTTCATAAACTGCAACTGGTGGGATCTCACAATTTCAGGACACTGTAATTTATTAATAAAGAATAAGAAGTACATTACAGCCTCAATAGTTTTATTGTGGCGTGAAAAAAATTGCTTAAGAATATTACTTTTACTTATTCCGAAAATTCTGCCTTGAGTCGGTTTTAAGTGGCAAATCTGTTTGCAACATAAAACCGACAAGCAATACAACAAAAACATACAAAACATTTTTCTCCGCTTTTTCGCACGAGGTGCACACATGTGCAGAATTTTCCTTGCAGTGGAAATCGAACACACACGTTTAAAAGGGGGGAACACATGTAAATTCAGCATGCATCGCTTGCAGTAATGCAAGTTGTCTCTATTTCCAAATCCACTACAACTGACAATGTCACCACAACACAAAAACAAAACAATTTTAACAATTTGGCACCACTGAATTACGAAGTTTACTTGAAATCTCTTTTGATTTTATAACAACAATGTCACCGGCTGAAGGCCAACGAATGACGTTTAGGTAAATATGTATATGACAGAATCCACTGCATTGACGTCAAAGAAAAGTTCTGTGCGCTTCACTGCATTCAGAATTCCTGCACATTTGTTTTGGATTATAGTAAGGCCTCAAGACTTATTCGTCACTGAGGAAAATATAATGTTTGTCTTGTTCTTTAATTTATTTATTGCATCTAGTACATGCTTCTGACATTAGTTGTTATTTTATAGATTTTTATACAGATATTCACTTAAGTGTCAACAAATACTTTTCATGAATTAAAAACGCTCGAAATGCAATCTAAAAATGGAATGGATTTTTTTTTCATTCTCAGCTTGAATTGGCGGGTATCTGTGACCAAAATTTGTATTGTGAACGGGATGTCCTAAAACAAATCTAAACGATGAAGCAGATTCTCACTATCAAAAGTGACACATAAAATATTCCGAATTGGAAGATGCCTAAGAGCAGCGGTTCCCAATCTTTTTTAGTCGCGGAGCACTTTTGAGGTGAAAAATTCAGCGGAGAATCCTGATTCGCACATGTATGTATGTTGTTGCAACTGGCAGAGGAATTATTTGGTCTGACAAAATTTTGAATTTGTCCTTCAAAATACACCAGAATTCTTATAAAGACTTTTTCGTTTCCAACGTGGTATTCTGCCGAAAAATAGCTGTGAAAGTATAAAAATATCGGCTAGATACGATAATTTCAAGAGCCAACGCTCATTATACAGTCTGTGGCCCAAATCAAAGTTGTCGTTAATTAGGAAGGTTTTGACTTCAGCTCTTATTTTGAAAAGCCGCATCATTGTTTTGCCGCGAGAAAGCCACCTTAGTTCAGCGCGACGAAGTAAAGACGTATGTAGACTACCCATTTCATCGCATAATACTTTGAATAGCCTTGTATCCTTAGGTCGTGATTTAATAGAGTTAATTATTTTCACGCTTTCGTCTACGACCTCTTTTAATAAGAGTGGCATTTTGTCATTGCAATGGAATGGCGGTGTAGAACGCAGTGACTACTGCTGCATTCCTTGGCATTTTGTTGTATTCTTAGGACGGCACCGGACTTTTTTTCAGTCATGGCCTTGGCACCGTCTGTGCACACATCCACGCAGTTAGACCTCGGATAGAGTCGCCGAGCTCGAAACGCCGGCTGAAGTCGCCGCCCATAGGTGAAGCATAGAAGGCATCACTTGGTGAAGTGGTGCCCCAAACACAAAACAACGCTGGAAAGAGCAAGAAGGCCCATCCCAAGAAGCCCGCCAAACCGGCAATAAATGAGCAGGCCACAAAGAGTCAAATAACCGCTAGGATTGTATGTAAAGAAAAATCTAAGGGCGACAGTAGCCACTGGTTGAAGGTTCCCAAAAAGAAGCCAAGCAATTCCAAGCGCGCCAATGCAAGATCGAGCACGACCGATCTAAGCAATGCAGAAACTGTGGAGAAGAAGGTCACAACATCGCTTGATTCATCCATTTACAGCGCAAATTTTGTGACTTTTATTCGCGAAATTAAAGTATTAAGTTTTCAGCGATTGTATGGCATCGCCAGTTTGCGCCAGTTTGCGCAACTCGGAAACTCACTAAGTAGGACGCCATCAACGCGTTTTCGTTCACTGTCTTTGAGTGGTAAGTAATACTTGTTTGGGATTTTGTAAGTTCACCATACTTCCCTTTAAAAAAATTAGTCGGTTTGCTTTTGCAATCTGGATGAATCCCCTCAAAGTGTCGTTTCATTTTTGCGTTCTATGGAAACGTCTCTTTCACAATTTTCATTTGTCAGGGATTCCCTATACATAATGTTGATATTGTCATCTCATACCACATCTTTTTACACGAATTATTATCTTTTCAAATTCGATTGCTACGATCAAAATGACAAGAAAAAAAATTGCATACAGTACACAGTGCGTGTGGTCCTTTTACCCCCATTCCATCTCGTTTGCTGCTGCTTCTGCTTGACCACACTTAGTACACAGTGATTCCTATCATTTGTGGACTTTTTTATGCTTGGGTAGGCGTAGTAACTGACGAATAGCGGGTCGTATGTGTAAATTTTTGTTGGTAGACCAAGGCAAATTGCTGTAAGGGCATAACACCTGCGGTAATTTGTTTTGGTAATCTAACATAGAAGTTACATAGCACGTCTTTGCTTAGGTAGTTTTAACCGAAAAGTGGAACCAATCTATTCACCGTGGTGGTGAAAGTACGGTCGTTGCGCTTGATATTTCAAAGGCATTTGACAAAATTTGGCACCAAGCTCTTTTGTGGGATCGATGTCACCCTTCTTCAATGGATTAGAAATTACCTTTCGGACCGTTCAATTCAAGTTGTTTTGGACGGTTGCAAGTCTGCAACTTATCAAATAAATGCTGGTGTTCCCCAAGGCTCCGACTCTCTTTCTCATTTTTATATATGATCTGCTCTCTGTTATTTCTAATCCTATTCATTCCTTCGCCGATGACAGTACCCTCAACTTTACATATTCGTTTCCTGGGCAGCGCCCCTCATTTTCGGGCGTTGAACTGGAATGGCAACGTATGTTAAGCTCATTAAATTCCGATCGTGACAGCATTCTTGAGTGGGGTAAAACCAATAGAGTGGATTTTAATGCTTCCAAAAGACAATGCCGTCTTCTGTCATTAAACCGAAACCTTCGTTGAAATGACCACATATTCGACGTCGCCAAGAACTCTGCGAAGTGTCTAGGCTTCCCAAAGCGATGCAAGAAATATTTTACCCCTTCTGATCTGGCTAGAATTTACAAGGCGTTTATTCGCACAAAACTTGAGTACAACGCTCATATCTAGTCCGGTGCACCAATTACATATTTGGGGCTACTTAACAGAATTCAAAAACGTGCGATAAAACTTATTGGCGACCGAGATATTGCGAATTCGCTTTACCCTCTTAGTCATCGTCGTAATGTCTCCTGCCTTTCGTTGTACTATCGATACTACCATCACAAGTGCTCAAACGAAATAGCCAGTTGCATTCCTCCCCTTCACCAATTCAACCGTGATACTCGCCATGCCACGAATGCTCATCAGTTCACCCTAAAGCCTATATTCGGACGAACTGTGAAATTTAAGGATTCGTTCCACTGCCGTACAACACGTAACTTTTATCTTGGCAAACAAAATAAGTGCAGCTCTGCAGAATTCGGTTAAACATAGCCATAGTCATCTCTGTGATTACTAACAAATCCGAATTTTTTTATCTTCGTTTGAAATACTTTTGACTTAGGAATTATAAGAATCGTTCAAATTCTGTTTCTTTCATATTAACATTATTATAAATTAGACAGACTTGGTGGTCTTCTTTTACCAACATAAGCGGCGAAGATCCCGATTTTGCGGCCCGTAGCAGATTGCAATTCTCTTTTTTTAATAAAATGTGCTCTATTACGATCTGTCTTTTATTTCTATATTTGTGAAATTCTTAGCCTATATGTTATTTATTTGGTCGCAAATTGTGTCTGTTGTATGCTCGGTTCGTCAAATAAATGTACATATACCTGACATACTATTGATATATACTGCGCTGATGGCAAATGACAAGACAGATTGCCTTTACTTCAAAGTCTGTTTTGACACATATGAATTTTACGAAGTCCTACGTGTATTTTGGAAATTCCCCCAAGATAAAGGTGGTATAACAAAAATTCCTGGTCATTCTGACAGTGACTGGTTTTTCTGACAGTGATCTACACGACGCATTTAAATATCAAGTTACTGCTGACGTTAATTCGCCTAATACACGTAAGTAGAGTAGGCCAATAGTTGATAAGCGACATTATGATATTTTTGCCTGACATCATGTTCATGAAACAGCGGGAGCGGACTCTATTTTCATTGATAAACATTGACAAGAGAAAGATACAAATATTTTCCAGATAAGAAACTCAAAAATAATAATATGCTGCTCAGCCTTCAAGCAACAACCACAACAACCCACTCACAACAAATAAACTTATCCGTCATCCTCGCAGATTATCTACCTATGTATCTCAATCGGATTAGGTACTTGACATATGTTGCGTAACATTTAAAATGACTTCAAGAGGGTTATCTATTTCTTAATTCGGCATCTTCCATCCCCATAACTTCTTTACACATCTTTCAGGAATACTAACAATTCAATCGAGTGAAACGCTTACGCACAAGCCATCCAGATATCATATTAGTCGTCCTACATACATACATAGTCGTCCAACCCATTTTAGATCCCAGGAAAATTATATTACACATGCTTCAACCAGGTCTAGGCGTATCCTTTAAACAGGATTAAGTGTCGCTACAAGAAACCATTCTCATATCACGACGACAGGCAAGGCGGCAAATGAAGGACTCCTTAATTCAATAACAAATATGTACCTATGACAATTAGTTAGCACGACGAAGCTCATTTTAATGTGTCGTTATTTTGTAAGTACACACCAAAAATCTACTTTCACCTTTAATTAGGATATCAGTTCGTTGAAGGGCACAAATATCCGCCCACTCGTTGTTATAAACTGAAAGTGCGGCATACAAATACCACAAAAAATACGGTAGGAGCGTACAAATTGTACGTTCCAAGGATGATAATTCCGACAAGACGACAAACAATGTACACGAGCAGCAAGAGAACGGATACGAGTACAGATCCCGTGACAGTGATTTTGCAGTGAATTCACTGGAAAAGTGCTCATTTTCTGGGATACAATTTGCACATCCACAGTATTCCTGTCCCGCCTGACACATCCACCCTTTGGTTAAGAGTTTCCCTTTCCATTTCCCTTTTCTCATTCTCTTTCTCTTTTGCTTTGCAGTCAAACTGTATAAGGATTATTATTTGTACGAGTTTATATTTGCACAAGTGTTCATGTTCTTCATGCTCATGGCTCATCTGCTGTGCCTAGGAAAGTGAATGAGCTCGATAGGGAATGTGTTCGGGTTCAGCTCATTGCCTCCTTCGCAATATACCCCATGGCCCGTTTGCCGCCGCCGTAGTCGTCGTCGTCGTCGTCGTCGTAGCTGATAATTGGAAAAGACAGATTTTCGTATTAAAATAAGACAGTCAGAACAAGACACAGTGACGTGAATGTGCGAACTAAACAACAGAGTAGTAGAGAGTGATGAGAATGGGCCAACAATCCGGCTATGAACTTGAGGGGATGCTGCCTGGCATGGAAACGAAAGTGCACGCTTTGGTTGCATGAAGCTACTGACATAGCAAATTGCTGTTGTGAATTTTTAAGGTAACAATCTCTGAAGCAATATTAATGGACTTTTGGTGTTAAAAATGTATAAGGAAACGCGGAAAGATTTGAGGATTTGAGTGCTCCTTGGGAGGACTTACATCGGCAAATGATGTGAAAGGCCAGTTCGTGAATGAGATTAAAAATTAAACGTAGTTTTTAGACGGTAGATAAAAATAAATTAATATTATGTACTCATCTGTCTAGCTATTTATGTGTGGGAAGCTATATTTTTGACAAGATTTTGTATTAAAAAAAAAAAAATAATAATAGAGTAAACGTTAATTGGAAAAAGAAAAATGAAACCAGCCCCTCCGCTATCGTGAACATATTCAGTCTTCTACATTTCTAGGAAAAAACTACAGTTGCAGCACACCATCCCCCCAGGAAAGACGAGACGATCCACTTCTATACCAGAGGATCAAAAACTTATAAAGGGGGAGGTGGAAGCGTCTTCTCCGATAGACCAGGTCTGCAAGCACATTTTTAGCTGGATGCAATAGAAAAATGTATCCTTAGTTAAACAGGTGGCTCTAATTGTCTGGCAACGAATCAGATTTTCCCTTAGCTGAATCTAATACGTTCTAGGTCTTTCATTAGACTTAATAGATCGCACATTAGTGCTACAATTGGTGCCATCACTGGACAGCGTCTGATAGGCAGGCATGCAACCAGGCTTGGCGCTTTTTTAAATCAGTTCAAAATGATTTAACGAGAAGGGAGAAATTCCAGATCCACCTACCTAATCTACTTTGGTTTGGTTTGGTTTGAAAACATTGATATTTGCCCAACTCTGTCAATCATGCCTTGGACATACGAAAACAACACTGACGCAATATAGAGGAAGGTAAACCTCATTTTTTAAGTTTTTCATCTTCTCGGAAAGAGCTCTTAGAAAGAGGACTGAAGAATGAGAACATAGTACATGAGATCCGCACAGACCGTAGATTGGCTTCATAAACAGGGTCCTTATTTTCTACAACTGCTTTAACTACTGTTATAACTGCTGTTAGGCAGCATTTGCATTTGGGTGCATTATTCCGAAACGAACAGTTCCAAGGAATCAAAACAAAAATCATCAAATTCAATAATGGTTTCAATTTCAACAGAACTTCTATGCCAGAGACAAGTAGCTACCAATTCCGAGAGTAGGTCCAAGTCTGAGAATAGCTCCGAGTTCCTCTTTAACACTCTTACATGTTATGAGTTGTGTGAACGGTGAAGAGTACTGAGTACTGTAGTAATGTGACCGTGAAGAGCTTATTTTCTGTAGGGATACTTCATGTATCCTTTTGAAATGTTGATGAGACACTTTTGGGAAATTATTAATGCAAACGTTATTTCAAAGTCGGAATTTTCCTTGTAAGGCTTTAGTTAAATATTTTGAGGTTTCAGGGACATTTTTTAAGTTTAAATGATAGCTTGGTTAAAAATTTACCGAAAATCAATAATTAGATGAATCTAGGAAGAATATTTTGAAGAAATTTTCTTGTTTGAGTTTAAGGAATAAAGGACGAAACTGTGCTGGAACATTGAACGAAAATGTTCGTCAGCGTAAGTAAAAGCAGAGACGGGGTGCTTCATCCTTTCTTCAAGCACTAAGCCATTTATATGACAATTGTCTTCATTCTTGGTAGTTTTCTGCGATATTTAAACGGCTATTCTTACAGGAATTGGCTGTCAAAAGCACCTTAACGATCAGAAAATAATCAATGTATGAAGCAATGCTCATTCTTACTTTATGTCTAGCAACAAAAGGATATTAGAAACCAAAAGTGTTTATGACATCGGTTATCCTCCACCGATGGGGATCAGACTCAATAGTGCACAGCCCAAATCGCTAACGGGGAACCAGTGCCCTGCCCTTCTCTTTTTATTTGTCCTTTGCTTAATTTTGGAAAACGCGATAACTATCTCGCTCAATGACAGTGAACCAGAAAATAATAGAGGACGAGGGCTTTTATAAAGCCTTAACTTAAAAACCGCTAAAAGTTATAATCTGAAATTTTATATACTGATGGGGAATGAAAACTAATTTGGCACCTATTTCAGTAAATTTTATTTTATTGCATATTGCCATTTTCACGATATCGAAAGAACCTGTCAGTGTTATTTATTTGAAACTTTGCATGTTTTTGGAAAACGAAAAATTATTAGACCGGCGTTTCAGCAATATTCCTAAATTGAATGTTTTATTTATTTGAAACTTATATAATATAAAAAGGCTCATTTGGAGTGGGCAAGGAGTAATTTTACTTATATCCTTTTATTCATAATAATAGAGTTGATCCGTTAGTTTGATCTTAAAAAATATCTGCAAACCGGCTTCGTATTAATTAGTCACTGAAGCTTATCCAATGCTCTAATGCAATTCTTTCAGGCATATATAGGACCGTTTTTTGATATTGCTTTTCATGGCGGCTTTTGACCGGTTTTGCCCTTGAAAATTGGTACAGTTTAGCTACAATTGTTTCGGGATGGTTTCATCGGATCTTTGATCTTCCAATTCGATCAAGCTTAGTTACTTCCGCTGTCAACCGAAGCATATTGTTTGTGCAAGCATACTTTGTTTCAGCTTAGGGAATATTTTTCGAGTATCTGAAGTGCATAGTAATTCATCCCTCGCTTACCCGATTATCGATTTCGTCATAGAATAGGTCTAAGTCGAACAGAAAGTATTTACGATACCCATCATCATCATCAATGACTTAAGGTGCTTGCTTGATGCAAGCCATTTTTGGTCGGCAAATCTTCGGTTGGTCAATAGTGGAATCTTACTTCCTCGTTCATTTGCATGATAATCTGTACGTAGGTTTAGGAAACTCTCACTGTCTTAGTGTCAGCCCTATCAGATCTCTTGGTTGTTTATCAATGGATTCCTTCGTTTGCAAAAACGCGGGTGCTATCTCATCCGGCAGAATTTTCGTTTCCGTTTTCATTTTTTTAGGATTTCTCTCTAACTATAATGTCAGTGAATTATGCATGATTAGGAGAGGCCCCTGGAAAGTAAAGTAACCAAAATTTATTTTACTTTCAAGTTTTGCCGATTGTGCCTCCTTACGCCTACCATGAAAAAAAATATATACTATATACAGAACCTAGTTCCGCTACCAAGGCTTGTTATTCTCCTTCGTAGCACACCTGAAAAGTGCAATCATACTTCAAAATATTATATTTTATCTGCATCTGTTTTAGAGTACATATCTGCTATCAGACTGGACATGCGAGCCTACTGAACCAATTATAATATCTCCTCCCACATCTGTCCAACTTAGAATCATAAACGAAACAACAACCCCATGATGGATGACCCGCTCTGATGGAAATCGTATCTGTGGCGGCAGCCTGACCTATTCTTTATGTTAAATCATCGTGCAATCAACCCAAAATCAATATCTGCTCAGAAAATCAAATGCAATTGTAGGTTATGTTGAATATTCTAAGTACCACACCCAGTTGCCCATCAAGCAATCTCTCAATTTTCATATTGGCTCAATGTTTGCTTCTCATAAATGATCAAAGGTTAACTAGCGTCGAGGTGTGTGCACTCGACTGGGTGGGAACAGTGAAAACGAAGGGTAAAAGATATTTGCTCAATCGATGCCGTAGTGGTGTTTGTTCAAGGTCTGGCCGTCGGCCACTATAAAACTGCATTGAAGTCCGTCAAAAATTGAAATTAGAGTACCTACGCTGCAAAGGTACCTACCTACTTGTGAAAGTTTACTCAATTTATAGGTCAATTGCATTCTGTCAGATCGAACCAGCTGCAAACAAAAAAAAAAAAAAAAACACCTCCACCAGGACGACGACTATGAAATTCCATTAATGTGAAGATGAACTAGTATTTCTATTTCTATTTCATTTTGTATTTCTTTATCTGTCGTTTTCTTTCATTTTTAAGCAATCTGTTTGATTGATAAGAATGTATGTAGCTGTCGTTCGGTCGTCGTTGTTGCACCTATACTATAAACCACACCGTCACCCACACCCGCACCACATGCGAGCGAACACAAGCAAGCGATGAGTAAATTGAATTTGTCATGTTCAGCGAGAGAGAACAATCTTTAAATTGTATTTTGAGGTTTTCATTTCGTACGCTGTCGCTTGATGTTTCGTGATGGATTTGTGGTGTGGTGCAGACGGGCGAAAGATACAATTCTGTCGACGACGTTGCCGCAAGATTTACAACGAATCTGGCAACAGTGGTTAAAGGATGTACATATCTGTTGAAGTAATTTACTTCGTTTTTGTTATTATTTTTGTCTGGTAAAGTAAAGAACGAAAGTCTGTGCGAGAGGAATGAGCTCACAATACCCGAACCCGACCCGTGTTGGAAGATGCTTCTTAAAAGAGGGTTACGTACATGTGTAATAGAATTTTGATTTTATTTATTTTTTTTTATTGTATGTATCTCAAGTGGGTACTTAAGTGTACATGGAGATACTGTTGTTTTTTTTTCATGAAATTAAGAACAAATTTTTGTCAATTTTATTAGACAGAGTAAAAAGAAAAGTGCTCTTGAATGAGAGGGTTTTGGTTTTCGTGAGAATTTTTTTGGTTAGAAATTCATTTTAAAATGCCACGGCCAAGTGAAAATAAAATGAATAAAATTGTGGAATTAATGTTTTATGTAGAAGTATTCAAATTTAAAATTCTAATTACGTCTGAGAAAATTTGTTTTTTCTCCTAATTATTCTTGTTGCTTTCGCATGTAAGTAAATTAACTGTGCATCCTTTTATGCGCATAAAAATAAGTCTTAATTTAACTGAATGATAAAAGGCCAAATTTTATTTATAAATAAAATACAAGACGTGCAAATAGCACGTTGGTATATAAACAGTTCTGCAGACCGAATTATAATTGTGAATTTTCGTAAAACAAGACAAGTCTCAGAAGCGAAGAAGCGGTGACTTCAAATCAGCAAGAAGCATTTTCTTCGTTAAACAATATGTGTTTAAGTCCGTCTTTGTATTTTTAAGGGACCGCTGACGTCTGTCAAAACAAAAGAGATACTTAACATTCATCCTTAATATTGATAATTAAACGCATTTCACACGTACCACCTTTGGTAGACCTTTGTCTTACTAGTAATTCCGAAAACACTCTTCTTCTACACTCATTTGTCAGTGGCTGATTTTTTAACACACGACTTGATCTGTTGGGTATTTGGGAAATCAACTTTAATCAATTTAGAAGAGGACGTTGTTCAGGTAAAAATACTGTCACCAGATATACAGGAAGGACAGCAAAACCGGGCTATAAAACAGCGGAAACGTTTTAGTCTCCGCGAAACTATACGAGTTTCATGAAGTTTTCCTGGCTTTATGATACAGTATTTTTATGAAAATAAGGGAAGCTAACAAGCAGGTCTATTCGAAGCGAATAAGTAAAGTTCGAGATCTTTTTGTTGGTCGATGACAAAGGTGACATTACCTGGAAATTTAAACTCCGACTTTTTGCAAAACTGAAATTACTGAGCGCTTACGCCTACAGCACACCAAGTACTTGTACGATTTGTCATCATGCAGGCATTCGAAACTGTTAGTTGACAGTCCCAAACTAAGCTGATCTAAATATTTACTTGGACTGAGAAGATGTGCCTTGAAAGCTCTAAGTAGCCTTGTCGCTGGTTTTATTCCTGTAAACGAGCATCTAAAAAGAATCAGAGTTAGAACCTCGGGCCTTTGCGAGTCTGTGAATGCCCAACTCTTGCTAGAACCAAACTGGCTACTCTCGGCAAACACTTCCTGTCTTAATGCCCAGTACCTCTTTCAAACGCTCTAAAAAATTGCTTGAGAACGTCGATTTGACGTCGTTTTATAACAATAACAGAAAAATATGTCGCCGCTATTCTTTCAAAATTCATTTTAGAAAATGCGTTACAATAGAAAAATACTTTTCTAAAAAAAATAAGAAAACTTCCTGAAAACGTCAAAAGCAGTTATGAGAGAGGCGGGGATAGCCTCGAACGTGGAAACATTGGAAACATCGGAACTTGCACGTCCGTTCAAAGTGTGCAATTGGAATGTGCGGCCACCCTACACTCCAGGCGTTACTCAAAAACTTGAGTTAGTACCCTCGCGGAAGGGAGATACGCTGGATAGGATCAGGAATTATGAAAAGACAGAATTACGACACATGTATATTACAGCTGCAACAAAAGATTGTATGTGGAAAATCGGCTTTGACAAAGTTATTGACTTCAAGCCGATTCGTGATCGATCTCCTGGCTGTGATTAACACCAGAGCTTCATACCGAAACATATGTGCATACGGCCCTATTCACGAGACTGATGACCCTTTCAAAGAGATCTCCTTTTTCAAAATTTCAAATTTTGACCGTTTGTAAGATAGCAATTTATCTAGTGTTCTAGCATGTAGGGAAGAGCCATTCCTTACTTAATGCTTATATTTACTCGAAAGTTGAAATAAATCGCAAGCCATAAAGAAGTACACAATATAATATTTTTGGATTTAGGGCAACAAACCCCAAGCGATTTGCAATACTTTTACCTACTTACAGTCTCACTTTTTTGGTGTCAAATTAATTTAAGGATATGAAAATTCAAAGTTAGCAGTATGTACAAGGAATATACAATTTGACAGAGTCGCAACATCGTTCCTATAACATTTATGTATGAAGCTATAGCTATATTTTATTTATTTATTTTTTTTTTATTTTCTGCCCTCGCGTTTTCTTTTTAATAGTGTTAAGAGTCAACATAGGGAAACGAAAATATTTTCTTATCCCATTTTCTTTACTGATATTTGCAATTCGTTCGTCATTTTTGCTGGCGCGCGAGAAATGCAAACATTTCGTTACCCTTTACTTGCCAACGATTTTGCTTTTATTCATTTGCGCGCATACAAGTGTATTTCCGTGGATATATATGTACCTACCTATATATATGTATGCATGTATAAAAGAGTATATGTTCGGGGGACTCTGTGCATATTTGCATCCTTTCAGTTCGATTCGTTTTGTTTTCCCATGCACAAGACGTATGCTTTTCTATTCCCTTCTACTAGGTAGGTCCTGGTATTCAAATACATGACGTAAAGGAAAAGAAAGTGTAATCAGAATATTTAGCATGTTATACGAATAAAAAAGAATTTCTTATAGCTATGTATGAAGTCATATGTGAGATGTGAGCTTGTATAGATAGATGTAGGTAATGGCGTTTGCTTTGCAAAATTAAGAAGTTTAACTTTGGCGGAAAGGACATGGAGATTTTGCACGGTTCGTTAGGAAAATAGGTTTTTTGACAGCACTTTTTCCTGTGTGTATTAATTTATGAGGAATACATTGACTTGGAAAGTATAAGAAAAGAGGGATATAAATATATGTCTTGCAACTTTGTGCTGTGTGCATAGTGATGCTATGAATTCAGAGACTTGTTTGCGAAGGAATGAAGATTGTGTAAAACTACCAAGGTACAACTACTAAAATAGCAGATTTTAAATAAAAATACAGTTCTCCAAATAAAGCAGTTATATTTTCCAAGAGGATATTTGAAGTTCAAATGACATCTTGTGGTTTTATTTCTAATCAGTTTATTAAAATGTTGCCACAACACCTACTTTTCTTCAATGCCCCTAAAAGGGCTCTCCTTTCCAATGTTTTTATTTGCCCTTACTCTTTATTAAATAAATTATTGGTAAAACATATCATAACGTCACAATTAATGAGTAGTTAGGTTAACTTCTTATGGCTTATGAATCCAATCATCCATCATAGCACCATATCTTAAAAATTTAATATTCAAGAGATGTATATAATGTTAAAAAAAACAGGTTATCGGAAACGTGCCTGCCTCGGCTGCATAGGGTCTTTCTCTACCACGTGGAGCTTGGATGCTTCGATGAACCATGATACCTTTACCTATATATATCATGGGGTGAATGCTTTAAAAACATCGCTCGCTTAAAGAGAGTTGGATTTTGGAACCATTCGCATTGAAATTTTGAAGAACTTGAGCGTGAATTTTCATTCGATTTTGACCCCTTACTTGAGGATATGCCATCTGATTTAACTTTCTGACAACTTTCCCATCAGGCAACGGTATGGATTCGGTGATACTCTGAGACAGAGAAGGAATCCCATCATATTGAAGTAGATGGCTCCAAAACCAGATGGATTACGAGAATATAAGACTTTAAAACCCTTTAGGGCTATTGAAGCTATTATAATGGCTATGCGTTATTTTGTAACCAACGGGTGAGCGTAAAGATAGCCGAGTTGAATTAAAAGCGCTTCTTAAATCCTCTTACCCAGTCCAAGATAGTACTCGAACTCAAGCTTTCTCTGAACTTATCAGAAGGCTAAGCACACTGTATCTTTTCTGGGTCCTAGGACACATTGGCATCCAGAGAGATCCGATCTCCGATGAGCTTGCTATGGGCATGGTTCAGAAGATGTTTTCTCAGGAGCCGAATCTGCATAGGGAGTGCCTGCATCTATAGCCATGCCTTCCATTATGCGCGACTGCTATGGTAGCAGACCAAACGACTCCTTTCTTTCTCAGGCGAATCGACTGCAAGCTGCTATTAGGCGCATTCGGCTCACCTAGCTTTTTCTGAGCACTTATGTGTGTTAGGCTTGAGTGACACCAACTTCCGTCCAGCTTGTGATGAGGAGTATAACACAGCAGAACACTTTCTTTGCATAGTCCTGCCGTTGCTCCCATCAGGTGGCGGACTTTCGGAGCTGATGTGTGACAAACACGAAACATTGAAGCTCCTCATCTTAGGAAGTTCATCTTAAAAAGGTATTTTCCAAAAATACTTTCCGAATTTTTTTCCATTTATAAGTGAGAAAGAACTTCGTATCGAAGAAAAGATGCTATTTTCGATGTAGGCAGATTCCCGTGGATACCTATATTAGTATTGAATCTTGATTTTGTAAAAGTGGCTTGGTTCTATTGCAATTGTTATTGCTTCATAATTGACGGCCATCTACCACTCTAGCCTCTCTTTCAGATGTAAACAATTTAAAGTGAACAAAAAGTATATGAAGCCCATAGATATTACTTGGAAGAGGGAATTACTAGAAGAAGAAGAAGTGGTTTACAGCAGACTGTGAATGAGATGAAGTGTCAAAACATAGAAATAGAGCCGTACATTGGCATTCTTCTTTACATGGGGGTCTTAAAATTAACACAAATTCGAATGGAATGGGTAATAGAATTTCGACTCCCGTTGATTGCCGATACTATGTCCCGTAATCGTTTCGACCACATCAAACAGTTTTCATGTCAACGATAACCAGCAGCAACTACCATAAAAGAAAATTGAAAGAAAAGTGTAACCGTAGCTCCTGAAGAGCATCAAGCAGTTGACGATGATATTATTCCTTTCAAAGGTACATAGCTATGAAGTAATCTTCTTGTCCTTAGAAGACAACATACAAGTTTTTGAAACAATACCTCCTAATGAAGCCACATAAATGGGGCTTTAAAATGTTCACACGTGCTGGATCATCTGCGATTATATACGACTTTGAGTTATATGTGGGAGAAGGAACATGTCGCAGTTTCGGACTTGGAATCTCTTCCGATATTGTCCTACATCTCTCGTCTTCTTTACCGAAAGGAAAAAACTTCAAGTTATTTTTCGACAACTGGTTCTGTTCAATAAGCTTGATTGTAGCTTTGAAGGAATTTGGCATTCTCTATGTTGGCACAATTTTTGACAACAGATTGGGGAATTGCAACAGAAAAGGAGTTGTCTTCATCAAAACGGGGCTCTTATGATTATAGAGTCGAGCGAGCATATAATATTGGAGCCGTTCTATGATATGACAACAAAAGTGGTCAAATCATTTCGAACTATGTTGCTGTAGAGCCATTAGAAAAATGTCGGAGATGGAATGCTTAATCGAAAGAGTACTGCGAACTTAATCATCCTACAACAGCTGTATGTCGGCAATAACGCCACGAATGTTGGCTTCCAAGTCCCGAAAAAATCGATTGTGACGTGCGCTGTGTGGCATGTAGCGCCGTCTTGTTGGAACCACATCTCATCCACATTCATGCCATCCCATTCGGGAACAAAATAGTCGGTTATCATGGCTCTATACTCGTCTCCATTTTACGGTAACTGACTCTCCAGCATCATTTCGGAAGAAGTATACCCCAATGACTCCACCAGCCCATAGAGTACACCAGTCAGTTTTTGTGGATGTAATGGCGTTTCAAGGGTCTCATGAGGATTCTCTTCACTCCAAATGCGGCAATTTTGCTTGTTGACGTAGCCATTCAACCCAAACTGAGCCTCATCTCTGAATAAAATTTTGCGATGAAAATCAGCATCGATATCAATCTCATTTTCGGCCCATACACCAAAATCACGACGCATTGCATGATCTCGCGGCTTTTATTCTTGCACAAGCTGGATCTTGTAAGGTCGTAAGAAGAATCTTTGCGCAAAATCTTCCATAAAGTTGATGGACAAAGCTCCAATTGCTGTGCACGGTGGCGAATCGATTCATTCGGGTCCTCTTCAACACTTTGCTCTACAGCAGCAATTGTTTCTTCGGTGCGCACTGTTCGACGTCTCTGGGGATGCGTGTTATCACATCATGGCCTCTTGAATAAAACGAATAACCCAGTTATGAAAGCCAATAGCGGTCGACCTTGATATTCCCCGCAAATATCTTCCGAGTATCTACAAGGAAGTCTACAAATTGCAGCTTCATCGAGTATAACAAGCTCACCAGAACCACCGGTAGCAAAAAAGTGGCAATACAGGAAAGCACCAAATGATATAATTAGATTTGACCAATGTAATCATTGGGTACAATGGACAACTCGAGGTCGATGTCGATATCGCAAACAAAGATTTCGGAATTCCAAGTGCACAAAATGTGATGTGCATTTGTGTTGCAATACCCAAAAAAAACTGTTTCATGTTGTATCCCAAAAAATAAGGCATTAACGTATCTAATTTGAAAATAATGGTTTCATTAATATAATTTTTTTTACACACCTCGCTGCCGACCCAACCAAACTATATATCCGACTCAAACTTGGTAATTATCCGTTTTAGGCCAAACTTTAACTATTTTGTTTAAAAAATATTTTTTTCAATGAACAGAATTACTATTCTCTTAGGTTTGGCGTTTCGGAGTGATTCTTCTTAATGTTAGAAAGAAGTGGGCCGAAGGCCAATGGAAATTTGGCTCCTCTTCTCGTTTCTATCACCTAGGGAATGCAAACTAAGAAGAGGGAAAGAAGGTGGCGCATATAATGCTCGAAAATATTCTGAAACATTTTGTGCTTGAAATCTCTTTCGAGGCGCTCCATCGTAATCCAATAGCAAGGCAATACCGCAGCCTAAACTCTCTGAGCCAGACTGCAGCCTTAAATACATATATCTTCTAAGGTTGAGTTTTATCAACACCTCCATTTGAGCTATGCCAACGTGTCCCTATGTAGACCGCCCTTGTTAACTATGATTACAGTCGTCATGATCGACCGACTACGCAAGCAATCGGTAAAATTTGTGAAGAAATTTCAATTTGTGCAACATCGTAATGCACGCTCAGTTGAAAATATTACTGCTGCAAGTGCAAGTGTTGCTGATGATCAGAATTTATTGATTTGCCGGCGTTCGCAGCCATTAAACGTGTCGTAGACCTTACTATGGCGTATTTTGCATTTGGTGATTGAAGATCAGGACATGGACAATATGTGGTTCCAACAAGACGGGGAAATAAGCCACACAACACTTTGGCTTTATTGCGTGAGAAGTTTCCTGGTCGCGTAATTTCACGTTTTTCCGACTTCAATTGGCCACCAAGATCATTTAGATTATTTTCCACCGGTGGGGCTAGGCAGCAGACCGCGTTTACACGAATAATCGCCGAACTCTTGGATGAGTCCCGGACCAAATCAAGGCTGCAGCTTAGTTAGTTATAGACTTCATAAAAGGTAGAAACATCCAAATCTATTAAACAGGCAGATTTAAACTGGCAAAATTGGCTATATCCCAGATATGAATCAAGGCGAGCGCGTTGTGAATAATTTAGTTGAGTTTTATAAACCACTGGAAGAAATGTGGCAATGGATAATTTTAACACATCGCTTTGTCTAGCCAAGGATTTACTGGGGGTATGGTCGGAACTTTCAAGAAAAACAAGCGCTGTATCCCTGTCGAATTCAAAGCTTCGAAAACAATGAAGGTTTTATCACCTACCTTCGGTTTTGAAGAAAATATAGTGCCGTCCTCCTATGTCCCAAAAAAGACAAGGCTGTTTTATTTTTGTCTACACAACATAATGATAATGGTGTTTCTGGGCCAAAACTGAAGCCAAAGCTGCAGTTGATACGATGGATAAGATGCTGTCCCAGTATACAACGAAAAGAAATACAAATCGATGGCCACTAACGATGATCTTCAATATAATTGACACAGCTGGGCTCAAAGCTTAATTTTCATGGAAAATAATCCGTCAAGCTACATAATGTCTGAACTAGCCGACGAAGGTCGTTTCTGCAAAAATTGAGTAAACACTTTTGCATTCCACTCATCAATAAATGACCTCAAATTCCAAGAGCTATGAGACACTTTCCAAGAAGGAGTGCTGTAGAATGGATACTAGGTATCTCAGTAAAAGAGCTACGATAACCGATGTGCTATAGGGAGGAAAAGAGAAAAAGACCTACTAGGAAAGTATCTATGTTCTTTGTACGTTTATTTAGTAAGTACCTATCCTCCGTACATGGATTTAAAATTTATTCAATAAAATTATTATTCAAAACTTCGTAAAATTTAATGACTCGAAGGGATAAATTACACTTATCATAACTCAGCTGGAAGCTGAATATTGAACACCGGATTCGCAAAGCAAGTGTTGCTTTCGACGCATGCAGCAAGGCTTTCGGTAAAAAGTGGGGACTTAAACAAAAGATGGTGCTATGCTGAACCACGGGAGCCCTACGGTCGAGGCCGACGGAGGCGCTCAACGTCCTTCCTTCTGGACCTGTATATCAAAACAATCGCGTCATGTAGCGCAGTAGCAGGTTGCTGGTTCGCTAAACCGTACGGGCACTGCAATATCCTTAACTCAATACCGAGAAACGCAGTAGCACTATCTACTGACTGCATAATACTCAAACTCAACTTCCAGACAACTTTCACTACTGCCTTCCAGTCCAGATCACACTGGGAGGCAGGCACTGTCATCGACGCATCCGCTATAACCATCTTCACTGACGAGTCCTAAATGGACTGTGGAGTAGGAGCGGGCGTCTTCTCCGACGAATTACACACATCCTTATCCATCCGGCTCCCGAACTCGTCTAGCGTCTTTCAGGCGGAGGTCCTTGCGATTAGGGATGCGTGCAGGATGCTTCTATGCAGCACGACATCAAATCAAAACATATCCATTTTCGTCGACAGTCAGGCTGCAATCAAAGCCCTCACCTCAACCAGGACTACGTCTAAGCTCGTAGAGGAATGTGGGAAAATACTTTCCAGGGCGGGTCGTCTGTTTAAGATCTCTCTCATCTGGGTTCCAGGGCAGAGGAACATAGTGAGGAACGAGAGAGCAGACGAGCTGGCCAGAATTGGCTCCTCCCTTCCGGAATCCTGCGCGGTGAGAGTTCTCCCTCCGTTGGGCTTCGTGAAGGTAGTAATCACCGCATAGGGCGAGGCTGAGCCCGGGTGGAGGAATCTGACGAACTGTGTCACGTCTAGGAAGACTTAGCCCAGATATGACAAACTTAGAACCCAAAATTTCATTAACAGGACGAGAGGGGATGTCGCTAGACTGGTAGTGGTCAATAAAGGCCACTGGGCAGGAGGCACTCACGCTGCCAGCAATACCCCATATTACCCACTGCCGCAGCTGCAACGACGCCAATGAGAATGAAACGGTCTTTCACCTTTTTTACGGATGCCCGGCGTTGGCCAAGACCAGACGCAGGACGTTTGGAAAACCATTCTTCGACGACCTTTCAGATATCTCAGACAAGGGTCTAAATGATATCATAGTCTTTCTCAACACCATTTGTGGATTTGAGTATACCCAAAAATACCCCCTCCCATAAGGTCATCATGAGAGGTGGCATCAAAACGACGCTATAGCCCAACTTGCCATGAAATCAGCCACTTCACCTACCTACCTACCCAGGTATAGGATAAGGGTATAGGATAAGGTATAGGATAAGGGTTAAATACTTCCATCAACGCAAAACAAATATCTACGTTCCTTGAATGCCTATAGCTAGTTATCTTCATTTGGGGCTTATTATAGCTCCTATAGAATTTATGCTTTCAATTTCGAGATACTTATATAAATTTATTAATAGTCGGGCCTATAAAGTAATTGATATGGAAGGAAATGGTTAAAAGTTATGGTAGACCCATACTCAATTTCCATAAAACAAAAATATTAAAAAAGATTTAGACATTAACTAAACACATTCAACGCCAATTAAGACATAAGCTTAGATTAACCTTCACTTTAGTACATCACCGTTGCGTCCGCATAATTTATCCATCCACCCCTCTGCTCTTTACATTTTGGTTTAAAACAAAATACATACAGGTGAGGCTTAGTAGTTGCCGTACATAAAAACTTTTGCCACCTCTTGTAAAGTGAAATTTGCCTGCATCGTTGGCTGGCTGCTGATTATGACGTTAAACTTTCATGAACTAAGCACTTTACTGACTTTTCCGGCTGTTTTCATGTACCTAAATTAATTTCATTGAAAATAGTTTGGATTTTGTATTTTGTTAACTATTTTTTTTTACCGCAATAACTCTAGTAATTCAAAGGAAAATGTTTAGAAAGCAATGTAAGCTGAATAGTACCTACAATTAGGCAATATATGATTAGACTTCGTATCTTTTATGATTTATTCATAGTCGTCTTTCCTATGTGTTTGCTTGAGATTTTATAAAAAAAACATACTCAGGTGGAGTGGAATGGTCTGTACCCAGACCGACAAACATCGTTGCAAGTTTCATGAATTCAATTAAAAGTTTGCATCTGTGATTTAATTATCTTTATTTTTAACTGAAAATAATCCAAAACGAATAATGTCACAATGTAAACCTGAACAGAGAGCAAGTATCCCACCGGATGACGACTAGGGTGCGGTTTTTGATTGCAAAACAAATTCTATTGTGGGAAACATTTACATAAACCATACCATGAGGAGCCACCATCAACGTTACAATATTTTACAAATTTTACGTCATGTTTGATATTGTCAAATCATAGCAAAATGGAAACAACAAACTACGACCGACGGATGCCTTTGATGATTAGAACTTATATTTCAGCTTATTGTGGTTATCCAACTTTTTACCATTACATAGCGAACGAATACTGAAAATCCCAAACCAAATTTTTTTTTTTTGTTTTCGACTGTCATCTGCAATTTCAGGTGATGAATTTTACAGTTTTAACCCAAAAAGAACACAGCTCTTTGTACCGGGTGATTTTTTAAGAGGTTTAGATTTTTTTAAAAAAAAAAAACACAAAAAATTCGAAAAAATGAATGAAATATTTATTTGAATCGATAGTTTGAACCTTGCAATTTAATGTTTAAAGATAATTTCATGCAAATGTTGACCGCGGCTGCGTCTCAGGTAGCCCATCCGCTGAGTCCAATTTTGGCATACTCTTTCACACATATCGGCCGGTATCTCACGAATGAATGCATGGATGTTGGCTTCCAGTGCGTCAATCGAAGCGGGCTTGTCCCTATACACATTAGCCTTGGCATACCCCCACAAAAAATAATCTAATGGTGTCAAATCGCACGATCTAGGCGGCCAATTGACCGGCCCGAAACGTGAAATTAACTGTTCACCAAACTCGCCTCGCAATTGCGCCATTGTTTCGCGTGCTGTGTGGCATGTGGCACCGTCTTGTTGAAACCACATATCATGCAAGTCAAGAACTTCCATTTTGGGCAAAAAAAAGTTTGTTATCATCGCTCGGTAGCGTTCACCATTGACAGTAACGCTGCGATTCGCATCATCTTTGAAGAAATATGGCCCAATAATGCCGCCGGCCCATAAACCGCACCAAACAGTGGCTTTTTCGGGATGCATTGGTAGCTGTTGCAATGCTTCTGGCTGATCTTCACTCCAAATGCGGCAATTTTGCTTATTTACGTACCCATTCAACCAAAAATGAGCCTCATCGTTGAACACAATTTTTCGATAAAAAAGCGGATCCTCGGCCAGCTTTCCAAGAGCCCATTCACCAAAAATTCGGCGTTGTGGTAGGTCGGCTGGCTTTAGTTCTTGCACCAGCTGTATCTTAAAAGGCTTTACGCCCAAATCCTTCCGCAAAATTTTCCACGTAGTGCTGTAACAAAGGCCTAACTGCTGGGAACGGCGCCGAATCGACATTTCGCGGTCTTCTGTCACACTAGCTGATACGGCCGCAATATTTTCTTCAATACGCACAGTACGTAAACGTGTTGGTGGTTTAATGTCCAACAAAGTAAATTTTGGTGCGAAATTTGGTCACAATCTTCCGAATAGACTGCTCAGAAGGTCGAGAATGCCGATCATAAAATGGAAGCAGCGCGCGATGAACATTTCGAACCGAGCACGAATTTTGATAGTAAAATTCAATAATTTGCAAGCGTTGTTCATTTGTAAGACGATCCATGGTTAAATTGCAAACCAAACTGAAGCTGTTTGACAGTGACACAAGGTACTAAACACACGTCAGCTGTCAAAACCAGTGTTGCCAAAACCAAACCAGCTAAAAAATCACCCTTTATATATAGAATACATATAAGCCCCCAAAAAAATAAGAAGGAATAGTCATATTTTTTTATAGTGTAATGCAACAATGACCCGGTTTAAAATAAAAAATCAAAAAATATTAACATGTTGCCTGATATGGGTGGCACTCTTTGGCGCACATTTAATACGGTGTAGTGAATTTCCCGAACGCGAATGTTGTGACTTAACGACAACATCTACAGTGGGGCCACTGCCACTGCCGCCGGCAATGCCCACGGAGAAATCAGTGGCAACATCATCAGTGCAGACAATATCGGTTGGACGTTCAGGTAAGTGATGAAAATTATTATTATTAACGTTCGAGCGTTAAATTTAAATATATGTATATATGCCAAAAGTATTCACGTACACTAAAAATTAACCTAAACTGAAACTAAAATGCCGTAGACAGTGTTTTATTTTATTAAAAGTTCTCCTAACACTAACATCTTCAGTTACGATTCAATAGTTGCAAGTTGAACCAAAAGTAATGTCAAGAGTAAAAAAAATTATTATTTAAAATGAAAAAACAAAAAATTATTTTGATATATTAAAAGTATTTGGAATGTCCTTATGGATTTTTTGAGATATACACCGTTATTCGAAATTTAAAAAAGAAAAAAAAAACATAAGGAAAGGCTAAAGTCCGTTTGGGGCGAACAGTACGATACCCTATCCATATTCCTATATGCCCCAAAGAAAAAAGCATTAAGAAGGTGATGGATATCATATTATTTCATTCTATTAATTTATAAAAGAAAAAATATTTTTTGAAAAAACGCCCCCAAAAACTTTGTATAGGCAATATTTTGGAAAAAATATTTGCTAAATATCTTGTTAAACATTTTTTTTCAGTTTCTACGAAAATTTTCGCTGAAAACAGAATTTTAGTAAAAAAAGCCCACAAAAAGTAGGCGTGGAAAAAAATCTTATATGACAGACTTATAAAGGAGGGCAGGGCCTACATATCCTGTGAAGGTTCTAACACTCTATCTCTCTAACTTTAGCCTTCAAACAATTTTTTTTATAAATTGTGTCCTAGCATAAATGTAAAGACCTCAAAAGTTGATACGGACGGACGGACATTGCTAAAGAGTCTTAGGATTTGGTCCTGATCATAAATATATATACTTTTATGGGTCTACGATGAATATTAAGGGGTGTTACAAACTATGTGTCACAATTAAGGGTATAAAAACTGAGTATGCAATATTCTCGGCCCCAACCCAAGTATTCGAACTACAAAAATGGACCAAAATTCTTGGAATCTTTTTGAGAAAATAAGTTTTATGTAATTTTTAAGAATTAAATTCATATAGCTGGCAGTGTTACCGATGATCAAAATGAAAAAGTGGCCCAAAAAAGTGGCCACGGGACTTAATTGGGGGCCAATGAGATATACAACATAAAATTTGATTTACTATCAAAAACAAATGTTATTCATATATTTATTTTAAAGAAACGTTAAATTTTCTTTACGAATCTACAACACATTAAAGTTGATCGTTACTTCAATTTGTGATATTGTATAAATTTTATTTTCACTACATTTAATTTAAATTTGAAACAGCAAAACACTGCAGACCGCAAAACCGCAGGAGGTGCAAACAAACCACAGATAATAATATAACGAACAGGCAATAATTCCAATATTTTAGTCCTAGATGGAATATCTACTGCAACGGAGTTCTGTGCAATTGAAAGAAGCTATATAATCTACTTAGTTCAATTTTGTTGGGGTTAAGGTATCTTGTTCAATATGGTCGTTCAGTCAGTGGTATTTATGTGAGCTTTAGCCGAAAATATACTTAATTTGACAATGGAACTATATTAGAAAAGCAACTACAGAGAATATTTAAAAAAAAACATTAGGAAAGGCTACAGTCCGCTTGGAGCGAACAGTATGATACCCTATCCCTATCCCTATATGCCCCAAAAAAAACCTTAAGAAGATGATGGATAGCATTTTATTTCATTCTATAAAATTTAAAAAAAAACAAAAACATTTTTTGAAAAAACGCCCCCAAAAAGTGGGCATGGCCAAAAACTTTGTATGGGCGATATATTGGAAAAAATATTGGCTAAATATCTTGTTAAACATTTTTTTTCGGTTTCTATGAAAATTATCGAAGAAAACAGCATTTTAGTGAAAAACGCCCACAAAAAGTAGGCGTGGCAAAAAACTTTATATGACAAACTTATAAAGGAGGGCATTGCCTACATATCTTGTGAAGGTTGTAACACTCTATCTCTCTAACTTTAGCTTTAAAACGGTTTTTTCTAAATTGTGGGCGTGGCAGTGGGCGTATTCAAAAAAATTTTACACTTAACCATTTCGGAGCCCTAGGGAATATGTGGTCCAAATTTCAGCTTCCTAGCTTAATTTTAAAGGCCTAAAAATTGCGTACGGACGGACGGACGGACGGACGGACATTGCTAGATAGTCTTAGGATTTGGTCCTGATCATAAATATATATACTTTTATGGGTCTACGGCGAATATTAAGGGGTGTTACAAACTATGTGTCAAAATTAATATACCCTTAGGATAGGGTATAAAAAGTTTGGTTACATATATGAGTTAATAGTGGGCCGAAAGTCGCCACGTTCGCAGCACTGGTTAGTAATGGCGTCCAAACATCATCTATCAAAGTGAAAGGTTTTCAGTAAACCCTGCCATTTAATCACGGAAAGATTGCAAGTACGTGCAACAATTGCAAATTATTGAAATTTATTATCAAAATTCGTGCTCTGTGAAAAATGTGAAAATCCGCTGTTTTATCGAAAAATGGTATTCAGCGATGAGGCTCATTTCTGGCTCAACGGATACGTAAATAAGCAAAACTGTCGTATATGGAGTGATGAACAGCCGCATGCCATACAAGGATTACCAATGCAACCCGAAAAACCGGCAGTTTGGTGTGCCTTATGGGCTTGTGGCATCATCGGTCCATTTTTCTTCAAAGACGACCGTGAAAGAAATGTTACCGTCAACTGCGAACGATATCGAGCGAAGATACGCGACTTTTTTTGCCCCAGTTGGCTGAGTAGAACTTGGTTGACATGTGGTTTCATCAAGACGGTGCCACATGCCACACAGCTCGTGAAACAATGGAAATGTTGAAGGATGAATTTGGTAAGCAGCTTATCTCTCGAAATGGCCCTGTGAGTTGGCCGCTAAGATCATGCGATTTAACGCCTCATGATTATGTCTTGTGGGATTATGTAAAGTCGCGAGTCGATGTGGACAAGCCGAACACGATTGAAGCGTTACAGGATAACATAACACGCGTATTTCGTGGAATACAGGCCGAAATGCTCGAAAAAGTAACGCAAAATTGGACCTTGCGAATGGACCTTTTACATGCAGTTGTCTTTCAAACGCAAATTAAAAAGGCCTCTTTATCGCTTACGATTAAAATTTTGAATAATTGATTCAAATGTGAGTTTTTTATTCGATTTTTATGAAAACTACGCTTAAAAAATCACCTGTTATTTAGATGATTTTTTTATTATTTTAACTATGCACCGGTTTCCAGAAAGAAAATTTGAAACAGAGGTCTAAGTTAAGAATGTCAGAGTAATACCTATAATTGTTTACCCAAAAATCATATTTTGAGTTACGACAATATCTGTAATCGTGCACCAATACTCTATTTTTCTGGGCTTTTAGAAATTCCCAGTCGTGTCTGGAAGTGCCTCAAAATCAAAAAAGAAATTAGTTATGTATCCGAAAATCTGGTGTTTGTTAAGCAAAAAAGTCCTTACTACCAATTGTTAAGCAAGAAATCATATATCGCATGAAATTGTATGGATATAGGACTTTTTTGCTTAAAATTTCCGGATTTTTTTCATTGACGATGTTTCGGACTCGATTCGTCCACCATATTTATAAAATTTTGAGCCTTTGTAGCACATTAGATTCATTACTAATTTAAAATTTTCATACAGGAAAAAAGAACAAAAAGGAAAACTAGAACAAAAGGAGAAAAAGTGTAAGGGTTCTTTTATAGGGCTTATTATGTTAAAAATTAGAAATTATACTTGATGTTGGTTTGATGTTCCAAAGCAAATGCAACAACATTCTTCAATTCATCCAAATATGTAATGAGTGTGGGAGTCGTGGGAGTCATTTATGTAAAAGCTTTGGGATGAGTTTAAGAGTTGATTTCCTAGCTGCACAGTGCTTGGCAGCGGCCTTTAGCAAGCTATTTCTGCATCATGTCGTTGTGGGAAGTTTTCACTGTTGAACATAGCTACATATATATATTGTTATTTTCAAGTTCAGATTGGAGCAAATCGCAACCGTTGCAAATTGTGGTTGTTTGTTGCTTGGAATCCATTCGAAGAGAGAAGTCTTCGATCAACTTTTCGAGTCCATAATTTGTCAGCAATCCCCGTTGTGTTCATTCCACCATCTTGTTGGGAACTTGTGCTTCGATGGCGAAGGCCTCTCGTCACAAATGGCATGTTCACAGATGGTGTTTTATTATGTATTCCTTCCTAAATTATTAATATCAGGGAATAAAATTTAGATGTAACTTGTTTTAGTGAGCGTCATTATGTGGGCGTGGCAAAATGGTGGTTACAATTTTATGCTTTATTAATATTTATTAATATGAGCGAAATGTACTTTTAAAAAGTTTTTGTGTATGCACTCTTTAGTTTTGATAGGATAGGAAAATTATTTTGAATGTTAAAAACTCAACTGTCTTACTCATCTTGCGATTTGGACCACTTTTACTTCGAATTGAATATTAATCTTTATATCAGGCTATGCGTCTTTATAATGGTTAACAATCTCAAATATCATAGAAATGGAGATAGACGCTTACCACTTTACGCCGACGATATTTCGAATTTTTATTATTATTTGTCAGGTAAATGACCAAATAATATTTTTTTAGGCTTCATTTTCCTTGACTACCACTAACTAACCAACTGATAGCATCAAAAACCTGTAAAGATCAGAAAGTGAGACATCAGAAAGTTCTTGTAAGTCATGGATGTAATGACTTCCAAGTGCTCTGTTCCTCAAGTGACAGAGACTCGGACAGTGACAGACTAATTGTAAGTGAGGGGTGTGTCCTCATTGACCTCGTCGTCACCAATAAATGACGACCAGTTGACATACCTACCTTTTCTACTTTGATGGCAAACAGATTTTATATGGAGTTTCCATTGGCTCAAAAGAAACCCTAGTCCATAAATTTATAATTATTTTTAAACATCCAAGAGCAAGAGTATTGAAGAAGTTTTTTTTTAAGTGTTGGGGTGCTTTCTTGATACAACAATAACAACATCATCCTCATAAGCGATCAGTTTGTAACCCTTCGCTCCCAGTCATTTCAGTAGTTCATTGACCAACAAGTTCCCAGAGAAGAGGGGAGAATATCTGCACACATTTGCGCGTTTTGCGGATGACCCAGCTATCTACAAGGAACGAATAGCTGATATCTCTACCAACCTCTCCAATTTGGTTGAGAGCTAGTAGAATTTCGTTAATAAGTGAAACAAATGTAAAAAAGTTAAATTGCATCGAAAATTCAGTAATACCGGTATTTTAGCAAAACCTCAATACCGTCTAGTATCTATTTTCTAACAAAATACACAGCACATTAGTATATTTGAAGTGCAATTAAAACCGAGTCCACTTACCTACGTCACAAAGTGCCCTTTGTATTTTAAAAGAAAGGCTACGTAATTTACGGCCTTTACCTTTAAAATCCTGACATTATTTACGATCTCCTATTTGCACAAACAGCTGCACTGTTACATTTGCCACAAGATCACTATCAACAAAGCAAATGATTGCAGTGGCGCATTTCCTTTACTAAATATCAAAGTTCAACTAGGTACACCTCTGACCTGAGCACGTACTTCAAAGGTGTACAATCCGGCAGTGCTGGTGTCCTTGTGGGTTAGGTTTCCAATTTTGTAAATTGTTTCTTATGCAGACCACATTCGTGTATATGTATTATGTACATTCGTACTCTGTTCCCTTCAACTGGCAGCAATAATATGAAATTGCTCGGTGAATGTGAAGTATTTGCTACTTATGGCAAAAATTGCATATTTCCAGAGGTTTTTTTTTGCGAATTTATTATCCTTGGCCCACAAGTTTTGCCAAAAGTTGAGATATTTTCACTGTTTTCCGTCTGAAAATACCCATGTGGGTGGCGGAGGCGCGCAAACAGTAATTGCGCAACATTACTTACTTGTGAATTTAAAATTGCCATTGCCACTTTAGGGGTTGCATTTTTTTTGTCTCCCCATTTTGTTTCCATATACCTACCGGTACAACGGTGCAGCTTTTATTTTATTTACATTATCCACTTACCACTCGACTACTGTAAAAAGGCGATCGAAATATCTTTATAGAATTAAGGAGCATAGTTTTGTGGCGCTGCGCTGTTTTGTTGTGTACTTAAGATAATTTCCCCAAATTCATCCCCAAACGATATTTGAATAACTAGGATGAACAGAATTACGTTAAAAAATGCACATCCCTTCATATTTGTATTCCTCATATTGGAGTGCAATGTAATGCCAACCAAAAGGATATCAATCAATATGTATGATTTTTTAATCAGTTCCCCAAACACACATGCACGTATTTGTAGGTTAAAGGATAAGTTATAACACTACATGTGGACATGATGACGGTACAACCAGAATATATAATAGTTGTAACGATTTTCTAAATGGATACACATGTCCCCGAGAGTGAATTTTAAATGCACGTCATCATGTAAGCCGAGCCACTTGGTGGCGGGTGGGGGGTTGAACTAAGAAGCACTACTGGCAAAGGGGTTTGATTCTGCTATACATATATTTAGTCCTGTACAGAAATATGTATATATATATATGACTGAACATGAAATCGATGATTACGACATACATTCGTGTCTGTCTGCCTGCCTAGTGCCTGCCCTAGATCACTAGAAGTTGTTCGTCGCCGCCAACCTTTATGTCGTTATCGTCGTCGTCATAGTTGTTGCGGTCTGTGGATGTCAATATCCTTGTACTTGTGCCCAAAGGTAATAGTTTATCAATATGTCTACTTAAACTATAGTATCTCTGCGATTGAATACTATGTCTTTGAATACAGAAATAGCTGTATGTGTTAAAAATTTAATCATACTGACGATCAAAGGAATACATGCACATGGCTGGCAGAGTGCAAAAATGAGCTTGTACAGCTTGTACCTGCGTCGGCATAAGGCTAACGAATAAGACAGAAGCGAAAAGTCAAAGGACGCGTAAATTGTGTGTTGAGAGTATCTTTTAACTCTGGAAACAATTTCGAATACCTACCTAATCCAAATTAAAAAGAGAAAAGCTTTGAAAAAAACTTTACAGTAAATTTAAAAGTCTAAACGTAATTACAAAATGCATTACGTGATTGGAACAACGGAAAGTTACATATGGTTTATTTTTTTTTTTGGTTTTTCCTTGTTCCTTTGTAGAAAATTAATTTACTTAATTGTTGCAATAAATGTTGCGAGCCTGTGTAGCTATGCGGGCTAAAAAGTTTCTCGTCAAACCTTTCGTCTCGCGCACTGTGTTTAATTTCCATGGGGTTTTTTTCTAAATGAACGATTTCTTATAAATTTAGAACGCTATTTTTTCAATAGCTTATTGTTGGTATCGAGAGCGTGCATAGTCTGGGATATATGAATATAGGTACAATGCTTTGTATACATATATTACATTGAAGTGCAGGAAGGAGAAAGGAATTTTGTATGTTCCCTCTGGTTATGTTTGATAAATTGATTGGTAATTTTTCGAGTTGACAGTAAGGTAAAAATTATAGCTAAGACGGATATTAAGGAAAATATTGCTTGTCAGCCAGAACTGTAGTTAGGCTTTTGTGCAGAGGAATTTTTAAATGCATTGTTGCCCAATTGTTCTCGGTGAATAGCTTCACAAATTCATCTGAAATGTGTTCAGCTGTTTCGTCAGAGCGTTTCAGAGCCCGTCGGCCTTTTCATTAAAGCAGTTTGGTCTTGTTCCTAGAACGGACTTTTTGGAGAGTTTTGAAGGAGTGCATTCTGTTTTGGAGCCAACGGAATACCAGCTAAGAACATTTATAGCTGCTTGACTGTCCGTTAATATGTGGATATTTTATCATATTATATACAAAGCTGTGTGGGTGCAGTGACTTTTTTGTTAAGTGCATTGGACTACTAAGCGATAAAGTTTCAAAATCCGAGCCACATAGAATTTTTAATTTGCTGACCCACTTCTTGCAAAACTTTGGAAACATCTAAGAGGAAGAGCTCGAGGTCCCTACCATATACATATATCTTCACACACACAATAGTTGGAGATGTATATATGTATATATATATTAATTTTTATTTTATTCCTGAGTTGTAACTGACATTCGTTAATAGCGTGGATTTTTTCCTGTGTTTAAGGCGAATCAATTGCCATATGCTAAATGCGAGTCACATATATATGTCAGCTATAACTATAAATCGTCGATTTACTAGCGTTATCAAACTGGTTCCCGTCACGTGAAGATTGAAGGGGTTGTGGTTCAGATACGCCATCATTCTCTGAAAGGCCATGCACAGTGCGTCCAGTTATTTAGACCAAATAAAGTGGAATACACGATAACTTTGTCTTTCTTTTCATCTTGACCCTCGGGGCTGGGCCTTGAAGCTGAAGCACATTTGCTGGATGTTGCGAACTCACAGCTGTACCACCTCAAATCGGTCAAAAGCAGCTGAGTTTCTGCACCCTTAAAGCAAAATGTAGTAGAATCTGATGTTTTTGGTACTATACTCTGTCCAACATAAATTGGCAGTACACGTCTTATGGGAAAGCTTTATCAAAATCAGTAGCGTGCCATATTTTTCCACCATACTAAATTGAAAGAAACGCCTCATAAAGTGATTACCCTCCAGTGAATTTCCAATTGCATCTGACGCAGATCCACCACGCCTTATGCAGCGCACATGTGAGTGTACACTGACGTGTGGCTGCTGCTCTTCAACGCCCATTTAATTGATGTGCATTCAGAGCTACCAATGTCCGTTTTGTAATTCGTTCAGCTTTTTTCCTTGCGTTTCTGTTGAGGAGCTTTAGGTTTTAGAGCTTTGAAAAAATGTTCTTACTGATAAGTGTAATCGTGGCGATTTTGTGTTGATCCTTGACATATCTTTGAATGTGTGGAAATAACGTTAGAATTCAGTTACAAAATTGTAATCTGTTTTCTTTAAGGAAAAAGATTATTTGCGTTTGTTCTGTTTGTTAGAAAGGGCTTCAAATACATCAAAAGACTTAAAAAATAAAACAGTAGCTGTGAAGCAGATATGTTTTCTATGGGTCAACGAAAAGTTTACAGATTTCTCAAAAAAAAAATAGTACCAAGGGCCTCAAAAGTAAAGTTAATGATTTCGATAAGGGTGCCATCAGGCAAATTGTGCAGCAGTTTTTTTTTCAAATAACGAACTTACGACGCTGGATAGAATCCTGCATGAGGTAGGACGTAATGCAAACATCACTAAAATTAGCAGGTCTTCTCCGCATACGGTTTTAACAAAGAAAATTAGGTCTTAAATTTGCCATCGTCAGCGAAAGAGTCTTCTCTTGGAAAACATAAAGATAAATTGGTTTTTTTTTTATTAATAAAATTGATTAAATGAAAATTTCAATGAAAAAAAGGCATGGTAACCCGACATAATATGCTTTCAGGTTTCTGCAGATTTATAATCCTTAGTACGTAAACACTGTAAGAGGTTTTGTTAGAATAGCACCTTACGGAAAACGAAAGAGTGCGAATGAGAGGCAAACATCCCTATCTTCCCTGCCTGAGATACGGCAGCCTTCCACCCTCTGCGATTACGAGCACGCTGCTTCCAGTTGTCCAGACCAAGCGCTCTGGCATCCGCGATGGCTTGGTCTTTAAAACGGAGGTTCGGTCTTCCTTGTCGTCTCGAATCTGTGGGCTGGGATTCGAAGATGCTCTTGGCTGGAGCGTTGTTGTATTCGCTCGATGTGGCCGAGCCAATGTAGTGGACGAATTTTAGCTTTTCGGACTACATCCACATCTTGGTACAGCTCATGGAGTTCGCGGTTGTATCTTCTTCTCCATTCGCCCTCCTCGCACACAGGACCAAATATCCGTCGAAGGATTTTTCTTTCAAAGGATCCCAGTATTAACTCTCCTTTCCTGCTTATCGTCCAGCACTCGCCGCCGTGTAGCAGAACTGGCAGGATAAGGGTTCTGTAGAGCATGCACTTTGTCCTTCGAGTTAGGAGTTTTGAACCCATTTGTTTTGCCAAACCTAAGTAGCAGCGGTTTCCAAGGGTAATTCTTCGACGGATCTCCACTAAGATGTCATTTGTGGAGTTGATGTTTACCCCGATGTAGATGAACTCCTTAACTACCTCGAAGTTGCTGCTATCAACAGTGACATTTTGTCCTAGTGGGTGGACAGATGATTGTTTGTTTGTTGATAGCATATATTTAGTCTTGTCCTCATTCACTTCAAGGCCAACTAGTTTCGCCTGTTCTTCAATAGCCGTGAAAGCCTCTATCACGGCACGCTGGGATCGACCGATGATATCTATATCGTCCGCATACCCCAGCATTTGGACTGATCTGTTGAAGATAGTGTCTTCCGTGTTGACACCTGCCCTGCGCACTATCTGCTCAAGAACAAGATTGAAGAAATCAGTATGAATGCTGTCATATGCGGCTTTAAAGTCGATGAAGAGATGGTGTGTCTCGACTTCTCAAACTCGTTGGTCTTTTCCAGGATTTGCTTTAGTGTGAAGATTTGGTCTACAGTTGATCTGCCGGTTGTTTTTCTTTAGCTTTTTTATAGCTAAGCCAACCTCTTTTATAATGGCCGGAGGGACTGGTTTTTTCATTGACGTGGGTTCTCTTCTTGCCCCATCACTCTCTCTACATTTTGTCCGTTTAACAGCTGCTGGAAGTGCTCTTTGTAGGCTCTGGCGACTCGAGATGTGCTATGGCGTCCAACGTCGAATTTCTTCTTTTGGGCAGTTCGCAGCTTCTTTTCGTTGGACAGTCGAGCTCTGAATCTAGCTGCAGCAAGAAAATGGTCAGAGTCGACGTTTGCCCCTCGGTAAGTGTGCACGTTCAAGATGTTGGATGCGTGCCTCGCTTCGATTAGCACACGGTCGATTTGGTTGACGGTTCGACCGTCTGGAGAGCGCCAGGTTGCTGTGTGGATCCTTAGTCGCGGAAAGCTAGTGTTACCTATCACCGTATTACAAGCTGCTGCAAAGTCAATTGTCTTCCCTGTACTGCCAATTTATGTTGGAAACAGTATAGTTTAGTAAGTAAGGACACTTATTTGGACATAAACCTCGTTTAGTTAAAACACCTCGCAAATCTTTTATAAATCAGAATTTGAGAAAAGTTACATAAAGGTTGCGTAAATACCTACGCGATGTTTAACTAAGCAACTCTGAGAGGTGTTTCAATGAAATCTATTAAATACGGTATACTACCCAATATCGTGGATACTTCCTTCTACCTACCATTCTCTGACTTGTATTTCGGCAATCGGTTTCAACTGACTTTAATAGAACTTAAAATCGAATTTGTTACAATTTTATGCAAGTAGATAAAAAATAACAGTTCGACTTTAACAATAAAAAAAATTTCAATAATTTAAGTATTATCGTGGACCATACTTTGCTGTCAATTTTACCTATTTGCATTTGCAAGGTTGTATTTTTTTTTACAAGTTTGTGTTAATAAAATCTCTTTTTAAAATTAATTGATTTTTTGAATTGAATTTTTGAACCATTTTCTACTGCCATATTGAAATCAACTGCTCTTTTTTAATATAAATATACTGAGCTCAATCATCCGAGGGGCGGTGTCACCAGTCACCACTGGCTGTGACGTAAGTCATTTTATTTAAAGTTCGCATGGGTTATCAAATCAATTAACCAACCAAGCGTGTAAGTAACTGGCATACTTTTCTCTTATGGATTTCGCTTAATTTTTGTTTTAACCTATTTTCCTGTTCATTTATAATAATGCTGAAATTAATTCGTATCAGCTAAAATTGAATTCATAATTTTTTTTTAATTTGTCAAACTGAAATCAAATCAAAAGTCCATAACAAAAAGTGTCCTCGGATTGTCAGATAACCTACATTTACTGTTTGCATAATTTCAACACAAGCATAAGCACACACAAACACCTGAATATGATGGTAACTATGTTGGAAATTCTTCCTTTCAAGAGGGCAACAACAGCTCAGCACGGCAAAGGAAGAAAAATAAAAAAATAAAATTCTCTCGGTATACATGTGTATGGATGTATGTATGTACATGTTCAATTAAAAGGAGGAAAATTGTATGAGCTTTTGCTCATATGCCCTTACACAGTGCCACAGGCGAAAGAAGAAAGCATCGACCTCATTTTGAACGTGTCCTTTCCTCGTTCAACTCACCCTCGGCGGCACATAATTGGAGTGGAACCATACTCGTAGGATACACTTTTTATGCGGTCGAAACTGTAGCATAGACTTGTAGAGTCTAGGTTTGCACACCGGCACGGTTTGCACCCCCATATAAGAACTATACACTACAAGTTTATATTGATGTTATGTTTTAATATGCATAGCCGACATAGTGCGGACTACCAGCAATTTTTTTTTTGTTTAACCTCAGTCAGTCACAAGCACGGGAGGCCGTCAAAGCTTTTATTTTGCCGTTTGCTCTTTATTTAAAACATTAAATAACCCTTTTTGCAGGAATCTCAGTAGCAGTACATAAATAACTATTCACCAATCCATTGAACTATGAGAATATAAGCAATCATAGCATGGTAAGGTTGGCGGGCAGGTGAAGCGGATAGTAACCGTCGACGCTACCATCGATTAGTTCTATAATTAAATTTTATAGCCAATAAGTCTGCACTAATATTCATTTAATTTCTTCACTAGACTACGCGATGGCAGGATGCAGGATGCAGGATGACCCTTCGATGATGATCATTTTCCTGTGTTTTTTTTTTGCGCATCATTGCATCGCAAAAGCTGTGCAAGGTCTTTTAAAGTAATGTTAAATTGATTAGAGACCATCAACTTTAAAAATTAAATCGTTCTCTTTGTTTTTGTGCAAAACTGAGCGTGTGGTATTTACAGGTGAACGCTCTCGAGTAACTATCGCCTGTTGGAGGGCATGCTGTAAGCATCGGAATTAGAGTAAATCTTTTTATAATAAAATGGTTGCAAAATGTAAATTGAAACCTGAACAACCGTGGTGAGTTTTCAATGCTCAAATGCCAGTTTAATTTTTAATCAACATCAGCAGCGTGTTTTTGTTTGTTACCGCGAAATTTGAGCTCATTAACATAGGTACTTGTATTTTATTTGCACCAAACGATGGTATTTTATTGTTGACGTTTGCAGTGTATAGTTCTAAGTGATTGTACCGATGGGAGGTTTTTTAATTGCTACATTTTGTTCCACATTGAATTTTGTGCAGGGGTTGGGTGTTGTAGAAATACGGTTATCACTTATTGGTAAAAACATGGCCCAGTGATGTAACTGTGACTATACACCGATTGTGCTTATTTTACCTCCTCGCGGTAACCACCTGATACTATACTATAACGCTCTGTCGATGATGACTACCTGATGAATTTTAGAAGTCTATATGAGGACCTCGGAAAGAGGGTCATGATCATGACAGATACCTTAAGTTAGTTACTTGGACATGTTTGGAGCTAAGATCACTAAGGATTTTTAAGCCCTTAATGGGTCAACAGCTTTAGAGGATTACTGAAAACCGATCCAAAGACTTTTTGGATCTACCCCTCGAGGTTGGGAGTTGTGCCGTAATACACTATGTTATGAAAGAGACACCAGCCTCGGATATGGACCCCCTCTTTTAAGATCACGACCCGAACCAACAACGGACTACTATTTAAGAGTATGTGTTGTACACCCCTAGGCTGCTCAAAAACTAGAATCTGTCCTCGAGCGGTACAAGGCAGATATTACAGCGATCCAGGAGATACGTCGGATAGGTTCAGGTATGCAAAAAAGAAAAACATGCGAAATTTATTACAGCTGCCAGGATGCACATGTTAGAATGCGGTGTTGTCGTGGGAAATCGACTAATGTAATCCGCATCCAAGGGACTTCTTATAACATCAGCTTATTATGTGCTCACGCTCCTACCGATGACGCTAAAGACCCAACTATAGAGAAGTTTTATGACCTCCTTGCCGGTGCCTATGGAGCCTGTTCGGTGTATGACTATTTTTTTTTTCAAAATCGTACTTGGGGACCTTAAGGCAAAAATCGGTAGGGAAAACATCTTTGGCGGATTAGCCGCGGATTATGACAACAGACAACGGCTTTCGGCTGTTAGCAGTTCCATTTTAAGGAAATCGATGATTCCCGGATCACAACAATGTCCGGATGTTTTACAAGAAAGCTATGCAATTGGCGGCTGTCTTCAAGCCCGAGACGCAATCTCTTTGAAATAGTGATGGAAACCTTGTCACTGAAGCGCAGAGGAGTTTAAGCTGCATTTCCAGTAGCTGCTAAATGGGCACCTTGTCGAGAGAGTGATAGGGAAGAAGAGAACCCCAGTCAAAGTTGAAGAAATTCCATCTCCCTGGTTTGAAGAGGTCGTTACGGCTATTAAAAAGCTGAACAACAACAAACTCTGATAGCGAGCCAGCTGAACTTTTTTAAGATGCTGGTGATGTTTTGGTAGGACGCATGCACCAAATCATCAATCATCATCTTTCATCGTTATAATAGGTCAAATTCTATGCTAGGCTTCATAAAGAGGTGGTCGAAAGAATTTGATGACCCCTACGTTACTCATGCACTATACAATTGCTTCGTCCGTCCGCATCTTGAGTATGCTTCACAAATTTGGACTCCGTACTACAACATTGAATAAAATCGAATTGCAGTCATTCAACGTGGCTTTTTTCGCTTTGCCTTTAGAGGACTTCCATAGGAAGATACGTATAACCTTGCCTTTTACAGTCAATATATTAAACTTCTGTAAATGACACTTCTCTCTACGCAGATTCGTGGAGGTGCTAACAACTTACACAGTGTGATTTTATTATTCAATCCTTATAATAGGACGAATTATGCCAGGAATGAATCTATGAGCCTCATAAGTAGAATTTATAATTGTGATTGATTTGCAAAGTAGTAAGCTGAAACTTAGAAAAATATTTGCGTCATCATGTTCTATTGACCTTTTAAGGGAAGCTAATATCAAAAATTCCAAAATTCGATACATGAGAGGTTTAAAAAGCATTAGTCAGACTTCGGGCGGCGAAAAACTTATGGTGTTACTGTGGATGATTTGAACCTGGAACTTCCCACTGAGAGGAGGGTAATCTTCCTTTTACCCTTAATGTCTAACATTTGGTTATATTAAAGCTGTAGTTTACATAGTTGCAGGACAATTCACTTGAGCAACACAAACTGCAAGCAATTATCCGCCTTTGACCGATTTTATCCCTCGTTCATGTATTCCAGCGGAGATGAAAAACTAGTTTAAGTCAGGTTGTCTACTCGATTAACTACGCATTTAGATACTACCTATGTACATTTTTTGCATCACATGTAGAAAACATAAAATATCAAATAGAATTTAATAAAAAAAAAACGTATAGACATGCCTAAATGCCCATAGGCAAACTCTGGAATCTGTAACATATGTACATAGTTAAGTCACGACAATATGGGCAAAAACATTAAAATTTAAGTAAGGAAAGTCCAAAAAGTATAGCTCATCGCACAGCTTACCCTGTTAAGACTTTTGGCATGCACAAATTAACAAGGGGAAAAACGCATTCAATTGCCGTAGTTGATGCGATCATGTATTACTTTGGCAACAAGGTTTCATAATCATCTTTACCTTCTTCACTCCCGCTTAGTTTTTTATTTAATGCTGCAAATATTCCTAGATCTTTAATAAATTATGACTTTATTTTTAGACATACAGCTCCAAGCTGAGAACAACTCAATTAAATGTCACTTCATTTTACTGTTCTAAAGTTAAATGTTTGCCAAGATACCTCAGGTATGTAAAAGGTATATTCTGCTATAGAAGAGTTATCATATATTTTACGAGAAAATACTGTTAATTTGATATTTGATTCAACTGACATCTTTTATTTAACTGAATTTTGACAGCCACCTCTGCATCTACTACCTTTTTGTTACGTTAACTACATTAACTAAATACATCTGTAACGTAGCAGAGGTAGCATATGTAGTTATGCCATGAAAGTGTCGTTTCTGCTGTCATCTCTGTATTCGAGAAATTCGGAAGCTTGGAGCCTTGGGGAGATGCACTATGTACCGCTATTGTATGATGTCTGGTGTTGGTTGTGCCCTATTTCTAACATGGTGATTTTGTTTTTTAGAGGTATCGCAGCTAGGAAAACCAGCTGCGACGGAATTCGTCAATGGATGAGTGAGCGCTAGAAAAATGTAACCGTGTTAGTCATCATGTTACCGCATAAAATTTATCTGACGTATTTCTAGACAGCTTAATAGCCGATTGGCAAGTAGTATCACTTGCAGTAAAAAAATTAATACAATTAAGTATTAATTTAAATTCTAGGTAAACAAACCAAGACAGGTTTCATACGCTACGCTTCTTCTCGTACTTAATTCTTTGAGATTATTCACGTTTCGTGGCTTTTTGTTTAAACTTTCATAATATTTCTTTTGTTTTCGGACATTTCGTAATTGTTGATTGCTGTTTCGTTGATTTCTATCCAACGTGAAGCAAACACGAAGCAGAATTTTACGTTAGATGGCTTAAAGAGAATAAAAGAATCGGATATTACTATGTTTTCTCAATTTCACATTACTGCGGCAAAGCTAGTTTTGTTTTAAAGTTGAATAAATGGCAGCATTTGTTCATATCGGTACCAAATCGTCACTTTTTATGTTTTGAACAATACGATTTTCTCAAAAACGACACTTTTAGACTAATTGTTTAAAGCAACGTAAATCGTTAGGTGATACTGTAAATGAAAAAATAAAATTAAAAAATTATTTGAAAAATCGGTGCAGTTGTTAGCTTTTTTACAAAAAAGTGAGTAGGCAGTATTTTCGGTCCTAACCCAAGTATCTAAAGTACAAAAACAGACCAATATCCTTAAAACAAGTTTAATAAATAAGCGATACATTTTTAAAAATAAAATTATATGGCAAGTACTGTTATTTAAAACGATATAGCAAAACAGGAACAAAAAATGTCGCTTAAATAATGCTACGCCAAAAACTTTATACCTATACGAACTTTGAAGCAAATCCGTCAAACCGTTCTGCCATACGACTCCCGGACAGACAGACAGACTGGCCGACGGACTGCACTGGCAGATCTACTTGCTTGGATTTATCTCTCACATCTTTCGTACTGAGTTTGTGTTCGACATTTCCGCCAGATCACAATCATTTTCTCTTGGGTATGCTAATGTTTACGAGAAACTTAAGACAAAAGTGAAACAAAGAGTTTGAGGACGTTATTGCCCGCCAAAATGGTTAGCATTGAATTACACATTCCAATTTTAAGAAGGCGGCGATGCACCGTCCGCGCCATGCGCCATGCGCCATAATGAGAGTGAAGACGCATGATAGCTAATATTCGGATTACTAGCGTTTGTCTAATTTATCCAAAGTCGGTCTGTCACCAATATAGTATGACAAACCGACGAACAGAATTGCGGAAGTCACTCTATTCTTACAGCTCTATAATCATACAAACTAACATTCTGAGTTTCAGTTCAAAATAAATTTTAGCACGATGTACTGAGTACCCTGAGTACACTGAGTTTATTCGAGAAGTTAAAAAATCAATGTATCATGTTTATTTTACTAAGAAAATAAATACACACACAACACCCAAGAAAATTTATTCGCAAAACATGACAAAATAAAATAAATTACCGCCAAGATTTTTTTAAAAAAATTAATATACACATTTGCAAAGTTACGCTTGTATGTGTTCAAACCATAAGCAACTATCACCTCGCGGTTATTTGTAGCTCTCATTAAAAAAGCTAAAATACAAATTTACCTACGTAGTAACTACTCGTAGAGGTTAGTTTGAACATACATGTGGTTATGTGGTTCAGAAGAAAAAAAAACGCAAATTCACATGCCACCCGCAATGTACAAATATACAAAGTTATCCTTGGAAATGTAACCTTCTTTTTCTCCCTGGGTCTCGGTACACACACACACATACACTATGCCCAACCAAAGTACCAGTCAAATAAACTTCGTTACAAAAACGCAAAAGTCTCATCAGGACTTAAGTCACATTCAGCAAACACAATACACACAGTAACACATGACTTTCGTCATATTATATTAAAATGAAAATCCTATATCCATAAGGTAAGAACAATAGTACGAATGTATAGGAAATAAAAAAAAAAACAAAACAAGAGGACACGAAAAGAAAGAAACAAAAACAGAAATTGAGGTGCGTCATTATTCTGCTCATTGTTTTGGAATTCTCATTTCTTATTAATTTTTTTTTTTCTGCAGTTTCAGGTGGTAGCGGGTCATAGTTATTATTCCTCTGACCCATTTGGGAAGGTAAGAGGTGGAGGGGCATATTGGTGAAAGGTTTCTTATTTTGTGTCTCACTATTCATGAACATTGTTTACAGGGAATATATGTCATTTTGTCAAGGACCAGCCTGAAACAATGACAGAGACCTTCAAGGGAGTACCTAGAGTTTTTTTAAATGCGGGCACTTTGATTTGAGGTACGAGAGTGCGTTTGTATCATAGTAATGAGGACGACCACATCACCAATGCAGCAGGTGTACGCTTTTTTATTCAATAGTTTCATAGTTGGAGCCTGTAGTTTAACGATGATTTCTGGCTGCGTATGTCCTCATTTTGATGCTGACTGTAACCCAAAATAATAAAAAAAAATATCTATAATAAGCTTTATTTATCGAGCAAAACTTAATTCAAACTGATTTCAGATTTATGATTAATCAAGGGGCCAAGTAGTGTCCAGCCAAGTTCCCTAACAACTTCGACATTACACATTTTATTTACAGCAAACAACTTAGCATTGAATACGTGTTTATTGAGCTACAGTCTTTCGGCCCAAAGAGCTCGACATACCTTCCTTCGGGTGTGGTTGGATTATTTGTACAGAATTTCGAAGATATTTTTACTTGAATTGTGTTTATTGAAATCGCCCGCAATGACGTCCTGGTCTTGGGCTTCTGTAAATAACGGACATGAAATTTTAGTCATATAAAATTAAACTCCGGATTGGAATATTGGCCGTATTGGGGTAGAAGTTGGTAGGCTACATCAATAGAATCAATTATCAAAGAAAAGAATAAAGGAACTAAGTTATACCCAGGCAGGCTAAACTCCGTTAGATCAGAATTCATGCTGACCTGCGTTTCACCAAGTGCCAAAAGAGATGGTTTATTGAGATTCGCGTGGGCGTACAATGAAAAAAATTCGCCCTTAACCCACGAATATTGCTCACGTCTACTCTAGAATTCCTAAACATAACATAAAACATACACAACAGACTGAACCCCGACGCTAACTAAGCTGGGCCGTGCCGTGTATATCCTGACGTAAGCTTTCGAAAACAAATCAGCGTAGGTGTTATGCCCATACAATGAATAGCTTTGGTCTACCAACAAAATCTACACAACGCGACTCGCTATTCGCCAGATGATGCTTTACCCAACCATACCAAGTGCACGAATAAATATACGACACTTGATATAGCCAAGCAAGGCAGCAGCAAATGAGTGGGAGTGGGCATGCAGAGGTAGTCCTAACACAAAGCACTTTTGGTTTTTTTTTTTTTAAACACTGCTTCGGAACAATTAAAAAGTGCGCGTGCACGCGTCCGGAGGTTGATCGGTACTCAGCTGATCGGTCTCTTATAAAAAAAAGCTCCTGTTAAATTTGCAGGCTATTGTCTGCTTACCAAGGTACTTCGGTGGTCCTATATTCACCTTTTTATATGTTTTTTGGGTAAGTGATTTTCAAAAAAAAATCCTTTTTATGATCAATTTTCGGCTCCTGCGTTCTCTAAGCATGATCTAATTCACTTAACCTACATTACGATTGTCATTACATTTCAATATAAAAAATGTTCTTAATATTATTAGAAGAACATGCAAGATACATATTCTGTGCAGGGACTCTGTCCATTATTTACTTAACTTCACCCAATTAACAAGTCAAATCATATACAATCATCAGGTTCCTTTGAGAAACAAAATCATTTTATGGTTCACTGGAATATAATAAATCCTCGACTTTTAAAGCTCATATTACGAATACTTATTCCGTACATTTTCCATATTTTCAATTCGATTTTAACGTCTTTAAGACATTTGACAGTCTACTCCAATCACGCACTTAAACCTTTCTCTCAAACATTCTCACTACACAACAGCCTCCCGGCCGGTATGAGAAATTAGTTATGCCATCTTCAGATAGGCATATTATCAATTGATTCGACAACGTTACTCTTTCCTCACCACTTAGCGTCAATTTTTCATTTGTCTATGGAACTCCTAGACAAATGTATCCACTACGTTGCGTCCTATTAGAAGAATCAATAACTTAGGAACGTTTAAAAGTGAATTAAGAAATAATTTCAAATTTTCATCTTAATTGGATTAATTGCTACTTTGAAGTATGACCGCGTACTATCGTCCAAATAAAAATAGCCAAGTCAATTTTCTGTTCCTGCCAAAATTACTCAGAAACTGTAAAGCCTACAATTTGGAATATAAGTAGATCATGGCCTAAAAGGGCGCAGAATACATTTTTTTTTTCTTAGTTTCAAGGCAGAGGCGACTTATAAGCACTTTAAGCTAACAGCGCCATCTATATTGGAGTATTTATGGAGACATCAATACGGAATATTATCTTCCAAAACTATTTCGTTATAATAACGTATATTTTCTATGTATTTACTTTTTAACTTCGAGGTATTCTTCGGAACATCTGTCCGGAACATTGTTCGGACAGAAAATAACGCACACCTACGATCTACGTTGCAGTGCGATGAAGTGCATTTTCAGTCACATTTTTGACAGTTTCCCACCATTTTTTCCAGCTGAGTAGTGAAAAAATGTAAACAATAGAAATAAAAAAAATTAGAAAACAATTTTTTTACATTTATGCTTGGATTTGTTTTCAGGGCAAGAGCAAATAAAAACATAAGGAAAGGCTACAGTCCGCTTGGAGCGAACAGTATGATACCCTATCCCTATCCCTATATGCCACAAAAAAACCTTAAGAAGATGATGGATAGCATTTTATTTCATTCTATAAAATTTAGAAAAAAAAAAAACATTTTTTGAAAAAACGCCCCAAAAAAGTGGGCGTGGACAAAAACTTTGTATGAGCGATATATTGGAAAAAATATGTGCTAAATATCTTGTTAAACATTTTTTTTCGGTTTCTATGAAAATTATCGAAGAAAACAGCATTTTAGTGAAAAACGCCCACAAAAAGTAGGCGTGGCAAAAAACTTTATATGACAAACTTATAAAGGAGGGCAGTGCCTACATATCTTGTGAAGGTTATAACCCTCTATCTGTCCATCTGTAGCTTTAAATCGGTTTTTTCTAAATTGTGGGCGTGGCAGTGGGCGTATTCAAAAAAATTTTACACTTAACCATTTCGGAGCCCTAGAGAGTATGTGGTCCAAATTTCAGCTTTCTAGCTTGAATTTAAAGGCCTAAAAATTGCGTACGGACGGACGGACGGACGGACGGACGGACGGACGGACGGACGGACGGACATTGCTAAATAGTCTTAGGATTTGGTCCTGATCATAAATATATATACTTTTATGGGTCTACGACGAATATTAAGGGGTGTTACAAACTATGTGTCAAAATTAATATACCCTTAGGATAGGGTATAAAAAAAAGCACCAGGCAATATGAACTTCTGGTCAGTTTCATGTAGGAGACACTAGAAGCTTTTGCTGTATTTTGGGATGAAGTTGCTTTTTTTAAGCAACTAAGTGCTTTGAATTGAGTTTTTTATTTATTTATGTATTTAAAGTTACTTCAAGCAGGAGATATATGCTAAATGCTTATACAGACTTGTTAAGGAGAAAGTTTATTTTTAAGTTTTCCAAATACAGGATCTATAATAGGATAACTTAAGCCGCATCAGCCAGATCATTTATCTTCGGTTTTTTCTTTATTTTGCGCCCTTTATGCTTTTGATTCTGCTTCCATAAATAAAGCTGCGATATCCTTTTTTTGCCCTAGTTGATTTTGAAAACACTTATTTCTGGCACTTTATTAAAATATATCAATATTTAACGATTCAATATATTTTGAATGCGAGTATCGGTAACTGGTTTCTAATTTACGCTAATAATCGTAATTGGCATAATTTCTTCTATTAAGTATGAAGTGCCTAAATACAAATTTGCGTCGACATATATCGGCTTTTCGATACATCGGTAAATTTTTTACATCCCTACCTATAGAAGCTGAAAAAAAATGTTTAATAAGATATTTAGCAAATATTTGTTCCAATATATCTCCCATACACTGCCTTTGGCCACGCCCACTTTTTGGGGGCGTTTTTTCAAAAAAAAATTTTTTTTTAAATTTCATAGATCGAAATCATATCCATCACCTTCTTAATGCTTTTTTCTTTGGGGCATCTAGGGATATGGATGGGGTATCGTACTGTTCGCCCCCAAGCGGACTGTAGTCTTTCCTTATGTTTTTATACCCTATCCTAAGGGTATATTAATTTTGACACATAGTTTGTAACACCCCTTAATATTCGTCGTAGACCCATAAAAGCATATATATTTATGATCAGGACCAAATCCTAAGACTATTTAGCAATGTCCGTCCGTCCGTCCGTCTGTATCAACTTTTGAGGCCTTTAAATGAATGCTAGGAAGCTGAAATTTAGAGAATATACTCCCTAGGATCCCGAAATGGTAAAGTGTTAAACGTTTTTATATCCGCCTACTGCCACGCCCACAATTTAGAAAAAACCGTTTTTCGGCTTAAGTTAGAGATAAAGTTGTAAAACCTTCACAAGATATATAGGTACTGCTTACCTTTATAAATTTGTCATATAAATTTTTTGCCACGCCTACTTTTTGTGGGAGTTTTTCACTAAAACGCTGTTTTCTTTGAAGTTTTCATAGAATATTTAACAATATATTTAGCCAATATTTTTTCCGATATATCGCCCATACAAAGTTTTTGGCCACGCCCACTTTTTGGGGGCGTTTTTTCAAAAAATATTTTTTTTTCTATAAATTTCATAGAATGAAATAAAATGCTATCTATCATCTTCCTTATGAATTTTTTCTTTGGGGTACATAGGGATAAGGATAGGGTATCATACTGTTCGCCCCAAGCGGACTGTAGCCTTTCCTTATGTTTATTAATATTTTCGGAACATGAAAACCATAATAGTGACATTAATCCAAGTTATACAAAAAAATAGCGCCATCTACACTCAATATAATAATACTGAATCGGGGCTAAATGTTACGCCATTAAAAGCCCATTAAAATCGATACGACTTTATTTATTTTCATACCTTAATAAAGGAAGTGCGACATTTTGTTACAGGCTGGAAATATATAAGAAATTTAAATTGAAAATTAGTGGGAAATTAGCTTCTATTAAATAAAATTTTACTTGTAAATTGTTCTAGATAATTAATGACAAAGAAGTGATACCTTAGAACAAAATATGTAAGTACCGACTACGGACAGAGAAGAAACAAAAAACATGGTTATATGTTAAATTTGCAATCCAGTCAAAATCACTATAGCGACATTCTCTAGGACCTTTGGTTTCTAGTTTTGTCGAATGAGTTAATACCTTTCAGAGTATTTACTTTAAATATAGTTTCCCACGAAATATTTTTATTTTCTCTGCAATGAAAGCAATCTGTCTTTTCAATCCGAGAACAATAAAGTAAAATGCTGTATAGAAATATATATTTTCTGACTTAAAATAGTTAATTATTAGTTGGATAGTAAAACTAATTTCTTTTAACAAATAAACTTCGCTAGTAAAAACATAATATTTTTGAATAAATTCTTCTTCCTTTGTAGCTTTCTCCTGCTGAATTTCCCTGGTTTATTCGAAAATTGTTAACATCTAGTGTCCACGCTACAAGATACTGCGCCTTGATATTCCACGTATAGTTGCAAATCATTTAGTTTCCTCTAACCATTAAAAACCCATACTCGCGGCGTGTGTAACCGAAAAATTGATTAAACAATTCAATTTACGATACAAAGATATAAACAAAAAATGACCATTGTCGTTAAAACAAAGGCAACTCGTTAGATAAATGACATATTCTCCAATATATATTTATTATTATCCTAATTAGCTTCAATTTCATCAGTTGGCCGGGTTGTGGAGGGTACCCTCGACTAGGGCGACCACGATGTGGTAACAACTGAATGTTTTAAGCTAATTGCCATCTTGAGAGCCAAATCGCCCCAGCCGATTGTAGAATGAGTAGATGCACTTGCCGTAGTTATTTGCGGCATTGACCCAGTACCAGTAGTTGCTTGTTGTTTCTGTTAATTTTGTTCAACGGTCTAAAGTCCACACCACACTGCTCAAAAGCTGATAGAATTGTGAGCAGTGAATGCCACCATTCATTCTATCCTTATAATTCATCCTATGCCGCCGGAAAACATGGAAGAGTTTCTTAGCAATAGGAGAGTCATACCCTTGAGCGAAGAGGAAGCACTGCTCCCCATTCGTAGTAATGGGGATCGATTGTTGAAGGGCTTGTATGGACCCAGAGGTCTTCTATTTACAGTTTTTTAGTGTTTTTTTACTGTACACGCACTAAAAGAATTCGGGATACCCTTATAATGCAGTGACACAGTGCAGGCATTAGGGAAATGAAGGATTAGAGAAAGGGAGAAACCGATGCACGGTGGTTTTAAATGTCTGTAAACTGTAATGTGTAGGAAAAATAGAGCGTGGTAGAGTATTCTAAAATAGTATTGTACGGTTAGGAAATAAAGCCTTGTATTTCACTGTCCGTCCAAGTATATGCTTAAGGGTGAACTGATGTGTATTCCTAGCATTGCGAGTATTGTGGTTAAATTGCTGTAGGGGTGGAATGCAACTGGCTATTTTGTTCGAGCACTTATGGTGGAAGTATCGATAAAACAACGACAAGAAGAAGACATTGCGACTTGGGGATATCTCGATTGCCAATAAGTTTTATCGCGCGTTTTTGAATACTATCAAATCCAAATATGTTATTGGTGCACCTGACCAAAAATTAGCGTTGTACTCCAGTTTTGTCTTTAAATTCTAGCCAGAAGGGTCAGCAGGGGTGAAATATTTCTTGCATCGCTTGAGGAAGCCTAGACATTTCGCAGCGTTCTTGTCGACATCGAATATGTGGTCATTCCAACGAAGTTTGTCGTTAATGCACATACCGAGGATGGAAAGCATTTCAGCGACTCAAGTGCCATCCATGGATAATGGCAGAGTATAGAAGTTTCGCTTTAATTCCAGAGGACAGAATTATGTTTTGGAAGCATTAAATTCTGCCCTATTGGTTTTACCCCAGTATTAAATGAGCTTAGCATACGTTGCCATTCTAGCTCCACGCCCGAAAAAGAGGGACGTGAATCATAAAACGAATATGCGAAGCTAAGAGTACTGTCATCGGCGATGAAATAAAATGGATTCGGAGTGGCAGAGAGGAAGTCATTGATAAAAATAAGAAAGAGAGTCGGAGACAAAACGGAGCCTTGGGGAACACCAGCATTTATTTGGTGGATTGCAGACTTAAAGCCGTCCAAAACAACTTATTTAATTCCAAAAAGAAAGGCACGCATTTTCGATAGAAGAGTTAGATGCCAAACTCTGTCAAATGCTTTTAAAATTGCAAGCACAACGATATTATTGGTTTCACTTCTCGATTAGATATGCCGTCAAATCACAAATTGCCGCGATAATGTGCCAAAGTATGTTCGCTCAAGTACAGGGGGAGTCAAAGCACAATCTGAGAGCGTTGAACTAGCCGCAAAATGAGCAGCAAGCAAATTAACTTTATCCAAAGAGCTGACAGCTGGAATGTCACTGTAAATGAGTGTCGGGATGCCGTATTCTTAATATTCTTTACAAACGACCATAAGTTGTTACCACCGGTGGGACTTTGTAGTATGGGCGATATATTGGAAAAAATATTTGCTAAATATCTTATTAAAAATTTTTTTTCAGTTTCTATGAAAATTTTCGCTGAAAACAGCATTTTAGTGAAAAAAGCCCACAAAAAGTAGGCGTGGCAAAAAATATTATATGACAGACTTATAAAGGAGGGCAGTGCCTACATATCTAGTAAAGGTTCCAATACTCTATCTCTCTAACTTTAGCCTTAAAACGGTTTTTTCTAAATTGTGGGCGTGACAGTGGGCGGATTTAAAAACTTTTAACACTTTACCATTTCGGGACCCTAAAGAGTATATGCTCTAAATTTCAGCTTCCTAGCGTAATTTTAAAGGCCTCAAAAGTTGATACGGACGGACATTTCTAAATAGTCTTAGGATTTGGTCCTGATCATAAATATATATACTTTTATGGGTCTACGACGAATATTCAGGGGTGTTACAAACTATGTGTCTAAATTAATATACCCTTAGGATAGGGTATAAAAAGACCAAAATCCTTGGAACCACTTTCGGGAAAAATAGTGATAAGTGATTTTCACAAAAAAATTTGTATGGCAGGTACCGTTATTTCAAAAGACAAAGCAAAAAATATAAAGATGCCCCGAGATGTAACCCTAAAAACCGTTTCAGAACCGTTTCACATTGCGGGGCCCGGACAGACAGACGGACAGACCAACGGACGGCATTGGCGGACCCAATTTTTTGGACTTCTCTATAGTCGTAAAATCATCCCTCATACTCAGTTTGAGTTCAAAATTTCCCCACGATCGCAATAACTTTCTCTTTAGTATACTAATGTATACGAGAAAGTTAAAAACTATACTAACCTTAAACTATTAAACAAACCCGGTATGTATCTATCTATTTATGACTTCTTTTTATTCTTCTCCTAATTAATTAAAAGCGACTGAGATAACATACACTCAAACTCCTCCTGCAGTTCTCTGTTGGGCATTTTTTTTTAATGGCAGCGCATGAAGTAAGTCAGTGTAGCAAATGGCAGGTAATGTACATTGTACATTCTTCAACAGCCAATGGTACTCATTTATATTTCATCTTCAGTGCTCTCCTTCCATTCCTGCCACGGATTCATCTTGTGGCAGTAATTGACCTTCACACGAAACTGATGGAACATGAACATTGAAACGGGTACAAGATGCCTTTAATTTGCTCCTTCGTCCTTCTTCATAGTCCTTTTCATAATTCTCGAAGAACACCACCATTAACCCGGCATGCAATTTAATTGCTTTGATTTCATGTCAATGGCTCCTAGCATCGTCGTAAAGACCAGTTCACAGTTTGTTGTTCATCATTACGTTGTGGAACATATCCGCAGGATATCCTGTAGCTTGTTATAGGTTTTCCTAAGTGAATGTGTGTAAACTCGCCTATATTACGTGTAGGTGTGTACCGCTTGTATGCATGCTTTCGTATATATTTTCCTTTAGCGAGCATTCACAACCCAACCCCTGTGACAAGGTGTACACTTGTCATATCCTATAGAACACCTTGGAAGGAATTTATTTCTTTTGCGTTTCGGTTTTTTTTTTCTACCTTTTTATGCCAAAAGGATGATGAATAAATTATGTGTGAACTTGATGTGCTGTGTTGTGTTTTTTTTTGTGTATGTATTTACGTTCGACACTTGTGTAGTAGGTACACCTACGGTAAGTTGTTCTACGCCCACTCGTATCGTCGCCTCACATAGATGTCAATTGAGTTACTTACTCTGCTAAGGAGCGTCTCTCTGTGTGTTTATAGACGGATATTGCGCACGTCCTTATCAAGTTATGTTTGCTTCCCGGTGTCACTTTAAGATATGCACCACAATCTTAAGGTATTGCTTTACTGCTGCAAATGTGAAATTTCCTTTTGGCTGGCAAGCGGATAGGTGCGACTGAGTATGTAATGCTGTGATATCGATGGCGCAATAGGCGCGGTGAATATCATGAGGCGTTAAGATTTTTTTTTTTTTTTTTGTTGTTTCGACCTCATTTAAACTCCAAGCCTATACGGTACGAGCTGCAAAAAAACAACCGAAACCCCTCCTTTCGCCAGAAGCAGTGTTCAAAAGAATTTCATTGCGAATGTGCGAACATTAACATTTAGCGATATGCGATAAAAATCCTTAAAATTTATTAAGACACTTTTTATTCGTTTTTTTGCGTTGAATTTTTTTTTTCTTTTTCTTTTGAGCGTGGTAATGTTTTTGAAATTTTTTATTTGTCTGGATTCTGACACAAGGCAACAACCACTGTGGGAGGGGAATGAAATGATGACAGATATTTTATGAGGGTCTATTGAGATGAAACTCTGGGGGGTAATTATGTTTTAAACAGCTACTGTGACTTTTTTATTTACCACGCACGATTATACATACAGTTATGTAGGTACATATGTAGCTACGGTCGTAGTATAGGTAGGTACCTACTCAGTAGGAGAGTGAACAAATTTGTTCTATATGAACAACAGGAGTTGGGGATACTCTTTGTATATGGAGAGCATGCGAGGGTATCGTTCGTTGTATTAACATATTATAATGAATGTATGTACATTGTACATTTTTATTGCTTGTTTATCCACTAACGGCTTATGACGAATATTTACCAATACATTCTTACTTTGTCATAAAATTGATTCTTATAGCCGTTGGCAAATTTAGAGCGAAATTGAAAAGAAATTATTATCTTATAAAACGATTTGTGGTAACGACAGGAGTAACTCAAAGGCAAGCACGTGCATAATCCAATAATAGGGCCCCCGAGTGCTTAGTAAAATATTGTTAATTTGGAGTGGAGGCCGAATTGTAGGTTAAATGAATTTCTGTAGAAATGAATCACTGGATAAGATGCATTAAGTCATTTAAGAACTCGTGCTAAGAGTGCGATATTCTTTGGCTCATGTAGGTGTTATTTATGCAGTTGGCGTCCACTACAACGAATTATAAAATGCACATCTATTTTGCTACGAAATAATTCTCAAGCAAGCTCTTCAAAATGCCAGTACGCATGGTTCCAAGAGCCACCCCACTTTAAGCGGGAGATGGTTCATCTACGCATCTAGAACAGAGGCCGGCGTGCTAGGGAAGGCTCCTGTGCAGCCGAGACAGGCCGTTCCTTGGAGTTTGGCAAGTAAAAGCAGTAAAACGTGTTCACCAAACAAACGATGCTCATGAGACCACTCGTCTAATCATGTCCCAATGTCTTGCGAAAAGCGCATCTATACTGCCAGAAAGTCGACAGTGCTATATCGATTCAACATGCTTCGACCATAGAAGTTTTTTTTTATCGACGATCACTCCCAGATATTTGACTTCATCTTAGATTGAGACAATCCGACGGAGAGAATAATAGTGGTTTTAAGAGGATTCACTAAAAGCCCATTTCAAGCGCACTAAACTTCAATCAAATGTAGGGATCTCTGTGCCTGAGAGAAGTCAACCCCTTACCGACAGAAAGAAAGGCGACATCATCCGCATAAGCTTGAGTGTACTTTCCAGGAAGATTGAGATTCATTAGCAGAGAGTCTTCCACCAATCACCATAAAAGGGGGACAGAACACCACTTTTCGGGAATCCCCTATTTACCCCTATTATAACGCGCTTGCTACAATCTGCGTCGGTTTTCAGGATCTTTATATTACCATTGCTTTAATCCACATAACCAAAGTTTCATTTACACCAGCATGGTGTAATCAGACCTGATTGTCTGATAGAGTTGCACATGCTATCGAAGGTCGCATTTTCAAATGCATCCTCAATATTGACGAAAATTCCCAACGCGCAGCCCTGCCGTTCAAGAGCACTTTTAATCCTATCAACAAGGTTTTGAAGCACATGAGTTTCCACGCTGATAGGCATGTTACATCTCAGAGAGAGGATGTGATCGAAGAGCAACATTGCGCACATGTAGCTCATCCAATCTAATGAAGTACTTTTTAGTAAGAAGGAAGACAGACTTATTAGTCTGAAGCTTTGGCTAGAGTATAGTCATATATATATACATCGTGCGCAGGGACACAAGTCCCAAAAGAAAAAGTTGTGACTTAGAGAATTTTCAATGAAGAGCACGGAACAAGAATGTATAGCCAGTTAATTAAGTTTTTGGCTCCGTTTTTAAGTGGAAATAAGACCTCATGAGTTATTTGGTCTTATTTCAATGACTACTGCGAATTAAGGCCCACCGCGCTTTGCAGATATGGAATTGATTTTAATTCTTTGATTGTTATTTACCTGTACGTAATTGAAGTCACAATTTTTATGTACATGAGTACTCAGTTAAGGTGATTTTAATGACACACAAAATGTGTTTTTATACCCTATCCTAAGGGTATATTAATTTTGACACATAGTTTGTAACACCCCTTAATATTCGTCGTAGACCCATAAAAGTATATATATTTATGATCAGGACCAAATCCTAAGACTATCTAGCAATGTCCGTCCGTCCGTCCGTCCGTCCGTCCGTACGCAATTTTTAGGCCTTTAAATTCAAGCTAGAAAGCTGAAATTTGGACCACATACTCCCTAGGGCTCCGAAATGGTTAAGTGTAAAATTTTTTGGAATACGCCCACTGCCACGCCCACAATTTAGAAAAAACCGATTTAAAGCTACAGATGGACAGATAGAGGGTTATAACCTTCACAAGATATGTAGGCACTGCCCTCCTTTATAAGTTTGTCATATAAAGTTTTTTGCCACGCCTACTTTTTGTGGGCGTTTTTCACTAAAATGCTGTTTTCTTCGATAATTTTCATAGAAACCGAAAAAAAGTGTTTAACAAGATATTTAGCCAATATTTTTTCCAATATATCGCCCATACAAAGTTTTTGGCCGCGCCCACTTTTTGGGGGCGTTTTTTCAATAAATGTTTTTTTTTTTTCTAAATTTTATAGAATGAAATAAAATGCTATCCATCATCTTCTTAAGGTTTTTTTTGGGGCATATAGGGATAGGGATAGGGTATCATACTGTTCGCTCCAAGCGGACTGTAGCCTTTCCTTATGTTTTTTTTTAGGAATAATGGATTTTTTTCAAATAAAAATAAGGAAAATGGAACATTTTTTGAACCAAAATTCTTTAATCTTCATATTTGAATCACTCTCATTTTGATCATCAGGTTCTGGCAAGCGCTCTGCGTCTTTTAAAAAAATTGGTCGGAAGGCCTATTATACCACGGGACAAGTTCGTTTGGTATATGCCCTGCTTCTGCAAGTTTTTTATGGTTGGAACTGAAAAAAAATATAAGGCGTAAACAGCCCACATGGGACCCAAAACCAAGCTCCTCTAACCACTGTGTGTGCGAGGATATATATTTTTTTAATACGAATGTAAGTCCCTTGTTTAATGCCAATGCCGAACGGCAATTGATTTTTCAGAAGCAAGAGGTGGGCAGCGAATAAAAACTTGCAGGTGGTACAGATCGGCATTTGAACCAGCAACCTCTCGCTTAGTTGGAACTGTTATCATACCTATATTGTACAATTCCGACAGAATTCTTTTCAAACGACTTGATTTTTGTCAACAAACTTTGTTCTCATCTTGATCCTTTATGCGGTTCCTTATTGTGAACGAAGCTAATTTTTTCAGATCATCAAAATTACAGTATTTTAGAAGTGAACTTCGTATGGCTTTTTAATTCTCCTTTTTTCTTTAGTACGAGTAGAACGCGCAGCAAGCAGTTCTATTTTTTTCATTTAATTGCAGAATGCATAGAATTACACTCTATTTGCAATGACCCGAATCTCGAAAAACTATAACTCTATTTTTTGTTAATGAGCTATATATTTAACTGCATAGAGCAATTAAGCTGCCACTTGCTGATTTTTATTTCACAAAAAAGCGTTATCACCGTGGTTGTTTTTGGCAAAGATCCTAACAACTTGAACAATATTGATCCAATTTTATTGCATCTCACTTACCATGAAGTTCATTCCAAGTAAAACAATGACCTTTCCCGTTTTCCAAATTAACACCAGAAAACGGTAGCTACAGTAAACATTCTAAATCAAACTTTAATGTCAAAAATGAAGGCTTATTACTCGATCTTTATGTATAGATGTATCCGTGCTTTCATCCAATTGGAAAGAAAAATAGCAACTCTTTCATTAAATAAAGAAATTATGACAAAATTATGTTCTGCTTTCTCAACCAACATAGTTAGTTGCCACTAATACCTTTGCTGCCGGTAGAATCAAATCCTCACCGATAGTGTGAGCTTTTCCAGCTTTACTTGTCAACAAAAAATCAACCTGGGTAAGATACAACTGCATCATTTTATGCAAATACAGCATTTTCATTGCTATGCTACTTCCTATAGCGACTTTCCTTGGAGATTTCTGATTCCTCTGGAACTCCTATAGTTTTGTTTTAAACAAATTCACGAGGTTTATGTTTATATTCTTTGTGCTTTGTTTCAAAATAATTTGGCAGGCTTCATCGATTCATTGCTCAAAACATTGCAGTACAAAACACACTGTGAATTTTCTTCACCATTTGAATCTAAACACCCAAATCCAAATGAACGATATTCAGAGGAATATTTTCGTTGTTTTTATACCCTATCCTAAGGGTATATTAATTTTGACACATAGTTTGTAACACCCCTTAATATTCGTCGTAGACCCATAAAAGTATATATATTTATGATCAGGACCAAATCCTAAGACTATCTAGCAATGTCCGTCCGTCCGTCCGTACGCAATTTTTAGGCCTTTAAAATTTAGCTAGGAAGCTGAAATTTGGACCACATATTCCCTAGGGCTCCGAAATGGTTAAGTGTAAAATTTGAATACGCCCACTGCCACGCCCACAATTTAGAAAAAACCGTTTTAAAGCTAAAGTTAGAGAGATAGAGTGTTACAACCTTCACAAGATATGTAGGCACTGCCCTCCTTTTTGTGGGCGTTTTTTACTAAAATGCTGTTTTCTTCGAAAATTTTCACAGAAAGCGAAAAAAGCTGTTTAACAAAATATTTACCCAATATTTTTTCCAACATATCGCCCATACAAAGTTTTTGGCCACGCCCACTTTTTGGGGGCGTTTTTTCAAAAAAAACTTTTTTTTTTTTAATTAATAGAACTAAATAAAATGCTATCCATCATCTTCTTAATGCTTTTTTCTTTGGGGCATATAGGGATATGGATAGGGTATCGTACTGTTCGCCCCCAGCGGACTGTAGCCTTTCCTTATGTTTTAGTTTTACATTCGATCGCCGAATTTTGATGTTCCCCTCATCAACTTATATTTTAGGGCCGCCGGGGTCCGCGGACCGCAGGTTGCGAATCGCTGCAATAAAGTCTTCCGTATCATTCATTTCAATTTGATAGTCTACGAGTTTAATAAAGCCATTTGGAAGCTATAATATTAATACGATACTATATAAAATAAAAAAAATATTCTTTTATATATAAAACAATTTTTGGATTCGTCGTTTCAAAACGACAGCTTCTACAAATACTCCATGTTCGCTGTGGAGAACATTAGCCTTACTGACTTTGTGTGGAATTTATTTGCCTCGGGAAAACATTTTTGCGTTTTAGAAGTTTAACACTGACAAAAAAATGCACTCAAAATAGAAACATTACAACATATCCCGATAAAAATGGCTGATATAACACGTTAAAATCATAAAAAGCTGACAAAAGAAAAACAACATCTTATCAAAAACATAAGGAAATGCTAAAGTTCGCTTAGGGCGACCGGTACGATACCCTATCCATACGCCTATATACCCCAAAGGAAAAAGCATTAAGAAGGTGATGGACATCATTTTTTTTCATTCTATGAAATTAATACAAAACAAATATTTTTTGAAAAAACGCCCCAAAAAGTGGGCGTGGCCAAAAACTTTGTATAGGCGATATATTGGAAAAAATATTTGCTAAATATCTTGTTAAACATTTTTTTTTCAGTTTCTATGAAAATTTTCGCTGAAAACAGCATTTTAGTGAAAAAATCCCACAAAAGTAGGCGTGGCGAAAAATTGTATATGACAGATTTATAAAGAAGGGGAGTGTCTACAAATCTTGTGAAGGTTCTAACACTCTATCTCTCTAACTTTAGCCTAAAAATGTTTTTTTTCTAAATTGTGGGCGTGGCAGTGGGCGGATTTAAAAACGTTTAACACTTTACCATTTCGGGACCCTAGGGAGTATATGCTCCCTTCAGCTTCCTAGCATGAATTTTAAGGCCTCAAAAGTTGATACGGACGGACGGACGGACATTGCTAAATAGTCTTAGGATTTGGTCCTGATCATAAATATATACTTTTATGGGTCTACGACGAATATTAAGTTGTGTTACAAACTTTGTGTCAAAATTAATATACCCTTAGGATAGGGTATAAATAGTGACCATAACGACCACTAGCTGTTGCATTGAAAAAAAAATATGATAATTTTTTTTCAAATAGTATATTGTAAACGTATTGAATATTAAGGCGGTAACATTCAATTTAATACGATATTTTAAAGTTAAAATAGAGTAAGTTTTCTTTTAACAACCGTCGGTCGGTAGGATCTAACACAAATACAAATTCACAAAATTTTATGTTAATTCTTCGATCTTTTGGAGTTTTTGTCAGATAATCACATTATGAACTTTAGCTGCCTCACGTGAGAAGTTCCCTTTAATTTAATGTCATATACCCGGATGCCCCCCTCCCCAACTACTTGGGCTTATTTTTCAGGTAAAATACTTCATATGTTCTATATTTTATTCTAAAATATTCCATCTTTTTCTCTTAGGATGGACACGCTGTCTCTTTAAGCTCTTAACAACTGATTGATGGGTTAAAGGGACAATATGTAGAAAGTCTCTAAAAATTAAGAGAATTATATGTCATTATAATTTGAAGAAGATTTATTCGTATGTTGCCTTATTAATGTATACCACGTATCAACCTACTCATTAAAATTGCACATGGGGCTTGAAATATAAATCTTCATTAGGTACTGGCAGCTTAGTCATTGTAAAATGGACATATTCACGACATGTCAGGCAACATTTTGAAATAGAGCCTACACATACTTACATATGTATGTATATGTAGGTAGTAGGTACGTTACGAAGCTGAAATGGACCATGGGTATTACTAATTTACTAAAAAACCCAACATATCAAGCAGATTTTAATGTTTTTCTTATATTGACCTTTTCAACTCATTTTACAACCGCTATTCTTTATAGAAAGTATGTGTTATTCACCAGTGTAGAACAGAGTATGTATGGGGGAAATTGCGGTCTTTCAACTTGCGCACCGCTGATGTTTTCGTTTGTCTTCCTCAGTGTGTGACCAATTTAGTCCTATTTGAGCTGCCTCATTTCGACGTCCAGCTGCTTTTGATTTTTTTTTCCGACACATTTACTGGTTAGATATAATTTGCGGTCAACGAATCTCAAGCGACTAACAAATGGCTGCAATTTTCTTGTGATGCTTGCCAAGACTTTCCGCCTGAAATGATACAAAATTTCAGAGGTAGCTTGAATGTACGACATTATTATGACATAATATTTGTCTGGTTTCATTGGTCCTGGACGCATTGAGCTGCTCAATGAAACAAAGCATATTCCGAGGAAAATCCTGCATATATCCTCACTTATGGGTCTCTAGTTTGGTGCCCCGTCTTAAATAAAACCTATAACATTACCAAATCAAAGATCAGCCGAAATTGGCACCTTTGGTCAAGTCCGACCGAAGCACTTAACGTGACCCTGGATCTGCATATTAAAACAATAGTACCGTGTAGTGCATTTACACTAAGGGAATCTGGATCAACTCGAGAGCGAATCTTTCACCTTGCCTACAAGCTAAGTCGAACTGATAAGCCCCACATAATTTGCACTTCTATGATCTTTTACGTGCAATTCAAATGGGAATCACGCACACATAAATCGAATTATATGGGGCTAATGGCCGCCGCCAAGAAATGTCATTTTTTATAGCAAGAAGTTGGGAACATTTGATGAATTTCAGCAGATTACAACCCATAATTTGGGTGTGTAAAATAAACATGCACAATATGCGGTGAATATGGATTTATAAAAACATACTTACCACACAACTACTAATATAACAAAATATTATAATATTGAGAATAAAGCTATGTTTTAACCAATTTATTCTAATTTTAAATGAAATATAATAAAAACATTATTGATTAACGTGACTAATATATAATAAGTAAGTTGATCATTTTACAAACACGGATTTTGTTATGAATGGTTATATTGCAGCATTTAAGTACTTCTATGCTACGTTTCCACCATAAAATAAACCGAGATTAAGCACAAGAAAGGTATTACCTGGATTTATTTTTAATCTTGTGTTTAGCAGCTTAAAATTTGTTTGTTTAATCTTGAGATTTAAAGTGGATTAAGGGCAGATTAACCTTAATCTCAGTTTAGTGCTCATTGAAAACTTTGCATTGCATAATTGGGCACATATTTATGCAGTGCTTTCCAGCTACCTTCTGTCCTCTTTCTTCTGTCTATCACTTACTTTAAATTTTAAAATAAACCATATTAACTTGTATAAAAAATTTCCAAAATATTTATTAAACTTTCATATGTTGAAAAAAAAACCATCAAATAATAAATAAATAATAAAACAATCAAAGAATTTTATATATATATAAAAAACCATTGCAAAATATTTACTACAAATATTTTACACCCAAACATTACTAATTTAGTAATATTTATGCAATAATACAATAAAATATACATTTTATTTTATTTTATTAACCAAAATGGAAAAAGTATAACTACCCAAGAATGTTTATTTTAAGGCAGATAAAAAATAGAGAACTATTTCTTATAACTGCAAAAATATTCCAATTAAATTGTAACAACTTTATTGGGTAAACATTTTTTTATTTCTTCATAAACATTTACATTAAAATAGTTAAAAAAGTTGAATCACATAAACTCAACACTTCGCAGCACTTCCTATTTCCCAACACATCCGCCGTGACCAGCTGTTTTGTTGTTGCGATTTGGATATGTTGCAAAACTTCCCACACTTATTTTTGGCGGGTTATCTAGTAAATTAGATCTAACTTCATGTGGCTGGCTCACACGTATTCACAGATGGGAAAATTGATAGAGGATTTTGCGGCCGTTATTAAATATTTTTTGCGGGTTAAAAGTGATAGGGGATTGCAGAGTTGACTATCTGGTTAATTCCTCATCTGTGATCTGGATGCAGGTCCACAATACTCTATGGACACAGCAAAATTCTACTGTCACTGCTCAGTAGTGACCCGAGACCCACTGACTAACACTAAATTTCAACAAAACTTTTTCTGTTGGCCTTCCACCTAGGTAAGAATGGGAGGCGGACAGCGTAATAAAATAATTCAAAGTGCCTATCTTCACAGACGGTTCTAAAAAGGACTGTGGAGTTGGTGTCGCCGTTTTCTCAACTCAACTAAATATATAGAAATCTTTCCACCTCCCCATCTTCCAGGCAGAATTCCTTGCTGTTAGGGAGGCGGAAAAGGTAATTTTAAATTCATCATCAACCATGAAAACAGCAGCTATCTTCATCGATTAAGGCTCTGGATTCAACCGTGACTACATCCAAGCTTGTTAGGGACTGTAGGGAAACACTATCACTCTACTATGGGTTTCGGGCCACAGGAATATAGAGGGGAATGAGAGGACCGACGAGCTGGCCAGACGTGGCTCTACTCTTAATTTATCACTGGCGGAGGAAATCAGACCTCCTTTAGGATAAGTGAAGAGAAATATATATATTCCTGCATTTTTCCTCACTAGCTAAGTCTAGGTGGTAGAACTTGACAAACTGTGTCGTATCAAGTAAAAATGTGGCCTCCTTACAACAAATTAAGAACACAGAACCTTGGACGTAGAACACGTGTAGCCGTCGCTTGGCTGGCGACCATATGTACAGATCACTGGTCGATAGGTACGCACTCAGCTAGACTTGGGATCCCGCATACAACCTTCTCTCGCAGCTGTCTGGACGTTAATGAGAGTGAAACAGTGTCTCATCTTTTCTGTAAATGTCCGGCTTTAGTGAAAACCAGATAACGTACAATGGGCAAGCACTTCTTTGATGACCTCGCGGATATCTCGAATGTAAACTTTAACAACCTAATTTCTTTTATTCACATTCATTTCTAACAGGTCCCGTGAGTGGTGGCAAGAAAACACCGCCTAAACTCGAATTGCACTCCCCTTATACTGGGCATTAGGGAGCAACCTAGCCACCTAATCCCTTAACCACTTACACCTAAGTGCTTGATCTCAATAATTTTTGGAACTTTTTCGGAAGACTAAAGTCTTGCTTGGATTCCGGGTCATGATGACGATTTTTGCAGAGATGAAAACACCGCGGAGCATATCGTTTGTAAATGTGCTCCAGTCGCTCGAACCTTGTTCCAGTCTTTAGGTTTCAGGCTCCAGTAATACAGTAAAAGAAAGTACCCATCTATCTGAAATCATACAATGGGCCCAACTTCTCTTTGGTATCTTAATAATAAGTCCGTTCTTGATGTACCTGTAAAAGGTTTCAGGAGCCTGTATTGACCAAAGTAGCTTACTTGCCTATGTGGCAAGTTCGACCTTCTCGTAGAATTCAATTGGTGTGCCATCATCTTTGAGAAGATTATTCCTTAGAAGTAATACACTTCTTTAGACTACTCCCTGTGCAATCCGACACCCCCTTCGTCGTTATTTTCAACGAGTTAGCCTTTATTTTGCTTCACATCGGATCAATGGACGTTTTACCTATACACAATTGAAAAGCCGACATCAAACACAACTATCGACTAAACAAATATATGCATTTACTTATAGACGACTAATTTCTTAACGACTCAACAAAAGCAAACCCCCATTATACTAGTATATGTTTTGCACAATGAAAAACTTATCCAGCTGCGACCCCTTTATTTGTAGCATCAAAAAAGTGTTAAGGCCGTTAAATCGGGTTCAACATTTAAATATTAGTTTTTCCAATGTATGCTTCCGTGTACCATCCGTCTTTCCACACATTTTTTACTCTCCAAGGCAACCCAACAGACAAATATAACATAAAAACAAATACTACATGTCCGTTGACAGCAGCAAACGAATAGAATCTCCAAAAGGGATGTGGTACAATGATCCACAGGACAAATTTTAGTCTTTCCCATGTGTGGGTGGGCGGGCACTCGCAATAATTTATTTAAACAAATAGCAAAAAGAATAAAGAATAAAACAAACGCAACACTGTGTAGTAGATAGATGAAAAACATATACAAAGGACAAAAAATGGAAAAACAAAAAAAATAAAAAAAAACAAAACTTTACTCCTCGTCCATTTGAAGTCGGATATAAGAAATTTTCTGGAATAATTTACAAGCACTGAATGTGACAAGAGAAATGTGTGTGTTAGTTCGTTTAACGTTGGTGTTCATTGCAAATTCATTTGAGCTATAAACAAAAAGGCTTCCAAAGCAACAACCAAAATTAAACGAACAACAACAAAAAAAAAAAACAGCAATAAATATTTACGTAGTACATACAAGTAAATTTTATATCCTTTATGGTACCGTTATTTTCCAGCTTTTAGCCTCAACTTAGTACAATGTTCGTACAACAGCAGTCATTCCATGGCCAGCGCCACACCGGAAGTGTATGAATTCTCGTTTTATTTCTTTTGCATGCATACGGTTTTGCTTTTTGTTTTTGTTGCCCGATAGTGTGGTTCACATAGGGTTTGGCTTTTGTAAAGGGACTGTAGACTGTAGATTTAACCATTTTATTTTCGGAAAGGATGTGGGCGGATATGGCGGCAACCAGCGGACCTTTAACCTTTTATTCGCCCTAATTTGCCCTCGCAACTTGAATTTGAAATGTTAAAAATGTAGAATCCCGTAACGGTTAATGGACGAAAGTAAAGAAGTGTAGAAATCGTACCTTCCTTCGGTGATAGGTAGTTAATTCGTGTAAGTACTTATTCGAATTAAAACATCATCTAAGCATTGTAACAATATCGAAACATGTGTGCCACATATTTGGTTTCTGTTATGCCACAAGGGATGTTTTGCTTCTGTGTCGGAATAAAAGCGCTTCAAGTGAGGCGGATTTCCATTGCAGGACTAAAAAATGTGGCCAATCTCCCTGGAGACATGCATGTAATTTTTGAATAACAAAAAAACATATTCTGGTTTATACGTTAAGTGAGAAGGATCAAGCAATTAGCTTTTTCTTTGTGTGGTGCGGCTTATAAAAGACTCCCTTTATGTGACAGTACTACGTCCGAAAGGATGCTTAAGTTCAAACTGTTGGGCATTCGATGAATAACCTGCGAGTATTACGAGACAAGTTTTGGGCAATTTTATTGTTTTAACACACTACGAGGTGTATAATGGTAAAAATTCTTCAATGGTTTCTGGCTTTGAGATCATTTGGCAGAACTTTTCTTCAAGCACGTTCAATACAACAGCTAAGTCCCTTAGCGAATAGATTAGTGCTTCCAAATACCATTTTAAAAGTTTTTGGTGAACTTTTGTGATGAATTCTTAAAAAATTCAACAAAAATAAATATTAGTTGGAATATCAAGAAAATAATTTGTTTCTTTTTTATTAGGTAGGGCAAGAATATTGATACTAAATAGTGCATAAGGGGTGAGTTTTTAAGATTTAAGTTTTTTAGGTTGGCAGCAATGCTAGGTAATGGCATCCAAACGTCATCTGTCAAAGTGAAAAGTGACTTGCAATCGAGGAACCATTGCAAATTATTGAAATTTATTATCAAAATTCCTGCTATGTGAAAAAATGTGAAAATCCACTGTTTTATCGAAAAATTGTGTTCATCGACGAGGCTCATTTCTGGCTCAACGGATACGTAAATAAGCAAAACTGTTGGTTTGAATCATATCGAGCAAGTGGTTCAAAAATAGCTCGGGTTTTAACAAATGTCTGGTTTCGATATTCGATCAGAGCTATATACATTAAACATGGGAAGCAAGTTCGAAAATAATACCCACTTGGAAAACTTTATTAGACTCATATCTAAGGCTTTGAAATTGTGACTTAATAATATAAATTTTATCCCCATCGGATAAGTGTATTCTTTGACTTTTTCAAATTCCTCCCCTTCCCACCTTAAGACTTTCTGTCACCATTTTTTTGAGTGATCACTTGCATCATATTGCGGATTTCCAGCGACAAAACGTTATCGTCGGCATACATAAGACTTTTAATATCTATCTCGGTTAACAATTTACCAGCTAGAAGATACGAATTTAAAGTAGTGAACAAAGAAGCGTGTTTAGTTAGCATCCTTGAGTTTATAGTAACACTATTAGGCAGTATACCAAGCAATCACAAAATTTATCATATTTGACAGAATATATATTTTATTTTATGTGCTGCCATACAGTCTGATCGGCATACGATCAAATGATGCCTATGACCACTTTAATTTGACAGATTTATATTAAACCTTCATTTGGTCATTAATGTAATGTAAAATCAGAGAACATTACCTATGAATCCGATTGACCCGTATCCCTTCTACTGAATTTTTGTGGTGGGTTAACCATGCATATATATGTTCAAAATTTGGTTACAATTTAGTTTTAGAACTTTTATTTTATTCATGTGCTAAAGTACACATATTTTTGTTTGAATTAATATTTAAATAATTATTTTTGGAAAAGTATTTAAAAACATCAGGAAAAGAAGAAAATTAAACCAGCTCCGGGAGTGAGCTCACACCGCAGAAGTAAATAGCTTAAGGTCATTGCATAGAAGAAAGCAGCCGTCAAAACAAATTATAGGTGACTAAATGAGCGGATTTAGAAACTTACTTCGGCGGTCAAAGTAGATATTTGAGGACTTTGACCGCGGAGGTAAGTTTGTTTTAATATGTTGTTGGAAGCTCGGCATACATTGTCTCATAAGAGTGAGTAGTTGTGTAGGATATGTTCCACAGATTCTATTTCATCCACACAGTGCACAAAGTTCAGTTGTAAGCCCCATTTCTTCCCAAAGCAATGACATTAAATCTTCGGTGTTCCGTTTCCAGTTTAATTTGGAAGTGAATGCCACCCCCAGGTACTTAGCCTCGGTTAAAAGCTTGAGGCAGACACCTTTAAGCTTAGGTGAGTCCCACTTTGGGACCTAGTGAATATAAGGAGTTGGGTCTTTTCGAGATTAACCGCAAGGTCGATTTTATCCATCCATATTGATAGTTCTGATAACACAGATTCCATAATGTTACAAATGGGGAAATGGTACTTCCCTGTTATAAGTACAACTATGTCATTCGAATGACACCTCTGCTGAAAAATGATTTAAGCATTTTTTTTAATTAATTAATCAATTAATTACGTAATTCCCAATGCTGCTGTATATGACTCTGATGCTAAGCATTATCTTAACCCATTTTAGCTTCTCAAGTTAAGAGGTAATGGTTCCCATGGTCATTGTTGAATGTACCTTCTATGTTCTATGCAACTAACGTGAATTCTTTATTGTTAAGGGATTTCTCTTCGTCACAGATCTTCCATTTAGCATATTGGTCTTGTGCACTGCCCAAATAATTCAATGTTTTGAGGTCGAATAGTCTTTCTAGTATTTTTGAAAGAATTGATTAAAGGCTAATTGGCCTGTAATCCTTGGCACTTTTCAAAGCTCATATTTTTTGTAATTTTGCTAGTAAAGGGTGATCCATTTCGAGGTTCCCTACTTTTTTAAAGAATAAAACACAGAAAATTCATATTTAATGGAGAATGTTTATTATCATTTGAAAGAACATTCTTTGGCATTTATTTATTGAAGATTATGTCTATCAAATGTTGGCCGTTGCTACGTCGCAGATGGTCCATCCGTTGAGTCCAATTTTCGATCACTCGTTCGAGCATTTCGACTGGTAACTGGCGAATGACACGCGTGATGTTTTCCTCCAATGTGTGAATCGAAGCGGGTTTGTCGGCATAAGCGTTTGACTTTACATATCCCCACAGGAAAAAGTCTAACGGTGTGATATCACACGATCTTGGTGGCCAATCGACCGGCCCAAAACGTGAAATGTTCTCCCAATAAGTCCATTGATTGATGCGATGTGTGGGAAGTGGCGCCGTCTTGCTGGAACCAAATGTCGCCGAGATCACGAGCTTCAATTTCAGGCATCAAATAGTCGGTTATCATGGCACGATAACGGTCGCCATTGACGGTTACGTTCGCACCGGCATAATTTTTAAAGAAATATGGACCGATGATTCCACCGGCCCACAAACCAAACCAAACCGTTGTTTTTTTCTGGATGAAGTGGCAGTTCTTCAATCTCTTCAGGTTGCTCTTCGTCCGAAATGCGGCAATTTTGTTTGTTTACATACCCATTGAGCCAGAAATGGGCCTCATCGCCTCGAAAACGTCGGATCTTCTTGGAACTTTTCAAGAGCCCATAGAGCGAAGCGATGTCGCTTGGGAAGGTCGAGCGGCTTCAGTTGTTGCACAAGCTGTATTTTGTACGCTTTCAATTTAAGATCTTGACGTAAAATGCGCCAAGTCGTTCCATACGTCAGTCCGAGTTGCTGCGAACGGCGCCGAATCGACTCTCTACGGTCTTCGTGTACACTCTCAGCTATGGCCGCTATATTTTCTTCACAGCGTGCTGGACGTGGTCTATTCGGTTGAATATTATCGAATAATGAATGCTGGGTCTCAAAATGGGTGATGGTGTTGCGAATAGTACGCTCAGTAGGCCGATTATGTTGACCATAAGTTGAGCGAAGTGCACGAAACACATTCCTCACAGAACGTGAATTTTCATAAAAAAGTTGAACAATTTGTAAACGTTGTTCACGCGTAAGCCTTTCCATTATGAAATGCCAAACAATACTAAACAAAAATAACATGACAGCATGACACGACTCACACGTGATCTGTCAAAAAAGGCTATTGAAAAAAGTATCTCTACTTGGATCACCCGTTACAATAATAGCCAGTTCTTAATCCCCGAAATGAAGAATTGCATAAAGTTTTAGAAGAAAAAAATTAGATAATATTTTCTGGAGTAATGACGAATAATCACGTCAGTACCGGTCTTCTAGTTTAAAAATGTTTACGAAGAAATGTATGGTGTACGGATGCGCGTGTTCATAAAAGATATTCCCTAAAAATTATTAAGATCGTACTTTAAGCTGAGTACAATTTGAACGCAATAAAAAGTTCCTTGTGTTTATAATAAAAGTTAAATGAATAACTTAGCTTGTTTTACCCCTTGTAATGTCTCACAGCATAAAACGACAGAATCTTTAAACGATGTCTGCTTATGGAGGATGATTCCCGTCGTTGATTTCAAATGTTTTTTTGAATTATTTCCTGAACTTAGGTATTTGACTAGTCCTAAGGGTTTCGAATGAGGCCATCATAAATTGAGTGGTCGACTGATTTCTGACTCTCAGTAGAGTTTTTGGAAGGTGGGACTTTAGTATTGATGGGTGCCGTTATAGGCCTATGCCCATGCTGATTCGAATTAACTTCCTCTGAATAACCAGATCTTATTCATTTTTGTTGACGATATTCCGAAACAGATGGGACAACCGTTTTCGGTAGCTTGGTTCTTCTGCTTCTGGTGTATCCGATGCAGCAGAAACTTTGAATTTTTCAAGGTAATGGTCTTTCGTTCTCATCGGCGATGATTTAATTGGTAACTCGATGCATCTGGAAAATGCTGACTGAAGAATCTATTTGTACAAGGACATTGAATATTTTTTTAATATTTTGACTGCAGTTGTTTCCTTCTGGTATAGTTCCAAAGAAATGTCTTTGTGAAGCTGCATCATACGATCTATGGTTGAGTGTCTACCTATGTATTTAAATTGGTAGGGTTGCAGGTATTGATGTTTTCCCCAATTATAGTGATTCTACTTCTTTGGGAAACCTGACTGAGTACCGATAATGCAAGCACTGAAAGGTCAACACTTTCTTGGTAAAATTTTAAACCAACTAAATAGCTACATACATATGGTGTTTCATTTTTGTTCGTAATTTGTACCTTTCAACGTGTGCCAATAGCAAGTACCTGCTCGATACGTTTTTTTTCGTCGCTTATTTTCTGTCCTTTGATGGAAAAAGAAACCTACTTAAATGCAATTAAATAGCGCACTTCATGGGGTAGCAGTAGCATTATAGAAAGAAAAGAAACTATACGCATGCATACATGATTATACGTTCACAATGGGGAAACAATGGGCAATAATCAAAGGTTTATTTCAGAACAAAAAAAAGTTAATATTTAAAACACGCACACGCAACATGCATACACGTACACAGCCATCATACGCAATACAGTTTATGTACGTATGTAGGTATATTGGACATCATAGCATAGTTAAATTAAGGTAGGCTATACCGCACCAATTATAGTTCGCACTTTGTTTGCAAATTCGACGAAAAAAAAATTGCAAAAAAAAATCAGGAATAACTTTAATGAATTAAATACACCATACCGAAACGGAGAGAGAAAAGAAAGAGAAAAAAAAATGTAACAATAAACAAAGGCACTTAGAGCACCTTGCATTGAAGTGGAAGGACCAACTGACCCAGTTACACTTTTCAGTTCATTATTTATTCACCGGCCGAGAGAAGACGAGCAGTGTGCACCTTATTCTGCTTTTATTATGCTTTTGTACAGCGTTTACTCGCTCACTATTTACTTCTTCTGAATATGGGTTGCATAAATAATATACAAAGGAAAGAACGCACACATACACAGGGTCCTTTATTCTTTTCGAAGACGATGACTACGGTGTCCTGCTGTCCGTTAAAAATATAATTTGTTTGCATTGTCCGTCATTAGACGAAATAACAGTACTTACTTGTTGTACTTGAAACGCCCACTACCTATTCTATCTAGCTTCATTTCATTTCTTCGTTCTCCTTGCCTACTTCGTATTGAAATTTAACAATTTATAATATTCTTTGGAATATGATTTGTGACTTTCACCTGAGGTGAGTGTGTGTGTTTTTTAAATGTATTTAACCGTTAATAAATAAATAATTTCTTTGACTGGCAATAGGGTGAAGCGTTAATGGTCGCAAGACCTATTTTTAATCACAGACATGAAATGTTTTGGAAAACGCACTATTTTCACAAGCATATGTGTTTGATGTGTCACAACGCCCCGCAACCAACGTTCAAAATTAGAAAGCTAGCAAAAAAACCGATTTACACATGGCGACCACAAAACCTCCATAATGTATGCAATTTTTTGTTTTAGGGTCATCAAAGCTAATTAAAAATGTCGATAAAAAATTCAGAGGCAGATCGTTTGTTGTCTGGGTCCCTTAATGAAAAAATGAGTTATAAACAATCCAGACAAAAAGTACATATATGCCTTTTAATAATAGACGATAGTATGTTGTTGAATCCCCTAATGGTGGTCACAGACGACACGCAAGTAATGTCCGTCCTTACTGAAGGTTAGAACTTGTTACCATTTTAAACAAAATCCTGGTGAGAGACCGATTTCCTTCATATTCCTTCACAGGGCTGGGCAGACGATATGGGAAATTTTTGGCGTGAGGGTCAGTCAATTGGTTTAATGTTCCTATTTATTATCACTGTAGCTGCAGTGCCGCAGTAGTTGTGCCCAAATTGAAACAAGTTACTTGGAACTTTTCACTAACCGACAATTTTGGATAGCCTAACAGACATTCAAAACTTTTACAAGTTTAAAAAATTCGCCCTTTAAAGTCTTCATTAAATTCCAGTGATTGCAGAGGCTATGTTTTAAGCCTTACTTTACTTACTTTTGATGGCGCTTACAGTCCAGAGTGGACCACGGCCTCAACCAACAAGCTCCGCCAGCCAGCTTGGTCCCTCGCTAGCTGCCTTCAGATACGCATACGAAGTTGATTAAAGTCGTTCTCCAATTGTGCGCCCTAACTAAGGTGTGGTCTTCCTCTGCTGCGTTGTCCCTTAGGGGTGGATTCAAAGACTCGTCGGGCTGGTGCGTTGTTATCCATACGCTCCTCGTGTCGCAGCCATCTTAGCCGTTGTATTTTGAGCTTTTTGACCAGGTCAATGCCGCTGTATGCATAGTTCGTCGTCGAATCTTTTTCTCCATACTCCATCGGCACAAACTGGACCGAAACTGGACAGCTTCTGCACCATACAGCAGGACCGGAGTGATTAAGGTCTTATATAATATCTCCTTGGTTCTATTAGAAAATACTTTACTTCTTAGATACCTTATTAGCCCGAACAAACAGCGATTGGCAAGAGTGATACTTCGCTTGATATCTGCGCCGATGTCATTTTGGGAAGTGAGGTAAACAAAGTCCTTAACTACTTCGAAGTTGTAGAAGTCCATTGTGTCGTTTGGTGCGAGTCGCAAATATTTAGAGTTCTTTCTCGTTGACAGCATATGTATGCATGCAAATGCACCACTAACAGCTCGCCGCGTTCTCCCAATAATGTCAGTATCATCAGCATAGGACGGATCAGCATAGAACGGACTTTTGAAAAATGTTACCTCTAGTGTTAGCTTGTGAGTTTCGTACAATTGCTTCAAGAACGATGTTAAAGAATAGTACATGTCTCAAGCCGTTTTCGACATCAAATGACTTGGTGGTGTTCTTGCCGACTTTGACGGAGCATAGAGATTTCTCCATCGTCATCCTGCACAAACGGACGAGTTTGTTTGGGGTGCCAAAGCTTGACATTACTTTGTATAATTTGTCTCTTTATACGCTATCATAGGCGACCTTAAAGTCGATAAGTAGATGGTGTCGGAAGATCTGTTGGAGTGTGAAAATTTGGTCGATGGTTGACTTACCTGGCCTAAAACCACACTAATATGGGCTGATCAGGTTGCTGGCGGAAGGTTTTACGCCTTCACACAATACAGCCGACAAGATCTTATACAGTTGGCGCATTTCAGAGTATCTCCTTTCTTGGGAATGGGACACACGATGCTGAGGTTCCATTCGTCGGGCATACTATCATCCGACCAAATTTTACAGATGAGTTGGTGCATGCTTAGTACCAAGCCATCTCCCGCTGCTTACAAAAGCTCGGCCGAAAGGCCTTCCGCTCCAACAGTTTTATTAGACATAAGTTTGGATATCGCTATCCTCACTTCGTAAAGGTCGGGTGTACGGAAATTGGCTATCTATATGAACAGAGCATTCTGCCTGACATTGGGTTGTTGGGTTATCTCCGCCGTTTAACAGTCTGCAGAAGTGTTCTTTCCAAATCCTCAGGACCGAATGTAAATCCACTACTTTATTCCCATGCTCATCTCTGCAGGCTTCTAAACTAATCTGTTGCAGACAGTGGCTTTCCGTGTTGACACCTATGCTATTCTTGTGCACTATCTGGTCAAGAAAAACATTAAAGAAACATGTAAAGGTACAGGGTTTAAAGAGTTCGCAGCATGGAAAGGGACAACTGGTGCAATAAGAACGACACCAAACGCTGGTTGGAGGCAATTATAAATTCATTATTGCATCAGCTGTCAAGATCGCCTTAAGGATCAGCCAAAAGTTGGAACTTTTGTAAGGGCACGCACCGATTCTGAAAATGTATGCCGGAAACAATTTTAGCTCCGGCTACGTCTCTACACTCATTTTGACAGACCACTCTCCTGCTCCTTCCCGAACTGAGAAGAATGGAACATAAATGAACTAACGAAAAGGAAATCTATGTCTCTATATAAATACAAATGGATCGAAGAGGAACTGCTGAAAATGCTGCATTGTTTAGCAAGGTCAGCACTGGCTTTCTTTCTTTCTGAAATTGCATTACTTTGCAACTTTTCCAATTAGTATTGTTGCGAATGCAACTTAAAGACTAATTGACGTCCCTCAACTGCCGTTAGATAGATAAGAAGTGTCAACACTTTTTTGTAATCATCTTCACCACCCGCCTGAAGTGACTCTCATTCGACTCATGCCCTCCGGTACCCTTCGGCAACGGTTGATAATGATTCCTTTTTCGCTTGCTGCGATGATTTCTTTTGTGTGAGTTTGTGTGTATTTAAATATACATGTATATAGTCAAATGCCGACTATCACCGCAGCGTAAAGTATCGCGTTTTTGTGCACCACCAGCAAAATTGTTGACGAAAGAAAAATGTTTTTTAATGTGCACGTGGTGTTTACGGGTGCCAAAATATCAAATCATTACGATCTAAATGACACTTTGACAAGAGACTGAAAGAGTCCTTGGAACGTGTGTCGTGGTTGGAAGGAAAAGGCAGCTTAACTATGGCTCCAATGCTTAATGTGTGTGTAAATACATGTACATGAAAGTGTTAGCAAAACCGAATTACAGTCAAATACGGTGGTACTTAAATAAGTAAACATTAACGAATGGGTATAGTTGGGGTACGGTAGATGGAATACTTACCTATATACCTATATTGAAATCCTAATGGCAGGGGGAAGCCTCCTAACATTGTCAGACGTAATTTAGTGGTAGACATTTTGCATTTAACGGTAATGCATGAGTGTATGTCTTATAATTTATATTTTATGTGAAACTTGACATTTTATAGGTTTATGCATGTAGTACGTTACTTAATAGGAGTATTTGCGCTTGATTAAGATGGTAATGTGTCGATTTTGCTAGATATCATTTCAAGCCTTACGTAGAGGCACATACTGCGTTAATGGAGTAGGTACGAGTTTTCATGCTCAATACGGTGCTGTTACTTTATTTGTTGTATTTTAAGCCAAAACGCAATACTAACGTCCTTATATACCAAACATTTTTTTAATTCTTCTCGTGCTCTAAATAATGCCTGCACTTACTTGACCTCTGCAAATTGAATACGGAGTATTGCACTTAACATCACACAGTGAATTATGCATTTTTTTACATCTAAATTACTTTATTGTCCAAGTTTCAGATAAAAGTTGTCATCGGACCTTTTCTCACTCGGAGCGATTGAATTGAAGCAACAAATCTATCTGCCACTGACGAAACTTAAAGTGCCATCCAAATTTATTGGGTCTAGACAAATTTTCGATTAACTTATAGACGTACTGATCCGGAGCATCGGAAGACCGAACCAACCCCGATTGCCATCAAATTGGATTGGAAAACTGTTGAAACAAAAAGAAAAAATAAACAAAAGTGAAGTGGATTTATAACTGGCTTTTGCAGTTCATCAAAGTTCTCTGAATGAAAACAATTATTCTGTGAAGATTGAGTTGAGTCATCAAAATTGCGATAGTGTTGCTTGCTAGAGAATGTCATTGACTGACTGAATGATGCAATGATGCTGGCGTTGGTTATTGTTTGGTAACAGTCTAAATGACTGACTGAATTTTTATTTCAGATACACCTCAGTCAATTTGTGGTAGGGTCATGAACCCAGCAGTCGATCTCAGTAGTGGTTAATGGTGAATTTGTCGATCGCTGTACGCGATGTTGTAAATTACAATAAAATAACTTACCGATACCTTGATGATTATATACAGTGTAGTACTTTCCGCCCATTAGCTGACAGCCCTCATAATCATACAAATTCCATATATATAACTGGAAAAAATGTGACGCAAAACTTTTTAACAGCAGAAGATTCTCGCTCTTCCTTAAGCGAACAAAATATATATAACTGGAGCACGGCGATTTTGTGATATTTTATTTTATATTTTCTGCCCCTTAAAAAGCAAAAAAAAAAATTATCCTTTAGTTTTGAGATAGGAAGCTGAAATTTGGAAAACATACTCCCTAAAGTCCTAGAGAAATTGTTATGTTTCAATTTTCAATTTTGTTTACCTTCTTCAAAAGTTTGACATGCAAAGTTTTTACCCCAAGTGTTTTTTATACTTATAGCTGAAGTAATTTAAGAATTTGTTTAGTTCAGTTTCTCATAAGCGGACACCTCTTTTAAGCGGACAAATTTCTCGGTACTTACTTACATTATCTAGCAAAGGTAATTACATATTTGGTTATAACTCTGGACGTCAAACTTAACTTTGCAGATATAGCAAAAACCGGAAACATAGTTCTATAATTACTTTATATGTTTGTGATTTTTTTTGTCAGAAAACTAGTCCATTAATCCCATCTTTGAGAGATGTTTCCTTTTACTGTAGAAATCATGTTCTTTTTATACCCTATCCTAAGGGTATATTAATTTTGACACATAGTTTGTACCACCCCTTAATATTCGTCGGAGACCCATAAAAGTATATATATTTATGATCAGGATCAAATCCTAAGACTATTTAGCAATATCCGTCCGTCCGTCCGTACGCAATTTTTAGGCCTTTAAAATTAAGCTAGGAAGCTGAAATTTGGACCACATATTCCCTAGGGCTCCGAAATGGTTAAGTGTAAAAATTTGTTGAATACGCCCACTGCCACGCCCACAATTTAGAAAAAACCGTTTTAAAGCTAAAGTTAGAGAGATAGAGTGTTACAACCTTCACAAGATATGTAGGCACTGCCCTCCTTTTTGTGGGCGTTTTTTACTAAAATGCTGTTTTCTTCGAAAATTTTCACAGAAAGCGAAAAAAAATGTTTAACAAAATATTTACCCAATATTTTTTCCAACATATCGCCCATACAAAGCTTTTGGCCACGCCCACTTTTTGGGGGCGTTTTTTCAAAAAAACTTTTTTTTTTTTAATTAATAGAACTAAATAAAATGCTATCCATCATCTTCTTAATGCTTTTTTCTTTGGGGCATATAGGGATATGGATAGGGTATCATACTGTTCGCCCCAAGCGGACTGTAGCCTTTCCTTTTGTTTTTTTTAAGCTTTTGAGTCGCCGATGCGATAGGGATTGCACTTCGACCTAAAAGATTTTTTGTGCTGAAAGTCTGAAATATTGCTTAGGAAAGTAGCGCCTCTACTTTTTAAGTGTAGCTGTATATACGATCAGCAGAAAGATTCTTAATAGCATCAGTGCTAATTACTTCTCTAAGGAAAGCTATCCTTCTTATTTCGTGTAGTGCCGGGCACTCACATATGATGTGCTCTGCGGTTTCGTATCCTTCAAGACACAGTCGGCACTCCGATGAGTCGACTATTTTAAGCTTGTAAAGGCGATATCATAGTCTGTGGTGGCCGTATAGGTAACCAATAAAATTTTTTATATCATGCCTAGAAAGATTAAGTATCCTTTTGGCATCGTTTCTGAATGGCTGTATAACCTTTTTGGTCTGTCTAAGACCTGGGATGCTTTCCCAATAGGATATGTCAGCTTTTTAATTTTAGATTTATAGCTGATTTGTTTAATGGACAAAAAGGCTCGGGTCCAAAAAAGGAGGGCTTTCTCATTTTCCTCAATTCCCTGGTGACCAGGAATCCACCAGATTTTGGTTTTGTTCCTGATACTTAGTGACTCAAGGGCTTAAAAGCAGTGTGGTCCTGATTTGGAGTTAATTATTGGCGAGCTAAGGGCTTTCATAGCTGCTTGACTTTCCGTGAATATATGGATGCTGGCGCCTTTAATACCTGAGGTGTAAATTAGGTTTGCGCATTCATACACTAGGACTTTTTTCCATGGGTATTGAGACATTTTTGTTTGGTCCATGGACCCCAGACCATTTTTGAACCATCCGTATACCACATTATGCCGTTTTAGCAATTAGGTGAGTTGTTGCCAACCCATGCTTCTCTGTTTTTGATTTCATTAGAGAAACCTTTATTTAAGCATAGTGTTTTCGTTGTTCGATTTGTTACCGATAGCAGTTACATTAGTTCTACGTTTTTACCAATGGTTTGCTCCTTAGTTGGTTTCAAACTTTCAGCGCTGCATATTGCCACTTTTTTTTTATGAAAATGTGTAGGGGTGTTAGTCCTATTATAGCTTCTATGGCCGCCGTGGGACCATTTCATTCTGTCACAATTCATTCTGCAAAGGAGTGTTGCCGTGCATTCATTAATTTATGTATCAATGAAATAAATTAAATTATGTATCAATGCTCCGACTAGCACTATTTACTCCAAAATATATAACTACCGTAGTGGACAAATTAAAGTTACCATCACACTATTTCATCTGCTAAAAATGAAAATCTTTTAAGCTCAGTTTTAATCTCATTACTGCTTTAAGAACAAAAAATAAACGAAAAGACGAGATTAATCTGACTTTAATCTACCTTAAGTCTTAAGATTTACCAAACAAATGCTAAACACAAGATTACAAAATAATCTTGAAAGAAACTGGGTTTGCATGTAAGAATCAGTTTGTGAACATACTAAATACCAATTTACGATACCTGAATATGTCAAAAGTGACGTTTGTTGCTGAGAATTCAATAATTTGACAACCAGATATTGGACATTTTGTGCGCAAATTTAAGAGCCAGAGAGCGGGTTGGGAGAAAACTCCTATGTTAATCTCTTTTTTTTCGGTGGAAACGTGTTAAGATTTATTGTTAACATTTCGCCTTTAATCTCGGTTTATCTTTTGGTGGAAATGCAGCATTAGCGAAGTTTAGTTGAAATGTTCTGGTGGTCAATTTTATTTGTCCACTACGGTAGTTATATATTGAGGAGTAAATAGTCTTAGTCGGAGCATTTAGGTACGATTTTTGTTGTTCGGCTTCATCAAAAAAAATAAAAAAAAAACCAAGCATAAAGAAATAGTAAAATTAGCGCAGGAAAAGGGTACAAACTTTTTGTACAAATAAGTGTTTAACTGGAAGTATATCGAAGAAACTCAAAGTGTGTACACTTACTTTAGAATAGGTACATTTTCCGTTCCGAATGGGTTTCCTAAATTGACAAGATATTTCCAAACATATATTTCACATATATTTCGAAAAAAATAAGAGTACCAAAAGGTACGAACAAAATTAATTCACTTAAAGCACAATGGCAGCATAAGTCACATTGACAGAATTAAAATCTGACACACCGAACCGATTCATTGATTCAGTTTTTTTCGATTGTTTATATATACCTATCTTTTATAATTTTTCCTTCTTTGAGAGGTTGCCGATTCGTAAACTAACATGAGATCCGTAAAAATAACTCGTCTCGACTTGAATTCATTTTATTTACATAATTTGTTCACCTTTTTTTACAAATACCTTTTGTGTGAAAACAATATCATATTTTTTGACAAATAGATTGACATCAAATGTAATAGATTAAAAAAAAAAGTCCTCGTACTAATAAAGGTTAGTAGTATTATTTTTTGTACCTCCCATTTTAATTTGAACTGGCAGTGAGCTAATAGTCTATATTAATTTTTGATTATTAGTTCTAAAAAATATCACAAATTCGATTATTTCGAGAAATTAAAACCATGGTTGAAGTGATATTTGACACAGTCGATCACCGTTCATTAATATTCAAATTAATATCCAGACACTGTATTTAAACACCTAAACAGCTGCATAGAATGATAAAAAGGTATCGGAATGGTTCCAGGCGAAAAAATGACGTACTCTTCATCCAAGTCTATTCCCTCTGTTTATCAAAGATATTATTGACTGTTTGCCATGAGGTGTAGACCACGACGCAGGCAACATCAAAGCGCTACTTTTTGCAATGATATTGTGCTGTTGGCACAATGTTGGAGGAATATTTAGCGCAAGAGGGCAGTAGTGGTCACGGTTACCAACTCTATCAAAGGCCTGGCCCGGAGTTTTTTTTTCCAAGTGTTTGTGACAATGCATACTTAATATAAAAGAGTCCCTTTTTCCAAAAAGATATTAAATATATTTTATCATTTATTTTTGATTATACTCCTTTATAACAAAATAAAATATTAAAAAATTGAAGGTAGGTTCATAGAGTTGCGAGTGCACACATCATGTTATTTCATTTAACTTATCGAACATTACCAGGAATTTGTTTGACGTTTCAGTCAGCCATCGAAAAATAAAACTTAATGAAATATTCGGTCATCGTTCAAGAAATCGGTAAGCTGACTCTTAGGTGACTTGCAGTTGACTTTTAACACAGTTTAGAATCTGTCAACCACTTGTGGAACTTGTAATATGTGTTAAAATGTGCATTTGCTTTGACAACCTCACCATTGAAACCAGCTTCTGTGGAAACCTCCTGATTTCGATGACGGTTTCAGGAGATTTTGCAAAACCTCAGATTTCAATGCGGTGTGAAAATGGTATTAGCTTATGTTAAATAAGACCTAATGCAGCCTTTGCCATTTTGTTCTTTACACATTTGCCGAACTATTTATCACTGTAAACGAATGCTAACAAATTTTCAATGTAACGATTGTAAGCGATTTTTAGGTTTAAAGAAATTATAAGCATTTAAAACCTGGCGGCCCGGAGAAATTTCGGCTAGGCCAGCAGCCCGAAGATTTGAGTAAATTCCCGGAGTCTCCAGGCCAAAATACCCCTGTTGGTAACCCTAGTAGTGGTTTAACAATGAAAGCATAGATTTTGTTAAGGGATATAGACTGAGCATGATCTTACCTTCAGCAGACATTCAACTAAACTGATTTATATAACAAACTTAGGAGATCTTAATATCTTAGAGAGATAATCATGCAGTTAAGTAACTATAGACTCTTCCGGTACGAATAGAACAGACATTGATGACATGGACGCACCAAAAAAATACCTAATCCATACCAATGGGCCTGCGAAGACAAAAAACCTGAAGTGGTATTAGCTTATCCAATGAAGCCATTGCCAATTTAGGTGACCATCATTAAATGGTCCCTCAACAACTAACCCAATGTACTTCAACAAATGCAAACTGCACCGCAAACAGTACTTAGAAATCCTCTATCTATGTTATCCATTTGGATTTATAATCCGACTCCCTTTAGTCATAGAGGCATACCCAAAATAAACATTGAAAACAGCTTGTTGCAAAACACACCTTAATACAAACATTCATTTAAAAGTAAAGATAACTTAGGTAGACACATACATATCCTTGATGTCGCTCACTCACTCACCACGCACAATAATGTTACCATTGACCTAAAAAACACAATAAAAATATTTTCCTACGTGCAATGATACGGGCAAACTAATACGGGAAAAAAAGTGAAAGCTTTGCCTAATAAATTGCCACTGCTCAGCCCTATCAACAACGAACAACCAACACACGAGCACAGACACAACACGTAAGCATGACAAAATAAATAAAGCCGGTACCAAACATATCATGCTAACCCCAATGTCATCGCATGATATCATCTCTAGTGCCCCCACTACGTCGTCGGTTCATCGTTAGAATTGATATAAAATGAAGGGATTTCAAGGGCGACCCTTTGTTATGAACGTTCTAATGTACGTATGTAGGTATAATTGTGATTCATATATACAAAAAAAAAAACAAACAGGGGAAGGGAAACAAGAAACCAAACCGCAACGTTTGACTTGGTCTTATCTGTGGCCCGATTTATAATCTTCTTAAAACCACTTTAAGGGTAAACCCTTTTAGTGATGTTGCTTGCCGCTCCGCTCCAATTAGCGTAAGTCCAGTAAATGGGGACAATGGGTAAATGAAGAAAGCAAGTGTGTGGCTTTAGTATACTTGAGATGAAGAATAAAAGAGTCAACAAAAATCCATCCCATCCCCCTTTGCTTGGATAGATTTTTTTCGTTTATCCTTCTTTCCAGGACATGAATGCGATTGTCTCGTACATGAATACTCATCAGATTGTATCAAAACAAATCGTTTTGATATGCGATACGTGGATCAAGTTGGACAGATATCATAATGATACATCGACATTCACCTCGACGACGACGTGACACATTCCACAAACCCAGCCAGTGCTTATTTCTTTCAGCGCATGGAGTGGATATTCTATTCCTGATAGAGTGGAATAGAGACTATTCCACAGTTGCTAGGCGAAAAACCATTCAACGGATATTAGTGGTAAACAAAGCGTATTACATTTATTGTGACAACAACGACAAGATGGTATGTATTATTGTACTCCTTTGCTTAATAATCCTCAACGAACTTCACACCCTCGTGCCATGTCGTTATAGATAACTGATAAAAAAAAAAAAAAAAAAAAAAAAACTGGAAAAAATCTCCTTTTGCACTGGATTGTTGGGTATTTTGCGAAGGATATTCCTCTTCTCCCAAGGTAGGGTTGTTTTTGTAACCTACCCACCACACCACACATACACACATTCACTCGGACCGGGGGTGGATGATGACAGTGGATTGGTGCGTAGAATTATTCTCCAAATTGGATAACAATTGAAGTGAAATCGGATATCGCTCGCTTTGGCATTTTGTTTATGGACAATGGATAAGGAGGCAATTTTGTACGGTCGATTTCTTGTATTCATTTGAGTGGAAATCATTTTGGTATAACTGTGGAGATATTTCTTCCTTTTTTTCGGTATCACTGAAGGGTGGCGCTGGTCGCAGTTTGGTATGATAACGAAGGGAAGATGTGCGGTTCTGTTTAATTTAAGTGTTTACATTGATTGGAGGAAACGATTTTACATTTCGTTTGTTGTTAAGCTCTTCAAGGACGTTAAATGCTGGGACACAATAAAACGTTGAATAGGTATGTACGTATTTGTAGAGGACTGAAAATGAATTATTGAAATGATAGGTATGAGACATGAGTGCCTTAAATTTAAATATAACTTTTGTTTTGGTTTCGCAATGTTTTGAAAAATTTTCAGCTCACACACCTTTTTTATGAAACTCAAATTTCAAGGTTCCAAACAGAGTTTTAAGGTAATCATTTTGGCATTTCATTCTTTTGAATTATCTGAAATGTGATTTAATTCATTGACTTCACTTAAATACTTTAGACTGATAAATGAAGACAATTTTGTATTGCAAATAATTTTCGGCAATGTCTTTGAATCCTCGAAATAGGACATCGTAGAAAAATGTCTTTTGATTCTACTCACTAGAAGAAGCCAATCTTGAAATTAGTATGACGTCATGTGGCTTAACTATAATTTACTTCAAATGAATTCTAAGACTTCAAAGGTTTCAAAGAATTTAATTGATGGAAACGATTTCTAATGAGTTAGAAAAGTAGAGAGTAATCCCGTAAAGAATGCCAATTCATTTAGTGAGTGAGACTTCATATGATAACAACATAGGCTACTTCTCTTTAAAATCTGTTTGATCGGAATTACTGTCCATTTTCGTTGAAATCTATTTTAAAATAAACAATATAATGAAGGTGTGGCTCTTACTTTCCTTACTAAAAGGTCTCTCTACTCTTGAAGAGGTTTCGCCTGAGACACTCATCTTTTATCTTCTGTGATTCCAGCACACGCGACTCCAATTATACAGATCTTGATCGTTCAAGCGTAAAACTAAATAAAGTGAAACTAAGCAGGTTAATCTGAAGCGAATTCAACTCGGTTAACAAACTCAATGGATGTAAGCAATGAATGTTCATATCAGAGTGGAAAGCAATAATGTCAACCAACGACTTGCATAATGTCAACCAACGACTTGCATTGTATAAAGACAATGTCATTCGGGTTCTGATTCAATCTTTTTGTATACCAACTCCGTGGTAGCAGTGGTTTAAGGTTAAGAAGCGAGTGGTCGCCGCTTCGAATCCGGACCTGTACCACTTGAAAGTTTTTTTCGCTGCTCCACCTCTTGCGAACGTCTGACAAACATCCAAGCGTAAGAACTGACATGGGAGCTTCTCAAAAATGAATTGCCGTTCGGAATCCGCATTAAACTGTAGGTCCCTCTCATTCGTGTCAAAACATATATCTTCGCAAACACAGCGGTTGGAGAAGCTAGGCTTTGAGTATATATTTATGGGCCGTTTACGCTTAAGTTGGTCTTACAGGTAGGTAATAAAGGAGTTCAACTAACTCAGTGTAAATATCAACTCCACGAATGACAACTTTGTGAAGATCTGACAAATAATTACCCTAGAAAACTGCTGCTACTTAGGTTTGGCGAAACAGATATGTAAGCTCAAAACTCCTTACTCGAAGGTATGCTCTATAGAACCGTTATCCTGCCAATTGTATTATACATCGCCGACTGCTAGACGATACGCAGGAGGGTTAATATTGAGCTTTAAAATAGTAATATTTAGTCTCCACTTAGGGATAAAGTGAATGCAAGGCTTCGCCTTAACGTCATTACTTTCAAAATATAAGGCTTTATTAAAAAGGTTAAATTTTATTTTACAAAATTCTCCCCTAAATATTTTCATCTGTCACTCAAATTTAGAAGATTCAGAAGCTATTGCTCTGGCTTATTTCATATGCTGTGTGGATAACAGTTTTCTCAAAAACGGTTTGAGCTAAAAGCTGCTTCGTTATCCGAAATTATATGAAATTATATATATCTATCTATCCGTTTCTTAGGGCTCTTCTCGAGTCTGGCCCTTGCATAGGCAAGACGAATCTTCCCGCCTTCCTTCTACCCACGGATAGCACTTGCGTTCTTAAGCGTCAGTTCTTCTGTCCAATGGTGGTATGATGACTTACCGAATAGTGGAACTAAACCATCTATCATTGAAGTTGGGCGGTTCTATGTCTAAAACTCGTCATATTAATACTATAGCCCCCGTTTTGTTTTCGACTAGCTTTTTTATTGTTAAAAATTAACTTCTGTCTGTTACTTCTAATTTTATCCATCGCTGGTGACAGTACTCTCAACTTATCATAAGTTAAGGCCTTTAAAATTCCCAGCTCGACATCTTAGTTCGGTAAAACCGAATCAATGCTCTTCAAACACAATACTGACTTATGTCATTAAAGCGAAACCCTAACACTCTTGTCAGGCATAACTTGCATAGCTAAAACTGAAAGACTCCGTTCCCTGTATGAGCGTAAAATATAACCTCTGTTGAAAAGATCCAAAATTTGATGTCGCCTAAGAACGCTGCGAAAATATCCGTGCAAACATTTTATACATGATACATTTTTGTTCGATTTGATATATTTTTCAAAAGATAGGATACATATTTCGAAAAGTCAGCGGCAACGAACTATATCCCACTGAAACTGTCTCAAATGACCAAGCACACATATTTTTTTTCCATTTAAACTGAAAATTTAAATGTGATGTTTTTTTCAGCTATTTATTGATAATGGTTCTTGCTCACAATGTTTTCTCTTTCGGTAAACTATTTTAAGGAAAATTGGAAGATAAACAAGGAAGATAGGTTATGAAAGAAATTAGTTATTAAAGATACATTTCATATACTTTTCATGATATCCATTTTGAAGTTTTGATTTACACTCGGACGAAGCCAAGTTCCACTATGCATATATGGAATAGAGCTATACCTAAGTGTAAATTTTCATTTTCCCAAGCACTTGTATTTTATTTCCAACAAAGCAAAAAGTTATAAGATCCCTTTTAGAACAATTTAGGAGGTTCTTGTTTCTTTTACACATAGCCAACTCCGTTGGCCAAAGCAACAGCAGACAAACAAGAAATCTTTACAATATTTGTTAAATGCATTATTCAGAGATCCAAAGCCGATAGCCGAAAACCACATACTTCCAGAGCATACACTTTCACAAATGAATACCAGTTGAAAACTTTACCTATCAATGGACGATTTAGGCTGACATACGATCCCGCATATACCACATACACAAAACCTTTCACTTTTCCCGTACTCCGATTACCACCATCAACAGCACAGAATAAAAAGGACCTTAGCATGGCTAAGAATACCATGTATTGATTAAACGGATATAAACTTTTCATAACCTCATTAAAGTTTAAACGAATGAGTGGGTATGTGTGCGGTCAAAGGTACGAGAACAAGGCAAAACTCAACCCAATGGGAAAAACCCTATCAAAACCCGCACCACTCTCCTTCCCGGCCACATACTAAATATAGTAGGTATACGGTATACTTCACCATCGTTGGAGACCATCATGTGGAAATTTGACATCAAAATCCTGTTTTAAAGCACAACATCCGGTTGTCGTGGCTTAGAGCTCCGGTGAGATGCGCCGCAATATTCCCTACTTACCCTTGTTTTTAGCTCGAATTTGTTCATCCCACCATCATAGCAGGGATAAATAAAAGCGAGACGAGTATCATCTATTCAAAAATTAAATTTTAATTACACACACATACATGCGTGGCTTAAACGGCCAGCATATGCATACGGCACTATTTTTGGGACTATAGAGACAAACACAGACACAGCCACGGATACGGTCGAAGTCTATTTGCTGATGAATGCTTCATAAACCACTATCCACCCACCAATTAATAGAGTCATCCACCATCAGCGGCCTGCCAGCCCTGCCCTCCCCCTTCATGCGCGGTGTGATGTGATTTTCGGGTTGAAATGTGAAAAAGGATCATCAATTTTTGATTGAACCGAATATGATATTTGCCTTTAGCCCGCATAAGTTTGGCATTTTAGCAATCACTGCGCGTGGTGGTTTCCTTGCAGATACATATATGTATAGTGGTCTCTATGCCATCCGTTAGCAGCGAATTTTCATTGATCTAAAACTGTTTATAATGAACTTCAATCAAAGAAATATTTATGACTATCGAATTATCTCTCTGCTGTTGCAGCCTTCTGCCGAGCCACAATTAGCTGTACCACTTCCATGCCCGTATGTGGCTGGCAAAACGATGGCCTTTGTCAGTTATACGATACACCTGCTCTCATAATATCACCGGATATGAGTGCAGAACTTATCAAAGTGGATTTTGGGATAGCGGTCGTTTGGGTATGGACGCATTTTGAGTGTGTGCTCCATTTTTGCTGGGTTTCCCATAATTAACGAATTTATCGCTTCAAATCGGCCGCCAGCGAACGGTCGTGATAATTTCACATTGTTTGGGGCAAAATTGAAAATTTATATTATAATAATATGTAATTAGCTAACGGTTTATAATGTCAATTGCTGCGCTGAGAAGTCATGGCAAATGTAGGCTCTGTCGTCGTGTGGGTACGCTCAATTGGTTTGCTTTGTTTTGTATCTTTTGTGTAGGTATACTTTTTGTTGCAGCAAAAGGTCTATAATAGGAATATTAAACTTTTGTTAATCGTTCATGTTAATTTGGGATATCAAATTTATTTGTAATTGGAGCGGTAAAACGATTAAGATTTATCCGCTTGATTGACACGTAAACAAGGATTATTACGAGAATCGATAACGGCGATGATGGAATAGATTCAAAATCGTGCTGAAATTTCATTTTCCGTGTTGGTAGGTTCTGCATGCATATTTAATATGTGGCTGGCATATAAGCAAAATATTTTACGTCATTTTGTGAAAAACTATTATTATAACACAAAATGGATGCTCTTGTGGCGGTAGTCACGTTGCACCAGCAATTTGGGTCCATTGTGTCCATATTTCCTTGTGTACTTTCCTTTAACAAAAAAACCCGAAAATACACAAAATAAAACCGTTGTTGAAACCCGATTGAACACAAATCTAAGAAGGTCTTCTAGATCGACTTTGCTTACATTCTCCAGCTCATCGTAGAAGTATCTAAACCACGTATCGATTTGTGTCCAGCGTTCTAATCAAGAACTCAATTCAGATTTTTCGTGCAATAGAACTAAGTGGTGTTCTTTTGATTCTTTTAGTGCCAGCGATGCGTTCATCTCCGACCCCGATCTCGCATGCTTGTCCGCTTTCTCGTTTCCCGGGATATCAGTGTGCCCTGGCACACCGCACTGGGTTACTCTGTTGCTAGATGATATCCCATCATGGCCTAATTTTTATGGCCGCTTGACTGTCAGAGTAGATGGTGATGGTCCTATTTACAAAGCAGTAGGCACTGCTTTCAGTTCCGCAAAAATTTGGAACCGTCAGTGTATATGGCGATTTCATCATCTCTTACAACTGTCCTATCGTCCTATTCGCTTCTTTCCGCTGTTCTGGTATTAAATCTCCCGCTGAAAGCGAATGTCGAGGGTAGATAATCCGTAAATGAGACTCCACACAGGCGTGTCCGTATGGTCTATGGACATCCTGTTATACCAATACAAGTCGCCATTTGGAATTTGTTGAGGTTTGAGAATAGGTATTTCCTTTTCGTGGCCTTCCAATATACAACTGCGCCGTACGATAGGATAGGTTTTTTACAATCGCTGCATACATCCATTATACCATGTGCGGTTGAGTAGTCATCAGCTGCCGAATGTACTGCGACATGCATATAGTGTCACGTGCTGCCAATTCATATACGGTCTGCTATCCGGAGGATAATTCCAATATCCTGTTTCTGGTTAACAGCAAGATGTATTTCTTGGAAGGCTGACTCCCAGTCCCCGTAATAACTAAATCAATTTCAAACAAAAAGCTTAAACTTTATTTCCTGATGAGTGGAAGTTAGCAAAAAGGTTACCCATTCCCAAGAAGTTGCATTTTCATACACAATTTCCCATTTTACCTTTCCTTTCGAAATTTTTTAACGGATTTAAGAAAGATTTTTGAACGGATTTTTTAAGACGTGTTATCATTACAGCAATGTGGCTTTCATGAAAAACATAGTTGTGTTACGGCAACCACTCGACTAGGACAAAGTAAGCTTCCTGGTTCGCCTTGATTTCCCAAGGCGTATTTCTCGAATATGCCCCTAAAGCAGTAAAGCTTCCTAACTATCAAATAAAATGCGAGGCGTTAAAGTAGGTAAAAGCCTATCAGTTCTTCTTCGGACCAGAAGTAGTTTCCCACAGGGTACTATACTCAGTCAACTACTGTTAATGAAATTCCCTCCGTCAGTGATCTTGTTCTCTCGAAAATGGAGCTAGTTGCGTGACAAAGATCAGAAAAAAGTAGCATAGTTTACTAAGGCGGCGCTACAGTCCGGGGTGGACCGGAAATTATCAAAAACGGCACATATGATTTTAATACGGCGCCCGAACAGACAGACCAACGGACGGCATTGGCGTCCTAATATCACCCCTCATACTTAGTTTGAGTTCGAAATTTCTGCACAATCGCAATGGCTTTCTCTTCAATATACTGACGTATACGAAAAAGTTAAAAAGCTAAAAAAAATTAGCAAACGGGTGATAAACCCTTAGGTAAGGTTAGGTTTACGGGTCGGCAAAGCAGGTCTGTCCTGCTAAGCCACACTTAGGTCCTCGTGGACCCATCGAAATGCCCCTTTGTGAAGGTTAGCCATTGGTGTTAGAGATAGTTAGGCTTCGTGTCCCTCTACCCGGCGCCGTCCAGACATCCTGATATCCTCAGAAAGCTATAAACCTTTTTGATCAAAAAATGAGACATCAGAAAGTTCATGAAAGTCATAGAAGTAGTAGCTTCCAAGTGTTCCTCAAATGACCGAGACTCGGACAGGGAAGTGATGTGTGTATGCATGCAACTTATCCTTAATTTCATTAAGTGATTTCTTAGAAAGTTGTGTCCGTTTATGGTCCCTACCAGCTTAGACAGTGCTGACCTGTCAAACTGTAGAAGTTTAATGGTTCGGCCACTGTTGTCCAGCCGGCCACTGTTCCTGTTCGTTTCCTAAGATGGTAGAGTGGTGGATTGATCGACTGAAGTGCTCGATCATGGTCCGCTGCAAACCCAAACATCGATAATTTGTCAGGCCTCTCATTGTCGGCTTTGTCACTATGTTTAGGGATCCAACGCAGAATTATGGCATCACGTCAGCGGTGAACTAGCTTTGATTTTATTTAAATAGCAGAAGCAGAACTGTCAATGAAAATGGTCATATCATTCGTGGTATTGCCAACAATGGCACAATGTCAGAAAGCTTGATTGAACAGTATAGCTTTAGTTCCTCCGAGAATATTCTGGCACCGGTTCCACAGTGCATCTGTGTAGATGGATAAAGATTTAATTTTCGTGGGTTCATTCTTATCCTATTCATCTCTAAATCTAGTTGGGCAGACATGTAATCAGAATTGAAAATGTTTATTTGGATTTATTTGCTTTAAATCCGCACATAACCAAAATGACCAGGGTTCCAAGTGTTAGTTTGGCTAATCCTTAAAGCAATTTTGGCTGCAGATTCCTTTATGTTTAGGTCCAGAAGTGTTAAATTAAGAATTGCCCTAGTCCAGCAGTTGGTGTAGTTCTCAACGCACTGGCTGTCCCTATAAAATCTAGTCTATGTATTTTTGTCATTGACTTAAGATTGGTCGCTAAACGATAAACCCTTAGATGATCGATCATTAGATGTCTTCGTCTCCATATGCTTGCCTCAAATCAGCTATTTTTGTATTAGTTAAAATTTACTAGCAAAAGAGTAGTTAGGTGGTTCACGCAGAGAAGTAACCATATTTGATAGACTAATCAGTAGCAACAGTATGCCAGCTATGCCGAGTTACCTGTCTAGACTCTTTTACGGACTCACTGAGTGGAGCGATTTTAAGGGTTTAATTTGTTTCAGCGATGAAATATTAGGGTTTTATAAGTATTCAACTAACATACTTCGATCTTTTTGATTTCAAACTTATTTTGTTTACAAGCATCACAAGGTCGTTCTTGACCTATTCATCAGCCTTCTGACATCATTTCGCATTCCACACAGGTCATCGTTCTACCATGAACAATTTTTTTCAAAATGGACACTTCAAATCAGCTGGCAATGGTTCCATTCAGCTGATCAATACAGCTTTTGCCTTAATCTGAATTGATGAAGAAGTTAACCACTAAAATGTTTCGAATTGTTTTTTCTCGGATTTCTGGTTTAGAATGATAAAGCAACTTTGAAGCAAATTTGTCGAACCGTTTCGCGATACAGCCATACAGAACGGACACGAAAGTCTCATTTCTCTGGACTCAGTTTCAGTTCGAAATTTCAACACGGTTGCAAAAACTGTATCTTTGGTCTACGAGAAGGTTACAAATTAAATAATAGCTTCTGTAAGTGCAATAGCCATTATGGATCCTAATCGATGATTGTCTTTGGGTTAGCCAACTTAATTGTCACTGGATCCGTTTTACCGCTTTTCTTCTATTTATTTCGTGCTCATGCTGGTCTAATCGTCTAACCGGATACCCCTCTTTTTTCCTTCTATCTCCGACACTTCAATTTCCCTTTGGATGCACTAATGATGTAAATGTAACATCGGCGTCGAGGTGAGTGGAATTCAATTATTCTCACCGATCCCGATGAACCTCATTACGAGCTTTGTGCTGTGCAAAAATGGAATTTTAACAACAAAAAAGAATTATAGGTATGCACTGCTTGCACTCTATGACTTTTCGAAGAAGTTGCATTCGAAAGGATAGGACTGTGACTACACAAGCACACCACATACAGAAGCCAAAAAAAAAAAAAGAATCCTCCATCCTGGTAACTTCCGCACTCTTTGCATCTGTGTAGTCTGTTCTTTTCTGTCCCAGCATTCTGATTTCTATTCTAAAGAGACTGAGGCGTACCTTTACTACAAATATACCTTCATAAGGTACATTTAGTGTGTTTCTTGTGTCACTTCCTGATTTGACTTCGTTGTATGGGCGCCAAAAGGTGGCACTTTTTGAATATAAATGTTCGTCTTGAATTTTGTGTACTATCCACATTTGAGATTTTGTTTGTTCTTTCTTTATTTATTTTTCTTTTGTTGCGGTAAAGTGAAGTGCTTTTAAGAACACTCAAGCAAACTTTCGGTGCCATTATTCAAGTTGCTTCCATTCTGATGGATTTTAGTGGAAAAGAAATGCGGTTGATCCCCACCTGTAGGTATTTTATGCAAATTGCACTGCACAAACACATACCTAATGACGTATGTTTGCCGGGACTTGCAAACAAATAGATAAAATGCAGTGTCCTACGAGCCTTATTGTTGTTCAGGTTTTCGTTTTTTTTTTTTTTGCTCTTTTTTCTGTTGATAAATTTTTCGCAGATATTTCATTGCAGCTTTTGCTTGAGGTATTTGTTAGACGTATATAGTTTTCTTTTTTTGTGAAACCTTCACCTATTAGAGATGGTTCTTGTCAGATTTATTATTCTAGGAGTTTTACCAGTAAGAAGAAAGAAGTTTGTATCACTGAGAAAAAAAAACTATGCGCAAGGAAATACGAATGAAAGTTTGTGCCTGCATTTTATTTGATAAAAGATTGCCACGACAAAGTTTAGGTAAGTGGTTTTTGAGGCAAGTCGTTCAGAATTAGGTTGGGGTTAACTTTGGCTTACAATCGAAACGTAGAATATTCTTTTAAAAACTTAAATATGACCCCATCGATTTAAACTCAATTGTTTTCATTTGAAAATTTTAAGGTAAACAGAGATGCTGATATGTTTTTATTTCGACAAAAATTACTTTTGCAATGTTTTCGAAAAAAAATCTGTTTTGTCGTCTCTGGGCCGGGACCTGGAGGCTGAGATTCGAAAATATCCTTGGCTGGATCACTATTGCACATTTGCCCGTCGTCGATGTATTTTTGCTTTTAGGACGACATCTACAGCTCGTAGAGTTTGCTGTTGCATCAGAAGTCTTAATTAATTTCTTAATTTGTTTTGTAAAAAAACGGAAGTTTCAACAGTTTCCTTCGCCTTTTATGTAAAATCAGGATAACTACCTACCTCGAAGATGCTGATTTCAAAAGTGACAGTTTACTCTAGGTTTTTGACAGATGCTCGTTTGAGTGTTGATATCAAATATTTAATCCTTTCGTCATTACTTCAAGATCAACATCTTCAAAATTGGGAGGGGGGGGGGGAGTGGTCGGTGAATCTGATCGGGCGGAAGCCACACTTCTCCAAGCCAATTCAGATACTCTCACACAGTACTTTGGATGACGGTGCTTGAAGATACTTCCCAACTGTATGCGGGGGTTGGTGCTGTAAACAAGCTGAGTTGAGCATCTCCATTCCATACATTCTCCACCCTAAATTTGTTATTTTCCCAACACATAGAGGGCCGTTGAATTCTCACCAGAAGCTGTATCACACTGGATGTATCACAGTGTATTGCTAGACCTTATATAAGGTATGGTGCGGTTGTAAGGTGACCAAGACCTAGCACTCTGAGGATACATATGACTTAGCTAGAGCATATTGCTTTTTTGTCTCTTAAACTTTCCCGCAGTTCGTTATTGTAAGTAAAGCCGGAAAAGTTTTTATTGCATATTGGACAGCAGATTAATATCGGCGAAGGGACCAAAAGTGGTTGGTTATGCTTAGATGGCCAAGCTACTATTTAAGCCTGCTCTGCTGCTGCCACGATTACTAACTCTGTACCTGTACCCTTAAATCCCCAGTCGTAAAAGTTTGTCGGGTATACCTGCTAGGCAAGGCAGACTGACCTTTTACGTTTACAAGTATGATCATGCATCATGCAGGCAGTACCAGAAGCAGACCGGTTATATTAGGCATACATTTATTCCAACATTCTTTGCTTTGCTTATCAAACTGGCATTTATATATCATGGGATGTACGCTTAAAAACATTGTTCGCTTAAAGAGTGCTGGCTTTTGGTACCATGCGCACTGCAATTTTGAAGAACTTGCTCGAGAATCATCCTTTGACCCATATCTTATCGATATGCCGTCTGATGCAATGACACCAGAAATCCTTCTGCGAAAAAACTACCACGTCCACTTTCCGTAGGCAACGGAATGGCTTCGGCCAGGCTCTGACCCATGGATTGAATGCCATCGTATTTTTACTGATGGATCAAAAACCGGACAGGGGTTTGGTGCTGGAGTCTTTGTGGAACGCGACAACATAAGACTTTACTACCCCTTGGGTAAACACGCGTCTGTTTACCAAGCAGAGGTTTTTGCCATCCTAATGGCCATGCGCTATATTGTGAACAACAGGTGAATGGCTAGAGGCATTTGCATTTGCAGTGACAGCCAAGCTGCATAAAAAGCGCTGCTAAACCCTCTTACCTCGTCCAAGTAGGTGCTAGAACTCAAGCTTTCTCTGGTCCGAAGGCTGAACACAGTGAATCTTGTCTGGGTCCCAGGTCGCACTGTCATCCCGGGAAATGAGATCTCGGATGAGCTTGCTAGGCAGGGTTCAGAAGAAATTCTCTCAGGACCCGAACCTATGTTGGATCTGCCTACATCTTTAGTTATGTCTTCCATTGCTGCTTGGGTTTCTCGTGAACACAAGATTCGGTGGCGCGATTGCTGTGGATGTACACAGACCAAACTATTGCGCCCGGAAATTTGCAAAAGGCCTGCATCTTTTCTTCTATCTCTTAATAGAATCGTCTGTAGGCCGCGTCCTTTCGGGCCACCAAGCTTTTGCTAAACACTTAAATGTGTTGGGTTTAAACGACACCACTACCTGTCCTGCTTGCGGTGAGGAGGATAACACAGCAGAACACTTTCTCTGCAGTTGTCCGGCCTATGCTCGCATCAGGTGGCGAATTTTCGGGGCTGACGTGGTGAGTGCCGAACATCTGAGATCTTCAATTACTGGAGCTCCTTCTCATCTTTCTTCGAAAGACCGGAAAACTAAGTACATTAATGTAAGGTGTCTGAATGTTAGTACAATGGACCTGTAGTTGTGAATGCAAACTAATAGTTCTGTTACTAATTCGGGCATCATTGCTGAAAAACAATGGACCCCTATGTTTAAGTGCTGTCTTGAAGCCCAACCGTTTTGACCCGTTTTAATCCAAACCAAACAACAGAACATTCACATTTTTTATTTTCACTAAACCAGTTTTCATCACAATGAATATTTTCATAATCGATTTCATTTATACCTACATACGAGTAGGTTAGTATATAAATACTGACCTTCATGAAATTTCGACCTCCAAAATGAGGACACAGCAGAATAAATTCATCAGAAATGCACCGATCGATAGGTAGATTTCACATCGCTATAAAACTGACCCACATTCAAAAGTAGAACCAAATCGAATTTATTTCTGGTATACCTAAATACTTTTCGATTAATACTTATTTATTTAGCTATCGAAAATTGAGAACATCATGAATATTGGTATCAATTAACCCTAATTGACATATAATGACTCGAACAATTATGTAGATGTCGAACAAGATAACAGAATATAGCCCAGCTCAAATACTTATTGTGTATTGTTTTTCAAAGGATACAAGACAAGTCAAGTTGTAACTTCTACTATCTGTAGACGTATGCCTCAGGTGATACCACAACAATATTACATCATCCATTGACCAACGTGAAACAAAATTTGTTGTAATTCTGATTGTGGCCACCCGACATCATGTGTACAACTAAAATAGTAGCTGTGAATTATTTATGTAGCTAATTAGTCCAGGCAATCCCAGTAAACTATCTACATGAAGAGGTTTACAACTACCATAGGCGAAATTCGCATTTCGAATGAAAGTTTTGTGGCAACAAAAATATTATGCAATAGGTGGGAGAGGAGGTACCGTCCAATTTATTGTAACCGAAAAGTGAAAAATACTTTTTATGCATAGCATGTACGATTTGAATAATATACCAAATAAACAAATCGTGGAAGTTACCGTAAAACTAATGAGGACTTAAAGCGGCCATAGTTGCGATGGTGGTAGTATAATATGAGGTCGAAACTCAACATCGATTGATTTGACTTGGTTATTACCTTTAAAAGTGACGTTGGCTTCGCCTTACATAATTGAGAAGTGCAGTTTCAAAGCAAAATAAGAGTTATAAGACTTTTCCGATTGCATAAGTCGAAATAGATTCTGTTTTTCTTAAATATTAATCAGGAAGAGAAAGTATTAATTTAAACTTCTAATCATTTTTATCGTTTCTGAAGCTTTCGTCAACTTTCAAAGATGCCTCGAAAGGCAGCAGGAGTAAGGTGGCTTAATCAATTGAAATATCCAAGAAAGCCTAGACGCCAAAGAATTCACCTCGAAAAAATTGGAGCACTAGAATCCTGTCAAAAAGGCAACGCCAATTAACTTTTCTATAAAATCGTCGCGAAAGAGAGGAGGGCCTTAAAGATGCTACTTTACATATTAACACTTGATTGACTTCAGTAAAAAAATTATACGAAACTAGTATCTTAAGTCAAACCCGCGAACGCACAGATAGATAAATAGGGATAAGTAAAGTTACGATCTCTACAATCTTGATCATAATCGAAAAGAAGACCCAATTCGAATTTAAGGAGCATCTCCAGCAGCTGTTAAGCCATCATCATTTAAAGAAGCATATTCATGCTAAATGTTGCATATATGTAAGATACTATTAAACTTTTTTTTTGTGAACGTCTCAGACCTTTGTGCAACACATCATTTTTTTTTTGACTTTAAAGTCGCATTTTCAGGAGTGATGGTAGAGAACAGACGATACAATGTGCAGTTCGGAAGCAGTAATCGTGTGATTTCTTCAATATTGTTTGTGCCTGATAGTGCTCATGGCAAGTGTCAAAACGGAAGACAGAACGGATCTTCAATAGATCAGTCGGAATATGCGGACAATCAGGTTAAATGCGATGAGCTTTGGGTCTTATAAGGCCAACCCAGGTGAGGAAAACCGAAGAAAGTTCAAACGAGCCAGAAATAACTGCAATGACCATATCCTACGACCAAAAGTTAAGGCAACAAATACTAAAAAGTTCCACCGGTAGGTTCGTAAGAATATTAAGAATTCGACATCTTGATCTATACCGAAAGAGCTGGATGCCAAACTATGTCGAATGCTTTATCAGCGTTAGTGCAATTGGTCGGTATGAGGAGGAAGAGGAAGATTCACCTTTTTTTGAGACTGGCTGGACAAATGCTGTTTTCCATCTTCTCGGAAAGCACCCTGAAGAATAGGAAAGATGAAAAATCTTATGCAATGGTTTTGCCAGCGTGGAAGAACACCTCTTCAGAAAGATAGTGGAAATACCATTTGGACCAGCGGATTTTTGTATGATAAGATCGTGAAGAACTCTTGCCACTGTACGAGTGCGAAAATGAATTGGTCCCATAAAATAACCTATGCTCTCGAGTACAAGCAGAGATAAGGCACAATCTGGGATCAGCAACACTTCAACCGTAATGCCCGCCATGCCAGGCATGCTCATCAGTTCACCCTAAAGACTGTATTCGGACGTGCTGTGAAATATAAGGATTCGTTCCTCTGCCGCACAACACGAATGTGGAATCCTCTACCTCACTCTGTTTTCCTGACCACTACAACTTGCAAACATTTAAAATCAATGTGCATCGGTTTGTCATCCTTTCGTCGTCTAATTCCTAATTTCCTTAATTCCCGCGCTGTGTTTCTATTAACATTATGGGTGCTAAACTGACAATCCATTTTGCAAAAAAAGAAAAATCTAGGAGTCATCGGATGCTCCCAGCGTGCCAAGATATAGGCCTAACAGCTGTTAAGGAAAAGAAAATTTTAGTTGATGCTGCTACGACAAAGCAATTTGACAACCAGTTGCTGGGCATTTTGTTGGGATTGTGCGGGAGCCAATACTTGTTTGTCGAAATATCTGTTAAATCTTTAAAGCCCCAATATGCACCAACAAATTTACAAACTAAGAGCACATAGTAGACCTTGACTTTTTGTTATAATCCTATAGTTTAGCTGCCTACTAAACATTCCAGGCATTTGCATCCTTAAATGAGCTCATGAGAAGAACCTAAAAAACACCCTCTTGTTCAATTCGTAGATAAATGTATCTTACCGTTATTCAAATTAATTTGAAGTCATTTACCTCAAATGTCTATCTGCATTTATTGTCACACAATATCAGCAGTGCCCAACTATTACGCAACTTCAATACACGTGTCCCCAATGAAAACGGCACTAGCCCTATTAATCTGAAATTGAATCCATTTGTGTTCCATATAACACTTTCTCTTTCTCTCGGTCCTAACACAATACAGAACAAATCTAAAACAATAAAATATGAAATCTGGTCAGGTCATAGACTGAAACTCTATCCTTTCGACACACAGTGCTGTGGTGTTATCCTTTTTCTTGTCAGCAAGTGTGACCTGCTATTTGCCTCTCGCATATTAAAGCTTTGCAGACTCGAACTAGATTTTGTTTTCCTCAAATGTGTTTGTTTGTTTTTCTTTTTTGCTCCCCACAAAAATAGTTTGCTCCTCGTCCTTTTGTCCTTTTTTAACACTCTCAGCCTGTGCGTTCTTGGTAGTGTTGAGTTTATTTTATTTATTTTTTTTACAAAATTTTTATTTTTAGTAGCGAAAAAAATACCCCGCGCTTTGGCATTCAAAGCGTGGAAACAATTTATTATTCATATCACAACAATTTAGAAAACGCTTTAAGTGAATAGTGTAGGTGCACATGCCCACGTCAAAGAAAAAAAAACAATGCAATGTATGTTCGTATGTAGATAGCTACATACATCTAGATGCTGAGAAAATAAAATAGAAACAAATCGTAAAAGGACGAAAAAAGAAACAAATTTTAAACACAATTCGAAAGAAGAAGAGAAAATAAATTCCAGTTTTTTTTTGTTTTTTTTTTTTTTTGAAGGAGCAGAGCTGAAAGCAAACCTTATCGTAAGCAACGCTCTCGCGTTATCCTTCAACTATCCGCAGGTATGCTTTTCTTTGAACATTTAGCGTGCTCATGACAATTTCAAGAAGCAGGGAGCAAAAAATATACAAGAAAAAAAATAGGTTGAGTGGATGTGAGAGTTGATGGAGGAGCCATGGTAAAAGTAAAAAAAAAAAACATTAAGAAAAACTTTTATTTAGCGAGTAGCAAGCAAACTAGGCGCAAGACTACAACGAAGCGATGAAAGAGGAAGAAAAAACGAGTCCACAGCGACACACTACCAAGAAAGACAATTTCATTTAAGAAACAAAGAAACGAATTCTGCACCTTCCGTTTGTCGTTGACGTTGGTTAAGGATGACGAGCCCGATGTGTAGTACCCTTGGGCAGGATATGGGGTAATCTATGTTTCCAGCTCGTTCACAGCTCCCCCCTTCTAGCCCCTGAGAAGAGGTGTTGCCCACACGTATCCCAATTTTCTCCCGGAATCTGCCTTTTTGTTCTGGCTCCGAACTGAGCGGTATGGTATGAGAGCAAGACTCTTATTCCTCGTTGACTCTTTTTCCTGCCTTGGCTGTTGGGGATTTGGATTCGTATCCTACCGTTTTCAATTTTCCTTCACTGTGCTTTTTTTTTTCCTTTCATATACAGTATGTATTTATTTCGCTATGAAAATTGTTTCAGTTAGACTCTCCTTCTGGCTGTGTGTGAGTGTCTGTATAAAATGAATGTAGTAGATATATGCATATAGCTGAAGGTGGATAATGTGGTGCTCCTGCTACTGCTACTGCTGCATAAGAAGATTGGCTTAGCAGGATATGATGATGATTTTTTTCTTTTGGGTTTTGTTGTTTTTTTTGTCCCTAGAAAAGGGATATAAAGCGGAAAAATATCGTTTTATTGTTTTTGTGCTGCCTCCTTTAGTAAGTTTTGCTCATTCTTCTTCAATTCGCTTTCGCTTTTAACTCATATTCCTGTGGATCTGTATTATAAGGTCTCAGAGGGTTGAATGTTGTGCCGGTGCTGATTCCAATTATGCCTGTTCCTGTGCCTGTGCAATCCAGAAGGACCTTCGTTATAAAATATTCGAACATATATGGAAATTTATGAGCGTAAAACTCTCTATGGCACGTGGTAAGTTGTTTTTCGGTGCTGTTTCACTTTTGTGAATCCTTTGAAGGTAATGGAACATATCCGTACTTTGTTCTCTTTTCGTCGGCTGGATATCCTTTAAGGATTATATGTCCTGTAGGATAATTTTTTTTTCATTTCAAACATACTCGTGTATGTCCTTGTGATGTACTAAAAAGAAAAATGAAAAAAAAGGAAACATTCAACAACATAAAGTTGCCTTTCAAAAACAAAAAAAAATTACTTCCGTTATGTTCTCTTTGTTCTCTATGTTGACAACTGAGAGCCTGTTAGCTATTGGCTAGACTCGGGTCGGATCCGGGTGTATCCTTCTTATTGGTATTTTATTATGCGTTATCGATGGATTTATCCGATTATTGATTCGATACTGCAGTCGTTGGATGGGAAACAGAAAAAAAAAAAAAACATGAAGCACTAGTGATGAATTGGTACAGTAAAAAGTGAATGGGCGAAAGTGCCTGCAGCCACTTGATTCCTTTTCACCCTTCTGAAGGACTAGCTTCCTGCACTTGGGTTAGCTAACCAGACCACAATAAGTGCTTCTTGAACCATTCCCACAGGGCAGGTGATGTAGAAACAGAGAACAATGTTCACTTTTTCTGAGGAGTGATTTTCTAGAGAACGAAAAAGGGTGGCGAAAACGACGAAAGGGTGCCGGTTGCAGGCTTGGCAAAGGTTGGTACTTTGGTCAATTATTATTTTGTGATTATTTGGGGGTTAAAGGATTTAAAAGAAACTAGTAATTTGAACTAAAAGGCGAACGTAATGTTTTCGCTTTCGGTAGATAGTTAAAGGGAATTACTAATGAACTCTATAATGTGATTTTAATTGTTTTCTGGGGTCTTACAAATTTACAAACGCTTTTTCAAAACAAAAGTTAGCAATAGAACCCAGATATAAATGACTTTATTTTAACTGGAAAATTAGTCATAGTCTCTATTCGATGCTTCTCATAAGTAGACATGAGAAACAATACCCACAAGGATCATGATATGGGATTATATAGCAGAGCCCCCTATTTCACCTGCTCGGTTAGCACTAGCATTTGATCCAGTCAAAATTAAAAAGTTAATGAAGAAAATGGGTTAGAACCTTCACAAAATAGTATATAGATACTGTGACCTCCTTACGGAAGTTTGTCATATGAATTTTTTACGCCACTACCACTAGTTTTTTAATTAAGTGTAGTTTTCTTCCAAAGACTACTAAAAAAAAAACGAAACAAAAAACTATTTGGCCAAGCTCAATTTTTGGGAGCGTTTTTCTTAAAAATTTCTGTCGAGCATATTGGGATATGGATGGGGTATCATACTATTTGCACCCAAGTGGACTCTTTTTCAGGAGGCACACGAAATCGTGTAATAATGTAAACGTAAAAGTTAAAAATCAAAAGTTTTGTTTGAAAAAAAAAATTATTACGCGATCGGAACTTTTACTTTTGTTAATGTTTCACCTCTGTGGATTACTGGGTGGTCATTTTAATCCCTTAAGACCCCCATAAGTTGCCAATAAGAATTCATACTTTAAGTGCCATTTTATTTACTTTTATTTAACTTGCTGAAAATTCTAAAATTAAGCAACTTGGGAGTTGATTTCAAATCGAGAGTTAATAATTTTCAATGTTTTTGTTCATTACTTTAAGTCTTTTTCGTTTGGTAATAAACGACGTTTAAGCCATTTGATGGTCAAGCGTTGGTTGAAGATGCTGGTTCAACCACGGTATCTGACAATTTTCAAATAAGAAAAGTATCGCTGGTCGAACTGTGTAATGAAATACGAAAACTCAAACTAAACAGGGCTCCTGGATATGATCTTATTACGGGTCAGGTTCTTAAAGAGTTGACCAGAAAAGCACTAATTAAGTTTGTTTATCTCATAAACGCTTTGATTAGGCAGTTGTGAAATGACAAGAAATCTTATCGACCAAGATCAAGATAGATGCGATCTACCAATAATGTCGAAGATATTCAAAAACTTATATTCAAGCGAATGCATCCGATTATTGAAGAATGCCGATTAATACCGGATCACCAATTCGGATTTAGAATGAAGCACTCTACCATTGACCAGGTATATAGAATAACCAAATAAATTGAAAAAACTGTAGAGGAGGAAAAAAATGTTTCTACTGTTTTTCTTGACGTCTCTCAGTTTTGATAAGGTATGGCATACGGGATTAATATATAAACTTGAAAAAAATCTCCCAAAACAATTATATGAGATCCTAAGCTCTTATTTAGCGGACGGACTAGTATTCGGAGTATTCCGTATTCAAAAAAATCGCGGCAGGAGTTCCACAAGGAAGCGTTCTTGGACATATTTTATTTCTTTTATGCACTCGTGATATACCGCAAGAAGATGATATTATCGTAGCGACGTTAGCAGATGATAAGGTGCGATCAGACGGTCATCCAAACTTGCCATCCGGATGACATCCTGACGTCATTATGACGTAGAATTTATCCTAAAGTAGTCATCCCGTCTGAAATAAACAAGTTTTCTGACGTCAGCATGTCATCCGGATGACAGGGTTGTATGACCCTCTGATCGCGCCTATACTGCCATATTAGCTGTAGACGATTCGATTCAGTATGCGCTTGGACAAAAACTTGGCGTATTGCTCTCAACGAGACAAAATCCTTACTTACTTACTTAACTTACTGAGATACGGCAGCCTTCCACCCTCTGCGATACCGAGCACGCTGCTTCCAGTTGTCCAGACCAAGCGCTCTGGCATCCGCGATGGCTTGGTCTTTAAAACGGAGGTTCGGTCTTCCTTGTCGTCTCGAACCTGGGGGCTGGGATTCGAAGATCCTCTTGGCTGGAGCGTTGTTGTCTATTGGCTCGATGTGGCCGAGCCAATGTAGTGGATGAGTTTTAGCTTTTCGGACTACATCCACATCTTGGTACAGCTCATAGAGTTCGCGGTTGTATCTCCTCCTCCTTTCGCCCTCCTCGCACACAAGACCAAATATCCGTCGAAGGATTTTTCTTTCAAAGGACCCCAGTATTAACTCTCCTTTCCTGCTTATCGTCCAGCACTCGGCGCCTTTTAGCAGAACTGGCAGGATAAGCATTCTCTAGAGCATGCACTTTGTCCTTCGAGTTAGGAGTTTTGAACCCATTTGTTTTGCCAAACCGAAGTAGCAGCGGTTTCCAAGGGTAATTCTTCGACGGATCTCCACTAAGATGTCTTTGTGGAGTTGATGTTTACCCCGAGGTAGATGAACTCCTTAACTACCTCGAAGTTGCTGCTATCAACAGTGACATTTTGTCCTAGTCGGTGGACAGATGATTGTTTGTTTGTTGATAGCATATATTTAGTCTTGTCCTCATTCACTTCAAGGCCAACTAGTTTCGCCTGTTCTTCAATAGCCGTGAAAACCTCTATCACGGCACGCTGGGATCGACCGATTATGTCTATATTGTCCGCATACCCCAGCAGTTGGACTGATCTGTTGAAGATAGTGCCTTCCGTGTTGACACTTGCCCTACGCACTATCTGCTCAAGAAAAAGATTGAAGAAATCACCCGACAGCGCATCTCCTTGCCGAATTCGGCCATCGCCACAAAAAGCTCCTGACGATGAATGCTGTCATATGCGGCTTTAAAGTCAATGGAGAGATGGTGTGTCTCGACTTGAAACTCGTTGGTCTTTTCCAGGATTTGCCTTAGTGTGAAGATTTGGTCTACAGTTGATCTGCAGGACCGGAAGCCACACTGGTACGTGCCGATTAGTGTGTTGCGGAAAGGTTTGAGACGTTCACACAATACGTTGGATAGGATCTTATATGCGACATTAAGCAGGGATATGCCTCGATAGTTCTTGCAAGACATAGGATCGCCTTTCTTGTAAATGCGACAAATGGAGCTGATGGTCCAGTCGTCATCGGGCATGCTTTCCTCCACCCAAACTTGGTTGATGATTTGGTGCATGCGCCCTACCATAACATCACTTCCGTATTTGAAAAGCTCTGCAGGTAGACCATCAGAGCTGGCGGCCTTGTTGTTCTTTAGTTTTTTTATAGCTAAGCCAACCTCTTCTATAATGGGCGGAGGGACTGGTTCTTCATTGACTGGACGTGGGTTCTCTTGCGGATGGACTCTTCGATCTCCTTGAGCTGGGAGACTGCGTGCTCTCTTTTCTTTCTACGCATGATCTTCTTCTCCTCCCTTCTTCTGGCTCGGTACTCATCCCTTGCTGCCCTTGTTTTTCTTTGCAGCGTTCTAATATGTGCATCTTCTGTCACCTTTTCCGGTATACGCATACATCATCAAACCACGGGCTTTTTCTCTGGGGTGTCTGGTACCCTAGGGTGGTTTCGGCTACCTCCTAGATGATGTCACGATACTGAGACCACTGGTTGTTGGCGTCTGTGGTAGGTGAATGCATGGTTGGGAGTTTCTCACTCAGGCGCTCTTTGTAGGCTCTGGCGACTCCAGATGTGCTAAGGCGTCCAACGTCGAATTTCTTCTTTTGGGCAGTTCGCAGCTTCTTCTCGTTGGACAGTTGAGCTCTGAATCTTGCTGCAGCAAGGAAATGGTTAGAGTCGACGTTTGCCATTCGGTAAGTGTGCACGTTCAAGATGTTGGATATAGTGCCTCGCATCGATTAGCACATGGTCGAATTGGTTGGCGGTTCGCCCGTCTGGAGAGCGCCAGGTTGCTGTGTGGATCCTTAGTCGCGGAAACCTAGTGCTACTTATCACCGTATTACAAGCTGCTGCAAATTCATAGTCGGTAGCCGTTTTTTGTTGTCGTTTCGTGGAGGCTGTGCTTACCAACTAATCCGCCGAAGATGTTTTCCTTGCCGACTTTAGCATTGAAGTCCCCGAGTACAATTTTGACATCGTACTCCGGACAGGCTCCGTCCAAGATAGGGTCCTCAGCCTCGTCGGTAGGGGCGTGTGCACATATTAGGCTAATGTTTTGTAATGTAGCTCCGATGCGGATCACAGCCAGGCGATCACTTGTCGGCTTGAAGTCCATTACTTTGGATCTACGCCGATTTCCCACGACGAATCCGCATCCTAACATGTGCAATCTTTTGTTACAACTGTAATATATGTCGCAATTTTGTCTATAGCACGTGATCCTATCCATCGTATCTCCTGGATCGCGGTAATGTCGGCCTTGTACCGCGAGAGGACAGACTCAAGTTTTTGAGTAGCACCTGGAGTGTAGAGTGTCCGCACATTCCAGGTACACACTCGCATGTCCGTTAACGTTCCGGGTCTATTTTGCCTTTGAGGTTCATTTATATCCGAGGCTGCCATAGTCTCTCCCATAACTAAATGTTTTTACGTGTAAGTAATCTACCCATAAACCCAGTAATCTACCTATTTATATTGACTCGGCACAAATTCCGTACCCAAACGAGGATAAATACTTGGGAATGTCGGTAGATGCAAAATTAAAATAGAAATCGCATGTTAAGAAGAAACGCGAGGAGCTTGTTATCAGATTCAATCAAATGCATTGTTTGATTGAAAAATATTTCAACCTCAGCATGCAAAACAAGCTGCTTTTATACAAGCAAGTGCTAAAACCTGTTTGTATCGTATAAAACTTTGGGGTTGTACCAAACTAAGTAACGTTAAAATTTTACCGACTACAAAGGATAAAACCTGTTAATTAGCACAATAAGATGTAACCGCATGTTATTGTCAGTGTAAGCAGGTGCTTCTGCTGGGATGTTTCCTGCCAAACGTTATTAAATAATTAATATTAAAATTGCTTGATATATTTACATTAGCCTAGTTGTAGTATGAATATTTTTTGGTGGGACGTTTGTTTTTTATTGAGTAATAATCTCGCACTATTATGAGCACGCGCGGCCGGTCCTTATAGTCTCATGGAAGATTTTTCACCTCCCCTTAAAAACAAATGTTATATCAAACCACCAAAATATAAACAAACAAGTACCTAAATGTCAAATTTACGTGGACATACCTAAGTACTGCAGTTAAAGGAAACCCTGCTTTCGCAATTCTCTTATCGGTCTCTTTCCGTGTATCCATCAACATATTGTATGCGTGGTATGCTGCTTCTCTTTACACTGCATTGTAATCAAAATGGTCACCTTTCTTTCACAAAAATGCACAGACACTATAAATTTCTTAAAATTTGAACAAATCATCTTCGGTCGGTGAAAACTCCCTAAGTCCATAAAAGAAGCGTGTTTTTCTTTTTGCGAAATAGTTGCATGTCTTTTTTTAATATATTTCGATATCTTAAACATTGAACATCTTAAAACATGTTTAAACACGAAAACAAAATTCGGTCATTTATTATGTTGAAAATACATTTTTTGTGAGACTTACTAAATTTTAATTCTTTCAAGCCATCCATTAAAATGGATATTATTTGTAATTAACAATATCTTAAGTATCGCATAAAATTGAACTTAGCTATGCATTAGACGGTCAGCCATACTTGTCATCCTTAATTTGTGCTAAAGTGATCATCCCGAAGATCATCAGTGAAGACAAGGTCCCACGGATGACATCGCTCGATTTTCCACAGTGTCATCTAATGTCGGATGATTCGTTTGCATAGCTGAAAGTTCATGTGAAAAAACGTTACACTTGGATGACCTAACGAATGACATGCTCGCAACCGAATTACACAATTTGTTTGACGTCAGTATGTCATCTGTTGGACACGTTCGGATGATCGTCTGATCACACATTTACACAAACGCAACAAGTTTATTTATTTTTTTTTTTGCGTTTCTATTTCTCGTTTCGCGTTCTTCTTTGCGATATTCAAAGACTTTTTACATTAAGCCAATGCAAATATTTTAGCGTTTCAAGTGTCTGAAAGCAAAAATACTGATTTGAAGTGTCCTGGCAAATCCAATTTCAGCACTACCTCTTTTTCCTTTCATATCCATCTTACGACCTACATAGCTGTCCAATTTGAACGTCACCACTGAACGATACACACTAGCTGAACTTACAAGCTTATTAAGGCTTTTTTTAAGTGTGTGATAGCCAGCTTCTACCTCTACCTCATCTTCAAGGAGACCATTTGACATGCAGAGATCAAGATGCTCCTTGTCAAAGCATAGGGATACATGGTATTATAGCATTTTCAATCATTTCATCTTGCAGAGCGCGATATACATCTACACCGCAACATTTGCAAAAAAACCATTCGGACCGTCTCAACTGCGTGAAGGAACTTGGAAGGAATAATGATTTCATGTGCATGATCCTGCAATAACAACAACCTACCTACTTCGCGGCAAAAAAAGGAAGGTTCCCTAGAGAAGGACAAATAAGTATGCCTGCATGCGAAAAGGCGGCGGCCCTCGGACAAAAATGGAGTGTTGGGAAGAGCACCGAGCCTGAGGAAAGAAAAAAGTGATTCTGCATGGAATGACCCTACATAACCCTGAAACCAAAGTACTATGATAAGTACAAAGTGAAAAACTTTATGTCTTGTAACCAGAAAAAAAGCTTAAAAACCAACTCGCTATCGAAGCATAAATACTCAGCCACAACACAAATCTAATAGATGAAGCAGGCACTTTAATATTTTATTTAAATTTAAAACGAAAAACAAAACACAAATATACAAGAAAAGAAATATGTAAATGCTGAATCTTCTCCACGTTGGAATGTTCTTAAGAGTAGTAAACAACGACCGTGCCAATCAAACATTCTGTGCTCCATCCTCAGGATTCGTCTCGAAGACAATAACTTCTCGGTTTTCGTACGCCCAAAACTTATGGAACTCAATCAGTATCGAGACGACGGTCTCCGCTTGTCCACTGTAAAGCATCAGCATGTTACTTATTGAAACCAACTTGCATCATTCTTACCAATTGATCAAATCCTGCAACGTTATTTTGTACGGATCCTTTGACTTTACCATGTCAAAGATTTCATCCTTCAAATCCTCAAAACTAACTGGTTGAGCATTTTCGGCGCGTATTTGCTCCTGAATCCCTTTGAAAAAGTAGTGCAACGTCGACGCAGTCAAATACCCTTTGTGCTGCACATCCAATATACGAAAGAGATAGTGCAAGCTTTGAGGCTCATGTCTATTGTCCAGTGCGAGAACAAAATCTAAAAATGTTTTATAATCCATTTCCCCATCATACGTGCGACATTCGTCGAATACACGATCCAGAAACACCGAGGTAAATGTACCCGTTCCGTAAGCCGACAACTCACTTCTACTCAGCATTCCGTTGTGGTCCTTGTCCAGGTTCAGGTAATTCCCATACACAGTCAATGCCGATGGGGCCGAAAACCAATTCATTTCCTGACTCTCTTTGGGCGCATCTTCGTCGCGCAATTCCAACAATTCTGCCAGTAGCCCTGATGCGAGAATGTCGCGAATACGGATTTTGCCTGTGTGCAGCGGATCGAGAAAGAAAAAGAACTTCTTCACCACGGTGCAAACATAAAAGCTGTGAAACGACTGTTCGACGACATTCAATTGCGACAGAGTGGGTATTATGTCGATTATATAGTTCTCCATGTCGATTTCCCGGAGGTATCCCTGGCCATTGTAATCGTACACCGACAAGCCGATTCGTCCCTGCTGCAGCCAAACTTTCCGCATCGTATAATTGAATACGGATGTTATCTCGACTTTGCCCGGATAGCCGGAGGAGCACTGTAACTTTGCGAACAGAGTGGCTGTGAGATATTTACGGCATTTGGCACTTACCGAATCGCGAACTTTAAGATAGTCATCGTAGCCAATTAATTGCTGGCCCATTGGAGTTACTTGCGAACTGCATTTCTCGAGAATCTCCCAGAGGGTATTTAGTTCTTCGTTGTCGAGTAGCTCTTGGGTGCGTTTTTGCAGGAATAGTGAGTGTGCTTCCTTGCGGAGATTTTGCCGTAGATTGTTGCTGCAGGGGTCGGGCGGTTTGTAGAAAAATTTCGGAATCGTATTGTACGTGGGATGGGGCTTGGCTCTTGCAATTGGTTTGTTTAGTTCTTTGTCGGTGGGTATTTCACTGGAGACGACGAGGTTTTCGAATTCTTTTACGATATTTGGATCAAGTTCCATTATATTGTTTCTCTTTTATTTCTATTAAATAAATATTAAAAAAGTATTTTTATTACAAACAAAAAAGTTAAACACATACAAAGAAAATAACAAACAAATATTTTCGCCCCAATGAGCAAACGAAATGTCAGCGGTCAGCTGTCAAGTTGCTTAAGATATTCGTAAGAGTGCTGCCAAATTTTGTTAGCGATTTTAGATTGCATATTTTTAGGATTGTAAAAAACGTTAAACGCATACTCTGTCGGAGACCCTAATTACATTCGAGGTATCCGATTTCGGAAAAGAATAATTAAAATGCGACGACGCATTGATCTGACATGCGACAAATGTAGATGTAGATGTATAAAATGTACCAATATAGGGGAAGGTATTCGTCGTAGACCCATAAAAGTATATATATTTATGATCAGGACCAAAATGTAAGACTATTTAGCAATGTCCGTCCGTATCAACTTTTGAGGCCTTTAAAATTATGCTAGGAAGCTGAAATTTGGAACATATACTTCCTAGGGTTCCGAAATGGTAAAGTGTTAAAATTTTCAAAATACGATCACTGCCACGCCCACAATTTAGAAAAAACCGTTTTAAGGCTCAAGTTAGAGAGATAAAGTTGTACAACCGTCACAAGATATGTAGATACTGCCCACCTTTATTAATTTGTCATATAAAGTTTTTTGCCACCCCTACTTTTTGTGGGCGTTTTTCACTAAAATGCTGTTGTCTTCGAAAATTTTCATAGAAATCGAAAAAAAATGTTTAACAATATATTATGCCAATATTTTTCTCAATATATCGCCCATACAAAGTTTTTGGCCACGCCCACATTTGGGGGCGTTTTTTGAAAAAAAAAAAAAAAATTTCTATAAATTTCATAGAATGAAATAAAATGCTATCCATCATCTTCCTAATGCTTTTTTTCTTTGGGGTACATAGGGATAAGGATAAGGTATCATACTGTTCGCCCCAAGCGGACTGTAGCCTTTCCTTATGTTTTTTTAATTTTTTTATTTATACTTGCTTGCATTTTTTAACTCCTTATCCGAAAATCGGAAAGAATTCCACGACCACTTGCTGTCGGAGGAGATCGGACAAAAAATGGTGTGCAACTGTCACAAATGACACTGCTAATGCATTTCATCGCACTGCAACGCAGATCATTAGTTGTGCGTTTTTTGCTGTCGGAACAATGTTCCGAACAGATGTTCCGAAGAATACCTCGAAGCAAAAATCCTCCGAATCGTAGGAAATCGGAGAATTTTCCGTTCCGACGGATACCTCGCTAGGGCCGAATAAGTTAAACAATTTAACACATTTTTGATGTATTCTGATACTGAGGTAAGCGACGCGTAAGTATTACCCTTTTAGGAAATGAAATGCTGGTAAAATCGCGGCTAAATCCGTTGACGATTTCGAACTTCAAACAATTTTTAATTTTCTTCCTCAGCTTAGTTTCTCCTTGCTGAAACTGATTTGGGCTTCCTATTTTTATTAATTTTTCAACAGTAACATTGGTCCAGCTGTCTTTTTCAACGATTTACACAAAACGGGCTTTGGAATTACATGTACCACATCCTGGACAAACAATTTTTTTTTGGCAAAGTTGGCATTTGCCTCTTGTTTAAAAACCATAATTGTATCTGTCAAGTTATCTTCCAGTGCGATATTTTTCCATTATTTCCACTCTTGCAACACAATCTTATAATTTTGCTTCTTTGACTGTTTTGGGAAGATTTATTTCTAAATTTTGGCTAAGAAACTATAGTTCCAGCATTTCAATAAAAATTACTGTTCCGAATTGGTTTTATACTGTAGGTCCCTTCCAATTGCATCATATATATATCTTCGCACACATAATGGTTAGAGAAGCTTTAGGTTCTTTATGGAACGCGTATGTCAAATATTTTTGGTTTTCTGACAGATATATCACAATTAGATTGATTTTGAGAGAACTGAGCAATAGAAACGAGCCTATGAGTTTTCACTACGAAAAAACTGGAAGTACACATTAAAAGCATTGTACTTCGTGTTCTAAAAGGAACAACGGACGAGTTATACCACCTCCTTGTCGGAATGCTGCGCTATCTTATCTAATGATGGAAGTGGGGAAGCTACTTAAACGAGCCAGTAAGTTTGACCTGGACTCAACTCTTGGCTGACCCTAACGCTGTACTTAAGAAACCTGACGCTTGACCTAACCCCTGAACCAAAACTTTCATTTGCGCAACACATAGAGCCTAGAACCTCTTGCCAGACTGGCTGTCGTTAGAAAATAATTCCTCTACGAAGATGGCCCCAAATAAATTGTCTAGCCAAATAATACTGTAGCTAATTTGGGTCCCATTACTGAAGTAAAATGGTCTACTAGTTCTATCTTTGGGTGGTGTTACGTTTAGAAGATAACTCACGCATAAAAATTTTGTAGGATTAAAAATCGAAACCCTGGTTGACACTTGACAACGACAAAAAGCAATGCATAAAGCATGACATGACACATGACTTTCAAACAACAGATTTGTTCTTTCGGTCGCCGTTGTTGATTTTTTTTCTTAGGAAATCTTCCGTGATTGTCCATTAATTTTCCCTTATCCGCAGCGTGAGTAACTACATTTGGCTTTTATTCTTGCAGGTAAAAATAAATCGACTTAATACAGCCCAAGGATGGTTGCCACTCGGCTCTGCCTTACACCTAAGTCATTAATCTAAGAACAAACAAAAAACGCTTTAAAATATACACCTACACTCAAAAACACAAGATTCAAGGACTCAAATAATGACTATTACAAGAACAGAAAAAAAAGGATTCAGCCTCAAAATACATAAATCATGCCCACCATCCTCCCCCCCCTTTTCACACACACACAGAGAAAACACGGCAAAACAATTTCATTCTGACTCAATTTACAAAATGACTAAGCATATTAAAGGAGCAACCCGTCAATCGTATCCCACTTGACTGTAGTACCACCAACACCCACTCAAACTTACTTCTACGTAACCTACAATGCAGTAAAAAATATTATGATTGAACAATAATTTATTGTTCCACAATCGAAGTGCCTGCATACAAATCTACCGAGCACCTCCTGCTTCCATCACCAAGTCCATAGTGAAACAGCCATCCAAATGCAGTTGCTGCACTTGCACACGTCATAATTCAAGTATATACGTATGACAAAAGAAACTCACATCACAAACCCAAGAAGGACTCCATTCAACCGGCAAACAGAAATAAAGTGGACACCTCTCAGTCACACTGCCGTCCATGCGGTCCAAGAGGGTCTCTTCTCCACTACTCCAATCGTATTCGTGTGTATTCTTCTTGGACATTTGTTGGCCATCCTTGACACAACAATGCGGACAATTTTGAAATGATTATGGTTATTCACATATAGTATGTATGTACCAACTACATGTGCATATGCATAAAGGAAATCACATTCATATAAGTATACGATGTACAAGTGTGTCCGCTCTTGGGAAGTCCTTCAATGGCAGCAGTTGAGCTTCCTTCGATTGCACCCACAATAAAATTTTACGGACAGTAAAGCCAACTGCAATGATTGCTGCTGCATTGACAATTATTTCAAATGACATAAATCGGTTATGCGACTCTTGTTCCCACAATTGCATTGAAAAGGGTAGCCAGATGTCCGGATGATGGGGCGCGGGTTAGGAGAGAGATGTATAACGAGATAATTGAATTGAATTTTGAGTTTTTTAGAAGGGCTTTCAGAACTGATAGCTAATGTAATGGTTTTGGGTTAGATGTTTTTTTTGTTTATATTTCAAATTCACCAAAAATTCACATATTGCTGCTCTTTTTGACAGGAAAAAAAAAGGTCTTGGTTCAATGGTTTTCTATATTGAAAATATTGACGTCAATACTAAATTGTCGAGCACCCACAATGGTTGGAGAAGAACCAATCGCAAGATTCACACATACTTGCACTGTAACCAAAACGTTTGACATTTCTCTCATGTCAGCGAATAAAAATAGTTATAAGTGAATTAATGTTCTTTAAAGATTCACTATTCAATGCAATTTCGATGATTTTTCACAAGAAAAATACCTACTTTTAGTCGGAAAAGCGGTTATTGAAAAAACAAAGTGAAATATTAATTTGGATACTAATTAATATCTGGAATTATAGAGACGACGAAGTGAGTGATGTTTCTTTTGCGCAATGGTAAACCACATCGAATATTGACAAAAAGATTACATCAGTAATAAATATTTTATATTTCCATAAAGGATTGTACCTACCTACTTTGAAAATTTCATCAAAGCAAAACAAAAAGACTTCGAAATGCAAGCTAAAAGTAACGCGAGAACTGTAAAACGCTTTGGTGATAGTATGAATCTTTTTTAAATCTTGCTACCTAAAGGATGGTTCAACCATAATGCACGAGTCACACCTTAACGCCTAGTTTTTTGCCCAACTTTATTTGACATTTCTTTGTTTCAGTGCTTGACGAATTCAACAATGGATAGATTCACAGTTGAGCAGCGCGATTGTTGAATTTCGTGCACTTCGTGATTTTTTTGGCAAGCATAATCGACCAAATGTGTCCACAATCCATAGAATTGTGCGCAAATTTCAGCAAACTGGGTCTGTAGGATATGTGAAAATATCTGTGCATGCTCGCCCAGTTCGTTCTGGCGGTGCATGGGCTGGCGGCGCGGCGTCATCGGGCAGTACTTCTTCGAAAATGAGGTCCGTCAAGTAGTTTTTTAGAAGACGATAACAGACTTCTTGTGGTCAGAAATTGAATATGTGGTCACGGACGATATGTGCTTCCAACACAATGTTGATACTTGCTACACAACAAACGAAACAATGACTCTTTTCAGCGATAAATTCAATGGCCGTATTATCTCACGTCGTGGCGCTGTTAATTGCCCGCCACGATCATGTGATTTGACACCGTTGGACTTCTCTCTTTGGGGATATTTAAAAGGAAAAGTGTACGTCAATCAGCCAAGAACAATTAAGAGTTACTGAAAATATGGACCATCGGATAGAGCTATACCACCGCAGCCGTGGCGAGCATTTAGCCGATATTTTGTTTCACACATAATTGTCATAGTTTCTTCTATCATAATAAAAATATTAAGATAATTCTCTGAAAACTTTTCGTTTTATTTACAATTAACATCGTGCATTTTCGTTGGACCACCCTTTATAACTAAATTGAGTAAAATGGACTAAAATAGAAAGATAGTAGCTACCTCCTTTTGTTTTTCTTTACACAAAATGTCGACTGAGAGGAAAATGAAAGGCATCGTGAAAGCATCAATACACCTGGCCCAGACTACGTTATATTATTAAAACGATTTAAAACGAGATCGTTTCGAAAAGGAAGAGGGAAAAATTGTTTTTGGCTTTTGGTTGCTTGCTTAAGAACACTAAATGTAGTAAGGTTGTCAAGGTGAGAATTTAATGAGCTTATTACACGTTGCTGTTCTTATTAAGCTGCAACTTGAATATAAGTTTAGTCCGGTAGACCTTGTGGGTCACCTGGAAATACTTAAATAAATCCCAAACATGGACATGTTTTACTGCTTCTCTGATATTGTGGTTAGGGAGTTCATGTTTGGGAATTTATTCGACGTTGAAATATTAGACCGCTCTAAGTGGGCAAATGTTGTTCCGACACTAGATCCCAGAAGTCTAACCTGGTACACCAACGGATTAAAAATGGAAACTGGAGTTGGAGCTGGTCTCTTTGGACCCAAAACCAAAATCTCAATACCAATGGTAATGTGTAAACACGGTATTTCTGGAGGAAATCCATGAACGATCCGTGCCAATTTGATTTCCCAAAATGGAATTAAAGGTGCCTGAATTCATACCTTCTCGGATAGCCAAGAAGCACTACAGGCACTATCATCTAACATCTGTAAATTCACAGTGAAGTGCTGCTACATTGCCTTTTCAAACCTAGCCAAGCTTGGATGGGTTCCTGGTCACCAAGGTATTGCAAGCCACGAATCTGCAGACGAGCTGGTTAGAGCTGGGTCAGAATCTTCGTTCATAGGACCAGAACTGAGGGAACTATCTTCGGTGAAGGAATGGATTGGTGTGTATTGATGAAAATGACAAAGAGAGAAAACGAAGCTTTTATTACATTATTGTGTTGAGTTGCAACTTGAATTGAATGGTGCTTCGATAACACCGGGGGTAGGGGTATCTAAGATTCGAACAACCTAATGGATCAGAGCCATACTGGAAAGTTGCATCATAACCTCTTTCTCTGGAGGAGTGCCAATGTCTGTGACAAGGCTGCCCAAGAAGGGTTGCTCTGCCCCATTATATGTTCGCTAGTCATAGACAAACTAGGCTATAGCGCCATAGTTATCAGCATAGACCTAGACTTTATCTGTCGATTTTGGCGAATTTTATTAAGTAGACTTCAGAACCAATCCATTCCATCATCTGTTGTCAACATAATATTGTCTTCAGATACCCAATCTGTCGTCACAAATAAGAAGTGAAAAATAAATTAATTTCCCCTTTTCAATGACAAATAGGAAGCATTTGGAAAGAGTTGCTATTTCCTTATGCGGAAATTCTGATGGTGGTCACTTTTATTGTTTCCAAATCTCGCAACCAACGAAATCTAAAATAAATATGCGCCACACTTCAACATGAAGAATTAACATACATTTTTATTATAAGTTCTTTTAAACTACCATTACATGTGCCACAGGGCGTTACTGAAATATGAATTAGTCATTAAATAACATATTTGACGAACCCTCTCTCAAAATAAAAGGATAACATATAAATAATGCAATTAAACGTTTTCCTTCTATCTTTTCAGGTTCAAACATTAAAGCAGCAATTGCAATACTAAATTGCATACTAGCACGTCAATTATGTTTCGAGGATCCATCTTGTTCCGCAATTTTAGAAATTATACCCAGAGTTTGTGGACCAATTCCAGGTAAGTGTCAGCGAGTAATCTTAATCTAAATCTTTATCCCCTCTTACAGAAAGTATTTTATACCTTATCCCCCGTTTTACCAGTTCATCCCATCTTTGCCTCGGCGAGTCTTCCTCAACCTTTGGCGCGTCCCACAACGATGTTTCTCATATCAAATTTAATTTTCTCATTACATGTATAGCTACTTCTTTATATAGCTATTTTTTTTTTTTTTTTGTATTTAGCTATATGGCGTTTACCTTACACACGGTATATTTTTGTTCAATTTCCTTTTTCTACTCCGCTTAAGGACCTCATCAGGAAACTAACCCTGCTTGCTTGCTGCTGCAACAGTTTGAGAACAAGGACCAGCTTCAATCTATCCCTCTCTCTCTCTCTCTCTGTACTGTTGGCGTTGGGTTTTTTTTTTTTGCACTTAAAGACTGCCACCTAACCTGCTTTCTCATCATAATCATCATCATCGTTGTCGTTGTCCTAGCCGTAGTCGTAGCCGTAGTGTTGCCTTAAAGTGCATTTGGCGAGCATGCTCATTATGCATGCAATGCATATACCCAGATACTCGTACAAGTCATGGCTTACCTTCTGCTGGGCGGCTGGGCTGGGGTAAGCCTCGTCCCGCTGTCGCACTTCACCTTAATTTTTATGACGCAGTCATTTGGAAAATTGCATCCAAGAAAACTGTTAGTAATAACCTGTACACCAGTAGTATGTACTACTACTACAGCAGTCATATGTCCCAGGACATTCACATATTACTCATATAATGTGCGGCTGTAGCTGAAGTAAAGGTTTGCGTTGTTGGGGCTTGGGGTTTGAGGAATGCGGATTGTATACAAGTGCCGCCACACACACATGGATGCACCTACAAAGCACAATTCAAAATAAGGATTCATGGGTACTGGGTGAAGTACCAGTACTGTGCATCCTGATAAATTTGCAATTAAACAACAAGTATACACTTCTTTTGTTTCCTTGTGTTCACTCGGGTTTGGTTCGCTGTTTTATTTTTATTCTTTTTATTATTTTGTTTCATCAAACAATAAACCGACAATAAAAACCGCCGTTGTTCGCGCTGCTATAGTAATAATTAAAAACAAAAGAAAACGCAGACAGCAATTACACAGCTCCATGACACATAAACATAAATCATAGGAACGGTACTATACCATTAAGCGTCACCCCATCCATAATAATGTGGCCACGGTAGCGGCGGCGGAAGAGACAGAGCGGCAATGAACAACAAAAACGCGCCAGCGAACAATTTATGATGAAGCCTTTACCCGCCCACCAACGCCCCAATAGAGGTAGGAAGCTGTTGAAATTGGCGCCAAGAAAAAAAAAAACGGTTTATATGTATACACACCACTGCATGGATTGTAAGGGCGGAAATAATTTTCATATTTTTCTCTTGATTTGCGGAACCATCCAAAACCGAGTCAGCCGTAAAGTAACTCTGACGTATGAGGCACGGAACTGGGAGCTATCTGACCTAGTGTAGCGGAGCGGGTTTTGTATAATTAAGCCGTTCCAGTGAGGAGTGTTATCACTTGTCTGCCTGAACATTCGGAAAAGCGCAGTGCTATTTTGTATCAGAAAGCAAGAGCGAGATTGGGCGTCCTTTTGTGTTGCTTAAATCATTTCCATGGAAGGATGTTCATATATTTTTTGCGCTCTCTGATAGCTACATAACAAATATTATACAAACAAACAAATAACGGATAATAAAATGGAACTTCATACGACGACGACTGGAGTTATGGTGGCAATTAGTTTTGCGATTTTTCTTTTCCGCGAGTGTACTCCAACTGATATAGTGGGTGCCTACCTATACGAGTTGCGGATTATCCAGACCTTGTACTCAAGCGCAATACATTTACGGCTTTTGGGTTGTATTTAATCAGTGATAGCTAGCTATACTAGGGTAATGTTTGTTTTAATTTTGGCGGCCTAGATAAGGAACTAAATAATAGTTTGAGTGTTGTTAAAACGGCTTTGATTAAAGCTCAGATAGGTACTAGTTCGTTACGAGATACTTTCGTTATTAAGGGCGTATCCAGGGTGCAGTTGCCTCCACCCGATCGTCTTACAACCGAACATTGAGCACTGGTTCAATGGGTATAAGGGGTTAAATAGAATGAACTTTCAACCTATTAAGTTATTTACAACCACCAAAGCCGCACTAAGGGAGAACTAAAATTGGAATCCTGGCCCTTCTGGACATTATTAGACCGTCATATCTTTTGAAATTGGCCCTCAGGGTAATATGTCATCAATCGGTTTTACACCTCTGGATTCCCGGACACGTTGCCCTTTCACTCCAACGTGGAAAAAAGCGGACGGACTTGCCAGATATGGCAAGCAAGTGTTGCCGCTCTTAAGAGCCATAGCTCGAAGTCAGTGCATAGTCTCCCTTGATAGAAGGCAAGTCAGGGGCTCAGTGCTAACCGGATCTATGGAAAGAAAGCTGTAATACGTTTGAAGACAAACGATTTCTGCAGAAACTGTAAAGATGAAGAGGGAATTTAGCCTAGAGAACATCGCCTATGTAACTGCCTAGCTCTTCAGAGCAACTTGCCAGGGATACCGCTGTCAGACATAATGTCAAATGTCCTTACCTACACGTATAAATAGGGTATTCTCATTAGGCCTTTTCTGGGTACAATTGTGTTTGGTGGAAATAGTCGTACCTTACTTAAGTTATATTAGCAAGACGAACTCTTTTCTCCTTAAAGCTTTTTAAAAAAAAATACTTTTAGAAATCTGATTGCTCAATAATAAAAGCATCTACTTGTACTTCTATTCCACTCAAAGAAAGTTTTATCTAGGGCTCTTTAAGGCGACTCATAAAGTTTGTCGTTGAATTTTTCTCCTTTTTATGGAGCATAAATGGGATAATCAGGGTCTCATATACATTATTTGGGAAAGAGCCTTACCACATTGTTGCCTTCTCAGCCCAAAGAAATGGTAATTGGTAAGGGTTCATCTTCGTTTGATTCCACTTCTGCTGCTATACCTACTCCACTAAATTGAACTGACTTTAAACTTTTAAACCTCGTGGGTTTACCTTCAAGTTTTGCAGAAAATTTAAAGGAAGTCATATTACAGCACGTCACCTCCTCCTAGCCGTAATAGTTCAGCGAGTAGTCAGTGCGGCCCAGCCGACTTGTTGCTATCCTCAATTGCATTTCAGTGGGAAAGATGAAATTTTTGACTTTCATTGGCAATGATAATTGATTCACTCTACGTCTAAAGATCTTGTTCCTTGAAACATTATTTTTAGGCTTAGGTAAGACTTCCCAACATTATTCTTTTTACTCGATCAGGCTTATCTCATGCTTTTTGATAACCTCGCGTCGTGTGGATGTATATCGGGCTGATGTTGGCGAATCTACCTCAAGACGTCTTGCTTGAGTATGGCGCCTACAAAAAATTCGAACCCAAATAAGTGCTGCTTTTGTTCGCTTTAGCAACCACTCAGGTACTCCAGTAGTCGTATTGCTGAAGAAAAAAAAACCCAGCATTTGTATGTAACTTGTTAGCCCGCCACCAACAGAAAGCTGATAATAGAAAAGTATCTGAAGATGTCTTTTTCGACGGGAAATCTGTTTTCAATTTGAGATTGCTAAGCTTTTGATTGCAAGAGGGAAGTTTCGACTCTTCAAGAGTCTTATTTTTTCAAAATTCCTTCGTATTTAAGCGCCCTGCCAGATATATGGATCTGTAATGCAGTTAGTCGATCACCTATATTTTGAGTCAATAAATGCTTTAAGAGTCCTAGGATAGGTACCCTCATTTTACTTCGGTTTTATCCAGTTTGGATGGGCTTAGATGTGAGAGGCACAAAAGGAATCTAGATCCAGGTGTTCAATACTACAGAACTAAAGTACCTTTATGACAAGTGTAAGTGTACCCAAGCGAGAACACTCTTTCATGTTTAGTATAGATAGCCCATTCTGATGGACCCTTACCTTACCTGCTTAATATGCCACATACATTTTGCAAAATCACTTTTACTAACCATATTACACACATTATCCCATTGAAAAGGTAATAATCTTATTTGCATTCAAAAAGTAGCCTATTATCCAAATCACCTTTCAAGCATTTTTTCCTTCTTATGGGTGCGAGTATGTGTGTGTTTATTTTTCATCCAAAATAAATAAAAAACGAAACGAAATCTCATTTGAAAATCATCTCTCCTAAAGGATACATTAAGATGATAAGCTGCTGTATAATACAATAAATATATATCTGGCAAAAAAAATACGTACATATATCAATATTTCTTTCTAAATTCTTATTGCCAATATTATTCATTCATCCTTTTTCACCTCGTCCCAACCTGAGGCGGCCGGCAGCAGCGTCGGTGGCAACAACCAACAAACCAACCTTTGGATTTTGCGAATTGAAAAGATGGAACTTTCACCCATTCGTCTCACCTCACTTCAGCTGCCTAAAACATACCACGAATGTAATAAATATTAGCGTACCCTTAAATCCTTGCTAAAATAAGAAACAAACCAAAATATAGGCACAACACCAGCACGCACACAAATTGGCCAAGAGAATGGAAATTCGAGGTATCCCCAATTCTTATTTTAGTCAAAAGTGTTGCTACTCTTGGTTTGTGGATTGTACGTACATAGCTAGGTAGGTATAGGTAAAGCAGGTATGTACTTTCTGCTTGCTTGATACCAGGAGAGTTCCTGTGGTGAAATTAATACAACGGTTGCTCCTTTGCAATAAAATCACATCCGGTTTGGGTCCGCATGTTAACCCCCTAAGATAGGCATGCAAAAAGAAGAAGAAAAAAAAATCACATCACAAAACAAAACCAACACTGTACTTTATTTGAAAGGCAAATACCAATGAATAACAAAATGTTGGCTAACATAAAGAAAAAAAGTACACACACACACATATACACCACAAAGAAAAAAAAACAAAAACAAAATTGCGAACTGAAAAGTTTGAAAGTTTCTCTCTCTCACTCTCTGTTTTTGTCGGCCAAAATTAGTTTGTATGCACATGGCTTAGTGTCCTGCGGTTAGTTGTTTGCCCAAGTTCCCCGTTGTTGTTCTTATTCTTTGTTTTTTTTTTTCCTCATTTTGTTTGTTTATTTTTTTTTCTTATGAACGCAATTTTCATTCCTACAATCTGTTTGTAATTCAATTTGATTCTGGCGAAAATGCAAAGGACCAAGTATTCAAAGAAAAAAAAAAGAATAAAAAATAAACAGGAAGAAAATCCAGAAACATTTTTACCTGCCTTTCCCGGATGTTGTTTATTATTGTGTTAAAGGATTTCAAAGGACACACAACACTCTGTGGTAGTTGGGTGCGATTTAATTTATTAGATTTTTACATCTTATTTACACCCTCTTTGAGGACTTTCTCTGTATCCTGGATCCCTGTTACTAAACAAACTGTCTCGTTACCTGGAGGGACATCAATGTACTTTAATATTATTTTTTCCTGCTGCTACTAGTTACAGCTTATACAGAGAGTCTACTACTGGCTATGGCTACACATTTATGAGGTACTATCATGGCATGCTCACTGTTACAAGGATATAAAAATGATATATGCCTGCGAAATGTGTCACTTGTTGCGGACAGATTGCCAGTGGGTTTGTGTGCGGAACAATTTTTTTTTTAAGGAGGGTGGGCTGGCCTGGTCTTTGGATATGGGTTCTTATTTTGTGTTGGGTCTATAAGGATGATCCACTTACTGTGTCAATGTCACAAGGGAATATGTGGCCTTTTACAGATGGAGGGACTTATAAATACAAGGCTGTTATTGCGTACGCATTGATTGGAGCATATTGCCGGATTAGTGTGTTTGTTGATTGTGTGTGCGTCTGTCTGTTAGGCTTGGGTGGGCGAAATTGGATGGCCTAGGAAATCGATCTAACAATATTTATGTGTCTATTATTGTCGACAAAGGGGTAGGGGCAGGGGTAGTAAATTGCCATGCTGGCGTTTATTTTGCGTTTTAGTGGTGATTTTTTATGGTGTTTAATAGATTATTAAAAACGCCATAATTGTTGTGGAAAGTCAATTGAATGCTCATCGATAGGAGACATAAATAAAGTTATGTTTTGGAAAATGAGGTCAGATTGTATCGATAATGGAAAGGGTTTCCAGACTTGACTATTTTTCGGATAAATGTGTAATCAAGGCAGTTGACAAATTTGAATAACAAGGAGCCGTAGTCGCTTTTTGACTAAAGCGAACTGTTCGATTTGTTAAGTAGCCGGGCCCTTCAACGTTCGTAGAAAGTATGTTCACTGTTAAACTGCCAAGAAACTGCGAAACAGTAAGTCAGATACTCGAAAGTATCACAATTTCGGGCAAACAGTTTGCAAAATGTGTGCTCAAAAACTATGGCAGATGACAGGGGCATATTTTGCAACTGCACATGCCGTGTAATTGTCTTACAAAATTACTACGTCTGTTATGGATAATAAATTGTTCAGGTTTTGTGTGAATATATAAAATGACTGAACGAGGAATGTAGAATGCTGACGACTTTTATAGCTGGTGATGGGCTCTCTCTAGCTCTGCAACCAAGTATTTTGTTAAAAAATATTTCCATAAGCTGCTTTAACCAAACCTAACTAGGCTTAGAGTTTGTTTAAGAAATTAATTAAATATTAAAATGAGTAGGCATCTATGAGAGGTTTTTGTGACCTCGAGTCTTGTCGAGTTTTTTTTTAGATAGACCACTGAAGAGCTTTACTATCCGAAGCAGGTTGATATGAGGTTGTTTGTAGCAAACAAAAGTTCTCCAATGTTCAAGTACTGTCGGTCTATCAAAACCCTTAAAGATTCGGCTAGGCTCAGCAAGATTCTATCCAAATGGCACTACAATCCGTCGCAGGAAACTTCGACGGAATCTTACTGAGAAACCCTTTACTTCCAAGGCTGCATGAAACATTGCGTTAACTTAGCAAAGCCTACATGGCTCGCAATTCGCACTCTGGGATATAAAAAAAGCAATTATTGCAGAGAAAAGATTTCCTAGGCAACACCTCTTATTAATCGCCGGGTTTGGAAAGCATCCTGTCTATAATGTTGCAGAAGCTTTTTGGTACAGTTATACTTTGGATCAGCGTTTTCTATAAAAAAAAAAGTTAGGCAATAGAAGGCACAAGTCCGCCAAGGACTTTCAAAAGCTTTTTCTCAGTTGTGCCCAAGCTATATAGTTTCCTTCTTTAAATGAAAAATAAAGGAGATAGACCTTTATGAGGTAGCACATATCTTTAAGAGGTAATCACATAACTAAATTCTTGCACAAAGAAGAAGCTTTCAATAACGTACAGATGGATTGTCTAAATGCTCATAACGAGAATCATTCGGGCTAAAATAGGTAACATTATTTTCACCAAATTAGGTCAAGTCCGACCGAAGTACTCAAAGTAATTCTGAACATTTTTTCATAGTAATGCTTTGGAAATCTGGATGGAGGTCTGCAGAACCACATGAGCATAGTAAAATTCTATTTTCAAAACCTAGTGGTTAAACGAGTCTTCTTCTTTGTAGTTAGTATCTATACTACTTGACAGAAATAATATCAAATAATAATTGATTATGACATGATTGTGACATGACAGGGCACGAGGCTTGCATCTTTAAGAACTTGGCAAAAAGCTTATTAACTACGCCGTAGCACACATACCATCGGAGACTTCGGAGTCGACAAGGCTCTGTCCACTGCTATTTGTTGCACCCTGTATCGGTTTCAGCAACTACATCATCCATTACAAGTGTTCGGGCAGCACCAACAATTGTCACGCTTCCTCGGCTCATACTCGTAGGTGAGTCCACTACTTCCAATTTCAATCCGTCAGTACTACTATCCTTGCTGGCAGAAGCACCAGCTTAATTTGGAGATAGATGAGCTTGAGGGGGATTATATCTCTTAAAGAGCTTGGGTCGCTTCTTCTTGTCTTTCTGATCAGAAGAAGAGGAGGCATAGCCCGATGAAAGGGTCAGGTTTGCTTCCGCTAGTGAGACTTCCACCGACCTTTCTCGTTTCGTGGACGCTACCCAGGAACCGGCCGAAGTTCTTGAGCCGTCAGCCTGTCTAACTTCCTTGCGCCGCTGATCAGTCAGCTGCCCTTTAGCATGGTTTAACACAGAGCCAGCCGTTTCAGGAGCGTTATAGATATCCTGGGTCATACCGTAAGCAGCGGTGCAGTGATTAGCAACCTTACTCATGCTCAGTTTGCCGAGTAAGTCGGACACCACAATGGTTACCAGAATCCGTGCTTCTGTCTGAATCGAAAAGACCACGGATGTTTTTAGGATTTTTTTTTCTCTTATCGCTTGTGCTTGAATTAGTCTGACTCCATGAATGCAGCATCATACATATGTGTTTGCAGTCAATGCGATGGGGATAAATAGTTTATTGAAGGATCAGGAAGATAGCGTCGTAGTAGTACTATATAGTACACTATATTTATGAGTTGTGGAACAGATTTAAGCTGTTTTTATTAAGTTTGAGAAGCTTGAAGTTCCTTGAAAAAGTAAAAGAACCAAAAATATATCCAAACCTACGCAAGGTTTCTTTGCGATCAAAGCTTTCGATTCAACAGCGGCTATGTCGGAGTTTAAAAATCGTGTGTGTAATTGGCCGTAGGAACATAGAAGAAAATTAAAAGTCGATGAGCTGGCCAGATGCGGCTCACCTTGTCTAATATCACAGACGGAGAAAGTCTATCCCTGTCTAGAGAGTCTAGGTGAAATCTGAAGAATTTGAACTATGATTATCCAGGAAGATGTGGCCCGCCTAGAACAAATTTGGTATTGATAATGCGTGCAGAGGTAGCAAGGTCATAAGTACTTGTCCCTTGTCCAAAGATACCGCATCCCCCCAATACCAACTGCAGCAATTGCTTGAACACTAATTCGAATGCAGCCATGTTTTATCTTCTGGCTTTAGCTAAAACTAGCTATTTTACAATAGGCAAGCAATTCTTTGATGAGAAAGAGAAAAGAAAGAAAAATAAAGTTGCGCAGATAAACCGTGAATCTTGGCCCCACATTTTCCCGTATAAATTATGCAAACAAAGCCTAATATAGATTCATTCCCTTTCATAGAAATAAGTTCAAAAAAGGTCGCATGTTTGTGATTTTTTTTTAAGTAGTCTGCTGTTGTTTTGGATTTTAAATTCCAATTATCAATGCTCAAATAGAATTCATACCGAATGTTTATAAATAATTGAACGGCTGCAGGTCCACACTCGAACTAAAACAAATTATTTTTGAGAAGGTTAAACTGCCAAGAGTTTTAGGTACTATTTCCAGGTATCTGTTAATTAAAAATAAGCAAACAATAACAAGTAAATCATAGAGAGCAAACACAAGCTCCATGTTGACTGACATGTGACCTAGGACAACCAAGGATAAATTTCTCTTACAGCAGCACAAAAATAATACTAATAAAAAACGAAATCCTTTCAGAATAGTCCTGTGCAAGGACATGCAGTTAAACTTACATAGCTTTTGTTTCGTTTTTAGCAACAGTACTTGACGTGAATCTTCTAGTTCTAGGCAACAGCGTTGAACTGAACTCTTGTGCGTATTAACTGCAGCGGAAGGAAGCCATATTTTTGGGTTTCCTAGTGACAAGACAACCATCGAAATGCTTCTAAAGATAGATTTCAAGTAACCGTAAGAGAATTTATTTTCCTGGCCAAGGAAATAACATAAAAAGAAAAATTATTGTAAGCTTAACATTACCTATTCAGAGCGACTGTGTACAGGTCTGTACACTTAAACTACATTCCTTTACGTCACTTTAATATACTCGTACAGTTCTGTAATATAGTATGTATAACGCGCGGCACAACATTCACTCAAGGACTTTCTTTAGTTCATGTTGATGACTGACATACACACATGGTATATATTTAAGTGTAGAAGAGTACCTACATATCGAGGTAGGAAGCTCGTCGCCCTTTTGAACCGTCGACCTCAAGCCACTTCAACCAGTCCCGTCCTCATGCCAATCCACCCACTTTCCGGGCCAACACTGACAAAACAATCCTTGGATAAATTATTCAAAGTTTTTTATTGATCCGACTCAGGGCGAGTAGCACAGTACTACACACCTCAGACCCAGAGCCAGAAGAACTCACCCGGATGGAGTGGGTGAGAGGAGGGTTAATTTTTATTTAATTATTTACAAGTGGAATAAAGGTTCATTGTAATGTGCCTACTCTAGAGAGAGAGAAAGAGAGTACGAATATGGGCAGGGGAGATGTGAATGAGCGAATAGAAGGCATTGGTTAGTTAGAACGGGAAGTGAACGTATTCCGGCGGCGGCTAATGCATGTATACACGCTTTTTGCCGCACTTTGATGGCTGTTACATATCGCATTTTAGTAGATGGTGTACTTGTTTTATTGGCTTAATGGTGTTTTTATGTTTATGTGTATTAGTATATGTGTGTGTTTGTGTGTGTTTTGGGGTCTCGAGCTGTACTGAATGGTATTTTATGAGCAATCGAATGCCTTTCAATTGACTATCGAAGATAAGTGTACTTGGTTTTTTCATCGTTGATATCCTAATTGAGTCCCACCAACAGGATTTTATTTCTATTGGCCTTACTGATGACCTTTAAATAGAGATATATTTACTTATGGTTGATTTATTTCGAGAGAATCATTTAAGTTTAATTCGAGTGTGAATAGGTGAAACATGGCGCTTGATTTTAACATATCATTTTGAATGCGGTTGAATGGAAATTCGCTTGGTTGGATCAATGAATGTTGGTATCTAGTATTAAGGTTGCCCCTTCTCGTTGAACCAATTGGAGCTTCTGGCAAAGTGAAGTAGACGCTTGAGGTCAATGTTTGTAAGATCACTTGTAAAGGGTGATTTTGATTTCGAGGTTCCCTACTTTTTTAAAGAAAAAAACACAGAAAATTCAAATTTAATGGAGAATGTTTATTATCATTTGAAAGAACATTCTTTGGCATTTATTTTTTGAAGATTATGTCTATCAAATGTTGGCCGTTGCTACGTCGCAGATGGTCCATCCGTTGAGTCCAATTTTCGATCACTCGTTCGGTAACTGGCGAATGACACGCGTGATGTTTTCCTCCAAGGCCTGAATCGAAGCGGGTTTGTCGGCATAAGCTTTTGACTTTACATATACCCACAGGAAAATTATGAACGTGAAATTATGTGCTCACCGAAATGTTCTCTCAATAAGTCCATTGATTGATGCGATGTGTGGGAAGTGGCGCCGTCTTGCTGAAACCAAATTTCGCCGAGACCACGAGCTTCAATTTCAGGCATCAAATAGTCGCTTATCATGGCACGATAACGGTCGCCATTGACGATAACGTTCGCACCGGCATAATTTTTAAAGAAATATGGACCGATGATTCCACCGACCCACAAACCACACCAAACCGTTGTTTTTTCTGGTTGAAGTGGCAGTTCTTCAATCTTTTCAGGTTGCTCTTCGTCCCAAATGCGGCAATTTTGTTTGTTTACATACCCATTGAGCCAGAAATGGGCCTCATCGCTAAACAAAATTTGCCTCGAAAACGTCGGATCTTCTTGGAACTTTTCGCCCATAGAGCGAAGCGATGTCGCTTGGGAAGGTCGAGCGGCTTCAATTGTTGCACAAGCTGTATTTTGTACGCTTTCAATTTAAGATCTTGACGTAAAATGCGCCAAGTCGTTCCATACGTCAGTCAGAGTTGCTGCGAACGGCCCCGAATCGACTCTCTACGGTCTTCGTGTACACTCTCAGCTACGGCCGCTATATTTTCTTCACAGCGTGCTGGACGTGGTCTATTCGGTCGAATATTATCCAATAATGAATGCTGGGTCTCAAAATGGGTGATGGTGTTGCGAATAGTACGCTCAGTGGGCAGATTATGTTGACCATAAGTTGAGCGAAGTGCACGAAACACATTCCTCACAGAACGTGAATTTTCATAATAAAGTTGAACAATTTGTAAACGTTGTTCACATGTAAGTCTTTCCATTATGAAATGCCAAACAATACTAAACAAAAATAACATGACAGCATGACACGACTCACACGTGATCTGTCAAAAAAGGCTATTGAAAAAAGTATCTCTACTTGGATCACCCGTTATCTTTGTAGAAGAAGGCTCTGAAATGGAGATATCTTTTTCTGGAGAAAAATGTGCATGTGGGAGATCGTTTTGTCCTCCTTGCACCAAGTCTTGTTGCATGTCTACTTGTAAGACAATGGGGATCACTTAGAGGGATCACATTTTTAGAGCCTTTAAAATCCAGCTTAGGCCAGATTCGTTTCGTCGCTTGACATGTAATACCACGTGTCCACCTAAAGTTTGTTTCCTCTATAGCAGCCAGCCTTAGCGATAATTTACAAGCAGCGAGCGGAATACCTAACTCTCTATAATCAGAGAGAGAGAGAGAGAGAGAGATAGAGAGAGAGAGAGAGAGAGAGAGAGAGAAATCGTGGTTCCCAGGAATTTCCCTCTCCCCTGGCACCCAACAAAGGGATTATTGAATTGTTTCGACATCTCCTCATAATAGGATCGACAGTCTAGGGCTACAATAGAGTTTACAGAGACTGATTCCAAGGACTTGACTGTCTGAGAAAATGCCGATAACCGTCGAGGATATCACATTCCTTTTTGGCCAGTAAGACTTCTAAGATAAGACTTCTTACATATAAGACGTCTGAGAAGATATCACACCTACTATCGGTATAAAAATGAATCGCAGTATCCTCCAAAAGTTCATCCTCTTCTTAGAATAATGGGGATGCAAAGGCGACATGGATACATTTTTCGAGGTTGAAGTTGGGGAGTGATGTAATCAATATTCCCTATTTTATTAAGGAGGGAATCCTTTAAGCATGGTCAATATCGTAGCGAACAGCTGTGTTAGCTGCTGTTTGTGTAAAAAGTGCAAGCAGATATGGATCAGACTACCCACGAGCTGCGACAAAACAACTTTTTCGAGCACAACTTTCTTCGAAATAGCACAAAAGAGAAGGAGAAATACGGAGAAAAGTCGTTCGGGTCTTTAACAATATTCAAGGCTAACTCCTTGTGGATGACCAAAAACTATATACACATGTATCAGTAGTATTGTTAGGGACGTTTAAAGGTATTATTTCAATGGCCAACTTTCCGAAAAGCGGTTACATATGTCATACGAAATAAGTTCATGTGGTTCACGATTCTTATCTTCAAACTCATGAGATGCAAGCTTTAAACGTCCCTGCAATGAGCATTTGATGTTTGGATGAATCTTGTTGAAGGGAATAAGCCTAAGCATAAGAATATAAGCCTAAAATTGACTAACTAACTATTTCATTGGGAAGTTATTTGAATGGAAAAATTATTTCCAGGTTCGAAAAGTTTAAATACCTGCAATCTGTGATCAACAGCGAAGCAACCGTCATTAACGATATCATACAGAAAGTGTTAGAAAAACTATGCGCTGTTCTGTTGGCAAAAAATGTTCCCCAAGCTGAGAGGACCGCTGTTGTTCCTCTGGCACAGGAGTAACGAAACTTTATAGAATTAGAAATTCACAGATCGGAGGAAGCACCATTACCGACTCAATTGACATTCTTTTGTGCAAAGACTGGACACTACAAACTACGTCCAAAAAGCAGTCAAAAGCAAATCTGTGATAATATGTATAGTGTTAAGGAGGCTAGAAGACTTTACGAGCTCACGTTGCAGAATTACTTTTCCCCAAAGTCGCATTATCCAAATCAAAAATTGTTTGTCCTTCAAGATAAAAATCATTGTCCTGCCTGACTCTTTAAAGTTTCGTTACCTAGATAAGAGTTTCAGAAATTGTTTCTTCTGAGCTCCACAAATGATTCCTTTTTACACTTAACATAGGGATCTACTCAAAGGTTTTCTTTCTCAATTTTCCAGTTACCCACCAAAGTGATTTCCTTGTCCTATCTAGTACCTACCTCCCAAATTTAATATACAAAATTTAAAATTACCCTTATGATGAAATAACATGTAAAATAATAATAATTTCTCAATTCTCTCTCTCTCTCTCTCTTATCTCTATTTTCAGTTTCGTGTAGCACAGTAACGGTTACGAAATGCCAAGCTGCATTAAGAACACTCCAGGCATTTCAGTTCTTTCGTCCAACATGCCTTTGCAAGGAGCCCGGAGTTGATCCCGATTGTAATCATTTCCGAGATTTTCTGTTTGATCATCCGTGTGGCTTTGTCCTCAAGAAAGGTAACGTTACGTTTAATCTCATCTAATGGCTTATGCATATGACTTCCACAGACACAGAGTAGCCATCTACCTCTATCCAATTTTCATCCACCTATGCCAAACCTAACCATGCGCGCCCCACTCCCACTGCCACCGACTATCTTCGTCAACATCCGGTACCTGGATTTTATCTTACCGCACACACACACACACACACATACATCCATAGAAACATGCACAATAACAATTCCAGTCCTTAAGAAATTGGAGTAAAGTTTCTGTATCTATAGCGGAAACGCTATGCATAAGACATCGGTTAAATGTCTGTAGGGGACATTTCATACTGACGACGACTATCACCTACGTACCTAGTTTCCCTACATACAACATTTGGATCCTTTGTTCTTTGGAGCGCTCTGAAACGGTGTATGGAATCCTTAAAAAAAAGGGGACTGTGTAAAACTTTGAAGATTTATTTCGAAGAAAAAGTGGCTGCACATGATGTAATAATAGAATTTACCGTTCGCAAACGAGTCAAAAAAAAAATAAAAAAAAATGCAGAGAAAATTTTAAAAGTATCCGAAGCCAAACCGTGAGTTTGGTGGGGTGGCAAACAAAAAATAACTGCAAAAGCGGACGTCACAAGAAAAACAACCAACCAACCAAAAGCTGGAGGATCAAACTTTATGACTTGTGCAAGAAGTAGCTGGTTATTCCAATTTTTGTAGAATAAAATACACTCCGAGGGACTCTCGAAATTTAATTAGTTCCTTCAATTTGTTCAATTTATGCGAGCTGGCTTCTACAACGAAATGTAAACATCAATTTGAATGTATCGTGGAGGTACTACATACTGTGGATTCTTGGATGCCCCAAATTAGATCGGGAAACATTTTGATTTATTTCGAAAACAACTTATTATGATAAGTACTTACATATATGCGATTATTGTAATTGCTTTAAACGTGCACCTTTTAGTCACATATTTAAGGTATATTCGGTTTTGTGGTTTCAGCCAGTGAACTTTAACCTTTAAAATATCGACACGTTTCTTGGCTTCACCAAGGTTAAGTAAATCTCACATTTTCAGAGTTAATATAAAATTTGGTAAAAGTAAATCAGGAAATAAGGATCTCTGAGAAGTTGGAAAAATCTTGTGACCTTTTAACATCGCACCAACCCAACAGTCTCTTGAAGTATTCACAGCGAAAACCACTTAAGATTTGTTTGATTGAAACGTCAATGCGAATTAACAATCAGTGAGATCAATTTGCAAGTCGACAGTAAGTTAACTCTATCTAAATCTTTGATGAAATGACTTTTAGGTGACTTGCCGAACAGTTGACAATCTGTTTATAGTTTTGTGGAACATGTGGAATGGGTGTGCATACAGATTTTGAGGAAGTTTCATTAAAATCTCTCAAGAAAACAATATTTCGAAATCTGTAAAATGTTTGGGAAACCTTCTGATTTCGATGGAGATTTCAGGTGTTTTCAGAAAACTTAAGATTTCGATGCGGTATGTTATGTTATTAAGCTGTTAATAGTATAAAATCTATACTTTTCTTTATCAGAGCAATAGCAAGAGTGAGAGGTGGCTTTTGCTCTTGGCCTTTGACCCCTATTTTAGTGATATACCGTCCGATGCAATGACAAAACTACAACGTAAACTTTCCTTGGGTAACGGAAAGTTAGGACTTCGGTCAGACTCTGAACCAGGGAATGAATGCCATCGTACTTTCATAGATAGCTCCAAAACTTAGTCTGGTTTAACCTCACTAGTCCTTGGGTAAACAAGATGAAAACATAATGGATATGTGCTATGTATAATAATAGATGGAGTGCCAGATGCATTTGCAGTGACAGCGAATCTGCATTGAAGGCGCTGCTCAACCCTCTTACCTCGTCCAAGTTAGTGCTCGAACTCAAGCTTTCTCTAAATTTGGTCGCAAGGCTGAACAAGGTTAATATTGTCTAAGTCCCAATGTGTATGCTAGGCAAAGTTCTGAAGAAGTTATCTCATGACCCAAACCTGGGTTGAGTCTGCCTGCATCTTTAGTCATGTAGTTCCATTGATACTTGGATTTCTTGTGAATACAAGATTCGGTTTCGCGACTACGGTGGATGCAGATTTTCTCCCTTTTTTCAAAATGAGAAAAATAAGTACATTAATGTAAGGTGTCTGCATGGAAGCACAATGTGTCTGAGCGTTCAATTGAATAGTAGCAACCTCCGACAAAAGAATAACAGCTTTGCCTCTTCACGTTGAAAGTTATCCTCATTACAGATTGAATTTTTAAATGTAGAACCCGATTTTTGTTAGTGACTCCAATAATGACAAACTTTTATTGATCTTAAGAAATTCGATTAACAACATTTTAATTAAAAATGTAAGTCTATTCCTCATGAGAACTCTAATGCTATATTCATTGAATAGTGCTAATGCGAACATCGAGGACAGTGGCTAAAACAAGCACAATGTCTTCTTATGAGAACTAAGTGTCATTATAATGAGGCATGTGTTTTTTATCTGTTTTGGACTACATCCACATCTTGGCACAGCTTATAGAGTTCGCGGTTTTTTCTTCTCCTCCATTCGAGGAGGACCCTCGCTCACAGAACCAAAAATCCGAACAATCCAGTATTAGTCTCCTTTTTTGCTTATCGGCTGCCGGCTTAAAGACCGGAATGCAAGCTCATCGAAAATCTGCTCAGCGGTCATCCGTGAAACACCACTCTTCTCAATCAGGAAAGCATGCGTGGTGATTTTTCAGCAAACGATCCTCAATCTTTTTTGCAAGTTATCGAGACATATACCTGCTAAATGGCGCAAATAAAATTCAATTAAAAGTATAGTGGGAATATCTCAAAAATTCAAGTATTCAAGTATTCAAGTATTACAACTGTATATCTGTCTGCCTTTCGGCCCGACAGATCGACCGTATCTTTGCTCTAAAGTAACTCATGGAATGCCAATACCCGAATCCGGGAACAGGTAAAACTGATCCAATTGTGTCGCATTACTCAAGTGAACACGCAGTGCGCAGGCGAACATGCAACGCTTTCAGCAAGGTGATGTGCTATCATTTGGCTGATTTTGAGAAACTCGTGCGGAAGCACTCACACACACTCACAAACCATTCTAGTCGTTCTGAGATCCGTCCCTGGGACATGCGGACGATATATGCACCATCGGAGGCACACTTGGTGCCTTCATAGAGGCTTTACGGGTTTTGAAGATCAGGCGGGACTATTACCTACATTAGGAAACCTCTGGGTTCAAAAATCCAGACAAAATGTATGCTCTCTACAGAAACCTTAAGCAAACCGCACAATATTTCGGAATAGAAAGGATCGGAAGGGCACGGAAATTCTTATCCTCCGAATACAATCTCGAAATACCTCGGACTTCCACGGTAAAAAATATTTGTATAGACTAGCTTCGTAAAGTCTTAGTGTTTCGTGGCGCTGTGTGTGGTTATTTATTTATTTGTCAAGTAGAGATGTGGTTAACCACGAATTAAATAGATAAAAAGTTCTTTATTCATATTAATTAATTAACACACAATAAACATAAAACTGCGTGACAATATCAAGTAAATATATCATTGAAGTTGGGCAACAAGGGCTTAAGTCACAAAATTATATATATCGTATCGGAAATAAAATCATTAAATAATCATTGTGAAGGCGACTGCGGAAAAAATTTCTCTGTGAGCAATCCAAGGAATTGCATTGCGATCCAAACACATGCACGCTGTTCCGATCCGCGGTAGTGTGCGGAGTCTAACTTAATTCATTCCGTTCCGAGATAGTATGCTTTATCCTGCTAGTTTTGCTATACGACGCCGAGTGCTGAGTAGTCTATAAAAACAAAACGCGTCGACCATCCATCCATCTAAGACAATTTTCGTAACTTAGCCCCCACGATCGAGACGACAAGGAAGATCGAATATCCGTTTAAAATATCAGGCCAGATCATCCTTCGTCTGCATTACTGGAAGCTACGTACCCGGGATTGTTTCGAAAGCCCGTTTAGTAAATATTTGATGCTACTTCACTTAGTAACGTGGGCTGGGCATTTTCAGGTTATAATTATATTGTGGTTTGAAATTTGCTGAAGTTTAAGGGTTTCGGGCGGTTTCAATACGGTTTCCATAAAACACTCATAAGATTTTGTTTAATTTATTAGCTCTTGGAAATTTTATCCGTGTCTTAGAAATTTGAACAATATTATTTTATCGAGGGAAAATAACTACTAAGCTTTACAGAAGCTCTAAAGAAGTCTGATTACTGACATCGATACTCACAACTGAAAAAATCGTGTCTCATGTTAAAAAGAAAATCAGTTAAATCAACTTTAACTATACGCAATCACTTTTAAATATTGTAAGCAAAAAAGCAAATCAACAACATAATCTGCGACACTAAGTGATGTTGAGCTTTAAATTTATTCTTTCGATACATTTATCCCTATCTGACAATCCCTGATGTCAAATAAAATTGCAACCAAAAATGTTATTTAATAATCCTTTCAAATACAATATACAATCTTTTTTTTTTCTCTATTTTTATGTTACTGCGTCCACTGAAAAAAAATAAAAATAAAAAAAAAAACACTCTTGATGATGATCCGGCGATAATGCAATACTTACACAACAAACAAATCTCCCAATGGATACGTCGTTTTTATACGTTTCGTTTTCATTTCAATCGAACGTAAACACTGCGAAACAATACCAACAACAGAAAAGGATCCATACCCAATAGATGCGCTGCCAACATGCAACCATGCATTGTCCGTGTGCCAACAGGAAAGGAAATGCTTAAAACTGTTCGAGGACTTTAAGGTACACTGCAAAGTGAGAGACAATAAATGCAGGATGGATGACAGGTAAGAATATATTTTCCTGTTTTTGCTCGTAATCTCCTGTGAAGTTCCACCCCCCCCCCCCCAAAACCCAGTCGTACTCGAACCATGTTTGCCTCATTTCATTTCATTTTTTTTCATCGTATAGCTATGTAGCTACTTCACTTTTGTGATAGTGCATTTATCCTTAAAAGGCGGCAAGAAATGCAATTGTAGTTACGGTCATCGTTGGTCTAGTTTTTATAGTACGTGCAAATGTGTTGTCGAGTACCGATTGTCTGTGGATACAACTTTTTAAGAGTTGTTTTTTTTTTTTTTTTTTTATCACATTTTTCATCGTTTTATGGATTGCTTTTAGTCAGGATGATGGGAGAAGGAAAACCTCATATTCTGGATGAAAGTTTACTTAACTCTAAAGTGGAGGTGAGGTGAAGTTAGAATTGAGTCCATAAAGGTCGGTGACTCTTGTTCATGGGACAAGCGCTTTGATTTTGTCTGAATGTAGATCACAATATTCGATTGTTATTCATTATATAATACTTTAAGTAATAATGAGGTCTGAAGATATTGCGGCACTGTATTTGTGAATTTTTTTAAATGTTTATCACATAATGGCCATTATGTTTGGCTTATACCTACTCCGAAGGTGCTGTGAATCTGTTCCTAAGTTAATAATTCTGTCTTGTATCTGAGTCTGTTAGTTGGTGTTGATTTTAAATTTTGCCAAACAACAAGTTTAGTGCAAGCAGTCAGACATGACAATTTGTTCTGTTTCCGACGTGTGGCTAACTTTAATGCCTTAAAGACCATTTACAGCCTAAATCAATTCGCATTTGAGTTTATAGATTTTGTGTGTCTTTTCCACATTCTCACATTACTTCTTTTCCACACAATTAGATTGTGATGTGCACTCAAACGGATAGTGCCGCTGCGCGTCAACGCAACGCTGCTTCCTATCGCAACCTTCTGTACATTTTTTTGTAAATCAGAAATGAGCACGTGAACATATTTAATGCTGCCGCGACGGGCAGTTAATAGACGCCCGTGTGTATAGCCATATCCAGTGGTGTGTTGCACCAAAACGTGTGCAGCGCCTCTTATTCTTAGAGTGCCTGCTGATATATAGGGTTTTTTCAACAGGGACGCTACAAAACTAGAGCGACAGGGACAGCAAACGACGGATTTCTTGCCGCTCTTTTGACATTTCTCTTCAGTAAGGTTTGCCATTTCATGATGGAAAGATATATGAGTCGAAATTATTAAAATTTACTACCGAAATTCGGAGTCAGTGGCCTCAACGTTAAGAGCGCTACGTCCAATTTATGGTCGTCATAATCGTCCTAGCAGATCAATAATTAAGCGTCTAGTGGAAAAGTTTGAATCCACAGGCACAGTACAAAATGTTCCCGTGCCAGTGAGACAAAGAAGTGCCCGTAGCGTCGAGAATATTGCTGCCGCTGAGGCTTCAGTTGAAGAAAGCCCAAATGTGTCTCTCACACGTCGTTCTCAAGCGTTGGGCATCTCTTTGACGTCGTTGTGGCGAATTTTACGAAAAGATCTTGGCCTACATCCTTACAAGATTAAATTGACGCAAGAACTGAAGCCGCTTGACCACCAGAAGCGTCGTATGTTCGTGAATTGAGCTTAGCAACAACTTGAAAATGATTCGGATTTTTATCGAAAAATCATCTTCAGCGATCAGGCTCATTTCTGGCTGAATGGCTTCGTCAATAAACAAAATATGCGGTATTGGTCAGGCAGCAATCCAAACGTACTCCATGAGTCATCATTGCATCCCGAAAAAATTACGGTTTGGTGTGGTTTATGGGCCGGCGGCGTCATTGGGCCGTACTTCTTCCGTGATGATCAAGACCGGCACTATACTGTGAATGGGAATCGCTACCGTTCAATGATAACCGAATATTTTTGGCCCCAATTGGATGATATGTGCTTGGAGGACATATGGTTCCAACAGGACGGCGCCACAAGCCACACAGCGAATGTCACAATCAATTTATTGAAAACCAAGTTTGGAGAAGGTGTTATCTCACGAAATGGTCCAGTCGCTTGGCCACCTCGGTTGTGCGATTTGACGCCGTTAGACTATTTCCTGTGAGGCTACGTCAAGTCTATGCGATGATTGATGAACTTTGTACGAATATCGAACGTGAAATTGTAGCAGTATCGGCCGATTTATGCTCGAAAACCGTCGAAAATTGGGTTCAGCGTCTGGACTTCTGCAAGCGTACCCGTGGTGGCCATGCAAAAGAAATCGAGTTCCATACATAATGTCATCAAACGTACTTTCACAGGAATAAAGAATTTCATTGACATCCAAAACCTTTTTTGTTTTATTTAAAAAAAAAACTTTTGTAGCGCTCTTATTTAAAAACCCGATACAAGCGACATACATAGACATACTCCTTAAAATCCTTAGTAGCGTTTCGATTTATTGACGTTCACCTACTAAAACATGCAGTGTGTGACATGCAGTGAGTAGGAAAAATGGGTTTGTGAATTTTATCATCGCCTAAGCGAATAAATTATGTATATTGCGCTACGATTTAGATGTAAATTCATATGCGATAGTCCTATTGAAATTAATTGGTTTATATTTTATCGTCTAAAAAAGTGAGTCGCTCAGTTTGTCTAACTAGCTTCAAAGTTCCTAATTAGGGTTCTTGGGGTATAGTTTGGCGGTTTTTTTGTAGTTTTAAATAACGGTACCTGCTATACAAATATTTAACAAAAAACCAAGGATTTTGGTCTGTTTTTGTATTGTGGATACTTGGGGTTGTATTGGGGTATTTTACAAAAACGCCAATAGCTTTTAATTAAGGGAATTAGTGTAAGTGTATTTTGTATACCATTAAGCTAAACAAATCTGCGTACTTCAGTTTTTAAAATCGTTTTCCTACAAGTCAAAAACTAACATGAGAAAGAAAATCGCAAGTGGGCAAATGCCAAGGGGTTCATTGCATTAATATGGGCTAGGGTACACAAAAGTAGGGTTTTTCTTTAATACTGGGTAACTCGGGTACACATTTGGAAGTAGACTCTTACGGTGCAGGGATATAAGTCCCCGGGAACTATGTCCACTGAGAATGGTTTTAGTGGTTTTAGTTCCCTTTTAATGTGAAGTAAATTCTTACTGTCGACTAAGAACAAAAGAAAATGAAATGGAATATGTGGGGGCATGCTTTCCCCCTTTCCTCGCGCCTATTGCAAATCTAACAGTGAAACCAAACAGGGGGTTGCAGGGGAGCCGCATGCTCCCCCATATTCCCTAAAATAAGACCACATAACTCATTAGGACTTATTTACACTTAAAAAGTGGATGTTAGTAAATGTTGGATGTTGGATGATAGTTTCCTCTTCTTATTTGAATGTGTACTATGTTCCCATAAGAAAGTGGACTTAGTTCCCACTTTACATGGGAACTAAGTCCACTTCGCAAAGGGGTTTTATTTCCCGCTATGTGGGAATATGTCCGTCAGTGGACTTTGTTCCTGGAGATTTATTTCCCTGCACCGACTCTTGCCGTAGAAGAATTTTTTTTCGTAGAATACGTCCACATATCATATCAAAGAGAATGTAAGACGTATTATGTTTTCCGTTCACCGATTTGTTCTAAGCGGTGGACTGGAAAGATGTTTATGTTCATTTTACTCACAATTAAAAGAGTGTTTAACTCCAGAAAAGATGGTTGAAACATATCTTTTATCTATTAGTTACTAGCTGGTCCGTGCTCGGCTCCCTTCGCCTGCCTGCCACATTCATTTTTTATGTACTTTGTTGTCTTTTATTGTGGTGCCTATCTGGTCATACAATTTTTTGTCGTACTCTCAGCGCCGAACTTAACGGGGCCCATAGATTACGTTGCGAGCGAAATTGGGGTAATCATATTCATTGGTGGAATAATTGTGATCAGTTTCACCACCAATGAGAGCCAGCACTTTAATCGGTGGAAACTTTTACATTCCGGGTGACGAAAGTTTAGCCATCTTAGTATTTTTCGGAGTGCAGCCCTACACATGAGAGCGCCATTGAAAAGAGAATGATCGAAACTCGACGTATTCTATGGGACACCTCCTTCCCCCAAATACGTGAATATCAACATTACGCGACGTAATTTACGCGATGTATTTTATGTATCGGGGCCTATACCCGAGAGCACAGATGAGTAACTATTATATATTTTATTATATATTAACTATATATTTATCAGCTCTTAAAAAATTACGAATACACGTCGATAGAAGACTATAAGAAGTAAACAACAGTGAGATCGTTTTGAAAATCTTGGTCAATTAACAACTAATAAAAAACAAGAAGTTTTGCAAAGATTTTACTTTAATTTCTAAGCTTATAACCAGGTAAAATTATAAAATTGGACTTGAAATATGCGTATTTCAAAGCTCCAATTACTGAAATTAATTTCATTAGAATAGGCGAAGCAGAAGTTCACATTTTGTTTGGTTCCCAGTTTTATTATTTAATTACTTGGACTTTCAAACTCAAAATAAAGTATTTTAATTTGTCAAAATAATTACTTAAATCCATTCAGCCGTTCGCTCTGCACCTAGGTCTAGTCAAAAGAACTTCAACTTTGTTCTATATTATTTGTGATTTCCAGGAACATGATCTCCAGTTGAACATTTACTTTTTAATCGGGCTTAAATTTTATTGTTTTGAAAATTTGCTGAGATGTTATTTGTAACTGTCAACTATTGTTCAAAAAGTATATACATACATATATTATATTGAGGGATTATTTTAGATTTTATTTTAACACGAACAAAAGCTTAATACATTCCCCTCCGCCTATATACTATACTAAACTTCCTCATTTAAAATATTTCTTTCTTTTATTAATTTTTCAGGGAAGCATGTCACGACTCATGGACGAACTTGCGGCTATCACCAATGTTCGGTTGCATTTGTCCCAACAATCATATGAAAAAGCGCTGTGATCGAATATTTAATATTGTAAATCACAACCCTTGTGTGGGTGAGTTAAAAAAAAAAACAAATAAAAATAAAAATTATTCAAAAAATCAGGGTAAACCTATCGAAAAACTTATAAACACTTAAAAGACAAACAAACAAAAAAAATATAAAAATATATATATTATTATTTTTGGTCTAGAAAAACACAGGATAACTTATATTGATTTAATATTAAAAAAAATAATCTTCTATCAATAGATATTACAAATTATTAATACTATACCTCGACGAGAAATAACTTAGGTAAACAAATAAACAAGTTCAGTGCGAAGAATATTTATATCTCTTGTTGAAATCTATTTTTTGTAGGGGAATTTATAAAAAATAAAAATAAAAAAATTCAACATCGTCAACAGGGTAACAAACATAGTAATCCAACAATTTATTTATTTATTATTTTTATTTTATAAATATTTTTTTTGGTATTTTTTTTTTTATTTTTCTGTCGTACTATCATCATCTATTTATTTAATTTTATTTATGATTAATCTTTTTTATTTATTGAAAAGAAAAATAAATAAATCTCTGAACCGCACGCTTTTGTGTCGAAGCACCCATCATTAAGTGGACAATCACCATTAAATCGCTTCAGAAATATCGCACATATGTACTTTTCACTATTATCTTTCTCTATTTCGCACATACTAACTATATAGAAATATTGCGCACAAAACAGAGACACATTATTTGTGGATGCAAATTTTGCACATACCTACTCGTAAAATTGTTAAAAATTTTTAATTGCACCATTGCAACACCGATGCACTCGAGTTAAGATTTAATTTATTAATTTTAAAGAGCACACCCACGACACTTTTAGAATTTATCGTCTAGATTTCACAGAACAAAAATAGTTTGCACAACAAATTTGTTTGTAAATATTGCTTAACCTGTATCCAAATTGAATTATCCCACTCCGTATGCCCTTTTTTCTCCCTCCATCTCCCTTTCGTATAGTTTGAAACAAAAAAAAACAAACATATCTCTCCATTTCTTTGCAGACATAATTTTTTATTCCTACAGCGGCCTTGGCCCTCCACACTTAACCCATCACATGCAATCATCGTCAGAGACATCGAACAGTGTCTATTTGGAGGAGGAGGAGGAAAACTTAATTACCGCCGAGATATTTTCACTCTTTCCACATTTTTTGTTTCCGCCATCATCGGGGCTAAACAGGAAAATACCTTTGGCATTGGCCTCACATAGTCCTGCCACAGATGACGATGATGAGCATAATGGTGGAATTGCTGCAGATACTGGTGTTGGTGGTGTGGGTGACCACCATCATCGTTACAGGGGTGGTGCCGATGATGATGATGTTATTAGACGCCATTCAGGAGCTGTTGATGCCGGTGCTGATGAACCTGAAGGACCCGATTATACTCATGTAATTAAACCACTAGAACATGAAACTGATGAGCACTTTTTTGAAAGTAGGAAGCATAAAAATCCATCATCACTGTACGTAAATGTGTGAGTTATTGGATATGTAAGGCGTACACACACCCCCACAAACACACATGAACATGCATATACAACACAACACACTGGTTTGACTTTGATTCATTAAAACCAAATAAGAAAATTTTGGGTAAGAATTTGGGAGTTTCTAAGGGACATCGTACATTTGGTGGAAGTACTGAGTGAAGTGCGGCATTTCTGAGGAGCTACTTTTGAGCTACTGATGCCTTTCTTAGGCACCTTGAGAGCACTTAATTAAGTATAGTGACCTTTTCAAATATGACCGTCTGCCACTTTCATTTTTAAGTCAATCAATATGGTCTCGTTTCGGGACCTTACGACGGTTTCGTGTTGAATTTCTACGTTATTTTTTCGGCATTTTTTTATGAAACGCGAATCAATAAAATTCACATCACAAAAATTATGGGCTTTAAATGCATTAAAGCAACCCTTATTTGGTTGTTGTCTGGTCCGTTCAGATCCTTGCCATTTTATCTGCGATACCTGGATATATCATTACGCAAAGTGCTTATTTGCTACCTATTCGCATGTCTTACGATACTGACAGCAGAGCAGCAGTGACAAAATGTTTGCACCAACCCAGCAGTATTAGGATAGGTAAGTAGAAAAAGCTATAAAGTGCGGCTTGCAAATAGCGATTAGGGGACAACGTGGTCAGTGCAAATGTGAGCTGTAATATCACTTAGTTGCACGGCAACACATGAGTAAGTGAATACATAAATACTGCAAAAAAGAATGTATTAACTTTCTAACTTTTTTGCTAGATTCTCCAAAACAACGTTTCTTTATCAACAACTTCATTCCACCCCCACCTACTTTAGTTCCCTACTCAATTTTTCTACCGGCCCCTTTCACTCGAAACAAAATTTCTCAAACTTAAAGATTAATTCATAGCCGGGTCAGAACATAACCACGTTTAATTCCTTAATAAATGTTCTTACAATCTATAACTCACCCCTTTTAGGTAAAAGGTTAATTTCCAGAAATTTGGAAGACCGGGGATATAAACCCCGATTTATTTTCTCATATACCAAAAGTCTTTGAAAGCATAATACATGAAGTTTTGAGCTTTCAATTTAATTTTTTTATTTCTCCTAACAAACATAACGTCCTTATAGGCAGACCAACTACCACAAATCTTATGCAATTCGGGTCCTACGTCCTCACAGCCCTGGAATCGCAATGATATTGCGACTGATTTTAGCAAATTGACGATGAGTAGCCTTGGTTTTGTACCAATTTTATTAAAATGAATATCTTGAAAAACCGTTATTTATCTACTTCGGGTGACCCACAAGGTAGCCATTTTGACCCACTTCCCTTCGTCCTTACCGTAAACGATCTTGAAAGGGTCATTAAACACTCCTTCCTGTCGCTTTATGCGGACGATACGCATCTTTTAAAGACTATTCCCTCACTAGAAGATCCTTCAACAAGATCGTGATTGTCTAGAAACGTAATTGCTTAGAACTCAGTTGTTAAGGGCCAATCTATAAGTCTTTCGCGTAGGCGCATCCAATCCCACGCAGAATTCATTTTCTCTACGGCCAACTCCCTTCGCGAACTTGACAATTTCCGTTCTCATATTGATGATAAAATCCTTAAAGCCAACTCAACACTGGATCTTAATAAAAACCAAGTCGCTCCCTACTTTAGTATGCCAGTGAAGCGTGGTATCCTTTGTAGGGTAGACTAAATTGAAAGTATTGATCGTAGCATTCCTTCGATTTGAACTTCGGGGTCTACCATTTATCATATTTAATTCTATTATATTAACCGCTTTTGAAAAACATAGGGATGTAGCTGACACCCTCTTCATTCAACGACTACTAACTAATTCTGTTGATTGCGTTGCTCTTTACAACTCGATTTCCTCCTGTCCTCGTCTCTTTTACCAGTCGTTCATATGTCCCAAACGGGCACGTTCATCTCTGTCGCTTCGTTTCACCAAATTTTAGATGACTCGGCCACATATTTCGACGGAAAGGAAGTCTCTCGTCCAACCTTGGATCTGAGCTGCTCCAACTTGTTGGTATAGACTAACGATTAAAATTAGCCACATAAAAAAAAACTCCAGAGGTGTTTGTTTAATTACACGATTTACACGGCCAATCGACAGGACTAATATAACACGCTCATCGAATTGAGTTTTCAATAAGTCGATTGTCACACCCGCTGTGTGGCTTGTAGCATCGTCTTGTTGAAACCACATATTATTAATGTCTAGTCCATGGTATTTACCAAAAAAATAACGCTGCAACATGTCTCCATCTGTTTTATGGGCCGAAGGGTAATATATTTATGATTTTTTCATTTCTTAAATACATAAAAAAACCAAAGGATGTTATCGCGGTTTTCTGAAAATCTCCAAACCAATACACCCGTCTGTCTCAAAAAAAGTCACTATGGTAATATTCAAAACACAATCCCAAAATATATTAGAAACGTTTCGCATGTAGTCCCGGTCAGGACAAACTTTAATATCTTTAAGTTTGCAATTCCAGACTTATAATCCCTTACTTCGACCATTAACCCCAACCCCAACTCCAACAAACTTCAAACAATCTGCGCTATAAGTGTTATCATTGCAAAAGTGCATCATTGCAAAATTTCCTATTTGCTCATCTTCTGTCTCATGTGCTTTGCTTCCCATTAAAAATTCTCTGCTTCATGGCAACGAACTTCGTACAGTTATGGTAAATGGACATTCAATGTAGAAAGTGCAGATGCATAATTACAAAACACCGCTGTTTGTATTGATTATCGTGATGCATCGGGCTAATAGGTTACGAAAGCATACACAACGATATGCAACGAAGCTTTTACGCTCAAATTTTCAGACCGTTGCATCCATAGCAGTTTTGAATTTTGCCATATCAAGCGAAATAATTAGCACTTGAACTAGGTACGTATGTATCTGTCGCAGTGGCTTCTACTGGATAATTTATTTGTGATGCGGATAGCGAAATTCGTTGCCTTCTCTGGCATGAGTTCTTAACTCTATAGCTTGTTATGATGTTGCCGCGCTCTGTGCCGGCTCACACCGAACGGAAGTAGGATTATTGATTTCATTAGTAATCCCGTAGAAAATTTACCTGTCAGGGCAGAGTTTTGTGAACAGCGCTAAGATCTAAACAAATAGACAGGAGAGCTTAAGAATGGCATAAAATATTTATTTAATGTCACAAGGGATTGTGAGAAGAAAGGTATGTTGTTGGCAGCAGCTCATGGATATTGTGCTCGTGTGAAGTTTACAAGGAGGATTCCTTGAATCGATATCCAATTTGATTGGAATCGTTAATCCTTTGATATCTTTTGCTTCAAGTATTGTTTTTGGTTAACGTGAAGGGTATTCAGCATCCAAGAAGTGGTTCCTTGCTCGTGCCAAGAACATAGAAAATCTATTTTTGCTTTGCCGTGGCACTTGTTCTAACCGAAGAATTTAAAAACATAGTTCCTTTACTCGGAGGGTGGAATTGTTGATTAGTCGATGAAATGCTGATTCCTGTTTATCCTTAACATTGTAGCTATTCCATTAAAAATTGATGGTTGAAGAAAATTCGAACGTGTCGATATGTTCGGTGTATAAAATTAAAAACATTCACAGAATACAGAAATAGAATTGCAACGTCGAAGGATAATTGGCCCACTCCACGTGATAAATTGTTTTCTAAGGCGCTATACTGTTCGAATTAAATAGCAGCGCCATATATATATACATGTGTCAATAGGCTTTTAAAGAAGCTGTTAAATAAAGCTTGATCGAATTAGAAGTTCCAGAATGCGAGGAAGCCACCACTGCAAAGAACCCATTTCGAAAAACTTGGAGCACGACCGACTCAGTTGGTATTGTCATGTTCAAAGGAGGGATCCTACGAACCCCGTCAAAAAGGCAATGGCATTTAGCGTTCTCTTACAATCGCGTAAAAGAGGCAGGCCTAAAAACTATTGGATCACACAAATTCAGAAACATCAGCATTTGATTGGTCTGCAGATATTTTTTGAGGTCGAACCGGCGAACCCCACAGGCGGACCAGTAGGAATGCAGTGAAGTGGAAGGTTTATGATCCCTATAATCCTAATTATAATCTCGTCGTTAAATGGAGAGAAGAAAGAAGCTTTAAGTCATTTTAAGCATGAAAGCAAGGAATCGACTAGTTCGTTACTAACAATGATGCAGAAGGAAGCTTTACAACTGATCCCTATAAATGCTGTTATAAGGGGCTTTATAGATAAATATATGGTTGATTTTGTTCCAGACCGTATCGTGCCGTATCTACGTATTTGACCGAAGGATCTTACAAAAGACAGCATTTTTATGCAAACGAAATTTTAAAGAAATCTTATGAAACGTGACGGTTTCTATAAGACTCTTGTTACCTAGAGCTACACTGAGAAACCCTTTTGGAAGAAATTATTTGAATGAAGATGATACTACTTTTGTCGGACAACATTTAATTAATAACCTAGTGATGGGTCCGTTGAGAAGTAGATGACGGAATATTCCTCTCTCTAGAAGAAGCAAACTTAAGATTTAAAGCATAATGCTGGTTTTACGCCAAATTGGTCTGTGTTGCGCTGAGGAGTTCAGAGCTACTTCTCTTATTGAGCTCCTCTCTCAAATTGTTTCCGTTTTGCTAACAAGTCTACTGTTTAACCTACGCCTAGTCCTGCATACTCCGGATTCTGATTTGTAAGAGACGATGGATTAAGATGGGTTAAGAAAATTGTTCTGTCGCTGCTTTTCGTGCCGACGTATGGCATTTTTTTAATTTGCTCAACCAAACGCTGCTGATTGTTAGATATTCATGACTTTTTCCTTGACCTACGATAAGACCGAAACTTAGGAAAATTTGGAGTAAGATTACCTCGATTTGTATATGTGCTTGGAATGAGCAGTTACATTATGCGAGGAAAGTACTTGCTGCGAGCGGCTTCTTACTTGCTACGAGAACTTTTCGGGTAGTCATACCATGCAAGCGCTTTCCACAAGTGTTTGGCACCGTGGTGTTGAACAGCCATAATACGCTACTATTCGAGCACTCAGGCACAACTAATGGTCTATTGTACTAACATTCAGACACCTTACTTTAATGTGTTAATACTTAATTTTCTCTCAAATGATGAAAAGGAGAAGCTTATATGTTCGGCACTTACCACAATAAGATTCACAATGTAAAGCCTGTCAACCAACTTAAGCGAAAGCTTGAGTTCGAGCACTTAAAATGGTAAGAGAGTTGAGCAACGCTTTTAGTGCGGTCCACATCTGCGAATATCCCTGCTTGGAAGACAGGCGCATGTATACCAAAAAAGTAGTGGAATATCGCATTCCACAAAGAATCGATACAACAAGTTGCTCGGTCGAAAATCTCATTTTCCCTCGCAAGCAAGCGAGAAACTTTCGGATACAGTTCGTTCAAGCGGCAAGCGCTTGCTGCAAGTAATTCACTTGCATCCTTTAAAGAGTTGATTACTTATTGTCTGTGAAACTAAAGCAATGGTTTTGCTTGACGCATACCTTGAGCGGTATTTCAGTGGAAGAGCCTTGTCAGGAACTTCCAAGGGTTTAGTTCTAACTTGTTACCACTGACTGTATGTTGATGGACTTCTTGCGACCTCTGAGATCTTGCGATTCAAATTTATTTAAAGAGTTAAGGCTTTATGGCATTGGCAGCTGCTACTTTAGACATGAACGCAAAGCTCCAGTGATACCAGTGCAAACTATCTCTGTAGTGTTTTTTGGATAGAGACTTGTTGGGTCCTTTCCCAACACACTTATAGGCATGACGATTGTTCATTTCTTGCCAAATATTCTTTTACAGTTTCAAAGGGCAGCCGTGTCTTTTCTAAAAGCGAATTTCATGTTTGTTTTTGATCTTTTGAATGATATATAAACGGATGAGATTTGCCAGATTTAAGAATCCAGATTGTGAAAATCATACAGGAGCTTATCGATGACGATAACTGTTAGTCCTTACTTGGCAGGCATCGAGCATTGAACTTTGTTAGATCACTTAATTGCTTTTGCAGTTGCAGCATTTGCAACAGAAACTAGTTGACTAGCTGATGGATAGCTGAAACTGCATATTTTTTTTTTATTTTTCCTCTTGATGTGGATATTTTTTTTTTTTTTTTTTGAGTAAGGGGAAGAAAGCAAATTGGTATGCGGTAGTCCCTTATTTTTTCCATAACTCAATGAAAGAATGAGGTTAGACTTAAATTCATTTAGGATCTGCCAGAGATCTCTTGACTAAAATGACTTGATGACTAAAAAATCATGGAATATCTATTTTATATTAATTAACAGTATCTGAACGAGGAAAAACAAGTTATTATTTTAAGGATGAGTGGCACACAAATGGTGTTGGATAGCATCTGTATGGAATTATTTATATAAGGATCTGATTCATTTGCATATAGCGAGTATTATCAAGTGATTTTATTTTTTGATATTTCTGATCGCTTTTTGATGTATACCTACATTTTTATCTCTCATTCATTTCAATTATTAGTTCATCACAATTTACACAAATAATCATTGATCATTCAAAACACACAAAGACGGATACAAAAACATAAAAAAAAAAAAAATTGTGAAAACTTTAAAAGCTCTTCAAAATATTGTAATACTTCCCACAGACTTCATATACTTCAATACTTCAACAATTTTGCTTTACTTTATTTTGTTTTATTTATTGTGAAATTTCAATATTGCACACGCTCTTACTTAGATTGAATACGAATCACAAACATCGAACTGGAACACCCGATGGCTATTATGCGAGTACAATGGATGAACGAGGTAAGCTCTCTTCAAAATAAAATAATACAATTTAATATGAATAAGACAAAAATAATAAAAAAAAAAAAATAAAACGCATACGCCCCGATGACCGATAATAATTTTTATTTTCAATTTACAGACCCTATATAGCTTGTAATGTTTTAGAATTTGATAATCCGCTAGGTACACTCGCCTAGCCGGTATTTGGTATATGTGTAAGTGAATAGAAATTTATAACAAAAGTAGAGTGCCTCCGTACGTACGTACAGCCAACCAACCAATTGGGAGTACGCGCGCGCTGGTCACGCCGGTGATGATGCAGCACTAGCAGCGGCAACAACAGTACACTTGAGTGATTTGGCTTCGCAAGTAATATAAAAGCTAAACAATGACTATAATGTTATGTACCTTTCGCACAAGCCTTTTATACTGGCACATAGTTGGTCGTTGTTGTTGTTGTTGTTGCCGTTGTTTTTGTTGTTGTTATTTAATACACTTGCTACCCGTTTGTTATTTGATCAAGCACCCTGGGAATATGTCGGCACCAATGCACCTAAACGCACAACTAGAACCTTCTTTTCCCACCAAAACCTAACTCTCACTCAATCTGTGCATCTATCTCTCTGCAGTATGTTTACGTTGCGAATGACGAATGGATGTGTGAGTATATCATAATGCACTATACCTCTGGAGTGAAAGTTTATACACCATGCGCTTCCCATTTACTAGCAACACTTCAGCTCCACCACCTCAAACCTCAATGCTTTTGTATAAATATTTAATTTCCCTTGTCCAATGCAATTTCCGTGAGTGTATGTGTGATGCAACTTTATTTAAAACTCTTTATCTAGATTTAAATATTCCTTTTTTAGAATTTTGAATTTTCTCTAGAGAGTGACCAAGCTTATCTACGTACTACTACATAGCTCACACAGGGTACATGCCAGAGCAGCTACGGATGCGAAATTGTACGAAAGGGAGGCCCTTAGCCCGCACATGAATGTGCTGTTTAACAAAACTCCATCACTAGGGATTGCATGACATCAATAAATTTGCTATTATTGATGGAATCTATTATGTATACTTATTGTAGTGCTTTTATTGTCTATGTTGTGTAACATTATAGTGTTTAGAGATGAAAAAAAAAAATTTTTATTTAAATTTTTTTTTTTCATATATATTTCTCTTTGGTTTGTAATGTCAGGACATTTATCTGCAACATGAGTGTGTAAACCTGATTGATCACTTTACTTTTATTTTGTTTGATTTTTTGTTATTTCCGTTATTTCCCTGAAGAACAGTTTTTTTTTGTTAATTGTTTTGGTTTGCATGGATGTGTACAATTGTACAAAATCCACGTAATAAATAGAAATTCAGTTTGACAAAAGTTTATTCATTGTACTTTTGTAGACGATTTCTAAAACTTTACTTTAAGACTCTCTAAGTATTTAAGTTAGATATTTTCAATTATAAAACGATATAAAATGTTTTTTTTTTTAAAAAAACTATTGCTGTTTGTTTGTTAATGAAAAAGTTAATCATATTGTTGGAATAGTCTAATATATAATTCGTCAACTGGTGAGTTCGGTTGCGACTGTTTCCTCAAATATAAAAAAACAAAAAATCGTAATTATAGTTAGATTATGTAAATACATAACATTCACAATCTGAACAATTTGTCAGTGTCAATGCGTTGCTCACTCTGTTTTTAATTGTTTAAAACCAATGTGCACTAGTAGGTACCTGTATTTTTCCCGTCTCCCTCATTTGTCCACTTGTACTGTATTATAAACTCGTACATATGTTAAGGGTATATAAAAATCCCTTGAGCACCTAAGTGCATCATTAAAAAAATAAACACGAACTCACTTCCAACTTTCCACATGTTGGCATCTAGAAATACACTTTTCTTACATTTTATAGGTTCAGAGAGTAAATAAATTAATTACGGCGCAATATGCATATAGCTTTGATCCCAAAAGTGCGACAGGGTTCCTTAAAGTTATAACTTACTAAATACTTTATAAGTATTTAAGTTGTCAAGTCTTATCTATTGACACAACGAGATTATGAAGTAAAAATAAGTCCCCCAATCCGGATTAAAAAAGATGCATAGATTGGATTTATTATGCATTTTATTTTAGAATCTTCTTAAACCGTTGGTGGCCCTCAGGCAGAGAAACCCAATTGTTCACCTAGAGTCAACTGGTTAAAAACAAAGAAAAGGCAGTGTCAGATTCAAAAATGTTAGGTAATACCAGCAGCAATTAATTGGCCTCAGTGATAAATAATCAGCAAAAGTTTTTTTACAACAAATCGGCGAAAATATACTACATTCCACATTCTAAGCTTAGCTGCTTCAGTTACCCACGTCAAAGCGATCGAGCCAAAGCGCTATTGTCCATTTGCTCAATGTGGCCGAGCCAATACAGTCCATGTGGCCCGTTTTGGACTACATCATAATACATCTCATAGAATTTGCCGTTGTATATGTTCAACTTCCATTTGCCATCTTCGGAAACATGACCAAATCACATATCTCTCTAAGAGTTGCATGTTTAGAAGAGTTCAGAAGAGCTGATACGGAACTGCACATTACACCGCGTATTTCTAGTTGAATCATTTTTTTCGGAAATTCTGAATTCAGCCATCGTTCTAGTCATCAGGCATTCTTTCTTCCCCCCAAACTTTTTTGATGATATGGTAAATGCACCCTACTGAGCCAGTGGATGACCGGAGATTGTAGTTCTTAAGCTTTTTTATAGCAAAGCCCTCTTTCATAGTGAGAGGAGACGCTGGTTCTTCACTGGATTCTCCTCTTGCTAAAACACTCTTTCTTCACGTTTTTTTTTAATTTTGGTTTTAATAGCCCACTTGAGCCATTCATAACCCCATTGATTTCAAAGACCTTACGGAACAAAATCATGGCAATTGAAAAAAGTAAGATAGTTTTTTTACGTATTGTAAAGCTTCAAAAATTCCTCAATGTCCTTTTAAGCGCAAATATTCAGATGATTCAGGAGACCTTTTTTAATGTTTTAATAATCTTCTCCCCGCAGCTTTGCCCAATGTCATATCTCTTCGAATTGGGCTGCGCGTTGCTGATTTTTTACAGAAGTCCGAAGCAAAATAAAGTCAAAATGCGATAACGTGTTAGGTCAGGTTAAATAGGGGTGTAGTTGTAACACAATACAAGGCACCAAAGCGGTTTCATCGCGATTCCTGGGAACCAGCTGAATTCACATTCAAAATAAAGAAAAACTTAAAAAATTTTCCTGGTAAAGCAATCAATTTTCCTGCAAAAACATAGAAGGCCCTTAAAGTCTGTGCCAAAAAGCGTTTCCCGCAAAATCTGATAATCCGAGCCTCTTTGCTTGTTTCCGCAGAAGGAAGTGCCTTGTCAGAATTCCTGTTATTGTTCTTATCTTATTCCTGCTCAATTTTGTTAAATCCACAGATCTTTTAGTACCGAAAAGTGCCCATAGAGCTTTCGATATTCTGATATTCTCAAGACTTGGACAGACCTAATCGTTTTTTCCGCAATTGTGTCCCTTATTATGCAGAAGGGAGGTTTTATGTCTGCAACCTCACTATAAACGAGTAACCCTTCTACTCTTGCCCGCTCATCCACCTGCTCATTTCCCCCAATACTGCAGTGTTCTGGAACCCAGCACATTCTTACACGCTTCTGTCTGCATAATGCTTTAGACATTCATCTGTTATAATTGGATTGCCTGGGAGTAGCTCCGCTAGGACCATACCAAGTCCGAAACTACTATTCTTGAAAATTTGTGAGTTGTATCGCATGGCTGGCAGCAAATTCTTTGATCTGTGAATTTAAGCGCTATTAGGTGCAGAAGAGTATCCAGAACTGCCGTTGGAGTGTTTCAGAGCGCACCCATAATGGCTATACTGGCTGTTCTATGGACCGCAGCTAATTTTCCGTAGACCATTTTCTTATGGGCCTTACCACCCCACCCTTAATAGGCAGTGGCACCATAGGTGGTTTTAAGATCCAAGTTTTTCCAAGCTTTTGCAGATGAAAGGCTTTTTATATTCTTCCCGCTGAATTAATATTCCAATTCAGTTTCTAAATTAAGGCAGACCCTATTAGACTGGTGATGTAATATTTTTTATATGAACAACCGGCATTCTCTATTTTAGTTCATCACTGTATCCCAAAAATGGCCTAAGACGTGTTTGTTTTTATTTTCTAATTCTGAGAATTCTGAGAATTTTCACATTAAAAGCCTAAATCGGTACAGCCTGTGTAAAGCTTTTCTTAAGCCTGTCTTTATGTTCTCTCCATTTGCTAAAGAGATTGTGATCCGGATTAAGGTATCAACATATATCTCTCCGACTTTTTCGCTGGCGTAGTTCGATGCCTTCTGAAGTACAATTAAAATCTCCTTTATGTCCACCCTACACTCAATATTCATATTCATTCTCGTATCTACATGAACAAATGGCACTTCAAAAATACACTTTGATATTTTTGTTAAAAAAAAAACAAAAAATCTTGGAATCTTGGATCCACCTCAAAGCTTATCTACTTGTTGCCTTCAAACTTGTCATTCACTGTCAATAATTGAGTTCATAACATTCGCAACACACGAATTATCAATTTTGAATTGATCGATTTTCTCATCTTTCGTCGACAGATTGATTTCTTATCCTATTAATAATAAAGGAGATATGTACATATACATATACAAATGAGCATTACACAAAAAAAAACGCTAACATCGTAAGCACCCACTCAAATTCGTCTAGAGAAGAAGTAAACCAAACACACACTCACAAAGTAAATTTGACACGAAGAAAACGCAAGAAAAACACGAACGAAATGAGCTTAATAAATGTACCGATAGTGATCCCTTTGATGGATAAAGAAGACAGAAAAAAAAATGCCAAAGAACTCAATGCCCGCGAGCTACACGCATTCATAGCCAATTCGATTTTTCTACCCCAACATTTCTCAATCCAATATATAAACATCCCGTTGATTTCCCATGGAATACAGCATACCGGGGTTCAATGTCAGTTTGATATCCCGTTCGGTTGTAGAATGATAGCTACTGCGATGACTACAACGTCGACTACAACAAAACTCCGTTTCAGATGCGTTGAAGGATGAGAGAAATCATCTGTTTACTTAAGAGCTTAAAAGTTGAGCTCTTTGTCATCGTGTGTTTTTTTTTTTTTCATTTTGCTCTACATCATTCTTCTTCACTACCTTACCCTTTTTTTGCCTGATATCGGTGGCGTTCGTATTTCCTGAGCAAATATTTATCCAACACTCATCAGTGTAATCCTCTAGCGTTGGTTTATCTTGTAACGATAAAGGGCAACAAGGAGTTCTACAAATAAAAACGAGCAAAGAAAAACCCAGCAACAACAACAATTTTGCCAGACAGAAATACCAGCAGAGATAAAATAAAACACCCTAAAACATTAGAAGCAACAACTTTTCACAACTTAAAAAGGACGAAACGGAAAGACTTTTGATAAAGCCACAGTTGTTGATAGACACGACGATAGACATGGCGACAATTTCGGTGTTGGATGAATTGAAACTAGGCAACTTAAATGGATGGGAGGGTGGTAATCCCCGCCTTACATTGAATTAAATTCCAGCACCGTGTGTTTACTTTTAAAAGGACTTCACCGATACCAGAGAATGAAGTTCGTGCGAACTATGGTTAGTTGGCGACAAAATTTAAAATGTCTCTCATAGAATATTTATACACATACGAGGAAGGCACGCACACACACACACACAAGTGGAAACATTTTGTACAATTCTGAGGATTTGTGAGTCTCTTACGGTTCAAATGATAAAGCGAATTTCATTCTTTGCGTATAGCCAAGACACGGCCTTCTAGAACTATGGAAAAAGCTCAGTCATGTTGAAGTTTTAAATTGGGAGAAGTTGTTGACTCACTTTAAATTTTTAATTCTGCTGAAGTAGATTTCTTTCTTTGCACTGAAAAAATAAAACTGAAAAGTCGCCTCAAGTTCGTCATACAAGAATGGCAATTTCGGCAATCATTAGAGTTCACATGAATGGCAGCGAAACCAAGTAAATTCAATGCAAGGTCAGTCTTTGATAGTTTTGCCGAACGTTTGACTTAATAACTTTTTTTTTCTTTCAACTATCAATGTAAAAATAAATCTTAAGGATTGTTGATTGCAATAGATTTCTATCGAATGGAAATGGTTTGAGTTTGAGGATATAAATTTCATTCGATTTCCGATGATTTAAATGAAATACACCAAGTCTCTTACTCACTTTGAATGTACTCGAAGAAATTTTTCCATTCTGGCGGTAATAAAATTTTAATTAAATACGTAAAATCATGCAGAAATTATATTTCATTAAAAAAATCGCGCACCAAAAATAACAACAGTGTTGTTAAATTTTATTTAAAATATGAAAGTAAATTAATTCCCCACAAAATGATTTACTTATACCTGAAGCATTGTGAGTCGAACCGTACATCCGTAAAGTGGATGTAAAGGATGTAAGGATAATGGTTTAATTTAATTGTTTGAGTTATGAACACAGTTATCACTCGAAACTCTGCAGATTTGAAATATATTTTCGGCAAAAAAGTTCGTTTTTAAAATATATTTTTTTTTATTTGAAACTATCATTTCGGGAATGAAAACATGCGGAGTTCTAAAAAAAAAAATTATATCTAAAATATCTCCATGAAGGGGCCCAATTGTCATCCGTGTAGGGTACTTTCGAAATGATTGTTTCGGATCCATAAAACAGTTCAACATACAGTTTCGTTAGCTTTTCGAAAGAGGGCTTCACTAAATAGTTGTTTTCAAATTTCAGCTCAAAGACACAGCGATTGGCAAACGTTATTTTTCGTTTGGTTTCTGAGGAGATATCATTTTTAAGTTTTGATAGCATAGCCGAAGCTGACAAGTCCCTTACTACATAAAAGTTATAGCTGTCTTTGTCTAGAATACAGTTCTGGCCAATTCGTCGATGTTGGGAGTCCCTTCTTATCGACAGCACATACTTTGTTTTGCCCTCGTTTTCCGTTAAACCCATTTTTTCCGTAACAAGCTCGCTGCGTTTTACCAATGTCAATATCGTCAGCGTAACCAGACTTTTGTGATGACCATGACAGCACGTCACGTCTGAATCCTCTTTTGACATTAAAGGTTTCGATTATAAAGCGACATTTGACAAGAAATTTCCAAAACTAGAAATATAAAATTTACTAATTATTTTCTTTGCAATTTTGAAGTTGCTATTATCATCCTTCACAAACGGATGATTTTGCAGGGATGCCAAACCAGATATGGCTCTGTATAGCTCGATTTTATAGATGCTGCCATATGCGGCCTAATAATCAAAAAAAAAAGTTGTTTGGTATCAGCCGTAGTATGAATATGCGATGTGATATTTAGACTAAACCTCTTCAGTTAGCGCAGTTAAGAGAATCTCCTTTCTAGGGACAAACGACGCTGAGATTCCATTCACTAGACATACATTGGAATCTTGGAAGTAAGTTCGTATAAATAGTTCGCCGGATAGGCGGTCTCTACTTCGTCTATACTTTAGTTGTTCCTAATTAATTTTTGTCAGCAATTTAATTCTTGACTTTGGTCATTTTATATTCAGTACTAGTGGATTTCAAAAGGCTGGAATACCTACCTTATTGATAAGTTAAAATTTGAATCTCATATGATTCGAAACGGAGATCCTTGTGCAAAATATGAAGCACAGTGGTTGGTTTAGTCTTTAATGCCCGCAAACAATAATAAATGACCAACAAAAACATATCACATTTGACTTCTTTGATCTTGAAATAGTTCGGAAACGAGGAAGCAACAACTTCATTGCAACATTTTTATGTAGAAATTTCTGTGCCGAAAGGGTAAAACATCTTAAATCGATAGTCATTTTAAACATTATATCGTGATTCACATTGATGAAATGATTTACTAAATAGATATAACTTCCTGTTTAGTTTGTTTTTAATTTGTTCACCTGGATAGGCTTCGAAACTAAAGCAAGCTGAACTCAAGTCGACTTACGATGTTTTACCTCTTAAGCACAGATTGTAACAACCAAGATGTGATTATTTATTTGCTTAATAACAATTTAAGTCACATTTAAATCGACACATTGATGATTGATCGTATTATGAAAATCTCTTGTCAGGCGGTTTATGGGTCCATTGATACCACAGTTACAACTAGACGTACATTGGTATAAAAACTACCAGTTCTTTGTTATTCTTGGTTGTGGTGCTAATTTTTATTGATTTAAACATATAGGTGGAGTTTATGCTACCAGTCAGAATACTAAAAACAATAACAGCATTAGATAATTCGTCAGTTGACTCGTATAAGGCGGAATTCGACTTTCTGTGTTCCACAGTAAATCTCGCAATACAAAAAGAAGAAACTGCTTCATTATAAATTCCACATTCTAACTCAGGACACCAAATAGGTCTACAGAACGAGAGATGGATGAGAGAACTTCATTCTTCGGCAAACCGTTTTATGACTCCCAAGCGGCTTTAAAATTCATATGAAGAATTCAACTGAATTTTCAATTCGAGCTTCCTGTCAAATGCATCCCCAATTCATTAAAGAGATCCACAATTTCCATTTTGAAACAAAAGCATCAATATCATTAAAATAAGTAGGCACTGTAAGGTTTCGACGTCTAGTAAATTACATTTCTTAAGATTGATCTGCAGATAGTTTTCTTTATAGCATTCTACATGACATAAATATCATGCTCCTTGTGGGTCACAATAAATTAGCTTACAGTCATCCGGAATTAGTAAGCTCATTGCGTGTATAACACAAAGACATCGATCATTGAAAGACAACAGAAGTGGGCCAAACTGGCTACCTTGAGGGACACACAGTATCGCAACTATATTTTCTAATTATACCTCACATTTTGCGTACGATCACTTAGGTATGACCAAATCTATTTCAAGATCAATTTTGGAAGTTCATATAATTCGGGTTTTTTTTTTTAAATAACGTGCTTTACTAAAATCCTCATAAAAGACATATGTTTGCAAACCCTTCACCTTGATCTCAGGAATGTGAATTTAATTATATTAGTCACAGATGACTTTATGAGTCAAAAACGATGATGATCATCAGCAAAGTGTTTACGCCAATGAAATTGGGCACAAATAATTTCCTCAAAGAGTTTCGGTATACACAAGACAGTTTTGCAATTCCCCTATTATTCATCATGAGATGTTTGTTTCTCACTTTTGTGTAAATGGACGTTAAATAACGATTTCCACATTAACCGAAAGACGTTCAGTGGAGTCAAGCGATAAGTTTAATAAAATAAATGAGTTAACGGTTCATAGATGAAGTTTAGAGAAAATTAAAAAAAAAGAAACACGTCTTCATCTAAGATCATAATTTTCGAATTCAGTCGTCTTAGTGTCGAAATACCTTAGTCTGAGTATAAAACCAATAATGATGATGCATAATTAGGGTTCAATTATGTCAATTTGAAAATATCAACAAAAATTTTGTACATATCAAAAATTTTGCCATTACTTGAATTGCCAGCAGAGAAAAGGAAAAAATGGTGTTGCGCGTCTTCAACTTCCATCGATCTTTCTATTATATAAAATACAAACCCATTCGCGTCCTTTTACCTGAAGTTATTATATAAACCATGTTATTTGAAAAAGGAAGAATTTTAAATCAAATATTTTATATAAATTTAAATTTTCGTTAGTATAATAAAATATGACAAATTGAGACATAGTTAAAGAAAAAACATTATAACTTTTGTTATCAATAAAATTTAGCTATAGAAATCTTTAATCATTCCCCATATTCCCCATATAACAATTATTTTATGTACTAAAAATAGACTTATATAATGTATAAACTAAAAATCCTTTTTTACTTTAAAATTACAAAAAAATATCTTAACAAACTTTTAATTTAATTTAATTAAATATTATGTTTTCTTTTGAAAAAAAAAAAAAAACAAATCAATAATATTTTATTACAGTCAGAATAATGGGCATGGATGAAACCTACCATCAGCGTATATTCGATGATAATATGGCCCTTATCGATACACCACTAATAGCACCATCAAGTACACATTATACAAATCAACATCACAGTGTCATTACATATCCGTTTAATGTGAGTGATTTTCAACGCAGCACTTCACCAACAACGTCTGGAGATAGTATGGTTATTGATGGCACCACCAATGCTTACCAAAGTATGTTTTCAATATAAAATTGAGAAAAAAAAAAAAACTTTTATTTATTCATTTAAATTTTTTTTTTTTTTTGTGGGAAAGTTTGGGCGGTTTTTGTTTGCTTAAAAAAAAACCTTTAAATACCCATTTGAAACGGTTTGAATATGTTTCTTTCTAAAATTTGGTCAACGGAACAATTAAAAAAAAATTTCAATCGGCTATGGAAAAAAAACAAACAAACAATTTTATAATCAAAATTTAAATTTTATTTAAAATTTATAACATTTTCTTTTACAAAAAAATATATAATGAATAAAAAACAACAAGATCTTTCTTAAATGTTCGTAGTTCGCTATTTCATATTTAATTAAAGTTTTGTTATATTTAAACATAAAAAAATTAGAAAAAAAAACAAAACAATTTGCTTAGTTAATTTCCTTTCAATATTTTTCTTGTTAATTTTTGAAGAACAAAAAAAAAAATGGCACGCTAACTTTTATATTTTCCCTACGCACAAATCAAAAAAAAAAAATTAAAGTCAATTTTTCATTTTCATTGCTGGTTAAATTAAAAAAAAATAAAACATAATACAATTTAGCTATTATATTTGGGTTGACTTAATTATAATTTAAAGAAGTTTTAATTAACTCATGAGCTCTCATATTTTTAGTTACCTATTTGAATTTATTATTTCGCAGTATAAGTCTATTTTTATGCACAACACCAATCAATACCATTTTTTTTTCTTGTTTTGTGTTTGTTTTCATTCATTGAAAGCATATAAACTTAATAAACTAACGATTCCCCAAGGCAAAAACAGAATTGTTTAATTTATTTGCAATAATAACATTACCGCGAATGATGAATATTGTGTTTAATGACACCATCAATAACACAAGAAATAAAAACGAATTACCGTAAAATTAATATCAATTAAATAATATACCTCTGGGGTGTGTTTTTTTTCTTTTTGTAAATCTCATGCAGGTAAAAAAAATATTATTTGTAAATACATACATGAAATATATTACAACAAAAAAAAAAGATTATAGTTACTAAATATTACATTTCCGATTTCGCGTATATTAAAAAAAATTTGTAGAATTAACAATAACAAATATATCAATATTTGGAGAATTACGCCCAACATAGAGTTGGTTTTACTTTTTACACTTTAATTTTAGATATTTTTTTTAGGACAAATATGCATTTATCTCTGTAAAAACACGGGGTGTGAAATATTGCAACAGATATATAGATAGTAAATACTTTTGATGATAACATCTGCAATTTGTTTGGTTTACTAAATACGCACCAACACGTTTTTGATTTTATGTTTTATTTTCGCTTTGGTTTTGCAAATTTTAATTTAAACATAATTTAAATTCTTATAATTTTATAATTTTCCCTTTTCGCTTCTCTGGTCCTTTTATTTGGTTGCGGGATTAAGAACAGCAAAATAGGTTATAAGCTTTAATCGAAATGTGTGTATGAAAATGTTTTTTAAATTAAATTTATCTGAGGCTCCCTTTTATGGGAAGTTTAACTTTAATTGAACTGATTATTTTTGTTCATTGCTTTGAGTGTGACGGAAATTTGTTTAATTTTACCATTTGTTGAGTGGAGGGTCATGCACTCGTAGGCATTGTTAATTTATTTGAGTGAAGGTCATCGCCCCTGTAATAGTAATTCAAGTGGCAAACTTCGTTGTGGGATATTAATTGGAACCCAGGGGATGACTAACTCATCACCATTAGAAATAAATGATCATGCTTAGATAAGTTTGAGGTGTAGAATGCATCTTTTTGGTTTCGGCCTGTTGAAGGCCTGTTATACAGTTGGAAGGACATGCAGCGCATTTTCACATAAAAAAAAGCCTAGCTTCTCCAACCATTGAATGTGCGAAGTTATATTTTTGGAAACGATTGATGGGTCCTACAGTTTAATGCCGATTCCGAATGGCAATTTATTTTTGAGAAGCTTCCCATGACATTTCTTACTCATGTATGTTTGTCAGACGTTCGCAAGAGGTGGGGCAGCGAATTAAAAATTTAAGGTGGTACAGGTCGGGATTTGAACCAGCGACCTCTCGCTTAGTGGTCCAAACGCACTTAACCACTAAGCCACTGCACCCACATACCGCATTTTTACATACCGTAGCTTAACATTCCTAGGTTTCGCAAGGATTTAGTCTCTTCTATGAGCATCAGTTTTTCCTTTTCGGTGGCTGGTCAGCGGCATAAAGTTACTGCGGTCCTTGGCGGATTGGCTCGGTAACGCATATGCTAGAATTTCTTCCCGTCATTACTCCACTTTTGACAGTGGAGTAGATTAAAAGCCAGCACAGCGGTTGATGGTCTGTCATGATGGTGAATAGATAATGGGCCGGCAGTAGGTAGGTAGGTAGGTTGGTGGATGCCCTTGTGACGGTTGTCACGGCCTACTTAGACCATCAAATTGGGTCCATTGTGTCCTTTGGGTACCTTCCTCGCATAAAATAAAGACACCTGAAAGTATAAAAAAGAAAAACGCTCTGTCAGTGTTCAAAGCGTCGCTCTCTCAGAATCACCCTGATTTGTATACAAATCTGAATAGGGGTATTAGCTCGACTTTTCTCATATCCTCCAGCTCCTCAAAGAAGTATCTACCGAGAGTCATAAACCTTTTGTTTTTTTACGAGGTGACGAACAGATTCAATTTCTTCGACGGACCGTTGGCCAGCAGTCACTCCTGTTTAATAACAGAGTGTTTGACTTTAGCGCCATTTAACGGTGGAATGTATGAGAACAACATCTATTCTACAGTCACTTGAATGGCAGAATGTTCTTTATCCTATCTCTACCATATGTTCTTTTTAAAAAGCTATAATTTAATATCCCACCACAAAATGTCGATACCATCTACAAACTCTAATCAAACGGCGTTTCTTTTTGATATTCTTCCTGGATCCGGGTTGGATAATAGACATTTTTGTTGAATGCTCTTACGGCCAATCAAATCGTTACTTGAAAAGTGGCATTTCTCAGCGTTGATATTGTTTTGTGTCGACTCAATCTGTCAACTGACTGTCGGAAATTTTCTTCAGATTGTTGAAGAGTTCTTTGAGTCTTCGTCCTAGTACTATCACGTTGTCTAGATGCTTAAAAGCGAATAGTTCTAGCTCCGCACCGATCGCTCTCTTTAATGCCGCTGGTACCAAGTGCCATCCTAAATGCATTAGTTTCCATTGATAGACTCCTTGTCCTTGTACTGTGAAGGATATATGCTGTCGGATTATTTGCATTTGCCGTATAGTATTTGTACATTATTTGATTTTCTTTTGAAATGTATTGCGTATTCCTCCTAGAACCTACACTTGCTGGTCTAAACCAACCCAAAATACTAACGTTTTGAGTGTCGCCACTTACTAATGCCAAATACAAATTCATTTGCAATTAGTTTTACTTTCCTGCTTCAGGGCTGGATACTTCATATTTCGTGACTTAATTTTACATTAGGAATTTAAACTGTCTCTTTGTACTGTCGGCGCCGTATAAGGGTATAAGACTAAGGGTTCTGTTGAGCATAAATTTTGTCCTTTTATTCTTCGTCCGATCTATTTGTGGAGTTGATTTTTACACCGATATAGATGAACATTTTAACTACCTCGAAGTTTCTGTTAATTAAAGTTATATTTTCTCTTAGTCACGTCTGTGTTTTTTAACTTTCTCGTATACATTAGTATACTAAAGAGAAAGTTATTGCGATCGTGAGGAAATTTCGAATTCAAACTGAGCATGAGGGATGATATTGTGACTATAGAGAAGTCCAAAAAAATGGCTCCGTCAATGCCGTCCGTCGGTCTGTCTGCCTATCTGTCTGTCTGTCCGGGCGCCGTATGGCGAAACGGTTCGACGGATTCACTTCAAAGTTCGTTTATAAGGATTTTGGGGTTAAATCTCGGCGCACCTTTTTATTTTTTGGTTTTTCTTTTGAAATAACGGTACCTGCCATACAATTTTTTTTTGTGAAAATCACTTATCTCTATTTTTCTCGAAAGTGGTTCAAAGGATTTCGGTCTTTTTTTGTACAAAGGATATTTGGGATGGGGTCAAAATTTCTGCACACTCAGTTTTTCCAAAAAAAAATCGATTAACGGTAATTTATAAAACCGGCAATATCTCAAAAACTAATAAAAGGAACTAAAAACTACAGTTTTTTTTTTACTATAAAGTCGAACAAATTTGCATACTTCGATTTTGGAAATAATTCTTTTTAAATTTGTTTTTCATATAACGATTTTCTAAATTTAAACTAAATTTAATCGTTTTCTCAAAAATAGTTTAAACGATTTTTATAATATTTTGTATTTCGAACAATTATGTTGAAAGTGTCCAATGTGCGAATTTACATCAAAATCGTAGGCGCCGTTCTTGGGAAAGTCTAATTTTTCAAAACCAAAAAAGTGATGTAGTGAATTTGTCACCATTCATTTTCGATTCATTTTGCGATTCAAAAACGCATTTCATGTACCGAGAAAGTTTCGTATGACGCAGTCGTGCACTTTTTTGTTGGTCTTCTCCTCATTTACAACTAACTTCAATAGCCGTGAAAGGTCTCTATCACAGCACTTTGGAAGCTTTTGATGATGTCATATCGTCCGCATGTCACAGCATATAAAGCTTGGCGGATCTGTTGAAGATAGTGCCTTCCATGTTGACACCTTGCTAACGCACTATCTGCTCAAGAACAAGATTGCAGAAATCATTCGACTGCGACATCGGGAATGCTATCCATTTGGCAATTGGGAAACGTAACCGTCGGCGTTACATACTGCCGCTATTTAGGTCTACATTTCGTAATACTTTGAGCAGGCAGCTCATGGTAACTGTTACCAGTGTAAACGAAAATTTTAAATTTTAAATACGTACAAAATCGGTTCCTTTAATTTTTTTTTACGTATTTGAGACATTCTGTCTATTCAAATAATCTGGATGTGGGATGGGATATTTCATTTGCTATAAAGTGAAGGTGGTCTTGATTTCCAAGACATGGAAAGCAAGCCTCGCCGCTGCTATATTCTTATGTATCTTACTTCATTTATTTTGAAAACTTTTGACAAGCTATAAACGGACTACGAAATAGCCACATCATTAAAACTATGAAAAAATCACTAAAAGACTGGGAAATTTCTAGACATTGAAGGGGCATTCATCATTGAACAGTATAGTTGGAATGTGATAGTGAAAATAGTATTAAGATTGCTTGCTTCCAGAGGTACGCTTCAAGATGAAGTCACTGTCAATGAAGCTATAAATAATTGTGTTTAAGCCAAAACCAATGCCAGCGTTATCTAGTGGCAAGCCAATGAACAAAGTCACCTATCTCAATTGATAATGGAAAGGTTTCAAAGACTAGCATGTACTTCAGACGTCGTTTGGTCCCGTAGCTTTGTAAAGTTTCAGCTTTACAGTGCAAAAAAGCAGCCTGTCCTAAGATCTTTCAGATCTTTCTTTGCTTTTGGTGGCGGCGCTTGTAGTCCGAGTTGGATCACGGCATTTGTAAGCTGCCTGCAGTTATGCACTCCAAGTTGGTAGAGGTCGCCCTCCCTTTGTGCGCCCCACATAAGATGGGGTCTTTCTCTGCTATATTCCTCCGCAGGGGTGGATTTTCATTCAGCTGAAGCATTGCTGTCCATAAGGTCCGTGTGCACCAGCCATCTCAGCCATTGCATCCTCAGCTTTTTGATCAGGTTGGCGTTGCTGTATAGCCCATAAAGTGCGTCGTTAAATCTTCTCCACCACACTAAATCGATACAAACTGAACCGAGTCCATGTTTCTGCACTCTCCTTGCCTCTATGAGAGAGGGCTTTACTTAGTACCTTCTTGGCAAAGAAGAAACAGCGATTGAGTCGTGCCTAGGTAGACAATTTCTTTAAATACTTTGAAGTCAAATTATGACCATCGCAACCTTGTGTCCAAGTAGTCAATGCTAAAACTGTTTTCCAGTTGTACTTCGTTATTTTCTCATGTACTTCGAGACCCATCAGTGTACTAAAATTTGAACAGACTTTTAAAAAATTGTACCTCTGGTGTTGCCTCGTGAGTTTCGTATAATTGATTCAAGGATGATGCCAAAGAATCAGATCATGGAAGTTATTTATTGAATAAGTCGACCAGCTAAGGTTGGTAAACTTCCACCACATTTGAATCTTCTATTTCAGAAGTCGAATCAAGGAGCCAATGCACACTCAAAATAACCTTGCTCCGTGAGATAAAGTGTCAAACAAAGTATCAGCGATGGAAGCAAACGATGGAGCCGCAGATATTTCACAGTGAACGTCATCCAAAGATCGAAAGGCGACTGAATCTCCAGAGATTGGACGGCTCATTATTTTTATTAACATGAATAGACATTTTATCAAATCCATACCTTAATACTTTACTTACATACTTATTTAACGGGCTCCCGACCCGTGAAGAGTCTCTGCCTGAGACACGGCAGCCTTCCATCCTCTGCGATCCCGGGCACTTTGCTTCCAGTTATCCAGACCAAGCGCTCTGGTATCCGCGATGGCTTGGTCTTTGAAATGGAGGTTCGGTCTTCCTTGCTGGGATTCGAAGATCCTCTTAGCTGGAGCATTATTGTCCATTCGCTCGATGTGGCCGAGCCAATTTAGTCGACGAGTTTTGGCTTTTTGGACTACATCCACGTGTTGGTACAGCTCATAAAGTTCGCCCTCCTTGCACTCAGGATCAAATATTCGTCGAAGAATTTTTCTTCCGAAGAAGCCATTACCTCTCCTGTCATGCTAACCGTCCATCACTCGGCGCCATACAGCAGAACTGGCAGATTAAGGGTTCTATAGAGCATACATTTTGTCCTTCGAGTTAGGAGTTTTGAACCCATTTGTTTCACCAAACGGAAGCTGCTACTTTCCTAGGGTAATTCTTCGTCGGATATCCACCAAGTTGTCATTCGTGAAGTTGATATTCACACCGAAATAGATAAACTCCTTAACTACCTCGAAGTTGCGGCTATCAATAGTGACATTTTGTCATAGTCGGTGGAAAGATGTTTGTTTGTTTGTTGATAGCATTTTAGAGGTATAGAACTTCGAATTGAAATAAAACAAAAGAAAATCGTTTGAAAGTCCATTAATTTGGCTTTATTGGAAGGATAATTTTATGCCATTAATGTTTAAATATGATTTCCAATTTTCAATCACTTTTTCAAGCATTTGGGGCTGTATGTCGGCAATAACGCCACGAATGTTGGCGTTTCTAGTTTGTTGGCGTAGGCGAGCGACTTCACATATCCCCAAAGAAAATTATCCAATGGTGTCAAATCACACTCGAAATTATGGCCTCATCGAATGTTTCCTTCAATAAATCGATTGTGACGTGCGCAGTGTGGCATGTAGCGACACATTCCACATTCATGCCATTCAATTCGGGAATAAAATAGTCGGTCATCATGACTCTACACCGGTCTCCATTAACGGTAACTGACTCTCCAGCATCATTTCGGAAGAAGTATGGCAAACAGTCAGATTTTGTGGATGTAATGGCGTTTCAAGGGTCTCTTGTGGATTCTCTTCACTCCAAATGCAGCAATTTTGCTTGTTGACGTAGCCATTCCCAAAATAGCCAGACCAAACTGAACATAAATGATATTAGAGTTGCCATATTTGACCACAATATGTCAGTTTTATCTCTTTTATTCGAAAAATCAACCTCTAAAAAAAACACTCTTTATTTGCAGCTGGACGGATCTGTTAAAGATAGTGCCTTCGATGCTGACATCTGCCCTGCGCAATATCTGCTTAAGATCCATACTTTACCACGTATTAAGTCTTTCGAAAACGAGCAAGGTATTACTGACTAATCACCATAGTCGCTAATAATCTGTAGGCATACCTTTGATTTTCACCCCTTACAATGATTGAAGAGATTTGTCTGGAATATGTTAGAGCCCGCTGTTGTTTCTAAAACACGATGGCGATACTTTACTTTTTTTGGTTGTCTGTCGATTGTTTTTTTAGAAATTTATTATGAAAACGGAAAAACAATTTAAAATATAATTATTAACAGATGCAATTACACATTTACTTGCGTAAGTATTTAGTAAAACACAACAAAGGATTGTTCAATAATTCTTTAAAAAGTCAGCATTAACAATTTATGTAAAAGTTGCGAACTATTTGACAAAACTAATAATATTTGTAAATTTGTTTTAAATTTTAATTTTAATTTTTTTTTTTTTAAATGCATAATTAATCTTTGCCTCCATTTGTAACTCAATACACTCACGACAACAAAAATTTCGCTCTTTTGTATCTGTCTTTTCATTGGTCTATCGAAATTCGCCTATATCATCCTATGCTACCACGCGCGTTCAATTGGAATCGAAATCGTGTAATTAAACAAAATCGTTGCGTGGACACTAAAATGCACTAAAATCAAAAATAAAAAAAAAACCAAAAAAAATAAAAAATATAAACAACAAAAACACACCTACCTACACACACACATGCATGCAGGTGGCCAGGACGTTGAGGCGGACCTTTCATCGGAAATAATCAAGCAACACTTTCAGGTGAGTGAACAATGACGAAAAATAAATCTTCTGGTATGCGAATTTATCGAGAGAACTTCTCTCAGGTACAATCAGGCTATAGCAGATAGTCCCCATTGACGCATTCAGCTAAGAGTGCGCTGTGGTGGTAATTCTGCTGCTGCTGCTTTGGCGCATTGTACCTGAAGGATACTCTCCTCTTTGTAGTGCTCCTATGAGCAATGCGTGCATGAGTCACTTTCTCAATTTTATGCAAAATCTCATCAGCACTCTGTCATTATTGTAACTTTTATTGGTTTTTCTTTTAGAGTACCTGTCACACAGCATTGGATACATGTAGGGATGATCCGTCCTGTTTGTCATCCCTGCAGCCAATGTTGATGCATTGTGAGATGCATCGATGCAATCGGAATGCGTGCATGAATTCACTGCAAGCGTTCTACAAGGGTCCGCATGAGGACATGAATCTGGATATTGCATTTTGCCTCTGCAAGTGAGTAATATTTTGAAGATGCTTTATTCATTTCAGGACTTTCAATTCACTTGTGCTGTAAGAGGATAGAGAGGCAGCTTGGGAATTGACTCGTTGATGGCTTTTATCCACATGGGGACTTAGCATAATTCAGTTGTTGAGGGTTTTTTTTTTGTTTCTTCCTTTTTATTGCCTGGATGGCAATAGAGCGCTTCGAATAAGCATTCATCTTCGGTAGTAGACATATGCATTTTGCATGGACATGATGAAGAACAATCGGAAAACAAATGGAACGAATGTGGTGCCACTTGTGAATTGTTTTCGAGTTTACACAGTTTTGAGGAATAAATTTCATTACGTTGATGGTTCGTATGAGGCATGACTAAACTAGGAATATGGTGCGGAGCAATGTAATAATTAGATTTGTTAAAGTGTGGAAGCACACATGACCCAAATTGCGTGATACTTGTGTCTTTGTTTCTGCGAAAATGTTGCTTGCTAGCTTTTTTCTTTATTTGACTATATCTTATTCTGAGAGGATTTTTAATTTTATACACAAATTATGACGATCTTCACATTGTTGGTCCCATTTAAGTTCACCATACATTATTTTTTAAAGAAAAGCAACGAACGGGTGGAACAAGAGACCTCTCGGTCCAACGCACTTAACCACTATGACACTCGACCCACTACCCGTTACTAGATAGAGTAAAATCGTATTGCGCTTCATATTTCAAAGATATCTGACTAAGTTCGACATAAAGCTCTTTTGTCCAATATTAAACCGAAAGACTGCCCATTCTCTGTGTATTTCTTTGGAATGACAACATATGTCTCGATGTCTCTAAGAAAGCTGCAACAAGTATAGGCTTCCATTAGCGATATTTCTGCGTACGATTTATAAAGCGTTAATTCGCACTTAACTTGAGTTAAACGGTCATATTCGGTCCGGTACCAGTGGCCAGTTAGAGCACCTATCAGCTTAGAATGTGATGTTCCGTCTTACGTCTTACTGTAAGAGCTTGTTAGTTAGGCTCCTATTATACTCTGGTGATAGTTTCCGTGGCCTTCATTCTGATCTTGTATTCCACTCGTTCTCTGGGAAGAACCCGGCCATCATCCATTTTGCTTTTTAGATTCTTGTCAGCTCGTCGGCCATCTCATTGCCAGTTATTACACTGTGTCCAGGAACCCAGCAAAGATATACCCTGTGCCGTAAGCCAAGAGCCTGAAGCTCAGTGCGACAGCGAAGAACCAGCTTTGATTTAATTTCGAAAGCATTAACTGCTTTAATGGCCGCTTGACTATCAATAAATATAGTAATATCATCCTGTGTTATTTCCAACATTGATACAGTGCGAGCCGCTTCGTGATTGCCGGAAGATCAGCTTGGAAGAGTCTGATGGAGTTGTCTACCTTGAGTTCCTCTGCGAATAGACCGACACCTGTTCCACAGTTCATCTTTGATCTGTCTGTAAATATTTATAAAGATGTAATTTTTGTGGGCTCGTTTGTCTTTTATTCTATTCTGCTCGGGAAGGAGCAGGAGAATGGTCTGTCAAAATCCTTGTAGGGTAATATGTAGTCAGAGCTCCTACATACCTCCTACATACCTTCTCAGAACCTGTGCATGGCCTAGCTTGCTGTTTGGCTGATCCTCGAATCCCTCTTGGCAACTGATTCGTGCAAGTACAGATCCAAGGATAGCAAATTTAAAATCACTTCATATTTTTAGCTATGAATGAAAAACTTTGGTTCTGCTTTTGAATTATTTGTATTCGATGTCTTAGACTTTTTTCTTCGTATCGGCTAAATTGCCGCCGTCAGAATTGATGACTTTTCGGACCCGATTATTTTCGATATTTTCAGCTTATTCTTGACTGCTATTTTCTATATGGGCTTCGAAGGGTCTGAGCCCTAATGACATAGACTTGTTATGTAAAAAAAATCTCACACAAAGAAGTCTGGAACGGTTAAGTCAGGCGATCGACGGCCAATTTCAAATGGAATACTACACCACGATTTGTAACCTCAAATAGTGTATTTAATGTTTTTCCATTACAAAAGTACTCAAAAATAATTGGCAAAGTTCAGTCCTTGATTTCGTCCTTATGTTCAGTTGCAAGATCAGCGGGTTGTAATTATGTTTAAATTGTGCTGTAGCCTATGGCAATGGGCTACTGAATTAACTCTAATTGTAAGTAAAAAAGAAACAACGAACTCAATGTAATTAAAAATTAATTTAAATATTTATGGTCCTTAATGACTTCCCTGAGGAACTACAATATTTACATAAAACTTGCTCCAGTATAAATTTCCTATTCTAACTATGTATCTGTTTTCTATTGAGTAAATATGACGAAAACGACCATTGAAGTACAGTAGCCAACTAACATTTAAATTTCCTTAAGCTTTAAAGTTTGTTTTTAGGCCTGCATAATTCTATTATGGAAGTGTTATAGATGTAGTATTGTTTTGAAATTAATCATCCAATTTTGTTTTTCAATTTTGTATTTTTTTTTAAATGTATACCCTTGCGATATATGGCAATTTAATCCAAGTATTATCTCGCTTATGAAAGTAAGTCCTTTGTGGCAGAGTTTTTCAACTCCGCTGATGAACGCATTTCTTTGTTGAAAATACGCCTTCTAATCAATGCAGTGCCGGACATTCGCATAGAATATATGCAGTGGATTCGTTCTCTTACATGCAGAATCTACACTCTTTATCCGGGCACAGATTCATTTTGTTAAGATGATATCTCAGGCTTGTGAATCTTTCTTAATCTTTCCTTATCCAGCATAATTATTTCCTTGTACGAGTAAGGCTTGAAGAGTCTTTTGGATTGTCTGAGCCGCGGAACATTTTCCCAGTAGGCCAGACGAAGTTGATCCTCCAAACAGTCGATCTGTTTTGAGGAAGCGGCCCAATTGACTCTACAAAAAGGTTCTGGTCCAAAGAACACGGATTCTGAACCAGCTCTTGCCAGTCCGTTCGCCAATTCCTTGGGGGCCGGGGACCCATCCAAGTGTGACTTTATTGTGTTTTGCCAGGTATTGCAAAGCATTGTAACAGTCTTTCACTGTCAACGAGTCCTGTGTATTGGGCGACATCTGGAAAATATATAAATTTTAGCGCCTTTGATACCTTTAGCAAGGTTTAATCTAGCGCAGACCTCAAAAGCATGGATTTCAGCTTGAAATACAGTGGGACACATTCCCATTGGTATAGAAACATTGGTGTTGGGTCGAGAGACGGCAACTTCAACTCCAGAAACCATTTTTGATCCATCGGTGTTCCAAACCAGACCTTTCGGGTCCACGTTCGGGACACCGTTGAGCAAGTTTTCACGGTTTAATATTTCTACCTTAAACAGACTATCAAAACAATATTCCCTAACCGGAAGTTTTTAAATTACTGATTTTGAGTGATGGATTTTATTTGGACCTTTAAATTTTTTTCTGTTAAGTGGAAAAGATGTTATCCAGGGTTGATAAACATTCATGCCAGTTTTATCACAATTTCCATGACTTTCCCAAAGAGTTCCTGTGATAAATGTTCGCATTCCTATTGAATATTTTCCTTAAGTCTAAGGCTTATTGGCATAAACCCGCGACTTCAAGTAGCCCAAAGAAAGAAGTCTAGGATGGTTAAACCGAAACCAAATCGCAAAAACGGGAGATTACGCGACCAATAAACGCTTCCTTCACAATATCCATTGTGCCTCGTGCTGTGTGTGCGGTTGCAACGTCTTGTTGAAAACACATGTTCACCAAGTCCGCTCATCCAATTCCGGCAGTAAGAAGTCATTAATCATGACCCGGTAGCGTTCGCCAGTAGCAGTAACCGTATTGCCGATGGCGTCCTCAAAAAAATAGGGCCCAATCACAGATGAAATGGCTTTTCGTGCATTACAAATGTATTTTCAGTGCCCAAGAAAAGAAGATTATTGATGTAACTGCTTAAGTGGAAATGTGCCTCGTTGCTCATGATGATTTTCGACACAAAATCGTCCTCTTCGTTGTTGAGATTGAGGATGGCTTGAGATTAATTCACACGCGACTGCCGGTCAGCAGGCATTGCCTGTTTGTATGCTGCAGATGTCAATTTCACAAATGTCAAATCTGATTGACATACGACGCCATTTGCAAAAAGCACACCATTCTCCGATATAGAGATTATTTTCAACCGATAAAGACTTAACTTTGTAAGAAGTATAAGAAAGAGTCCGACTCTGGTGCTGAAGGTCGGCAGTTCAAATCCCGTGTGGTGGGGTATTCCCTATGAAAAGCCTTAACCAAATTTAACTTACATTTAGTTGCAATAAATTTTCTTCATATAGCATTCATTTTTGAAAGAAAGAAATCAATTTTGACAAACAATAAAAATATTTGAAAACATTTTACTCTCTTGACTCTTGAATCCCTTGTCCAGTGTTGCAAACTTTAAGTAATACTTGCTCTTTTATCTGATGTTTTTTTTTTCTGTACAGGAAAACAACAAACCGCCACGATATGTGCATGATTGCCCAGGAAAAGCTCCATCCAGTGTGTGCACAGAGACCACCCGATAGCATAAATCCACAAAATGCGAATGGAATATTCTACCATCCACCGCCAGCATGTCACATTGTGGCTGATTTATGCAAAGAGGATCGAGAATGCAGGTAAGTGAAAGAAGTTTATGTATGTGTATGTGTGTGTGTGTGTTTATATTTGTATTTTTGGTGCGTGCACGCCATCTTTTGTAGGTACTATAACATCCTTTGACCAACCAAGGCATCGTGTTGCATAACAAGAGATGCATGCCGCAATAATTGTTTCACTCACGTCACCCATCAAACTACGACGAAATTTCAAATATCACCCATTGTGTCTGTCGCTAACACTTCACATGTGGTTAGTATAGGTACTCGTATCAAAATATATGACTGCACTACGATTAGCTATCTAAAACACCGAAATTAGCATTTCAGTGGTCGTGAATCGTGATCGTAAAGAAGCGCTGTATAAGGGCGAGATATAGGTTAGGTAGTCCCACTGTAATCAGCTCGCTATTCAAACGCAAATCAAAAGGTTTGCATCTGCACAAGACACCATCCCGTTTTCGTTTTATAAAATTCTGACACCAACTTCTAATGCCCTATGTGAGGGGTTTATAAATCGCTTACCATGTCAAAGACCCCATCCAACAAGCGCACTAACCTCTGCCGAACCTCATGTGTTTCGTGAGCAGATGTTTAAGCGGTTACGCTGCAGGTATCTTGCACTTGCACACCTGCTTACAAATCCCTCCAACGACTGAGATTGATGTTATCTGATTTAACGACATTAGACACCATTGCAGCCAATCGGACGGGTGATGGGGTGGCTGGCTGACTAGATGGCGGACGGCGCATAGGTTAGGTACACATGTATGTGTAGCGTAGTACCCCTGCTGATATGTTGGCCTGGTTGATGCTGTTCGACATGACAACTTAATATTTCATATCGGGTCTAAGGAGAGTCGTTTGCAGCAGTCAGTGCAGCAACAGCAATGAATCGGGCTCTGAGGGGTAGTTGAGGAAATATGTTTTAATGATATTAATAGTCTTTAGCTGGAGTTTATTAATTGCTCAGGATTTTGGCAGCTCTTGTTGTAGTTTGTTATAATTAAGATATGTGCGATGTCTGTGAGTCAAACACCTACCTACAGACGGGATGATGGGCATGGGGCCCGGGTTCAGTTAAATGGCAATTAATTTTACAACCACTTCACTAAGTGGAGCGTTGTCGATCGATGGTGTGGTGGTTTGTTGCTCTTGCTCTTGCTTTGCATGCATGCATGCTCTTCATGTATCTATTTTGTTAAGACGCACAAGTGGTTGTCAACGTTCAAGTATTTTGTCTGTGCATCTGTGGGGGTTAAAATTCATTGACAGTGACGTCAAGTGACAAATCAGTTTTTTAATATTAGTTTTCGTTCGGATTATTGATGCTGCAAGCTGATTACATGAAGCTTTTAGGTTTGGGTTGGGTTGAAAGAAGGTATAGGTTTTTTTCGTCTCAATTTTCGCTGCATGAGAAAATGTTAGACTGGTGAGTTTGTTTAATTAAAAAAGTTAAATTGAAAACTTTTTTCGGCAATATAATTGTTGCCTGGGATAAATGTATCTGTACTTACTTCCGCTTTCGGTTAACATTTTTCGGTGTAGGTATTTATATTTTGAAAGGTTCTTAACTTTGCGATAGTTTTACTATCAGAGGAAATGAATGGCTTCACCATAAAAGTGGTGGTGATGGTGAAGTGTTAATTAGTTTTGAGAGTGTTTCATCAAGGTGGTTCGAGTTACTTCAATTATTTTCTATTAACGTTTGCAAGAGTGTGCATAGTCGTGAACTAAGATATTAAGAAATAAGGAGATAAACTGTAGCTTAGTCGTTTCGATTTTAATAGTAGATTGGAATTCAACTCACTTTTTGGCACCAACTATAAAAGAATAAGTTTTGTAAAGAAGAGTTCCCCAATTAGGTAACTACCTAGCTAGTGGATTGAAGGTAAGGCAAACAATAAATGTAGCAGTCGAGAATATTGCCGATTGTATATACTCGTACCGCCATTTAGCAGTCGCCAAGCCTTAAGGGAACGCATATATGCCGGTTGGGAACCGCTCATCAAAATAAATTACTAAAGGCTAAACGGTAATTGTTGGAAGCAATCGGAGTACATGTCATAACAGAATAAAATAGTGTCATTGCTGAACTTTTTTTTCATTAAAGAATCTGAATAATCTTCCGTATCGATTAATCTCTCGGTGCTTTAGCGGATTTAAAATCAAGTGGCAAAATCAATCAGTTACAATTTTGCTTACCACTCAGGCTTTTTAACCTCCCCGTTTAACCCTACCGTCTTACCAATCTTTCTTTTATCCCTTTCCATTGATTCGTATACTCCTTTATCTTATGAAACCTATACTTAATAGGAAGGGTGCCACTACTATACTCTGTCCACCATAAATTGGCAGTACACGTCTTATGGGAAAGCTTTATCAAAATCAGTAGCGTGCCATATTTTTCCACCATACTAAATTGAAAGAAACCCCTCATAAAGTGTTTACGCGCCAGTTAATTTCCAATTGCATCAGACGTAGATCCCGTAGTCTTATTCAGCGTACATGTGAGTGTCCACTGATCGGCTGTAGCCTGTCGCTGCTGCTATTCAAAGCCCATTTAATTGATGACCATTCAGAGTTACCAATGTCCGTTTGGTAACTCGTTCAGCTTTTTTCCTTGGGTTTCTGTTGAGGAGCTTTAGGTTTTAGAGCTTTGAAAAAAAGTTCTTACTGATAAGTGTTATCTTTGACAGTTCTTTGAATGTGTGGAAAATACGTTAGAATTCAGTTACAAAATTGTAATCTGTTTTCTTTAAGGAAAAAGATTATTTGCAGAACAAACTGTTTGTTAGAAAGGGCTTCAAATTCATCAAAAGGCTTAAAAAATAAAACAGTAGCTGTGAAACAGATATGTTTTCTATGGGTCAACGAAAAGTTTACAGACTTCTCAAAAAAAAAAATAGTACCAAGGGCCACAACTCGCCACCAAAGAAGAAAAACCAAACTGGTCTCAAAATCAAAGTAGATGATTTCGATAAGGGTGCAATCAGGCAAATTGTGCACCAGTTTTTTCCAAATAACGAACTTACGACGCTGGATAGAATACTGCATGAGGTGGGACGCAATGCAAACATCACTAAAATTAGCAGGTCTCTGCATACGGTTTTAACAAAAAAAACTAGGTTTTAAATTTGCCATAGTCAGCGAAAGAGTATTCTTTTCGAAAGATCTGACATCATAACATAAAGATAAATTTGTTTTCTTTTTATAAATAAAACAATTTAAATGAAAATTTCAATCCTACATAATATTCTTTAAGGCTTTTGCAGATTTAAAATTCTTACAATTAGTACGGAAACCCTGTAAGAGCTTTTGTTAGATAGCAAGTTATAGAAAACAAAAGAGTGCGAATAAGAGGCAAACATCCCTATCTTCCCTGTATTGCCAATTTATGTTGGACAGAGTATAGAATGTTAAAAGAACTTTAATATTGGGTGAGTAGTTCGACTCTATCACCCCCTCTTCCCCGCTGCGCCTCCATTAAATCGTTTTGAGTTATGGATGATAGAACATATCTGTAGGTATTTATTTATTTGTGGATCACCTGTACTAACTTACTTATTTACTTACGCCGTGCTCCAGTCCGCAATTGCTGTTTGGCAATTCATTAATAAAACCTCTCCAATAGCCCGCTCCTTGGCTAAGTGTCTCCAGTTGCGTAATCCAAGATAATTGAGTTCCTCTTTCATTAGTGTGCGCCATTTAAGGCGATTCCTTTCTCTACTAAATTGTCCCTCCGGATTAGAGTCGATGATTCTGCGGGCTAAAACGTTGGTGTTCATTCGCTCTGCATGTACCAGCCATATCTATACGCCAAACGAACAGTTTTTTAACAATGCAAATGTCGCTGTACAGCTCTCAGATTTCATCTTTGAATCGTTTCCTCCATAACCCGTCAACTCATACGGGACCAAATATCTAACAATGAATTTTCGCTCAAAGTTTGATGACGTTTCTATAACGTTAACTGAATAAATGGAGGGTTTAGTTTTGACTGAAAATTGCCTCAGTACTTATTCTTGTAACTAAGGGTTTAGTGACCCTCTGCAAATTGCTCAAGTGTATTGGATTTCAATTTTAGCTGATAAATCTTTATAAATAATGTCAGACAGTCAAGCAGCTGCAAAGCCTTAATAAACTTGCCAAGAAGAATAGAATATCCATCTGCTGTATAAAAGGTCTCGTGGGCATTATTGGAAACGAGGCGGCGAACTATCTAGCGAGCATAACCCTTTCGGAACTACTCCAAAAATTAGGATATAGGAAATAGAAAAAAGAGCCAGAGCCTTTCTGAATCTCCAAGGTCTGAGGCAAACCAAGACATTTTAAAAAGATAATAATCTTAAAAGATCTACGACTTTTATCAGGCTTAGTAAAAATAACCTACGAATCCTAACTGGTTTCCTAACGCGATATTACAAACTCAGGGAACACATAAAGAAATAAGATAAATATGTCGTGTAAACACCAACTATATTGAACAGAGCTAAACGATACATACGTCTTTAAACTGTCACTGGAATATTGCACATAATATGCATTTGTAAGATCTACAGTACAGCGTCATACTTATAACTTCCTTTGTTAATTCTCCTTACTATTTTTTCTTTAAATGAATTATATTAAAAAGTTATTAAATTCCTCGTGTTCTTTATTTGATATTCGAACTTAAGAACACAACAGTATACATATCAGATGAAGGTCTTAGAATATATATTATTAATTTTGGGAAAAAAGAGTTAGATATCATGAAACAATAGCGGGTGTTATTGATGGTAACGTTTTTCTCACGACCATCATTTAGATAAATACTGGCCAATGGTTCCGCTGGACCATAAACTGCAATTTGGGCATTTTTCTGGGTGCACTACCAGCTTTTGTATTGCCTGAGGTTGTTCATCAAACCAAATGCGCAGTTTTATTTATAAAAATACCCATTCAACCAGAAAGGTCACAAGAATTACCGATGCATCCCGAAAAAACGACAGTTTGGTATGGTTTATGGGTTGGTGGTATCATCGGTTTATTTTTTTCGAAGACGACCGTGGAAAAAACGTTAACGTCAACGGCGAATGATATCGAGCCATGGTACGTGACTTTTTTGCCCAGCTGGCTGAGTTGAACTTGGTTGACATGTGGTTTCATCAAGATGGTGTCACATGCCACACATCTTTATAAGATAATTTGGCTCTTCTGTAATAATTGTGCTGTTTGTATGCAGAAATCGCGCAGAATTTTTAAATTGCAGCTCTCTTGGTAAGATTTATATGCGATTTCCTAGATCTCCTTTGAAGTGAGATTTGGCATTTGCGCATTTGAAGTGAAGTTGATAAAAATTTGATTTGAATTATTGAATGCCGTATATGCCGACTATCAGATATGTGTCATGGACCATGGAGTGTTTATTGCAAGCAACTATAACGAGCAGAAAGGTGTTGGGAACCTCCACGGAAGTTTAAGGAATGGTTTGACTGCTACTAAATGATTTAAATGAAATGGGGTCATTTAAATAGTTTGAATTTGGGAACTATTGGACCTATTAACTGAAAAAAAGCCACCACTGCTAAAATTTTAACAACACAAAATCTTGGAATTTTACATTTAGGATCAAAGATATCAAGATATAAATGTCAGTAGTCAGCCGTAAGTTATAGGAACATATCTATATAGTGTCCCATGAGGACATTCACTTGCACCCAAATACTTAAGAGCTTAAGTCCGATCATTTATCTTACCTGTTTTTGTTTACTGTTGGCCAGAGTACTCTTGCATACTAACGTATATTTCCAGTTTAGTCCGTTTATCAATTGTACTCAAAGACCCCATGCTGCTGCGGTCTTCCTTTCCAGAGGTAGGATCTACCTTAGCCATCTTGAAGTTTCTGCTAGTTACGTTTTGCATCAGCCGGTCGTCAAATATTGGTCTGCTTTTTAATTTGTTTTAAGCAACTAAGGGCAAGTCAGAAGCGACTGATGCTGTCGATCATACACCGCAGTAGCTAGATTGATCTGTTGAAGAAAGAGTCTTCATACAAATAAATCATTTAAAGATAGAAGAGCAATTGGCAATTCGTGTTTTCCTTCATTCCGGCGTTAAACTTGGATCGGTTTTGCTGTTAAATAATGCTGCCATTAATGCGATAAAAAGATGGTGAATCGAGTCGCACATAGTGGTATTTCCCCGCTAAGTTTGTTGAAAGCCATGAGACAGTATGTTTAACACTGGAGCTTACAAGCCGACTACCTTAAATCTTGTTGTAAGAGACTGGTTCCTGATGACTATAGGGTGGCGCTTAGGTAATCATAAGTTCGGTCATTAAGCGCCAGCATTTTCACCTACCAATACAAGACATCTATGCGCATTAAAACACTTCCCTCTACCTTACCCAAGAACTATGAATACATAGTAAAAGAAATAAATACTTTTTAACATATCTACACCAAAAAATTTTAAAAAAAAAAAAAATCTTATTTATTTCTTCAGAATCAAACTGGAATACTATGAGCAGGCGTGTGCCGTTGACAGTGTCACCAAGAAGTGTGCCGGCCGACCCAGTGGCTGTCGCCAAGCTATGTTAGGCATTTTAGGGACTTCTCTCCGTACGACATGTGCTTGCCAAGGAACTGATTCACAACATTTATACCAATGTGTTGGCTGGCGACGGTTGCTTTGGATGAATCCGTGTGTCGGTAAATAGTGTTATTCATATTATGCTTAGTTTGCTTGTTTATTTGGAATTTTATTTTGCATCAACAGTTGAAGCACAAAAAGACTTTCATATGAAACGACTAGCTGAGCTGGGTCTTCTTATAACGACAACGACAACAACGACTACGACTACAACCCTACCACCGCCGACAACAACAACAACCAAACAACCACCACCAGTCGTAGTTCAAGCGCCAAAAAATACCCAAGTCGAGATATTCCGCCAATATCCGGTAAGGCCAAAAATAAATTCCATATTCGAAAATAGCATTTTATTTTGTTTTCTGTTGTATGTTTTTTTTTTGGCTCTTCCCTTTGACCATTTACAACAACGAAAGACGAAAACAAAATCGGAGCCCACATCGGTTGAAACCAATTATATTGAGCAACCAGATTCGATACCGGAAACATTGTTGCAGAGCGGAAATGGAGACAGCGGAAATGCGGGAAACGACGATTACCATGGCGGTTCGAATGGTATAAATGGCGATAGTGGCATTAGTAGTACCGGTGGTAACAACAAGGGTCGCAACAATGGTGCCAATGGCAGCAAACGGAAAGCGAATGGCAATGGTAATGGTGGAGGCAGTAGTAGTGGTCACCATCGCGATAGACAAGGCTCCGAGGAGCCAGCGATTGTCATCCTTCCGACAACGACAACGGAGCGTGTAACCACAACAGAGCCGACCACTACATCGACCACAACAATGATGACCACAACGACACAGGCGCCAAGTAAGTACTGAAAAAAAAACCAACTATATTCTATGTTTAAAATTGCATTGCAGCCTTGCATGGCAGAGAAGAACTTTAAGGCTTAATTGCCTTAGTTGTGAAATTAGACGGTGCTGGTTCCGTCATCGGGCAAAGAGAAATGATTTGTAATTAGGTATCAGCCGTTTAGTGTTTAATCGTATTAGTTTGTGGCAGATTTAGAGATTAATGGCTAATTAGCTTAATTCGAAATGGTGGGACCACCACCCTGGTAGGCTAAGAATCAATCAGTGTGGAGAGTGGTTGCCTGAGTGAATGACGTTTATGCGTTGTTCGCCTTCGGCAATTGAATTGACCTAATGAATATGCCCTTCTATCTCTCTACTTTGGAGGATTAAGTAAGAGAAATTGTAGTATATAAGTTATATATTTTTATCTTCAATACATGGGGCATTGGAAACTTTTTTATTAGCTAAATAACTAATTTAGGGAGATATTCGGAAATGAATTCGTTACATGGGTAGGGCATATTTTCAATATTCATCTAAATACCGAGGATATAAGAAAAGTCGATCATTATTGATCATTATTTTAGTAGTTAATGGAAGCATCCACCACTCTTTTGCAGCCATGTGTACCTCAAAGGAAGTTCTACTGAGACCATCTCTTCACGCGCAAATAAACTAAAGAAAGCAGCTTCTGCACCCTGAAGCAATTCTGCTTTTCGAATGCTAGTATGAGAATCAATCAGACTAGTTACACTAGGAAAAACCTCAAGGCGGTGTTAATCGCCTCTGCTATGGCTCAAAGTTTAAAAAGGGAAAGTATTAAGGTAGTCGGCAGTATGCTAAAGATTAGCGAAACTATGATTAACGCTGCAGCCAAGGTAAGGATGTGAGGTAGAAAGTGTGGTGTTGATGTTAACCAGATCAAAACTGTGCTTATGTTTTTTGCCACCAAAAGCTAAAAACACAATTTTCGACTTCCTCGCCTAAGCGGCCAACAATTCTCTTTAACATTTATATTTATATAGATCCCAATCATAACTGGAAATTCAATATTGAACAACGGGTAAAAAAAGCATACAAGCCCGGTGTAGAAAACATTTGCCAGAAGATGTGGCTAGCAACGAAAATTGACCTTGTGGCCAACAGCCATACGCACAATCCTCAAAAATCCGCAAAAGTAGTCGACTCCAAGTTAATCCCATAATATAAGCATTCTTAGACAACGGCATGCATTGGGAACACACACGCTCTAACAGTCAACACTATCAGATGCCATGCTTTTAACTCTAGACCTCCACTTAAAACTTATCACAGCACAAAGTGCAATCAGAATCGAATAGTCTGGATTATTGCCTAAAAGCTAGAGAGCCTCTAAATATCTCAAAATTCTACAGGCTATGCGATACTCTTCATGTATTCCAGACCGAACAATCCGCTATCCGCGAAGGCTACCTACAAATCAATACAAAATAGATCAGAGGCAAAAAATAACCATACTTGATTATTTACTACGTCTCCAGAAAAAGCATTGCTCTGCACTGCTCTACACTCAATTAAGAAATCGAAACTTTTGACTTTAGCAAAAAGCTGCAGGTCTCTGGACCTTGATTACTGAAGCGAATTTTTTTTCAGTGAAGACTCCCTGTTTAAAAGATGGGTTGTCGTAAGGTTCCTAATTCCTACAAAGCCGGTCGTACTCCAAGTTTTGCTTAGATGCGTTCGATGACGTAAAGGCTTTCTCTGACCTTTGAACTTCTTATTCATTCTTATCTTACCTGCCGTGAATTTTTCCACACACTTGTTACTTAACACTGCGAAACGTACGTTAGCATCGAACAAACAACCGCGGTGCAGAGCCTTTCTTTTACCATAAGGGGTAGTTTATCATCCACCCTACGCTTACACGATGATTGATGGCGTTATCAAGGGTTCCTTTGCTGACTTTTGAATTTAAAAAATTGTCTGAGATAGGTTGTTGTGGGTTGACTACCACGATACCAATTCCACTAAAAAATATCAAGCCAAACATCAATTGTCACATCGAGCCTTTTTAATGAATATAGTCCTATGAGCCGTTTGGGGCTCCAATGGCCTTATTCAGGTTTTTAAAGGAATTCTCGGTAAAAAAAAACCATTGCAACTTTAAATAATCAGATCTATTTGGGGTTTGGGGTTCAAGGCCTCTTTCCAACGTTTCAAAGAACTCTCGTTAAAAAATCGTAGCGGCAGGAAGTATTCAAGAAAGATAATTCCAAAGCGATTTTTCAGAAATTCCTATTTTTATAAATAATGACATATTTCAAGACTGCTAGATTACAAACATCTTACCCCTTTCGGTTACCATGCTCTCTTCTGAGACTTCCTTGGACACTTTAGAGAGTTTTTTTTAGAATCCGATAGCTTTACAAAAGGTAGAAGGCTTTTGGTTTCTGTACAAAAAAAATTTAGTCCAAAAATTTCTCCCACCGGGCGTCCAAGAGAAAGCCGACCACTGTGTGTACCTTGTGCACGCAAATATATGCTCTTACAAATCCTCTGTTGCGACAGATTCACAATTACATCCTTTATGAATCCATTATGATGTTGTAATGCACTAAGTCAATTACAGTCATTTTATGCGCCGTAGTGTAAAAATCGAATTTATTACGAATTTCGAGAGCACGAAAAACCCAGCAAGAAGAGGAAACATAACTAAACACCTTTAGGCCATCTCCGTGGTTGTAATAGTAACTCGTGCAAAGGATCAACCACAGAAAAACAATCAGAAGACTGCGTTTAACTTCGTAATTGTTGTCCCTTGGACACGGATTCGGATATTCAACTTTGAGTGCGATCCGGTTAATTGAATGTACACAGATATTCGTTTAACAGCCTGAATCCATGAATCTTTACTGTGATATTCGGATTGGCTTGCGTTTGTTCAAAATCGAACAAGGTTATGCACACGCGATGAATCTGCTACTGAATCATATGTATCTAGTTAAAATTCTATCCGCATATTTCATTGGTTTCCCTCTCATAGATTGGAATTGAAGACGAAACCAACCTGGAGAGAGATAAATATGGATAGAAAGCACAGAAAGGGTGCCGCTACCACACAAAAAGAAAAGAGACCATCCTGATCGTGATTTCCTAATTTATGTGGCATAATCCCATGGGAAGCTTTTGTAGAGGCAAACAATCCAGACAGAGAAAAGACGGAAACTTGTCTTCCCATTGAAGTAAAATAATATTTTCACATTGAAGAAGGAATGTATAAGCCGCAGAGGTCATTATGTAATTACAATCTTCTGAGTATCTGGGTGGAACTCAAAGGGATGTTTCCATTCTAATTTGCTGACCGGAAAATCCAAAAAAAAAAAGAATAAACGAAAAAGGAAACCAAGAGAAAGGTAGACAAAGGTTAATTTTGACTTTCACTGAAGTATGACGACGCAAAAGAGATTGAATTGAGTTCGAGAGTGTTTGCCATTTAATTAGGTTAACCTTTGTGGATGCAGATTTGACTTTTAATCGTTTCTGCAATTAAATCTGTTCAACTAAATTGGGAATTCGTAAGTAATGAGAAGTATATTGCGGGAAAGTTTGTCATTTTGAGGATTATATCTTCTTTTTTTTAGTCCTTATAATTCGTTTCTACAGTGTGGAGAACTACCGTAGCCAAAAAAAAATAATGGTGTCATTGCTATTGTAGCCTAGTACATGCAAACAATTAAGCTAATATTAACCAAGTTATCGGTTAATGTTTCCGCCTATAATTTGTTAGCTTAATATCTGCAGGTTGAGTTTGAACGTTTCCGCTTTGTTATTCAGAATTTTTCCTAATTAATTACGGCGTTCATTTTCCGGGAATTTCACTGAAGGACATTCATGCTCGGTGGTGGCAAGCCTTAATAGCACGTGTTGTATTTTAAGGTCAGCGTCTCGCCGAATAGCGGTGGCTTTGGCCTGAAATTCGCTGTAAGGAAGTGAAAAAACATGTGAATGTCTAGATATTTCGAGAAGACGTCGGTATCTACTCCTTCTTGGCTTTTAGAATGTGAGTATTGACACCGGTCTAAATTATATATATATTATATATTCAGTTCTCTTTAACATTGAGTGTTTAAGGCCTATTTCATCTTCAAGGCGGTCACTTACACCATCGCTCCTTATAAGAAGATTGGTCTTGTATTGAAGTATAAATCAAGTGTATTTCGGTCAAACTGAATTCTTAAATAGTGGGCAAAATTTAAGAGAATAAAATATTATCTTCTTAAAGTACCAGTAGTCAGCGTTCGATAAGAGGAAAAAAGGACAAGAAAAGTCTTGGTCGGGGATTTTTTTTTTTTTTTTTTTTTTTTATAATGTACGCGCACTAAAGGGATTTTGGATACCCTTATAATGAAGTAACACAGTGCGGGCATTAGGGAAGTGAAGGATTAGAAAAAAGGAGATACCGATGCACGTTGGTTTTAAATGTCTGTAAACTATAATGCGTAGGAAAAACAGAGCGGGGTAGAGCATTCCACATTCGTATTGTACGGTTAAGAAACGAATACTTGTATTTCACTGTACGTCCGAATACAGGCTTGAGGGTAAACTGATATGCATTCCTAGCATGGCGAGTATTGCGGTTGAATTGCTGTAGGGCTGGAATGCAACTGGCTATTTCATTTGAGCACTTGTGGTGGAAGTACCGATAAAAATGATAAAATGATAAAATGACAGACAGGAGACTTCACGACGATGACTAAGAGAGACAAATGATTTCGTGATGTCTCGATCGCCAATAAATTTTACCGCACGTTTTTGAATCCTGTCAAGGAGCTCCAAATATGTCATTGGTGCACCAGACCAGATATGAGCGTTGTACTAAAGTTTTGGGCGAATGAACGCTTTGTAGATTGTAGCCAGATCAGAAGGGGTGAAATATTTCTTGCATCGCTTAAGGAAGCCTAGACATTTCGCAGCGTTCTTGGCGACATCAAATATGTGGTCATTCCAACGAAGTTTGTCGTTAACGCACAGCATGGAAAGTCTTTCGGTTTCGGCGATGCAAGTGCCATCCATGAATAATGGCAGAGAATTAGGGGTTCGCTTCAATGACAGCAGACAGCATTGCGTTTTGGAAGCATTAAACTCCACTCTGTTGGTTTTGCCCCATTTAAGTATGCTGTCAAGATCGGAATTCAATGAGCTTAACATACGTTGCCATTCCAGTTCAACGCCCGAAGATGAGGGGCGTTGCCCAGAAAACGAATATGTAAAGCTGAGGGTACTGTCATCAGCAAAGGAATGGATTGGATTAGAAGTGACAGACAGGAGGTCATTGATAAAAATGAGAAAGAGAGTCGGAGACAAAAGGGAGCCTTGGGGAACACCAGCATTTATATGGTAAGTTTCAGACTTAAAACCGTCCAAAACAACTTGTATTGAACGGTCCGAAAGATAATTTCTAATCCATTCAAGAAGGGTAACATCGATCCCAAATGCACGCATTTTCGACAAGAGAGCTTGATGCCAAACTCTGTCAAATGCCTTTGAAATATCAAGCTCAACGACCTTACATTCACCACCACGGTGAATAGATTGGTTCCACTTTTCGGTTAGATATGTCATCAAATCACCAGTGGATCTGTTGCTGCGAAAACCGTACTGCCCGTCATTAAGAAGTTTTCGGGATTCAAGATATTTTATAAGCTGACGATTTATCAGCGTTTCCATGACCTTGGAAAGAAGGGACGTTAGTGCAATTGGTCGGTAGGAGGAGACAGAGGAAGATTGACCTTTTTTTGGGACGAGCTGGACAAATTCTGTTTTCCATCTTCTCGGAAAGAGCCCTGAAGAATAGGACAAATAGAAAAGCTTACGCATTGGTTTTGCCAGAGTGGAAGAACACCTCTTCAGAACGATAGGGGAAATACCATCTGGACCAGCGGATTTATGTATGTTGTGATCTCGAAGAACTCTTGCCACTGTACGAGTGCGAAAATGGATCAAGATTCTACGCGCTCGAGTACAGGGGGAGACAAAGTACAGTCTGGCAGTGTTGAGCTAGCTGGAAAATGAGCAGCGAGCAGATTGGCTTTATCCGAAGAGCTGACAGCTGGGGTGTCATTGCAAATGAGTGTCAGGATAGATGACGAGGCCGAAATTTTAATATTCTTAACAAACGACCAAAAGTTTTTACTACCGGTGGGACTTTGTAGTATTTTCTGCCTCAACTTTTGGTCGTAGGAGAATTTGATACGATTAATGTGGGCATTGCAGTCATTTTTAGCTCGTTTGAACTTTTTCCGGTTTTCCTCAGTTGGGTTGGCCTTAAATGACCAAAAACTTACCTCTTTAGCCCTGATAGCTTCTTTACAGCTCAAGTCACACCACGCGTTTTCCTTAGGTCTGATACACTTTATCCTGTTAGGGATAAAGCGTTTAATACCCAGGTGAATTAGATTTGTAATCATATCGGCAGCGGCATCCACGTCGTTGTTGAGGAAGCACAACGACCAGTTAAAACTCCTAAAGAAACCGTTTAAAGCTTCCCAATTGGCTTTCTCGTATTGCCATACGGTTCTTTTAGTATGGTACGAGAAATTCGCCGATATGATACAATGGTCTGACGAACCTGGAGGCGATAATACATTTAAAGTGTATTTATCAGGTAGAGAGGTAAGAAACAAGTTCAGAGTGTTGGCGTTTTGACCGCTAATGTCCGGTATCCTTGTCGGCTCATTTACAATCTGAGTTAAATTATTAACCTCAGCAAAGATCTCAACATACCTTCCTTCGGGTGTTGTCTGTCCAGAATGTCGAAGCCAACTTGAATTGTGTATATCGAAATCGCCCGCAATGACGATTTCAGTACGAGGATAATGGGTTACAATTCTGGTGATGGAATCAGACAGTGCATCAAACTCATTATAAGTTGAATGCCTGTCCTGGTTAGGGCTTCTGTAAATAAAACTGTAGTGAATTAATTGCCTACGGACATGGAATTTTAGCCAAATAAAATAAAATTTCGGATTGGAACATTGGCCATATTGAGGTAGAAGTTGGTAGACTATATCACTGCTAATATAAACGGCGATACCACGATGGGAAAAGAATAATGGCACCAAGTTATATCCAGGCAGACTAAACTCCGTTAAATCGGAATCAATGCTGACATGTGTTTCACTTAGTACCAAAACAGCTGGTTTATTGTGAATCGCATGGGCGTACAATGAAAAAAAATTGGATCTCAACCCACGAATATTACTCACGTCCACTTTAAAATTCCCACGCATAACAAAAAACAAACACAAAAAAACTCAACTCCGACGCTGACTAAGCTGGGCCGTACCGTGTAGATCCTGACGTCAGCTTTCCAAAACAAATCACTGCAGGTGTTATGCCCATACAATGAATTGCTTTAGTCTGCCAACCGCTATTCGCCAAATGATACCCTACCCAGCCATAGCGAGTGCACGCAAAAACATACGGCACTTGCTATAGCCAAGCAAGGCAGCAGCAAACGAATGGGAGTGGGGCGAGAAGGATTGCCCTAACACAATGCACTTTTTTTTCTTTTCTTCTTTTTTTTTGGATTATTTATCCACACAGCACAGCACACTTTTTTTTTTTGCTATCAGCGCGCGCGCGATTAGCGTTTTTTTTTTGTTTTTATGCACACAGGCCGCGGAACAATCACAGAGAGATCGAAAAAAATGCGTGTGCACGCGTCGGGAGGTAATTCGGCACTCATGATTTGCTTTAAGACCACAACTGCTTCTGTTACGTGAAGTTACTGTCTGTGGATCTGACAAAGAGGTCAAGACTTTTGAGAAAAACGTTTGTGCGACTGATAGGTGTTGTCAATGCCTTACATTTCTTTTGAAAAGGCCTCTGCATTGAAGAACTCACGGCCCATTGATAACCCTGTTAATATAGCAAAATTAGAGTATTTGTTGACTTGGTGCCCAAGGTGACTCTATTCCTTTCCGACTTTCAGTTTATATAATGTGACTTCGTTTTAAGATCAGCCAGTTTGGTAAGCGTATTAGGAGCCGAGTTACTTGTCTTCAATAAGCCAGTCTAATTGTGGAGTTTATCAGGGAGTATTGAATACTCACTGCCTTTCCAGAGTCTCCTTCTCTCGTGGAGTGTGTCTGGAGCTGCTGTCAAAGTTGACGTCATTATTTCGTTACATTGGCCGAGGGTGGATGTTGACCACGTATGGACAGTCTTAAAATGGCATTATGACTTCATCGTTTCTCTGGAACTAATCCGCAAATGCTTATAGGTTCCTTAAATTTAATTTAAAATGGCGGAGCAGGCATGGTATTATAATGCTTTTCAATTTTTAAGAACATTTAAGGTCACAAGACAAAACGGTTAAAAGCCACTACTCTTAAAAAAAGAATCTTTAAATAAATATACCATCATTCAATAGGTCCTTAAGTCCTATGAGTTCCGAATCCATGTAAGGATTCAGTCAAGCCTTAAAAACAGATAATTCCTTTCCAAAAAACATTCCATTCGCCCTAGTAAAATATATACACCGTTCTTGGATAGACATCGATTTAATTTCCTTGCATTAATATATAACTTTAAAAATGTGAAGCCCTTTAAGCACCAACATCTTCGTACCGTTTTTATGATTAATCACACTCGCGCCTAAATTAAAGATCTTAAATTGAATGCGATTCAACCACAGAACACAACGACAACCGACTACCGCTTAAATTCAGTGTAAGGTGTGACAGCCTGACATGTGACTTCATTAATATTTCAATCATTGGCGACAGTCAAAAAGAAACAGTCAAGGCAGGTAAAGGACTCCGATGTTGACAGATGAGCCTGACGTACTAGAGCGTTAAATAACCAAATAACTCAAATAAAATCCCATTAAATCACACCACCAAGGCTGATGGGTGGGTGTGGGGATGGTGTGATGTTTGTCTTTGTGGCATGACGCAACGATAAGAGTAGTCCAAAGGAAAGAAACTCTTCGTTGTCGTCGTCCTCCAGAAAAGTTCTTGCTTCTGGTGATAAATGATTGCTCAGAGTTTTATTTATTATTGCACTCCATTACTCCGGATATACAAAACACACACACACGTAAATGTCCCACTACCCACAATCCGGTGTACACAGTCAACCACCCAGCCCAGTCAACCAGCCAGAGAGCTAACCAAAACAAACAAACTTCCCCCCTAGGTCCTACCTGGTCAGTAGTATAGTTATTGTTGTTGTTTTCTGATGGTCTTTGTTATTGTAGTGACGGAAGGATTTTGGCGGAACTCTCTCCCTACGTATGTACCTAACCTACCCAATGATGTATGGGCAACAACAAGGATGATGCTCCTTCTGGGAGTGGGACATAACATTACGTACCACCGTTGATGTTCTTATGGAGGGGTTACTTCTCAGATTGAATGAATGATGTGTATAAATTGTCAAACATTATATTAAATTATCTTGAATTGTGTGTTCTATGTTTTGTAATGTATTTTGTTAAGGATATTGTGCGCAATACCTGTATGATCCATGATGTTGTCCTCTGAGACATTTAATTTTGATGGAATTCTTCTACTTGTGATTGTACAGTGTACAGTGTACACTTCTTGGGCTCATATCCAAGACAGACGGAGAGAGACGATTTAATATGGGAATGCAATGCGCTCAATTCATGGTTGCATTCAACAAATATTATTATGTCCTGAGTGTGTAGTACAAGCAACTGACATTTATTTGTCCCGTGGGTACAGGTATACGGGGAGGGAAGACAATTGTGGTTCTTTATTTATAATATTATTTATTTTGGAGAATATTTTGAGTGATCCTTCATTTTTAAATTAAATTTTATTTTATTGCAGGAAACTGTGTCGTACAAAGGCCACATCAATCGGATCAACTTATTCGAGAAGGAACGAGTAAAAGGGTAAGTCTAAACAATTTACTATTTTGTAGCGCTGAAAACGGTAACATGAATGAATTAAAGTACCACCCCAAGTTCTTCTTTTTATGCATTTATAAACCTACAGTTAATAGCAAATATTGAAACAAAATGGCGGACACAAAAAATAGCAAATGGTCACTGAACTTAAGTCAACCAAATGCTGGTATTGGTTCGACGGGAGTTTTTATGTTTTTTCCTCTGCCATTACATGTGAATTGTTGATTGATATTGCCTTTGGATGAAGGTGGTATTTAGGATAAATCGATTGAATATTTCAACATTTTAAATATGTCTGTCGAGATGGGTTATAAACCGACGCGACGACTTACTCCATCTTTAAACTTGTTTTTCGCTTAAGATTAAGACAGCTTTCCATCCTATGTGATCACGAGTAGCTGGAAGCAGCTCTCAAGTAAGCTCTTACAATGTAAGTTCAGTCTTCTATGTCATTTCGAAGGTGGCGGCTGAGATTCTAAACTCCACTATTGATGTGAATGAGTCACATGTTAGTATAGCTTATAGAATTTGCGGCCGCCCTCCTTGCACACAGGACCGAAGAATTTGTCTCTCGTATGAACTCAATAATTAGTATACTTTCCTGCTTTTTGTACAGCACTTGGCTTGCACTTCGTTGGGTCTAAGTTTTTCCTTAACTGCTTCAAAAGTCCTGATATCAATTGTGAACTCTTTTCCTCGGCTTTGAGCAGGTCCTTGGTAGCATTCAAAAATAAATAAATAAAAAAATTTTAATTTTAAAAAGCCTAGCTTCTCCAACCATTGTGTGTGCGAAGTTATATTTTTGGCACGGATGGAAGGACCTACAGTTTAATGCCGATTCCGAACGGCAATTATTTTTGAGAAGCTTCTCATGACATTTCTTACTCTTGGATGTTTGTCAGACGTTCGCAAGAGGTGGGGCAGCGAACGACAGGTCGGGATTTGAACCAGCGACCTCTCGCTTAGTGGTCCAACGCACTTAACCACTAAGGCACTGCGACCCACAGCATTCAAAACAAACTATTAAAAATAACTAGTTTCGCTTGCTTTTGATTGATTTTCCATTCTGGGGGCGTAGTAGCTGCACACACTTCTTAGCTCAGCCCTCAAAAGACCTTCAATTATAATAAATATAAAAAGTTCAAAGAAAAACGGCCCAAAAAGTGATTTTTTCGACTGAAAACTTTAAACCGCTATATCTCTGTAAATACGCGTTTAAATACGACCAAGAAACTTTTGCAAATTGATCGGCTAACTGCCTCCAGTTGCGCCCTCTAAATTGGCTCTTTCAAGATAGAGCATTGGTGTTCTTTCGCTTTAAATGTCCTAGCCATCTAAAACGCTAAGACGCAGTTTTCTGATCACGTCGAAGTCATATGTAGTAGAACTCGGAACCAAAAATGTTACGTAGAATTTTTCCCCTTAAAAAGACAGCTTCTATGTTTCAGTTCCATAGAGCAGAGTTATCAAGGTCTTATATGGATTTATTTTGTTGACTTCTCACCTCAAAAAACAGCGATTCTAAAGAAATTTCATTTTCAGATGTGACAGCAGTGCTGATAGGGTTCAATTAAAATGAGGAATAATTTCAGGCGCTAGCACAGGACGACAGACTATAAACTTTAGAGTTGTTGGCTCTCATCGCTTAATGGTTCGCTCTACCTGACAAGGGAATTGTTTTTTTTTTCATATCATCATCACCGATTGTGAGTCTACTCTAATGCTTCCTTGATCATCCCTACAGGTCTCTCTTCGGGTCTTGTTAAATCGCATCGATGGGGTTTTAATACTGTATTGGTGCCAACTTTTTGACGTTTTTGAACTCACCCTTATTTTGCTGCATGTGCTTGCCAACTTAGCGGGCTCCCGACCCGTGAAGAGTCTCTCCCTGAGACACAGCGGACATGGCATCCGCGATGGGTTGGTCATTGAAACGGATATTTGGTCTTCCTTTTAGTCTCGAACCTGGGGGATGGAATTCGAAGATTCCTTATCTACAATGTAGTCGACAATCGAATGCGCTTCATAATACTCTTCCTTAAAGCAGCAGCTTCCAGGTGGTGGTCGGTTGAAACGCCACAAATCAGATGCGGCCCTTCTGATTGCTTTTCCGCTGATATTCAGCACTGAGTGCAGGTCTGTAAAGGACTTTTTAGAGAGGTTGAGGGATGGCCAAAAGGGCATTTTATTACAGCATTTCTCTGTTTTAGATATCCGTAGAGGTAATTTGGCTGCAACTAAGTAGTGATCCAAGTCTTTTGGCTGCGCGGCGACCACAAAGAAAGATTAATTTTCCTGGAACCTTTGATATGGATTGATATGGACAGTTGAAGTACAGGGTCAGGCCCGGGAGAACCCTAAATAGCTGATATTCAAACACGTTCAAGAGATATGGTTCAACCTTACTCGATCTGCGAACACCACCATTCATTCCTTCCTAAGAATTCATTATTTATAGATCTTTCTACTTTTAGAGCTCACGTGTTAAGCAAAAAAACATTTATTAATCACATAACCTTACATAACCTTACCTTCCTCTAAAAAAAAACTGTTGCAAACCTCTTCCTTCACCAGCGATTATTCGATATGCTGATATCAAAATCGTTACAAATTTCAATTGTTCATAACAAGAATCAACTTAGACATTAAACATCCAATATCAGATATCAATCTCATGATAATCTCAAAACTTCTCATTCGAATCGCTCAAACTCGAATAATTTCGTGTACGTTACTAATTTTCTATGCACATTTCTATAGAAGCATAGCATCTTTACCTGCCAGCAGCACAACGAACAGAAGGATACACAGGTAATTGGTTAGAAGGTCACACTGTCTACTCGTAGTCCAACCAGAAAATGTCTCTATCATCCATTCATCTTCTTCCACGCTAATCCCTCTGCTCCAATCGCTAGGTAGTTGCTGCTGCAGTGGTACCTACCACCCTAACCTCTTGTTCGCTAAAAATAGTGGTGCGAGCGGTAGATAACTCTGTGGCAATCTTGTGTGTGAAAACTACTATTCCATGTCCCTTGGTTGGTTGAAATGTTCATGTCATGTTACCACTTTCAATTTTGCTTCTTTCGAAATTTCGTCAAGGTATGTCGTTCGGAACGTACCACCGTGCCGATGAAAACGTCGAACATGAATGTATCTAAGTATCTCATTGTTCTCTTTTCTTTTTTTTTTCTTTACTTTTCCAGATATATTCGTTGGACGACGCGGAATGCAGTGAATTGTGTACCTGCGGTGAATCACTAACGTTAACATGCCATGCACTGTGTGTACCATTTGCTCCATGCAGGACGGCGCTTGCATTTTACAGCCATGCTTCACCGGCTTATCAGGCCTTTCGAGGCAGATGCCTTTGCTATTCGGGGCGTTTCATTTGTATGAAACCGCCACTTGGAGAATACACTCTACCCGGTGAGTAAAAATACTAGTACTCTACCAACGACGATGATATGTGAAATAAAAAAAAAAAAGTACTCATTCGTGTGCACTGCACACACGACTGCAAAAAAAAAATCCTGTTTATCTTCAACAACGACGAAATGAGTAGTAAAGGAGTAGATAACAAAACTGTACTTTGTTAACTGTAATGTAGGTTTATGTACCTTGCAATGTCATTAAATGCAAGTCACCCGCCAGGGCTGATTCTCTGGTTCTGGATGCTTGTACTTTGTTTCTCTGCCTTTTAAAGAAGCAAAATGACTGAAATGTGATAAGGAACAAGTTAAAACGGGAGAAACAAAAAAATAACGGATGGATGCTCTTACGAATAACCTTAGTAAAATCAAAGGATGCGGAAATCATGGCTCGGAAAGGATACCTACTCCGTAAATAAGGAATATGCTATCTATCTATACATATGCCGGTGATGCGATAAAACCCATGTGCGACAATGAATTGTCTTTCATCTCCTCGTGCAGGGCCATCTGTAAATACATACATACATATATGTATGTACGTAGACGTACAACTCAGTCGTGTTGTACTATTTTAATGGAGGAAAGTATAGATATACATATGATCAGGTGTGCAACATCAAAAATTATTCGTCGTCATTTGGGTTTTACAGGAACTGCACGATGCGGCAATGGCAGGCGAATATATGTAGGTACCTACTCCTTTGCTACTCGTTCTTCGTCAGGATTCAATAATTGGATTTTGTTTTGCTTTGCGTAAAACATGAATTTATTCCTTCAGTCACTTGCATGAAATTGTTTTCCTCCACTCTATTCTGCTTGCAATGCTTAACTGTTTGTGCATCCTTTGTATCGTTTCAGGTGGGGTATTCCTCTTGCTGGGCTATAGTTCAGCAGACGAAGCGCTTCTGCGTCCGCATACAAATCTTGGCGTACAGGATGCAGTGCGGGCACTTCAACAGTACGTCACCACACACATTGACAATCAGGTAAGTTTTTTTTTTTTTTTTTAAATTGATTTCTATAATTTGTAACGGTAAATATTTTTTGATAGATAGATAGATAGATAATAATTTATTTCCTTATTCAGTACAAAATTCAAATTCACAAATATAAATTCATAGATACTTTAAATATAGAATTTATTAAGTGATATACATAGGTTTCGAAGATTTCTTTTCGATCTGTTTTTATTTATCGGTTTTAGCTTCGTCATAGGTATTTTACACTTTCCCTATGAAGGACTTGAGAGTCGACCAACCCAATGCAAATGGTCGTGGGGTACCAGGCGCCCACGATTGAACTCAAGACCTGGGTATAACAGGTCTTCCGGAACAATCGCGTACCGATAACAAAAAGAAACAAACAAAATTACAAACTACGAAAATTAAGAAGAATAAAATATATAGCAGCATTAAGAAAATGGCTATACCTCCGTATGTTGGCCACCGGTCTATCTTGGAACTTGGCTACATATTTCTACATTTCAAATCATGTAAATAGTTGGGCATGGTTGCTCGTTTTGCGTTCGCACTTTGTTGTGTGTGTGTTTAAAAATGTATCACACCAAAAACATAAATGTTAAAGAATAGACAATTTCTCTTTTACAAAAATTGCTTTTGCCTTACAAGTCAGCCACAAAAGGTACTGATACCTGAGGTATTTAATAATTGCAATACAAACCTGGTGCTCTTTTTTAGATCTCAGTACCTTTTGTGGCTGACTTGTAATGCAAAAGCTCTCTTTTTGTATAAGAGAACTTGGCTATTCTTTAACATTTAATATTTTGGAAATTTTGCAAAATTTAAAATTGTAGGGATTTCGACCGAACGTAAACGCCCTCTTTAGAGGAAAATACAATTTGTTTTATAACTTTCCTTGTTTGCCTTTAAGAGAATTAACGTCATGTAAGATTTCATAACTATAGAATGAGTTCGATATATGTGCGGTTGCCACGCCACGTTTTTGGGATATGCACAAAGTTTGTGTCTGTTCTTCAAATCCTTCCTCCTCGTATAATTTCATAGCTCTAAGTCTTTTGGGTGTAAAGTTAAAGAAAAGGGGCAGCTAACACGCCCTATAAATGGAAAATAAACAACCCTCTAGTAAAAAATCATATTTGTAGTCTTTTTGGGGGCTGCGTTAAGAGAAGTGGGCTTTTTCCCTGGGGTTTCTCCGCAAACCCTATTACTGTTTCAATTTCAAGGGTCCATGATGATTATAAGTGCTCCATAGTTTTGATGATCTGTCAGTGAGTCAGTGAGGTTACTATTTTTGCTAATTTTGTTGCCTTATAACTCAGGAACCGCTCATATTAAACAGTTAAAATTTGGTATAGAGCGAAATGATGATGATAAGTGCTCCATAGTTTTGATGATCTGTCAGTGAGTCAGTGAGGTTACTATTTTTGCTAATTTTGTTGCCTTATAACTCAGGAACCGCTCATATTAAACAGTTAAAATTTGGTTTAGAGCGAAATAATTATTATCATCTCTGAAGACCGAAAGATAGGATCGCAAGGCATACATCTTCAAAATTAATTTTTCATAACTTGCGCTTGCTTTCATTGGTTTCCTAAATTATTCTCTAGCTCATCTAAAATGTTTTCTGTTGGGCCTTTTTAATGCCAACAGTTAACTTCGAAATTCCAAATTTTATTGCCAATGTCCTTTGCGTTGCCCCATTTTCTAATTCCTCAAAATGTTTTGCTCTTTTAGTTAACGAAAGCTCAACTATAGATTTTCGTGTTGGCATATTGAAATCTAAAAATAAGACTCATAGTAATTTAGCAAATTTTAAATACCCAGATGTTTCTCATACATTATGTAGATCAATCCTTTAAATTACTGCTTTTGTTTTCTACTAATTTTCCACTACGAAACCTAAAGGCACATTAAACTGTGGAAATTATATCGTATCTATCCCAACAATATAAATATGAATATGAAAATATTAAAATGAACGGAAATTTTGTTATTTTACCGCTAGCTACGTCAATTAAGGGGCACGGTAGTGCCCAGCCGAATCTTAAGCAAATTTGGGACTACACCATATCAATCCATACCAAATTTCAAATGTTTAACATAAGCAGTTCCCGAGTTATAAGGCCCCAAAATAAGAAAAAACAGTAACCTTACTGACTGGCTGATCACTTACTCACTGACAGAACATCAAAACAATGGAGCACTTCGAATCATCGTGAAACCTTGAAATTTGGCACAGTAATATGGTTTGCGGAGAAACTACAGGGAAAAATCTAACTCTAGCATTTGTCATTTTCCATCCAGGAGGCCTGGCAGACGCCCGCTTCTCCTAACGCAGTCCCCAAAAGACCTGTAATTATTATTTTTTACACTAGGGTTGTATTTGAAGAACAAACACGTGGGAAAAATAAAATAATATTTATTTTCCATTAAGGGGCGTGCTAGCCGCCCCTTTTCTTTAACTTTGCACCCAAAAGCCTTAGAGCTATGAAATTATACTTGGAGGAAATATGTAGAGAACAGACACAAACTTTGTGTATAATCCAAAAAAGAGGCGTGGCAACCGCCCTTATATCGAATTCTTTCTATAGTTATGAAATTTTACATGTCGGGCATTTACGTTCGGTCGACATCCCTACAATTTTAAAATATTACAAAATTTCCATGTGTAAAAAAATCTTTGCAAAAATTATTGAAATCACACCAAAAACATAAATGTTAAAGAATAGCCAAGTTGCTTTATACAAAAATCGCTTAAGCCTTATACGTCAGCAACAAAAAGTACTGAGATCTAAAAAAAGGCCGAGTTTGTATTGTAACTATTAAAAATTTCACAAACAGTATTTAGGTACATTTTTCTACTTTGCCCCAAATGGCCTCTAGGGCCTCTAGGGTCTATTTGTTAGTCACCCCCATTTTTCTCATTTTCCCGAAATTGCTAAAAGTAGGCTGAGTCTGATTGTGGAGAGTTATTACTTTTATTTTTGACATGACCCATGAAATTTCACTTAACTTCCATTTATATGTTGTCAATTGATAGAACACTTTTTACAATTAGGTTTTAAACAGATCAGTTCTGATGATTGTTATCCGAGAAACAACATTTTCGACCACTTATTTATAAAAAATAAAACAAATTTAAATTTATGTTATGATGTCAGTTCTTTCCAAAAGAACACTCTTTCGGTGACGATGGGCAAATTTAAAACCCAGTTTAATTTTGAAAACCGTATGCAGAGAAGACCTGCTAATTTTAGTGATGTTTACATTGCGTCCTATCTTATAAAAAAACTGTTCAGTTCATTATATTTAATGGGAATTTGATCGTTTCGCAAAGTGAGAGACCATGATTTGTTGCATATGTGCTATGTGGTGGCATTGAACTCGTAGTGACAAAAGAAGTGTGCTATAAAGATTTGAAATTCCGGAAAAATAAAAACGCTTTTTATAGCAGGCTGTCTGTCACGCACGGAGTGAGCCGCATTTCAGCCCGTCGAACTTATTAACTGCTAACAAGACATTTTACAGAGTGGAATGTTAATTCTTAATTTAATTTGCTTAGTTACTTTCTTCTGTTGCTGGTGAATGAACTTCTGCTGCGTCCTACCTTATGCAGTATTTTATCCAGCGTCGTAAGTTCGTTATTTGGAAAAACTGATGCACAATTTGCCTGATGGCATAATTATCGAAATCATCTACTTTACTTTTGAAACCAGTATGGTTTTTCTTCTTTGGTGGAGAGTTGTGGCCTTTGGTACTGTTTTCGTTGAGAACTCTGTAAACTGTAAGCAAATGGAAAGGCTTTAGTTCGTTTGGGGCGAACAACATAATACCCTACCTATAGCCCTCCCAATGAAAGAGGCATAGAAAACACCATTGATGGCATTATATTTAGTTTTCCATGATAAATTCATAAAAAACGCCCTCAAAACGTGGGCGTGGCGAAAAACGAGCTATCAGTCAAATACATTATGTTAAACAATTTTTTTCGTTTTTTTTTAAATTGGGCGTGGCTAAAATCTAAGTTAAGTTCAGAAGGACAATTTCTACATATTTTGTAAATGGCTTTGTGCTTTATTCCATCATTTTTAGCCATAAAACAGTTTTTTCGTAATTGTAGGCCTTTTACTTACATTTCGTGTTTTTGGTCATCAGAAATAAGGTTAGACACGGAATTACAATATGTTTTTTGTTTATTTATCTGCGATTTGGTTGGTGTTCCGAACAAAACATCAATTTTTACTTTTTATATATAACTTAGTGAATCTTACGTTGCTTAATAAATATCTATGGGCTATAGCAATTGTTGTACTAAGTTGTCGTTCATAGAATTGATGTTTACGTCAAGGCATATGAATTGATCAATTACTTTAAAGTTGCTGGTGCCAAAATCCGGTGCATGTTCAAAAGAGAGTTTAGATGAGCTGCCAAACTGCACATTGCACCGCGTCTTCTCCAGCATCACGAGACACAATTGGATAAGTTTTGACAGGATACCGAATTCAGCATTAGTAATGCAAAGTACCTGGCGATGAATGTTATCATATGCGGCCTTAAAGTCGATGAAAAGCTGGTGTGTTTTGACATGAAATTCGTTTGTTCATTCCGGGATTTGGTTTAGTGTAAAAGTTGTCGATCTGCCGGCCGACTTAGATGTTGCAGAAGTGTTTGAGACGTTCATGCTGTACGTTAGATAGGGTTTTATATGCGACTTTTAGAAGGGATTTCGCCTTATAGTTCTAGTAACGTTTTATCCATCCAAAGTCAGACAAAGTGCGGTTAAAAACTATGCATCACTAGTATTACAAATTTTGCGGATAATTTTTTACATAAAAACAAGCCTTGCTTACAATCTCTGCATTGATCTCAGGCTCTTCTATCCATTAAAAAGCTCTATAGGGTTTAAATCTGGTGATTGCGGCAACCATTTTATGATTTGTATGACTTCTTCCCTCCGTTTCATTTATTTATGCTTTTTGGCCCACCCTCAACTGCGAACAAACTTCCCACGGCTATTCTTTAGGGAGGCTAATGATTGCTTTGCTACTAAAGCGACTCTTTTCACATGTTTTGTTACCAAAACGCCGACTTAAAACCTGACTTTTATTATCTGACTGTTTTATGTCATTGTTCAGGCAAAGAGTTAACTAAATAGGTATGTCTGAAACTATTAGCCTGCTATTAACTGCTATCTCACTCACACTCATTTCAGGTACTCAACTATTGCTGAAGAATTTTTGAAATAAACTTCTTGGTGATGATGAGTTGTCGAATAGTTCATCTTGAAAAAATGGTCTACTGCAGCTCCAACTCTTCTTCTTTAAAACACGCAAGCACAAATTTTAAATAAAAAGTTAAAGATAAATCCGTTGTAAATAAATAACAAAATCCAATGTCTAAAGTATGCACTTACTCTACGGATTCAGAAATATCTCTTCTAAATGGTGTGTTATTGGTAGTTTAACTCTCTGCAACAAACATATTTATGATTTATTTGATTAACGACAGCAGCATGATTGTGTACCATAAATCATTTCAAACAGTTCACCCAATAACGACAGAGACCAATCCAAAACAACAACAACACGTATACACCACAAGAAACATTAAACCCAAACTGGCATCAACCACTTCATGAATGCAAAAAGTGTTTGCAATGTGAAACGTTTGAGCCATAAAGTGGAAGAAAATAAAGCCCCTGTGGCTTCAGCTCTTTTATCTGTCGGTTTTTCAATAAGCTGTTTCACCCGAGTTCATTTCGTTTAAAAAACCTTAAACGTTGACAGACATCCCAGAATGAGAGATTGATATAATATTTCGAAGGGAAGGGTCGGTTTTGTTGTGGTACATCGTAGTAGCTACACGAATGTATTGTTTTTTTTCAATCCTTTGAAATGCAGTGCAGTCATGTAAGAAATGCACAAGCAGAGATTTCTGAAAACTGTTCAGTTCATTATATTTAATGGGAATTTGATCGTTTCGCAAAGTGAGAGAGCATGATTTGTTGCATACGTGCTATGTGGTAGCATTGAACTCGTAGTGACAAAAGATGTGTGCTATAAAGATTTGAAATTCCGGGAAAATACAAACGCTTTTTATAGCAGACTGTCTGTCACGCACGGAGTGAGCCGCATTTCAGCCCGTCGAACTTATTAACTGTTAACAAGACATTTCACAGAGTGGAATGTTAATTCTTAATTTAATTTGTTTAGTTACTTTCTTCTGTTTCTGGTGAATGAACTTCTGCTGCTGTTACAGATATTCGGACGAGTACGTTAGAACTGATCATCAGAAGCGGTTTAACCACCCGCTTGTGTGCTCTGACAAATCTAATTTCAGTTCAATGATAAGTTTATCAAATACGAAACAAAAGTTTACACGACGTTTTTTCCTTCAAATTTTCTCACGTATGCGGATCGAGCTTTCACAACATACGAGAAATCTTGCATATGATTTACGGGTGCGCGGAGGGCGCAACTCAACAGCACATAGGATATTGGAAATTCGTCATCCGCTGCACCTTTTCACGGGCTCTTGATATCAACCAGTCTCATCGACTAAGTCTTTCAAGCTGAGATCCATGCGGTCAAGATGGATCTATGTGGACAGTCAAACAGCACTTAAAGCAATCCGTACAAACCTTGTAAACGCGAAATGTATTACAGACTGTTTTTTGGCACTCAGGGCTAAATGTCATCACTTGGTTCCACTCTGTTGGGTTTGGAAGGTAATGAAAAATCCGACGAATTGGCCAAAAAGCACGGTTCTTCGATAGCTTGGGCGACTTGACTGGGCGACACGATTTATATATAGATCGCAGTGGTTTCGTTAGTCACATTTCCCTACATGTACAACTGAGGTATTCATCATGGGCCTTCATGACTTCTGGTTGAAATTGATTCTGGTGTTGCTACAGGGGGTATTAAGACGGAGGTGAGGCGAAGATGAGTTTAGCAGTCAATGAGGACAAGACAAAGTATATGCTGTCATCAAGAAGGGACACCCAAAACCGAGCTCGTTAGAATGTCACTATAGACAGATATAACTTTGAGGTGGTCAAGGACTTTGCCTACCTAGGATCCGCAATGAACTCAGGCAATGTTACGAGCGGCTTAGAAAGTTTGGGCTAAGAAAGTAATTGAGTAGCAAAGCCCTCTCTCACACAACTAAAGCGACCCTTTATAAGACACTAATAACAACAGTCCTTCTCTATGGAGCAGAGGCATGGACTCTATTAAAAGGGGATGAGGCCAATCTTGCTTGTGTAACTACTTCTTTGAGTAATTTGAACTCGAACTGTACGGGCTGTACAGCGACATCGACATAGACACAAAATATTACAATTATTAGGCCCTCCTGGCCTAACCTAAGGTACTGATATGAAAAATCAAAACCAGACTAGATATCTACCCATTTTGAGACGAATTACTATCGGCTTGCGAGTTATTCCTATAACATGACCCGCTTTCGAACACTCTAATACTACGAGTACAATATTAGACACAAAGTTTATTCCTTCACTTTTCTTTTTTGCAGACAATGTGTACACTAACACTCTTCAATATGACGGATGAAAACATCATTATAGCAGCAAGGTTACCTCATGACGCTAAACTAAAAGCTATTGACCTGCTTCGCAAGGAGAAGGTATGCATGCAACTATAAACAAGCTCTCTACGCATGTACTTAAATCGTTTTCTTCTTTTCGTTTCTTTTCTTTTCTCTTATCTTAATAGGAGGAATGCACTAATATCCTGAAAACCATTAGTCATCACATTAACACCGAACACAGCGAACTGCAATCCCACCGACTGCTGAGCATATTCAAGATGTCCGAAGTCGAAGTCATCTGGCCCGAGAGCAGTAGCGCCAATTCACCAACCTCCATCTTGGGTAGTTGCACACTAGTAACGTCTCTGATGTTTTCCCTATTGCCATACGTTAGCTGGACAGTATTAAAACTTACCCAGGTAGAGACATGACATTAAGTAAATAATGCATGCATTCAAACGCAATCCAGCCAGCCAACCAACATGAAGGAACGTAACATAAACAAAAACAACAAGAAAAAGTATAAAAACAGCTACATCACCTCTACCAAAACAAGAAGTGGTTTGCTATTATACAACTAACTGCGTAGGATAAGTACTAGCACTTTAAGGAATGAGATGTAAGTAATGAGGATGAGAAGAATGCATTTTGCATTGAAGGATCGGCTAAGATGACACGACGATAAGGGAAAGTCGAGACAACGTATTTATGTGTACATAGAGGTAGGGTGTAAGAAATTAAGGTTACTGAAATGATGTCTATTGTAAGTGTCGTACCGTGTACAACACCAGTGAAACGAATGGGGCTTAGCTATATGGTAGTGTGCTAGGAAGAAGAGAGTGGCTCACATGATATAATCACACATAGACATGACGACACGACGACACTACGACGCTTGCCATGTTCAGAAGTGCTCTCAAAGTGGACGAACTGACATTTCATTGCTGTGTCCTGGGTTAGACAGTCATCGTGATTGCATTTTAAATATATTATCTTCTACGGCATGTCCTGAATCTGCGCCCGCTGTCTATGTCACGACATAAAAAATCGTTTCACCACTCAAGTAAAAAAAAAATTCTATTTGCGGAATTTTTCGTTTTATTATTATTATTTTGTCATTTTTAACAGCAAATTGAATGACACTCTTTCAGTATTGTCTATGTCTTATATGATGATGACGATGATGTAGAGCAGATACCTACATATGTAGTTGAATGCTTGTTGTTGTGAAAAGTGTAAAAATGAATTTATATCTGCTAAGTGCTAACAGGCTTTCGAAAGGATATCTTTTTTAAACATCAACCTGCCTGACTTCGGCGTTCTATGATGACGTCATCGATTTGTCCGTATATATGTTTATTTAATGTGCTTTCATAGGTTTACAATAAAACAAAGTGTGAAAACAACTAGGTTTTTTTGACGTGTGTCCGCCGCACATGTAGGTACATGTTCAATTACGAATGTTCTGACGAAATATTTTATGTGGCCAAACTTTGAATTGAGTTGTTAACGATTTTCTACCAATAACTTCATGTGCAGTAAATGTAATGTCTATGTAATTTGAAATTTCGTTGTGGCTACCTTTTCAAAGTTAGGAAAGTGCAAACATGTACTCCAATTATGTGTAGTACTTTTGCTGAAGGTTATTATTTTGTTTGAAGCTGTATTGAAATGCATTATTTCATCGATGTGGCTGATGTGTTATCAACATATTGACAGCTACACATGCCGAGCGGAATAAATGGGGTAGGTATGTAAAAACGGACTTTTGTGGCAGACCAAGAAGTATGGTTGTTGTAGTTTTTGTGCAAAACTGTATATTGTTTCTGGAAAGTTCCTTGATATATGAAATACGTATCGTTAAAAACTGAAACAAGAACATATCGGCAAACAATATCAAACGGTTTTTACCATACTTTTTTCGAAACCTTAAAAAGGTCCTTTATACGAGCTACATATGACCCAAAATGATCATACACGAAATTTTTACTCTCTCATGTTTGTATTTTTAAGCAGGCGGCAAAGGTTCTTTAGTTGTCGAAGGAGAAGCTAAAAATGTTTGGCATTCATCACATCAAGAAACATGGTCAGAATTTAGCAATCAGGTTGACCGCCGTCCCAGAAAGGGACCCAGTGACGAAAGGGGTTCGTACTGCATTTCCCTTCTCCACAAACATCGCAAGTTGTGGTGTCATTAAACTTAGCGCTTTGCAAATACGTTATGGCTTATAGAGTTAGGCGCAAGGATTCCCATGGTTTCCAAAAAAATATTCAATTCATCTGCAGTCCGAAGAATCGGTTCATCGAAAATTGTGCCTTAGCTCAATTTTAAGTCGCAAAAAATTGTACTAGGCTACAATGTTTGACGAGCCATTCCGTTGAAAATCTAATTTCCCGAAAAGACAGTACAATGCGAAGTTTAGAGAAGATGTCAAATAGTCCTTGATATTAGATAGAAGTAGTAATTCTTTAACGCAACTTGGCTGTAAATATATACTTTTCTGTTATACTATCACCAACATTATAAGCCTCAAAAAGTTGCTGACAATTTTTTTGCTAAATTGAACTTAGGCGATGAGTATATTCACTACCTAGTGGAGCTTCAACTGCTCCGGAGCGCAGTCCTTCCATTAACTTACTTTGTGGACTACCACTTATAACGTCATTTTAAAAGAAAAATGATATCTTTATTTAAATTTAATTATTTAATATCTTATATAACAAATTAGACATATATATTAAAAACATATATTAGGCGTAAACGGCCCATACAGGACCCAAGGCCTAGAATCTCCAACCACAGTGTGTGCGCGACATATTTTTTGATACGAATGGAAAGTGTTCCTCAGTTTAATGCCGATTTCGAACGGTAATTAATTTCTGTGAAGCTTCTTATGATAGTTCTTACTCTTGGATGTTTGTCAGACGTACGCAAGAGGTGGGGCAGCGAATAACCAGATGGTACAGGTCGAGATTTGAACCAGAAACCTGTCGCTTAGTGGTCCAACGAACTTAACCACTAAGCCACTGCACCCACGACATATCTATTAACGATTCTATACTCTTTGTGTGTGCGAAGCTATATTTCTGACACAATTAAAAGTATGCCATTTTCGAATGGCAAATGAGAAACTTTCGAAGGTTGATAGATTTTGTACTGAGGAAAGCTTATTTGCAGAAATAGAATGTCACAGCAACGTCCATTATGAGAGCCACAGCGATAGTTAAAGAATCATGTTGTTTTTAATGAACATCAATACATCGACTTTATCGTTATGCTCGAAACCATTTTTTGCTGTGCCAATCCTTTTTTACTTTTCGTATTATTGCTCCAAGACTTGCATTCATCTATTTCTACCTTCTTCGTTGTTTTTGAGTAACTTAATCATTATAATTTGTATCAACAAACGGGCCTTCAATTTATTCTTTGATAAAATTAAAACAAAAATCGAAATTTGCCCTGAACTAACGCTTATCTATTTTTATTTATTCAATTAGGTCTACAAAATATATTAAGTCATTTTTAGGTCTTCTGTAAATGTAAACAATCATTTTTATTTCCTTATAAAAAGGGAATTTACTAAAAAACACCTCACATCAAGAGTTGGCCGTGTTATCTGTAGTATCCACTTCTTGCGGTATATCGCAAGTGTATTAAAGAAATAAAATCGGCCCAAGAACGCTTCCTTCTGTTGCGAGGTTCTACAAGAATCCTTTGAGGTCGGAGTACTCGTTCGCTTGTTGAACACGAAAGATTCTGTCTGCTAAATAACAGCTTAGGAACTCAAATAGTTGTTTTGGGAGAGCTTATTTAAGTTTAATTTTAACCCGGTATGGCATACCTTATCAAAGCCATGAGAGACGTCAAGAAAAAACCTAGAGGACATTTTTTTCTCCTCTGATCCTTATTTAATTTCGCTGGTTATTCTGTAAAGCTGGTCAATTATAGCGTGCGTAGTTCTGAATCCGAATGGGTGAGCCGGTATTAATCGGCGTTGTTTGATAATTGGATATCGAATATCTTCGGCATTGTTGGTTGAAGTGGTAATGGTATTTTGTAGAGAGGTATTGAATTTTTTATAATTTGTAGTCCTTCTTAGCACAGCTATCTTCCATTGTCGGGAAACGTACAAGCCTAATCGAGGCGTATATGAAATAAACAAACGTAAAAGAAACTGTCCCATAATTAGATAATATCCAGGTGCCTTGTTTAAGTATTCGTATTTCATAACCCGCGATACTTGCCTTAATTGAAAATTGTCAGATACCATGGGTGGAACAACATCCTCGCCCAACGCTTGTTTTTTCAAGCCTTTTACAGCTTTGCAATGCAAAGAATTGCAACTTTTATCCGCCGTTAGACTTTGGAGATACGTAGAGATCTTACGATTTTTAAAGCCCCAAATCTCTCTTTTAAATGGAATGGCTGAAAACACGAGCTTGCTGCCATCTTTTACAAGTTCTTCGTGAGAATGGCGGGCGAATGGTCTTTAATTTTGACATAGTTTTCCGATACTTATTTTGCGATAAAATATCTAAATGATAAATTAATCTAAATAAACATAACTTTTCTGGACGAAAGAAAAGGCAAAACTGGTCTGAGAGCAGATAAAAATGGGATCTAAACTTAAAAAAAAAAAGGTATTCGCACCCACTGGAAAGGCATATACGTTTTTTTAAGCATATTCGTCTTCTTCAAGACAGTACCTCGGCGAGTCGATTTTTTTCAATTTATGGAGGTGATATCGTAATTTGTGATGACCTGTTATTTTTAATATCATGACTAGGTAGAATAAGTATCTTCTTGTCATCTTTTCTGAAGGGCTCTTCACCTTAACCTTTTTGGTCTGCCTGAGACCTGGGATGTATGCCCAATATGAGATGCACATTTTGCGTTCCCAGAATTTCAGCTTCAGATTAATAGCTGATTTGTTTATTGGAGAGAATGCCTCGCGTCCTATAGAGGGAGTCTCCGATACTTTTCTAGACAGTTCGTAAGCTTTTTCATTTCCCTCTATTCCCCCGTGCCCGGGAACCCACCAGATTTCGGGTTTTGTTCCTTGTACTGAATGTACTGATGTGGAATGTATTAAAATTTGTATCAACAAACGGGCCTTCAATTTATTCTTTGATAAAATTAAATCAAAAATCGAAATTTGCCCTGAACTAACGCTTATCTATTTTTATATATTCATTTGTATTTCCTTTTAAAAAGTAAATTTACTAAAAATCACCTCACATCAAGAGTTGGCCGTGTTATCTGTAGTATCCACTTCTTGCGGTATATCGCAAGTGTATTAAAGAAATAAAATCGGCCCAAGAACGCTTCCTTCTGTTGCGAGGTTCTACAAGGATCCTTTGAGGTCGGAGTACTCGTTCCCTTGTTGAACACGAAAGATTCTGTCTGCTAAATAACAGCTTAGGAACTCAAATAGTTGTTTTGGGAGAGTTTATTTAAGTTTAATTTTAACCCGGTATGGCATACCTTATCAAAGCCATGAGAGACGTCAAGAAAAAACCTAGAGGACATTTTTTTCTCCTCTGAGAGTTCGCTGGTTATTCTGTAAAGCTGGTCAATTATAGCGTGCGTAGTTCTGAATCCGAATTGGTGATCCGGTTTTAATCGGCGTTGTTTGATAATTGGATATCGAATATCTTCGGCATTGTTGGTTGAAGTGGTAATGGTTTTTTATAGAGTATTGAATTTTTTATAATTTATAGTCTTTCCTAGCTCGAAATAATCGAGGCGTATAAAAAATAAACAAACGTAAAAGAAACTGTCCCATAATTAGATAATATCCAGGTGCCTTGTTTAAGTTTTCGTATTTCATAACCCGCGATACTTGCCTTAATTGAAAATTGTCAGATACCATGGGTGGAACAACATCCTCGCCCAACGCTTGTTTTTTCAAGCCTTTTACAGCTTTGCAATGCAAAGAATTGCAACTTTTATCCGCCGTTAGACTTTGGAGATACGTAGAGATCTTACGATTTTTAAAGCCCCAAATCTCTCTTTTAAATGGAATGGCTGAAAACACGAGCTTGCTGCCATCTTTTACAAGTTCTTCGTGAGAATGGCGGGCGAATGGTCTTTAATTTTGACATAGTTTTCCGATACTTCTTTTGCGATAAAATATCTAAATGATAAATTAATCTAAATAAACATAATTTTTCTGGACGAAAGAAAAGGCAAAACTGGTCTGAGAGCAGATAAAAATGGGATCTAAACTTAAAAAAAAAAAGTTATTCGCACCCACTGGAAATGCATATACGTTTTTTTAAGCATATTCGTCTTCTTCAAGACAGTACCTCGGCGAGTCGATTTTTTTTAATTTATGGAGGTGATATCGTAATTTCTGATGACCTGTTATTTTTAATATCATGACTGGGTAGAATAAGTATCTTCTTGTCATCGTTTCTGAAGGGCTCTGTAACCTTTTTGGTCTGCCTAAGACCTGGGATGCATGCCCAATATGAGATGCACATTTTGCGTTCCCAGAATTTCAGCTTCAGATTAATAGCGTCCTATAGAGGGAGTCTCCGATACTTTTCTAGCCAGTTCGTAAGCTTTTTCATTTCCCTCTATTCCCCCGTGCCCGGGAACCCACCAGATTTCGGTTTTGTTCCTTGTACTGAATGTACTGATGTGGAGTCAATTATTGGCAAGCTGAGGAATAGCATAAGCACAAGATAGCTACTTGACTATCCGTGAATGGATGTTGGAATACACTGGGACTTTTTCCCATGGGTATTGAGACATTTTTGTTTGGTCCGTTGATACCAGCTCCCAATCCAGAGTCTATTGTTGAACCATCCGTATACCACTTTAGGCCGTTTTGGCAATTTTGCTTCTCAATTTGTGATTTCAGTGGAGAAACGTTTATTGAAGCATAGTGTATTTGCTGTGTGTAAATCTGTGATCGCGCGGATAATGTCGAGTTCGGGAATTTCCGATAGCAATTGCTTTAGTTCGAGGTGTTTACTAATGGTTTGCTCTTTCGTTTGTTTCAAACTTACTGTGTTGCATTCTGCTACTATTTATTATGAAAATGTTGAGGGGTGTTAATCCAATTCGAGCTTCTATGGCCTCCGTGGGACAGGTTCTCATGTCACCGGAGATACCAATACGTGCGAGCCGTTGTATTTGTTAAGTTTGATTATCGCGGACTTTCAAGTGCTTTTGTTCCACCATATAATTGAAGCATATGTAATAATGAGCCTTATGGTTTCTGTATAGATACAGCAAGTGATCTTTGGGCAGGCATCCCAGGTTCTTTCATACATGCGGCGGAAGGCCCAGAAAGCTTTCGATGCTTTTTTAATCTTTTTGTTTAGGTGTGAGTTGCAGTTTAGTCTTTCATTTAAGATTACACCCAGATATTTGACCTCGTCAAAATACTCTATGAAAGTATCATTTATAGATCTTTGTAAAAGGAACTATGAGAGCCTTGTTTGGGTTGATAGAGAAACCCTCCCTGTTACACCAATCAAGGACTATCTTAAGAGCATTTTGCATACGTATAGTGACATCGTTTGACGACGACCATCGGCGTATCAAACGACGTGGAAGTCTAAAGTACTAAGGTCTTGAAGAAGGTTGTAGATAACTAGTGACCATAGTAGGGGTGAGAGAACTCCTCCCTGTGGGCAGCCTTTAGCGGCTGTTACTGATACTGAGGCCAGCGCTGATGTTGGTTGGTTATTTTTCGACTCTCCAGCATCGCTCTGAACCATTTGATCTTAGGTCGGTCTGTGTACCAAAGTTTGATATAGAATTACATCCGGTATTATCAAAAGCACCCTTTATGTCCAAAAAGGCGGCCAGTGCAACCTCTATGCAACTCGGTAGGTAGGTTAGTAGATGCCCTTGCGACGGTTGTCACGGCTCACTTAGACAATCAAATTGGGTCTATTGCGTCCTTTGGGTACCTTCCTCGCATAATAACAGAAGAAACCGCTGTCAGTGGTCAAAGCGTCGGCTTCTCAGAACCATCCTGATTTTGATACAAATCTGAGTAGGTCTTTTAGTTGGTCTGCACGCATCGAGTTGTGTCCGTCGTATTTCTTCGAGTGCCAGAGATACGCTCAACTCCGACCCCCATCTTGCGAGCTTTTCCGCTTCTTCATTTCCCGGGATATCATTATGCCCAGGCACCCAGCACAGGGTTACTGAGTTGTTTAATGATATCTCGTTTAGTGACATCCTACCTTTATTCACAGGCCTTGATTTTACCACAACCGTGAACCAACTGCATGGCCTGTACGCCCGCTTGACTTTCAAAATTGGTGATGGTCTTGTCTGCGAAGCACTGCCCTTTCAGTTCCGCTGCAGCCTGTTAAATTGCAGCTATGTCCGCCTAAAAAACGCAGCAGTCGTTGTTAATTCTGAAGGATTTCTCAATCCTAGGGATTCACGGAAGATTCCCGCGACTGTGCCGACATCCATTTTTGAACCGTCGTTGTTATGGCGATTTCATCATCTTTTGCAACTAATTTATCGTCCCATTCGCTTCTTTCTGGTATTCTGGTATTGAATCCCCTGTCGAACGTGAATGTCGAAGGCAGATAATCCGTAGTTGGTGCGTCTACAGGTGCGCACCAATGGGACTACACCGAGGCGTGTCCGTATGGATTATTTATCCAGAATTCACACTCTCTTACTCTAACGGCCGTTTTTGTCGCCTTGCTGCTGCAGTATATGTTCAGTGGCGAGAGGTTAAGCAGCATCGCCAAAGCTGCAGTGGGTGTCGTCCTTAGAGACGCTCTGCAACTAAAAGCACTATTGATTTGCTCTGTCAAATTCAAAAGTGCTCTTCCTGTGGCCTGCCTTTCTGATATACTTCATCATAGGGGTGCAGAGGTTAAGCATTCTCTGATATGGACGTCTTCATCGTTTTTAGGAAAAACAACGTCCAGCTAATTGGACGGTATGATTTCGGTAGTTCGATAGGTTTACCTGGTTTCGGATAAATACAACGCTTACCTCCCTCTAGGCTTGTGGTATGTACCCCAGTTGAAACCGAACCTAATTAGGCAATAATAGTCGTTGTTTGTAGTGCTGGTACACATTCAATGTTAATAAATTGAGTTCAAATATTTAATGCCGCAAAAATAACGCGGAAATGATTGGTAATTTTATAGTTCTGTAAACTAGGGAACCTTATAGGATGTAAATAAATATAGCTAGTGACCGGGCTAGTAAAATTTTTATTTTCATTTTATAGGATATGACAACAAGTAGAAAAATTTCCGACTTCTGTCAGCACAATTATGATTTCGAAACAGTTCTACACCGACTTGTGAATTCAACAACATGAGCTACTTTCACTGATAATCCTATGCACCACCATTCATCACCCCATATCAAATAGTCAAATCAATATTTGAATCGTTATTGTCCGTTTGGGAACTTTAATAAGCAATAAGTTAATTTAAAATATACAAACAAAATGTAAGGTGTGAATGTGTTTTCCTGTAGATACATGTAAAACTCTGTAAACTGAAAATAATATCATAAAACAAACAATACATATATAATAATAAATTAATCTGTAGAATATTGTTTTATACGGACTGCTGTCTTTAAAAAAAAACATATATATATATATATATATGTATATCTTTAAATAAATTGTAGGTAGGCCTTCAAAAAAAAATGAATAACAACAAAAAAAGGGAAAAGCTTATTCATGTAAGTAAACTACATAAATATAGCCTAATAATTGTATAAATTGAAAAAAAAAACAGTCAAATATCGCCTATTACTGTATAGAAAAAAAAATTATTATTTAATGAATGTATATAGTCCACTTAAATGGAATTTCAAATGAACGCTATTGACACTAACAGGCGCGATGTGAAAATCTGATAGAAAAAAAATTAACATGGCGAGAACATTTCTATGAAATTTTTTTTTCCTTATCACAGGACATTGTGTAATTTGCTTTCGTTTTGTATTTCCAATTTGAATATGTTTTTGGTAGTTCACATGCATGTTATACCGATTTAACGGATAATTTGCTTAAACTTTTATTTATTTTATCGTAAATCTGTTACTATGGCTTTACAAATTTAAATGATTGAGTTTGAACAGTGTGAATTCTATAGAAATTTGATGGAAAGTTTTAAATAATAATCCTTAAAAAGGAAACATAAAACAACAACGGTGACCCGAATTGGTTATTGTTACGAAACAGAATATTTTAGTTAAGCTTATTGGCGCTGATGGTAGTAATTGAATATATTGTTTGCGTTTATTTTTACGTAATATAAGTCTGCATGACTGGCTTAACAAGTTGTGTGGAAGTAATAATGATATTTGGACAATCTGCATTGATTTTTGGTGAGGTTTTAAAAAAAGGTGCTCTTGAGCTTAAGGGGGGGGGGGGGGGGTGACTATTTTGGAGTAAATCTCAATAGCAAGCTCCTTAGTCAAGAGAAAGGAAACAACTGCAGTAAAAGAGAGCATAAGGCATTGTTATCTTTCCGGCAGTACAAGGGTGCTTTAAGCAAAGCATGGGATTGTCACAAAATAATAAAATCTTATAAATCTACACGACATAGCATACGAAATCCCAAACATGTCTAATGGATCTAGTATACGATAGTTGCGTTTTATTCTCCTCTACTGTAATACGAAATGTATCTAGATGTTTCTTGGTACTTCAAGTTGGTTGACATCCTCTTTTAATTCTGTGTGCCACCTAAGACTGAGTCTTCATTCACTGCGATGTGAATACCCAGAATACTACTCACAGTACCTGAAACCTAGCTAGCCAGGTGAGAATTTATTTTTGACACGAATGGAATGAACTAACTAACTAAATTGTTGAAAACAATTTTAAGTGGCAATTTGATAGTATCAGCCTTTTTCATGAGTTGGGACGGCGAATAAAAACTTTAGGTGGAATTGGGGCCGGTGTTATTGCCTTATTTCTGGCTCCCTCCCTCCGCTCACGGCTACTCAATTCCATCGAGCCATCCTGATGTCTCCAGAAAACTGCAAGGACAAGAGAGTGAGACATCCCACAATTCCCCAATGTCTTGGAAGAAGAAACTTCCAAGTGTTCTGTTCCTCCTCAAGTGACAGACACCCGGGCAGTGACAGAATTAGTGAGGAATGTCCTCGTGGATCTCTTCATCTCCGCAGCCTCTAGAAATACCAACTTATAGATTATACTCTTCTGACTGCGCTTGTAGAATATTTTCCACCAAGTTTTTAGTTGATAATCCGACTCGTATGATAGTTCGTTAAGCTACAACTTTGCGTATTTTCGAGAAATTTTTGATTTTTTTATGATTTCTAGAATGTACTCTCCACACTGCATGAATAAATTTCTAGCTACGTTCAGTAACTATTTCTTATTCTATCAAGTCGTGAAATTAACCTTATATAGGCCAGGAGGTCGAACCTTACCTGGAGCAGGAGAGATGCCTTACTCTCAAATGGACACACGCCCTTAAATGACTCATACAGAGTAAACCCTAAGATGTCTAGCAGAACCTGCTGTGGTATCAGCCCAAGACTGATTCACTCTGGACATATATATGTATTGTCAACCCTTACCTAATGTATGCGGTTTTTTTGGTAACTAACCAAGGACATCTGACTAAGCTACAACATCTTGCGTGTATATAAATTACATGTGAAATGTGAGGAACTCTCACCGCCGCTATGTAAGCTTTACTTTGTTTACCTCTTTGTTGTAAGTGAAGCCAGAAAAGAAGCTTTATCGGCGATGTGACCAGAGGTCCTATTTTTAAGGCACTTCTTGATCAAATTACTGGCCATAGGAAAGGAGCACTCGACTTCATGTGCTTAATAAAGATTTTGAGCACCGCTTTTGCGTGATATCGTGGAGTATGCAAATGTAAATGCAAATGTTTCCCTAATCGTCTCACGGTCTATTGGGGCCATGTTTCAGGAAGAGATTCTGGCAATCGCAACTGCTTTTAAGAAAAGGACCAGAAGGCACTGTTTTCTACATATGCTCAGTTGCTATTAAAGACATTTATGATAATACGATCAGCTCCAAAATTATGGCCGAGCCCGAGTTAGATATTATTCTGTAACTGTATCTTGCGTCCCCAGTAATCCGTGGTAACTAAGGAGCTGACGGATTCACGGCTTATTATCAGAATGTATAAGCCAACAACCATCAGTAGGGTGCTGCTCATCGTTCCACAAATACCGGATTCATTGATTCAAAAGATCTAAATATCTGACTTAAGATCATTAATTTGCTCTGTGAATGATGTCTGGAACAACCGATAGTCGATATCAAAACCAGACTAGCTATGATTGAAGAAGACATTCCATGAAGATGACCCCAATCCAATTGAACTAGCCAACCTTACTCACTTTGCTCAGAGCCCTTTCAGGTTCAGCAATTAAAATTCCAATGTCAACTCACAGTTCTGTGACTAATTTAGGCAGTGTTTTCTTTTCTAATCTTTCTATTTAATAATTTATTTGCACAGAGTTATTTGCCATCTTTTTACTTTCTATGCCATAATCAGGGCCGTTCGATTTAGCATCCCACGCATTTTTCAGATGATTTTCTTTATCACCATGGCAATGTTTCCTACCCTGTCAGTTTCTTTACGCTATCAGTTCATTCGCCGCCTTCAAATAGATAGATTAGAGATAGGCCTTAAATTGTAAATATAACAATGTAAATAGTAAACAATCTAGCAAAATATATATCAACTTAAAGTGTATCCGTGGAATGTGAACTAAAAATAAATACAAAACTTAACAGAGGTAATGATTTGTATTCCCCTATTATGTATATACATAGTTTGTAATTACTTAATTGTTTTTTGTTTTTGTTTTTATTAATTTTACAAAAATAAATGAATACCAATATACATGTATAAAACAACCTAAACATATCATATTGAACACCTAAATATTTTATTTACTATATAAACGTTTTACAAAGAATATAAAAACAAACATTTCCAACTGTTCTACTGATTTACATTATTCTTTGCCTTATATGTATGTAAATTGTAACACATCTACTATTAATTGAAAATCAATAAATACGTAAAATGCTCTAAGAACATTTGTATTTTTCAGACCATTTTTGATTGTAAAAAAAAAGAAAAAAAAACAACAAAAGTATGGTCACAATCAAGTAAAAAGTCTTCCTTAAAAATATAATAACTAAATTATATATACATAAATAATTAAACAAAAAAAAAATATTCTGTAATTAGTTACATAAAAATACATATATATTTATCTGTTAAACAAAATATCTATAGGCGAAAACATAAAAAAAAATATTTATATAAAAAATAAAAAAACAAAAAGTGTTATAAACAAAGAAAAAACCAAACTGCTTTATTTGTTTATAACAAAACCAAAAAAGTTAATAAATTAGGAATCAAGCATATACATATATTATTAGCAAATAGTATTCTATAAATTTTTTTTTAATTTTGCAATTACACTAAAAAAAAACAACAAAAACCAATACTATCTAGGGACACAGTGCTAATAAAATAAAATAGTAATATAAAAATAAAATATCAAGCAAACAACAAATATATTGTATAGTCACCAATTATAATATTTATGTAGAGTGTTAAAATTATTCGTTCTACAACTAAATTGTTTTCTTTCGATTATTTTTCTTTTTGAGAACAAAATACATTATTATAAAATTCTAGTACAACACAAAAAAATAAATAAAAACACTGTTACTACTATCATTATCAACCAAATACGTATATATACATTTTCAAAATGGCAATGCTTTAATATAAACAAAACAAAATATACAAAAACTAAATTAGTTAACGGAAAGAAAAACAATTTCAGCCACGCTTTGAAAACAAATTACAGTTAACCTTTAATTGAAAACAAAAACTAATATTAAAGTAAATAAATGCGCAAAATTTATAAACATAAAAATACAAAATAATACTTATAGCTATCCAAAATTGTGATGCAATGTATCACCACCCTTATTCGACATGAAAATAAAAAAAAAAAAACTTGTTCCATTTTTTTTTAAAAACTACCAACACACGTTCACGTTTCCTGTTTCCTATTTCCTGAACACACACACACACCTATATATACTTAATGAAACCACAATTATATTATTTTGTAAATATCAGCTGCAAATATTTAGTGAATTAAACATAAAACATATTTATGTATGTAAACAGTGATGGAATAAAGAAGCAAACAAAAAAAAATATGTTAGCTGTATAAGAAATTAAATTTAAGAAAACAATAATAAATATATAAAAAAAAATAAAACAAATCGTGGTATATGAAGGTTTCGGTGTAAGCAAATGTAAGTAGATAGATTTCGATTTCAATTTTTATTTTTTGTCTAAACATTTGGAGGAACTTTTCCTAAAGCTTTAATAAAAATGTTCCACAGAAAGAAAGAAATTGACCTATAAATTCTAGTAATTCCTATAAGAGTGGTGGCTTCTTTTAAACGAACGTTGCGATCCTCTTGGTAGGAAAACTATTGTTCATTAGCTCGAATTGGTTGAGCCAATGTAGAAGTTTTTTTTAGCTTTTTCTTCATTCGCACTCCATGCACATAGGACCTAACTTGCATCGAATGAAGAATTTTGCTTCAGTATTAACTCTGATTTTGAAGGTCCAACGACTGAGGTGGCTGGGAATGGACGTGAATGCTCTGACCCGGAAGATCTTCGCAGTATAGGAAGATCGCGACTCAGGCGGCGCACGCGAGTGGAAGGGCACCTTAACCAACTTAGCGTGCGAAACTGGAGACAGCTGGCCATAGATCGTGCGGACTGTATCGCTACCTTAGTAATTAACTCTGCTTTCCTGATTATCGTTCAACTCTCGAGATAAACTACTTAACTAGATTGAAGTTATTTTCTCGCAGTCGGTGGCCAAATATTCAGTTTTGCCTGTTCTTAAAAAGCCATGAAAGCTTCTATTTCGTTACGCTGGGTACGTCCGATGATGTCAATGCCTTACGTAGGATCTTATGTATACATATATATGTGGCATTTGGCAGCGATATGCCGTCCAAATCGGGCATATAGAACTGATTGGACACTCATGCTTTCATCCAACCAAACTTGGTAAACTATTTGGTGCATGTGCCCTATCAAAACATTACTTCGGTATTTGAAGACATTTATAGAGCCGGGCAGCGTCCTTGTTGTTCTGTAGCCTTTTTATAGTATAGATCTTTTATACTGGCTGCCGGGCGAGATTGGTGGGTAAATTCTTTCCCTACATATATATTGACCGTTTAGCAGCTCCAAGAAATGACATCCAACAAATAATTTATTCTTCTGGGCATCGTGGCTTCATCTACTTGGACAGGCGACCTGATTTCGGCAATGTGAGCAGCTTAAGGATTCATCCGTCACTAACTCTTTTCTAAACACCCTGGCTAAGTGCTGATAATCCCTATAGACATGGGATTCGAAGCAGCTCATAAAGGGTATAACTATTTCGTTTCTAACTGCAAGAGTGACCGCTCCTATTTATTCCATATTTTAAGTTCGCCTGCTGCCATCCTTGACACTTGTCATAGATGCGATTGTGGGAAAATAACCAAAATCTGACCATTTCATATTAAGGGCGTATAATTGTTTGCTAAGCTCTGAAAGAACGTGGTCGCAAGTACCGTATTCTAGATTTAGTTTTAAATCGCATGTACCCCAATCGAGTGGAGGCCTTGACGTGATATTGTGTGTGTCTAGTACAATGTTGGAAATCGATTAAAAGACCTTTGGCATCCAATCTAATCTGTATTTAATTTAAGAACTATTTCTAGAAGAAAACTGCTACCAATGATCCCCCTCACAGGTTAAGTTTGATAAAAATCCGTGGTGTTCCACGTGGATATCTTGAAGATAATTGTGCTCCTTTTCTTTTAATTTAAGGTACAATATTGCAGGTCTTACAATTGACTTTCTGCTAATAAGGATTATGGATTTCGTCCTCGATTAAATCAAGATAGAGTTAAAAAAAGTAAATTTCAGGAAATGTTTGGGGGTGCTTTAGCTGCTTTCTTTAAATGTTAACGCATAGAAATATCTTGGAATAACATTAGTAATAAAGCAAAACAACGGCATGGCCTGTCTTCAGAGATCATCATCTGGTCTTAAGAGTCGAAGTTCTTTAATGACAAAAAATATTACAACTCATTTAACCAAAATTGTGCATCCCTACCCTCAAGATTGAGTAATTAACTGTTAAAAGTAGCCAAATTAATCGAAAAAAATTTCGAAAAGGTAATGCCAAAATAAACTATGTGCAAATATAAAGGTACCTTGGTAGGTAAAGTGGACGCTTTCCAACTCCATGTCAGAAACATGCACTTCATTCAGTTCATCCATCGCTAGGATTTGTAAAAAAAAAGTTACGAACTGAGTTTTCTTTCAGGAATATATGTCCCACAGACAACGAATACGAAACACAAAATCTTATTCAAAAAAAACGTTCAGATTAAGCTAAAACCAAATAACGTATACTTTGACAACCCTTTAGAGATCTCAGGCATTAGTTTCGGATACATCAGATCTTTTAGATCTCATGAGTTGTGATTACAAAACTGCGCTTTTAGCGCTTATTTTGCCTTTATGGAGGTACAGATTTTAGTTAATTTCTCCGGAAAACCATTCCCAGTCAAGGGACAATTTTTCATCGACATCTTTCACGATAGCCCTAATAAAGTATTATTCTATATATGCTTTACAAAATGTTATCACAAATTCAACACCGATTCTTTCGAAAAAAAAAACTTTCTTCAGGTAAACTGAATTATGATTTTTTTTTTCAAATAAAAAAGTCTATTGGCACTGCGATGCTAAAGATGTATCGTCGAATAAAAAAAAAAATAAAGCAAATAAATTATATGTAAAAAAAAACACACACACAAACTTAAATATAACAGTTAATATTAAGAAAGCTTTGGTTTTTGACACAAAAAGTAATTGTAAAGAAAATAACAAACAAAAATTATATAGATATATGAATAAAATATAAAACAACAAAATAAATAAAAGGGATATATTGAAAATGAAATTGGAATAAAAATGCTGATTGTCAATTTAAATAAAAATTTGGTTTTATTTTATTTTTTTTTGTTATATTCATCTAACAAGTAGGTGAATTGATTACCAGTTGGATATGCAGATGATATGATCATTCATACTAAATAGTTGAACCAGTTAAATTCTTTAAATAAGAGAATTCTCCTGTCAATGCAAGTAGATCTTCAAGCCCAATTCGCAATGACTACCTCACGGAATAAGCATGAAAACTGATTCAATAAGTTGGAGGCCGAAAATACAAAAGCCTCAAAATTATCGACACAGTTAATTTACCTACGACTGAAAAGCGAAGAACTAGGAAAAAAGGAGGATATTATAGTAATCCTTGTAGAGGATTTTTATCATTTTTTTTTAAATGAGCAAGGAGTGGCCGTTTCAGTCAATGGCGATCGTTACGGGTCATATTGAACAAATTTTTGTTCACAAAAATTGAAGAGGAGGGTATTGGTAACATTTGGTTTCAACAGAACGGCGGTACGTGCCTCACAGCCGAAGCTACACTGTTTTGCGCCCTGTTTCAAAAAAAAAAGTTATTTGGCGGACCCTATACTTTTAGGGGTCTACGACGGATATTAAGGGGTGTTACAAACTATGTGTCAAAATAAATATACTCTTAGTATATGGGGTATAAAGACAAAAAGAGAAACAAAATCTGATTTCTTATGCTGTACTTCAAGACTTAGCTGCTGTTGATTTGTATCTTCAATTTTTACATCAGTTACCCAGGATTTAAGGATAGCCCTACTTTGATGTACTTTAACCCACGTCAACGCAAATAACTCCGTTAATAGTTGCATTAGAGAGGGATTTATTTTAAGAAGAAAAATGTTCCTTTAAATTGTGATTAAATGATGTCAGTAACTCTTTTGAGTTCTGAAATATTACATAAGCCAACTGCGCTTTTCTTACCCATGCAAATTTTTTATTTCACTTCCTCGAGAATGGTGTAAAAAATAAATAATGTTTACTCTATTTTATGAACCTAATAATAACAAAAAAATTGTTTTCACAAGTTTGCTTAGAAAATTTAAAAACCTGGATCATATTAATAGAGTAAGCATCTCACACTTAAAAAAAAAAAAAAAGATGTACAATGATGAACATGAACAAAGATACTTTCGTCATCTTTCTCGTCAACAAGGCGTCAAGCCTGAAAGAAAGAAAGTGTCCAGTAATAATACATAATGTAGTGTCAATTTTCAATTTCCTTAGAGAGATAAACTCATTAAAGCTGTATAGGTCAGGCTGTGTACAGTCGCAAGACATGTGATATGTCCTGCGCACCAACGGTTTCACAACATGTTCGATAGAGCAGCTATCACGCTTCTCTTCAGTCAAGATAAGTATTCATTGATTGCCATTATTTGCGGCTGGAACATGCTACAGCATTCGAAATGACGAAAGGAAGGATCCAATCATTAGAAGCAAATCGATGAATTTTCTATAAATGCTTTATACTCTAATAATGAACTGAAGGGAGTCACCAAAGCAACGGTTCAAGTCATAGAATTCAACAATAATTATTATTAATGGTGAAAAGCCGAAAAAACCGAACCACCTTTTGGAATACTATTCTGAATATTTTACAGGAAACACAGACCTCAAAACCACGCGTTATAGATCCCATGCAAAACTTGAAAAAGTATATTTAACTTATATACATAATTATAATTATGATAATTATATTTAAATTATTTTTTTCTCATGCGGGGAAACAAATTTTAGTTTTTCTATTCTCAGAAACTTCTTTTTCTGAATCTTTCACTCAGGCAAGTCACTTTGAATCTAAAATTTATTTTAGGGCACGTATTTATTACGTATTAGGCACGTATAAAAACCAGCAATATTTTAATATATGAAAATTTATAAATCTGTCTAAAATCTGAATGACAAAAATCTACATATATAGACTTACACCAGCTCTAAATGATGAGTCTGTGGTGTACTTTTTATGCCGGCAAAATGTCTGCCTGTTCACATCTACTCTTACCACAAAAAATTCAATCCAAAAAAAATCGCCAGTCTTAATTGTTTTTTGAAGACATAAACCATAAAACGCCAAAAGGACAGCGAAGGAAAACAACACAGCAAGGAGTTTCATAATATCTTAACACGTTTGGAGCAAACCGAAAAAAATACCAACAAAAAGAAATTACTTGCGATGCGCATCTCGAAAGATTTCCTTTTTTACCAACGGAAAATCTCAGCTTTATGTTTAATGGCATTTGTGTACACGTGGCTAGTTTCCAACCGCCTGCACTCAAGGGTATATTCCGATAACGAACACAATAAAAACTCACACACACCAATTATTATCATTTTCGTTTCGCCGAAGGACAAAATCGCCGTACTTTGATCAATTGCTGATTACCGAATGAAAATGGAGCAACCACTACGCCTTCGAGATCTTGGATTCGAGGATAATGACAACAATAACTCGGCGGTCTTTATTCTTAACAGTAAAAAAATCGTTGTCTTCTGCAAATTGCCCTCAAACTGAAAAAAACACACAAACTATTTTCCGTTTATACAATGCGTAGTTATGTTCACAACAAATTTTAACACTTTACCATTTAGGAGCCCTAGGGAGTATATGTTCCAAATTTCAGCTTCCTAGCATAAATTTGAAGGCCTCAAAAGCTGATGCGGACGGACATTGCTAAATAGTCTTAGATTTTGGTCCTGATCATAAATACATATAAAGGTTCCGCCATCTAACGTTTTTTTTTCAACTAGTGCTTATTTCGCGAATGGTAACACTTAGCTAATGTCTGATTTGACAGATAATTAGTTTTATGCTTCCGCTGAACGAATATGGTTGTGTATTCGCTTGAACAACGCTGGGAAATATTACGGCATAATTGGGCCATTTTTCATTTTTTTTTAAAATGAGCAAGGAGTGGCCGTTACAGTCAATGGCGATCGTTACGGGTCATATTGAACAAAATTTTTGTTCACAAAAATTGAATAGGAGGATATTGGCAACATTTGGTTTCAACAGGATGGCGCTACGTGCCACACAGCCGAAGCTACACTCGATGTTTTGCGCCCTGTTTCAAAAAAAAAGTTATTTGGCGGACCCTATACTTTTAGGGGTCTACGATGGATATTAAGGGGTGTTACAAACTACATATGTGTCAAAATAAATACACTCTTAGTATAGGGTATAAAGACAAAAAGAAAAACCAAATCTGATTTCTTATGCTGCTGTTGCTGCTGCCCTGAGTGAGACAACAGCTGATTGCTCTCAATAAGTTATTGCGATCGTGCGGAAATTTCGAACTCAAACTGAGTATGCGGGATGATAAAACGACTAAGTCCAAAAAAAGGAGGTGCGCTAATGAAGTCTGTCGGTCTGTCTGTCTGACTGTCCGGACGCCGTATGGCGAAACGGATCGACGGATTTGCTTCAAAGCTTCATATAAGTTTTTTGGGGTTACATCTCGGGACATCTTTTTACTTTTTTGCTTTATCGTTTGAAATAACGGTACCTACCATACAATTTTTTTGAACTAAGGATATTTTGGATGGCGACAAAAGTACTGCGTACTCAGTTTTTGATTAACGGTAAAAAACCGCCAATATCTCGAAAACTAATAAGGGGTACACCAAAAAATTTTACTGATTTGTTTATACTATTGTAATTGAACAAGTCTGCATACTTCTATTTTGTAAATAACTTTTTTTACATTTGATTTTCCTGTAACGATTTTCTTAAATTTAAATTAAATTCGTTTTCTCAAAAACGGTTCTAACGATTTTCATTATATTTTTTACTTTGAACAATTAAATATGTTAAAAGTGTCCAATGTGAGAAAAAACATCAAAATCTTAGGTGTCGGTTTTGAAAAAATTAAATTAACAACAAAGTGATTTAAATAAATTTGGTATATGATCAAATGTAACAATTTTTTTAGGCGATTTAAAATGCTTATCATGTAGCGACAAAGTTTCGTATGACGCAGTCGTGCCCTTTATTTCACATGTAGTTTATTGGAGTTGCCCTACGCAGGATAGGCATCCTCGATAAATAAATAGTAATTATAGTCCTTTCCCGTCCTCCCGAAGGTAGATGGTCTGAGGACTTTGAAATTTAAATTGCTTCACGACAAAGCTGTTTTCTGTTCTTGAAATGCTACAAACCGCTTTCCCAATTTGAATTCGATGGATGGACTTCGACATCCGAACTCAAAAATCTCGTTTCGATACATATATGTATAGCAGCTCGCGTAGGCTGATCAGAGAAATTTGAAAGAGATGATTAAATTTATTATGGTTATCTTTTGGTCCTTAGGTAAACAAAAAATATAGCAAAAAGTGGGGACTTCAAACAGAAATGGTTTCCTCGATCTACATTCACACTAATGGGTCGCTGGAAGGGTGGCTTGCCCTAACTAAAGCCTACAACATATTGAGAATTAAGTTGGAATGGGAGTCAGACACCGTCACAATATAATTCCAAGTATAAATCTTCACGGATGGTTCTTAAATGTACTGTGAAATTGGTGTTAACGCTCAACTCAACTAGATACGTGCATCGTTTCGTCTCCCCCAAAGCTTCTAGCGACTTTCAGACAGAAGTCATTGTTATAGAAGGGGCGTGTAAGGAATTTTTGTATTAATCGACATCCAAAAAAAATAGCGGCCATTTTCGTTGATAGTCAGGCCGTGATACAAGTTCTCTATTCATCCGTGACAATATTTAACCTTGTCCCGGACTTCAGGTAGACATTAACCCGGGCCTGCTGCTGGTTCGACATCACTTTCGTGTGGGTTCCGGGCCACAGAGACATAGGGTCTGAGTCAAGTTTATTATCCTGCATTTCACCTTAAAGACTGTGTCTAGGTGATAGAGTTTGATGTCTTGGGCCAAATCCAGGCCCGATTAGCCCGATTATAAGAAATTAAGGACATAAGTACTGAGCTTTTGGTATTGCATTCTTTAAAGTCCCACTCAATGAATACAAATAAAGGATTTGATTCATTGACCTCACCTAAATTCTTCATATTAGAACATTTTTTTATTTCATTTTGAATTTATTGAATTAGCAATCTCTTTTTAAATAAAGTGCACGACTGCGTCATACGAAACTTTCTCGGTACATGAGAAAGTTTCGTATCGAAAATTAATGGGGAGAAATTTATTTAAATCAGTTTTTCGGTTTTAAAAAATTTGATTTTCTTAAAAACGGTACCTACGATTTTGATGTAATTTCGCACATTGGACACTTTTAATATAATTGTTCGAACTGAAAAAAAGTATCAAAGTCGTAGACCGAAATCCTTGGAATCACTTTCTAGAAAAATAGTGATAAGTTATTTTCACAAAAAGATTTGTATGGAAGGCACCGTTATTTCAGAAGATAAAGCAAACAATTTTCTCTTTAGTATACTTATGTAAACGAGAAAGTTAAAAATGCAATTATGTAATTCGAAATATGTAATTTTTAAGGATTCAAGAAAATTTTTCAAAGTTAAAAAAAAAAAAAAATGGTACGAAATTGTCAGTGTGTTCGCGAAAAAAGTCCTTCAAGCCCATTTTCTTTTTGGGAAATGTTCTTTGCTTAATAAAAAATGTCCTTCGATTATATCCCGTTTTGTAATAAATTGATACGCCCGTTTCATTTGATAGCCATATCCAGGGAATTATAAAGAAGGAGGCAATACTGAACTAAGTATAACGTCATGTGGTTAGGTTAAGTTATTTTAGGAGGGCAGTTTGGCACAAGATGCATATTTCACCCGGAAGCCGTGAAGGCCCATTGTGAGGACCCTGCTTGTGCATGTAAGGTACATGTGGCTAACACAACCATGTCTGTTATGTCTAATAGAGGAACCCTAGCCAAGTCGTCCAGACTTTCGAGAAACCGTGCTCCCATACAGGATGAGCGGCGATCCTGTAGAGCTGGACAGTGACATAGAAGGTGTTCAACGGACGAGGAGGAACTCCTCGTCTCTGAAACTTCTGCAGAAGTCATTTGCAAAGAGCCCTAGCTTTAACTTCTGTTTAGAGAGACTAAAGTCTTTGATCTTTTGGTGTCAACAAAAGGCCACAGAATAAGATGCATGACGCAACCGTTGGTGTTGCTCCATTTTTCCATAGCCAGTTGTGTGGTGACGCCGTCAGCAGTGTTGAAAGGTGGTAGCACCTTTCCGCTAGTCGGGGGTTTATATCAAACCCTTATCTGGCCAATTCGTCCGCTTTTTCGTTCTCTTCCACCCCCACGTGTCCAGGAACCCAGTAGAGTAGAACTGAGTAATGACGTGCCAAGAGGCAATCTGCAACGCACTTCGCATCTACGAGGTTTGAGCCGATTGCTTTAAGTGCTGCTTGCCTGTCCACACAGATGGTTATTTCCATCAGTGGTAGTCCCATCGGTAAGTCTGTGCTGCTTTCTTAACCGCATAGATTTCAGCTTGAAAGACACTGCAGTGGTCAGTCAGTCGATTTAAGAATTTTGTTAATCGATATGTTGTACAGGAGAGGAAATAGAACTCCCTCTTTTGGTGTTGCACGATTAGCGTTTTTCTTGATCGCACAGTCTCCTATTCTGCTGTTGATGACACTACTGTTAAGCATAGTTCTTACCCAGTTTATTAGAAACTGTGATCAGCCTAACTCCCCAAGTGGGGAGTTACCACTCATGCGGCTTACCCGTATTTTTTATGATAAATTAACTTCAAATGAACTAGAAGACTTCAAAGACTTCAAAGAATTAAATAAATGCAAAAGATTTCAAATGAGTGAAAAAATTAAAGTGAAATCCCTAAAGATTACACTCATATAAATGCATTATTTTGAATGTTCCTAAATGAATGCTAATTCATTAACTTCAATGGTGATTGCATTTTTCCATCCAATGAATTTAATTACCTTTCAGATAATTCAAAGGAATGATATTTCAAAGTGAATGCTCTATTTTACAACTTGAACCATTACGATCAATCAAACATGATTTTCATTAAATGGAACATCGTATCATGCAATAGTATCGCACACCATTCCTCAAGAACTGCAATTAATCAATCATTCATCATCTCTACAGAAAGTCAGTACTATGCCTACGAGTAAGTGCCTCAATTGCCCTATCATTCCACAAACCGACTGCCTCAAAGTCACTACCCCAATATTCGAACTGTTTTGTCTAGGTCTAATTTCATGGCAATGAATCGATCGGCCTATCATCCCTGGCCTCCAGTCATTGTCCTATTCGTCATCATCGTCATCATCGCCTCACGATATTAATCTGCAAATTAACCTCCACTTGTATCACAATTTTCATTACTAACTTGACCATTAACACATCCTTTTGATACCCATCTCTATGTTGGGTCCTGCCCTACCAGTTAAATGTGAATGTGCCCAGTGCACACCACCAGAGTATGAAATGTGCCACACGTAGCTACCACCTAACTTCTTGTTCTCGGAGTCGTAGGTCATTCATTACAGGCAATGATTTCGTTTCGTCTCTGTAAAGGACTCGCTCTGTAACACAGCCACATACAGCAAGAATAGAGGACCTGCTATCTGCCAAAAAAGCTGAGGGCTTTTTGCAGAGATTGGGAGAACGGGTGGGTAAAATAATAAGACAACACAGTAAAGGGACGAGCGTACAATTCAAGTCTGCGCCACAAACAAAAGGATGGGCGTTTTTCTAGAAAGTGAACAGTGATGCCACAATATAAAGACGCTCATATGTAAGAGCTTCCACTTAATTAGGTAATAAATGATTGAGGAAATTATGTCTAGACGTGACAACAATTTATATAAATCATCTGATGATGTTTTGCAATGGGTGTGTGGGTGTGTGTTTGGATGCATGCTTCCGGCTTTTGGTCTTCCATTATATTTTTTTTTTTGTCTGTACTTTTGTGTTGATGTTTTCTGTAAGAGAGGAAAATTCATTGGAAAACGTGTACTGAATTTATTGCTGTTCTCGAGATCCTTGTCGTGTTTTTGCCTTTTTTTTTAGGGTCTAGGGAAAGTGTGAAGTTAAGTTGTGTTGATGATGGTTACGTAAATTGCTAAAGGCGTTTACTTAGCCAAAGTGACATAAGTTTTATCATGCTGTAATAGGGGTAAACATTTAACATAAGCACGACGTAGTAGTTTTGTTAAAAATTGATTTGGTAAACTACGTATTGATGATAATTATTAAGGCACAAATGGTGATGAGAAACTTAGATTTTGTCGTAGGGTTTGTATATTTGTTTGCTTCAAGCAATAATATAACTGATGCACTTACGAAGGTATCGCCATAGTCTGCTGTAGACTTGGAATCAACCAAGAAGACGCGTTATTTGAATACCTAGCTAACTTTGAAGTCACTTTTCCAATTGTGTGTGACGCCTAGTGCGCGGTCTTTTCTATCCCCGTTGATACCCTGTGTTAGAATGAGAGTCGAAAATTCAGTCTGAGAAATTCTTATTAATTCTCTTTGTTTTGAGAAACGGTAACAGGTTTGCTTTTGTAATCTTATTATTTATAAATTATGGCGGATACCTTTATTTCAAACGATATAGCAAAAAATAAAAAGATTCCCCGAGATGTAACCCTTAAAACCTTATATACGAACTTTGAAGCAAATCCGTCGAACCGTATCGCCATGCGGGGCCCGGACAGAAAGACAGACCGACGGACGGCATTAACGGACCCACTTTTTTGGACTTCTCTATAGTCGTAATATCATCCCTCATACTCAGTTTGAGTTCGAAATTTCCGCACGATCGCAATATCTTTCTCTTTAGTATACTAATGTATGTATACGAAAAATAATTAAAAATCCAAAGAGGTCAAATCGCTGCACCGAGGTGGACAATTAACAACGCAAAGACTGCTGGGAATGCGATTTGGGAATATGGTTCGCAAAAGATTGATTTTGGCGTGGGCTGGGTGGCATGGCGCGCCATCCTGCATGAACCAGAGGTCGTCCAAATCCATGTCTTCAATTTCAGTAGATAAAAAAAATGTCGGTTAACATGGCTCTCTAACGCTCACCGTTGACCGAAACCTTGTGCGCAGCCACATCACAATCGCACCAAACAGTCACTCTCTGTGGATGCATTGGCTTCTCGACAATAACGTGTGGGTTTTCCGAGCCCCAAATGCGTCAATTTTGTTTGTTAACGTAGCCGCCTAGTCAGGAAAGATGATGTTTATCCAAAATCGTTGTCCAATTGAAGCTGCTCTAAGGGCCAAACTGCGAAGCAATAGCGAAGCGGATGGTCGTGCGCCTTCAATTACTGAGTCAATTGGAGCTTGTAAATTGGACCTCCCGGCTACAGCAGACACATTCTCGTCTGTGCGCACCGTTCGAAGACAGGGACTACGAGTGTTGTCCACTAGCATACCAGTCTCATGAACTTTTTGCACAAACTTTCGTAAAGAAGGTGCGGTGGGTGCTTCATTTCGGCCAAAAGTTATTTTCAAAAAACTCACTGTTTGGGCTACACAACACTAAATTTGGAAATAAGTTTCCAATATTTCCCAACGTTGTCCAAGAGTAAAGCGACTTTCTGTCTAGATTTTGAGCGGGAAACAGATGTCAGTGTCGAAATAATCTATGATTTTAAATGAAACCACTAGATGGTCCACCCTTTATAGGTATTCTTGGGGCATCCAAGTTGCGCATTAGTAGATTTGGGCACCAGATTTGAACTCAAACTCTGTCCAGCGACAGTCGTACCCCGCACCTTTGCACCATTCTAAAATACCATTATGCAATAGTTCTTACAACCATATCTCATATTTTGAGACATTCAATAGTTGATAAATATGGACATATTTTAGCATAAAAGTTCAAGCTAACAGGATTTTGTGAAAAAAATTATCTATTATATTAAATTTCATCGCAACCAGAAAATTTCAAACATGAAAACTAATATCGACAAAATCAACAATTCCAGTAAGCGTGTTCTACTTTCCGTGGGCAACCACGAAATAGGTACTAGGTATACGGCCATCCCCTCATCATCATATTCTCTACACCAAGGCACTTCTCACTGCAAAAGTATCTTTTTTTAATCGTAAAACAAATCCCCAACAGGAATTCCATTAATAACTCCGACAAGACAACAAACTGTCAGGCAAAAACTTTTCCCACGCCCCAGTCCATGGATAGTATAACGCAACGTTTTGCAGTAGAACCCCTTCAGGGGGTATGTTAAGTAATTACAGATAATTATTATTGTGATGCTACTGAAATGAAATAATTTTCATTTATGGTTAGTATTGACAGAAATAAAACAACACAACTAGAAAGTGTATTTTAAGTGTTTGTTGATTCTTCAGTTCCTAATTTTCATTCTAAGCAATAAAAGTAATGAAACAAAACCGCTTTCTCGCTCTAAAAACATATCCCAAATATTCAAATCCCAAATATCGGTGATTTTCTTAGTAAATCCATAGAGAAACTAATATTAAGGCACCACCCAAGAGAAAACTAGAGGTATGCATTAGTTCTTCCGCATCCATCTACCAGTAAGGTGGGAGCTACACCATCATTTTGCACCAACATTCCTCCATAATTGGAGGACGTACTTACTAGCATTCCAATACTCCAGGCATATGATCGAAAAGTATGACCATGTGGACGCGTCGAAGCGAGCAGACGACGGCACGTATAATACATGCTACCGGGCCAAGCGTTTTTGCGTCAGCGATAACTGGGTTTTTAAGATCTGAGGACTTGCATTCGAAGATCCTATTGTATAAACCATAGTTTTCCATTTGCCAAATTTGTATGTGAACATTTTTATTTTTCATCCGATCGACCTTAACTTCGGTTTGCGTACTCCTTTTAAGATATAAAGAAAATTTATTTCTCCGATTTTGGAAATTTTGCTTGAGGCCTGAGTTACCCATTTTAAAGGGGATCTTTTTCATGGCTGCATTGTGCGATTCTCCTTTGAAACTACGAGAGCTATTAATATTTGATGTCAACTATTTGATCCTTAAGCCTTTAGGAGAACTACAGGGTGTCCGCCGGGAAGGTATACTACTTTGTTTGGCCGCCATTTTGGTAAAAATTAGTCTTGACAGTTCGTATTTTGCAGTCGTGAAGTAGACACATGGAAAATTGATTATGGAAAAATATATGATAAATCGACGTGTTTTAATCGTTAAAACATTTTTTAAAATCAATCATCGATTACTGTGACGATGAGAATTTTCGGGAGAAACAACGTGCCAACAAAACGCACTATTTATCGTGTAGTGAATGATTTCGAAGAAAGAGGGACTGTAGGTGATAGGCCCAAGCATGGACCACAACGTACTGCAAGATCGGCTGAAAAAATTACTGCTGCTCAAGGAAGTGTTCAAAACAATCCATCAACCTCAATTCGACGCCGTGCTCAGGAGCTTGGTCTTCAAAGAACAACTTTGGCGACAATTTTGCACAAGAATTTGTATATGTTTCCATTTAAGATTCAGTTGACACAAGAGCTTCTTCAACAAAACTATTTACGCTGCCGTACATATGCCAATAGGATGATACAGCTAGCCCGTGAAAACCCCGATTTTCATGAAAAAATCATAATGAGTGATTTTTATTTGACTGGATATATGAATAAACAGAATAGTCGGTTCTGGGCAATTGAAAACCCTCAAATTATTCATCAGTCACCTTTGACTTTTGAGAATGAAAACATTGGTTGAATCAAAACTTGTCAAATCAAATACCAACTTGATTAAAACAAACAATGCTTATGGATCAACTAAAGCATTTTTGATGACAATTTTCGTAAGTATCACAGCTAAATTATGTTCAATTTAAACATATTTATGGTTGATTGAAACATGGTTTTAGAGTTAATAAAGAATTATATTTTTGATTTCATCTTCAAATAACAATAACGATGATATATCAATCACTCTGTATTTTGAAATAATATATATAAAAAATAAGGCCGGTCTATTTCGTTTATATCTTATAAGAGTAACCAATTGAAAATATATATTTGCTATTTTAATTTTATAAATAAATTCCAATTTTGATATTTTATAGCCCCGCAAATAAAACTGATTGAAAAAGTGCTGGGATGAACTTTAGGATGTTTGTCCTCAATGTAATGGTTAAAAGCCAAAATTGACAAAAACTTTACGAAAGGTAATTTTTGCTACATATCGCCATATGACCATACTAAATGGTTTTTGTACTTATTTCAATTCAGGAACAGAAGACTATTCTGCTAGGCGAACCACAATTCGAAGTTAAGAATGAGCGATAAAACGGAAATTCTATAAGCAAACAACAATCAAGGATTCACAACAACTCCCAACCCAATCAATCGTCTAGCAAATAAGGTAAAAATAAATCTTCTCTCTATTTAACGACGAGATTATGATTAGGATTACAGGGATCATAACCATCCCACTTCACTGCATTCCTACTGGTCCGCCTGTGGGGTTTGCCGGTTCGACCCTAAAAAATATCTGCAAAGGATCACTTCATCATTTAAGCCAATCAACTGCTGATGTTTCTGCTTTTGTGTGATCCAGCAGTTTTTAGGCCTGCCTCTTTTACGCGATTGTAAGGGAACTTTGATTGCCATTGCCTTTTTGACGGGGTTCGTAGGATCCCTCCTTTGAACAAGACAACTGAGGTAAAAATAAATATGTTCTACAATATTAAAATCCTATGAAAACAAATTTTCTTATGTAAAAATGTTTTAAACTAATTGTAATAGAAAACTTTAACTGCACATTCTTTTTTTTTAAACTTTTTTTTACAAAACAATGATAAAAATGTAACTGTAATAGAACAAAAAATAAAGTCATACGAAACTTTCTCGGTACATGAGATGCGTTTTTGAATCGCAAAATGAATAATGAGAAATTTATTTAAATCACTTTTTAGGTTTTATAAAATTTGATTTTCTCAAAAACGTCACACAAGAAAAAAACAGGAAATGATCTTAGGAGGGATTGCTTCACGCAAGTTAAGTTTTAACCTGGTCACGTTAGCAAGGCAGAACCGCTAATGTAAGAGGTACTTTAAATGTAAACTAAGAAAATACGCCTTTTATCGGCCTCCTAATCGAGTTTACGTATTCCAAAAATAGTCCTCCGTCGAATGTCCAGTAGTTTAACACAAGGTATTTAATGTGAATTTTTTTCCCAGAAGGCGGACATTTGGTCTTGTTCTCATTTAAATTAAGGCTAACTATAGCTTTCTTCAGAAGGCACGAACGCCTCAACCAAGCTGAATTGATTTGTTGAATATTGGCCCTGTATATAATCACTTTTCTAAAATTCGGTTTCTAAGGTGATAGACAGCTAAAATGGGAGAATGCATATAAAGCGAAAAAATAATGGCAATTTGTATAACTTATCATATTGAAAAATGTGGTAGGTCGCAAAACTATACCGATGAAGCAATGTTCGTAATTAGAAGAAGACATTGAGCTAATCTTTTTATCAGGCAAGATAAGTTTTTTGATTTGGTGTATTATTATAAGTAAAATTTTGTTTGAGCTCTCACAATTCTGTCTATAAGGCAAACGAAGGACAACTAGAGAGGTAGTATTCCGTTGTATCATCATCCTCACCACAAGCTGGGCAGATTCACTCCAGCAGCAGATCCCCGTCCGGCTGCAAAAATACGATGACATTCATTTCCTGGTTCAGAGCCTGACCGAATCCATTCCGTAGTCTGAGGGAAATTGACGTGGTAGTCTCATCGCAGAAGGTGTCATTGCCTTAGAGAGAAATAGGGTTCGAAGGATTATTCTCGTCAAGTTTTTCAAAATTCCAATGCGCATGGTACCAAAAGCCACCTCTCTTTAAGCTAGAGGTGGTTTTTAGCGTACATATAGTATAAAAAAATATTTGACGAACACGGCCCACACAGGATCAGCTTGTACTCGAAGCGTTCATTATTTGATTTTTTTTAATATTATATTAACAAATTTGCTACTTTGTGATAGATATGAGTGACATATTTTATAACATAAGCTGAAAAATGATATGATACTCAATTTGGTAAATAAAAATACTACATCTAAATGTATGCATTTTAGCAGCACATACAATATATATAGCTTTAGGGATACCTAAGCTTCCGTCGCAATATATATTTTTTCTATGATTCTAAGCCAATCAGCTACCGACTTTTATTTCGCATTCATCTTCTTCGATTACGTAACACTTCACTAACGACATAAATCGCGCATTTGCGTCATCGAAATTATATTCATCTTAACCAAAGCGCCAAGTAAGCGATATGTCATTTTGGGGGCTCTAAATCAGCCAATCTCAAAGCTTACATTATAAAATGAGCTCCAGATATGCAAAATGTAATTATCTTAGTTCATTCAGGCGCGAAATCAAAATCGTCTTCAGTTCTTGTTTCCTTCCTTTGAGTGTATTATAATAACGTCGACTACACCCTCTTTTGTGTACTGTTTTTTTTTGTTGTGTTGTCTGCTTCAACAAACTCAACATTTGAATAATGAAACAGATACCAAAGGATCTCCCGCCGCCCGGCAATGTCAACCGATTTAATAGGACATCGATGTATAAAGGATCCCCCGCACTATGGAATTGGAAAAAAATCAAAGCACTTGCCACCAGATGTCTAATAAATAATCCTACACATCCATTTGCGCGAGCGAACAGAACAAATTTATTCGACACAAGAATGAGAACAAGGATTTGGGATCCTGGCCTTGCTCAAACCCATCCCGGCCCCGCCACCACTCATGTGCGAACAAATTCATTTTTCTGCATCAAAAATTCAAACAGACAGAGTATTGTTTCTTTTTTGTGTATAGAGGTGCGGTGGAAAGATGACAATACCTACATCCTTATGGCCTTAGATAATGTATCCACTCCTGTCTGAATGTAACTCAATTTTAAGCAAAAGGCATCGACAACAATCTGCCTGTCTGTATTTTGGAGTGTGCCGCCGACGTTGCTGTTCCTCAAACTACAGAGTAGATGACTTGAATGATTCGAAAAATTTTGCTAATCCCGCCCCGAATGTAGATTACATGAAAAATTGTCAAATAATGGATTCTTACGGAGGCAATTTGGATGCCGTCAACAACGAGAAATGAGATAACATTCACTTTAGGTATTGGAACAGATATTTTATAAAAAAAAAAACAAAAATACCAAAACCAATGGCATCCTCAAGTTTTAGGTTTTTATTTTTTATTTTTTTTTTTTGAATTGAGTAGATATAAAGAAGAATTACTAAAAGGACCGGATGAACATTTCAGGTGAGTGGTTTTGATGGAATAATATGGCGAAATCAAATGTCAAAGAGAGCACATGAATTTGACATAATACATTAGATACGTGTACCAGGAAGCGGATTGATAGTTAGATATCCCTGCATAACCTTTAAGGAATTTAGCATTTTTTTAAATCTTAAACAGAAATTCAAGTAAATATTAAATAGTTATGCGTATGAAAATTTAATGGAATCATTTTGTAGACATATACCATTTTCCCATTGCATAGATAACGAAACAAATAGCGGTATGCGAGGCCTCTCATTTTTTGTAAAAAGTTTTATAAGACTTCTTTGCAGCCTAGGTTAGGTTAGGTTGAAGTGGCACTCGGTGAGGCCAAAAAGAGGTCCGTTGTGATATCACATGGATCTAAACTTTTACTGCTCTACTGGTTAAACCATTTGTAGCTCTGGAATTAGCGAAAGAGATCTTTAACGTCAGTAGTTGATAGATCTTCAAGATTGTCACGGAAGAAGGAACCCAGTGTTGAGCGACATTGCAGGAGGAATAAAAACGATCTCTTTCCTGAGTCCTCAACATGTCAATAAGAGAAACTACCCTCTTTGAAAAAGAGAGAGAATGGCTGAATGGTGTAGTTAAATGGTGAATAATAATTGAGTTAGTGTTCATTGAACCATGAAAGGGGTCGGTCGGTGATAGATCTCAGAAATCTTCGTCGGTCATATTTAATTTTCCTTTTCCAGAGATTGCGTGGTTACAACAGGTGGACCTAACGTTTTTAGAAGAGAGCAGGACAAGTGCAAAGAAAGTATAGGATTGTCTCCTCTTCCTCCCCGTCCTCGCAAGCCTAGTTACATGCCTGCCTATAAGACAGTGTCCAGAGATGACACATATTATAGAACTGACATGCAGTCGTTTTATAGAGATCAAACACGCGTTTCAATTCCAGCTTAGGCCAAATCCGCTTTGTCACTCGACAAGTTTTGCCACTTATCCACCTTAGGTTAGTTTTCTCAATTTAATCCAATTTTAACATAAGTTTCCATGTGGCAAATAGAATGCCTAAGGAACCTTTATCAGGTCGTTCGTCGGCCTTGCCGTTCCCCAGAATATCTTCATGCCCCCGCCACCCAGCCAAGGTGAAAGTGAGCTACTTTTTCTTTCAACCAAGATAGGGTTCCTTTAATCGCTTTAATCGGTGGAAGTCAACCTGAAACATACTGCAATGATTGGGTAAAATTTAGTCTGTAAGAGCAAACGCCACCACCAACCCCTTCATCAGTTTTTGATCCATCGGTGTAGAAGTGGATCAATTCATCTTCTGCGAAATCACTTTCGTCCCATAATGATCAGGATGTTTGTCACACTGAGGCTGAGGTGTGGTATAATCTATGTTTCAAGGAAGGATCTTAAATAGATTTAGAATACCAGAGTGGCCAAATTCTCCACCACTCCACCGTACATGAGTCTAGATCTTAAAACCGTGATATATAACGATTATATATACGCGCTGAGTTTCCGTCGGACCCAAAATAACTCGGCCAAAAATGCTGAAATTTGTAAAATAAATAGATCATGGCCTAAGAAGGTGCAGAAATATATATTTTTTCCTTAGTTTTCAGTAGTTTGTAATAAATAAAAGTTTACTTGTGAATTATTTGACATAATTAATGATAAAGAAGTGTTACGTAAGAACAAAATGTTGAATGCCAGAGAAGAAACGGGTAGATATTATGACTCTACATATGCCATTCACTCTTATAGGAATGCTTATTGAAACTTAATCATAATCGCCCAATAACCCCAACAAGGAGCAGTTAATAAATACCACGAGAAAACCCCTGTTAACTATAAAGGCACAAAATCTAGATAGTCTTTTAAACTTTAGCTGTTTAATGACATACAAACTCCTTAACACATGTTATGTTGATCCTAACGGCCTAATCGAAATTTGTCAAAGTAGAACATGTTAACCGAACGGAGGGACCAGCAGTGATGCAGTAAAAAAGTAGAAAAGTTATCTCCCCCTCTTGATCGTAACCATTTGTGATCATAACATTCTCGGAAATTTAATCTTCTTTTATATGAAAAAAATCAAAATCTTCTAAAAAATCTTTATTCTCAATATAACACAGCGACAACCAAACTATAGTAATAGAATTATATCTAACTCAGTTCAAAAATTGATTATATTGGCTAGCAGCATGAATATTGCCAATTTAATTTGCATTCAGGGATAAATGACTATTGCGGCAAAACAAACGAAATCAAAATCGATCCCAATTTCTCGCTCTTTTAAAGTTGAAAGTAAAAAGTCAAAAGCTAAATGTTGCCTTTCCACTGTCCGGCGTCTAGTTCTCTGTTAAAACATGTTGAGGACTCGAAAGCAATTCCAGTTTTATATCAAACATTTCCATATAAAAAAAGTTTACAAAACTAAAAGGTTGCTAGAGCGACTCTATACTTATGGACATTAGCGAATCGGGATTGTTCCGAATCCAGTTGTTTTGATTTCACATATTTTCCCATATAATTTGACTAGTTTCAATATCATAGCATTTTTTAAAGATCGAAAGAGTAGACGTGACATGAAATAACGCCAAACGAAATAAAGCCATATTCCAAAAAATTGGCATTATTTCCAGTTCAAAATTGAAATAAGACCAAATTCCTGGTTTGACATTATTTCGTTTTTAAATTCAATTTTTTAATAATTTCGTGATGATTATAAACTATGGGGGCCATGCTGCCCCCCTGTAACCCCCTGCAACCCCACTGCTTGGTTTCACTGTTAGATTTGGAGTAGATACGAGGTTGACTATATGCAAACTTTTCTTTAACCCAATAAATCTTTGCCATTCAATACATACGATTTTTTTTGCTTTATTTCCATTAATTTTTTGGCATTATTTCGCTTTGTGTTTAGAAATAAAGCCAATTTGGTCTTATTTCAATTTTAAATACATTATTTTACGTCACCGCTTACTACAAATTATTTTTTTTTATAGAAAAATAAAGTGAGCTCTGAAATAGTTTCTTCTTGCATAAAAATCAAATTTCATTTTTATGTTTAATTTTAAACTTGCAATTTTATCTGCTTTATTTTTGGTGTAGGCAGTGTCCGAAATGTCTCTATGACGCACCGTCACTGGTTAAATGTTAATTTTTCAATTTAGTCAAAATCGTTTATAACGACTCTATAGGACCTTTAGAGCATTTGCTTTATAACGGGTGATCCAAGTAGAGATACTTTTTTCAATAGCCTTTCTTGACAGATCACGTGTGAGTCGTGTCATGTTGTCATGTTATTTTTGTTTAGTATTGTTTGGCATTTCGTAATGGAAAGACTTACGCGTGAACAACGTTTACAAATTGTTCAACTTTATTATGAAAATTCACGTTCTGTGAGGAATGTGTTTCGTGCACTTCGCTCAACTTATGGTCAACATAATCGGCCTACTGAGCGTACTATTCGCAACACCATCACCCATTGACGTATGGGCTGACGTATGGAACGACTTGGCGCATTTTACGTCAAGATCTTAAATTGAAAGCGTACAAAATACAGCTTGTGCAACAACTGAAGCCGCTCGACCTTCCCAAGCGACATCGCTTCGCTCTATGGGCTCTTGAAAAGTTCCAAGAAGATCCGACGTTTTCGAGGCAAATTTTGTTTAGCGATGAGGCCCATTTCTGGCTCAATGGGTATGTAAACAAACAAAATTGCCGCATTTGGGACGAAGAGCAACCTGAAGAGATTGAAGAACTGCCACTTCAACCAGAAAAAACAACGGTTTGGTGTGGTTTGTGGGCCGGTGGAATAATCGGTTCATATTTCTTTAAAAATTATGCCGGTGCGAACGTAACCGTCAATGGCGTCCGTTATCGTGCCATGATAACTGACTATTTGATGCCTGAAATTGAAGCTCGTGATCTCGGCGACATTTGGTTTCAGCAAGACGGCGCCACTTCCCACACATCGCATCAATCAATGGACTTATTGAGAGAACATTTCGGTGAGCACATAATTTCACGTTTTGGGTTGGTCGATTGGCCACCAAGATCGTGTGATATCACACCGTTAGACTATTTCCTGTGGGGATATGTAAAATCAAAAGCTTATGCCGACAAACCCGCTTCGATTCAGGCCTTGGAGGAAAACATCACGCGTGTCATTCGCCAGTTACCAGTCGAAATGCTCGAACGAGTGATAGAAAATTGGACTCAACGGATGGACCATCTGCGACGTAGCAACTTCCAACATTTGATAGACATAATTTTCAAAAAATAAATGCCAAAGAATGTTCTTTCAAATGACAATAAACATTCTCCATTAAATTTGAATTTTCTGTGTTTTTTTCGTTAAAAAAGTAGGGAACCTCGAAATGGCTCACCCTTTATATAGTTTGTGGGTGCAGTGGCTTAGTGGTTAAGTGCGTTGGACCACTAAGCCTGTACCACCTGAAAGTTTTTATTCGCTGCCCCACCTCTTGCGAACGTCTGACAAACATCCAAAAGTAAGAAATATCATTAGAAGCTTCTTAAAAGTAAGTTGCTGTTCGGAATCGGCATTAAACTGTAGGTCCATCCATTCGTGTCAAAAATATAACTTCGCACACATGGTTGGAGAAGCTAGGTCATGTATGAGCCGTTTACGCCTAATATTTATATTTATTTTTTTATAGTTTCCCACGAAAAAAAAAATATTTTCTATGCAATGAAGGCAATCTATCATTTCAATCCGAGAACAATAAAGTAAGCCGCTGAATAGAAATATATACTTTTTGACTTACTTACTTACTTAACTGAGGTATCATTTGTCTACCCCGAGGTAGGTGAACTCCTTCACTACCTCGAATTTGCTGCTATCAACGGTGACATTTTGTCCTAGTCGCTGGACAGATGATTGTTTGTTTGTTGATAGCATATATTTAGTCTTGTCCTCATTCACTTCAACGCCAACTAGTTTGTCTTTTCCAGGATTGGCCTTAGTGTGAAGATTTGGTCTACAGTTGATCTGCCGGGCCGCAAGCCACACTGGTACGTGCCGATTAGTGTGTTGCAGAAAGGTTTGAGACGTTCACACAGTACGTTGGATAAGATCTTATATGCGACGTTAAGCAGGGATATGCCTCGATAGTTCTTGCAAGACATAGGATCGCCTGTCTTGTAGATGGGACATATGGAGCTGATGTCATTGGGCATGCTTTCCTCCACCCAAACTCGGTTGATGATTCACTCTCTCTACATTTTGCCTGTGTAGAAGCTGCTGGAAATGCTGCTTAAATAAATCTACTAGTTGCTTGGATTTGCGAATGTTGTTTCGGTCGCTAGACTCTTTGATCTTTTTGAGCTGGGAGACTGCGTGCTCTCTTTTCTTACCAACGCAAGATCTTCTTCTCCTTCCTTCTTTTGACTCGGTACTCATCCTTTGCTGCCCTTGTTATCCTCTGCAGCGGTCTAATGTGTGCATCTTCTGGGTGGACCTTAGTCGTGGAAACCTAGTGCGTATTACAAGCTGCTGGAAAGTCAATTTTCTGACTTAAAATAATTAATATTTAGTTGAATAGTAAAACTAATTTATTTTATCACAGGCTAGGTGGGCATTCAGCTAGTAACTGATATCTAGTAATTTGAGTTGGCGTTAAATTTGCACCGTTTAACCGCCGTGCTTTTAACAGTGCCGCTGTTGAGGCGACAACCCTGTACTTTAATTCTGCACTTGCGAGCACAACGTCGCACCTACTCCAAATCTTGCAGAAAAACCAAGCAAGAGGGTTCTCCCATATTGCATTGTTTATGCATTGCGGACTGACTTATAGTGGGAAATAACCTCACATGCTAAAATAAATTATTACCTTCAGTCGGAAATACCTTTATATAAAAACATAAGGAAAGGCTACAGTCCGCTTGGGGCGAACAGTATGATACCCTATCCATATCCCTATATGCCCCAAAGAAAAAAGCATTAAGAAGATGATGGATAGCATTTTATTTCATTCTATTTATTAAAAAAAAAAAGGTTTTTTGAAAAAAAAAACCCCCCAAAAAGTGGGCGTGGCCTAAAACTTTATATGACAAACTTATAAAGGAGGGCAGTGCCTACATATCTTGTAAAGGTTGTAACACTCCATCTCCCTAACTTTAGCTTTAAACGGTTTTTTGTAAATTGTGGGCGTGGCAGTGGGCGTATCAAAAAAAATTTCACACTTAATCATTTCGGAGTCCTAGGGAATATGTGGTCCAAATTTCAGCTTCCTAGCTTAATTTTAATGGCCTAAAAATTGCGTACGGACGGACGGACGGACGGACCGACGGACGAACGGACATTGCTAGATAGTCTTAGGATTTGGTCCTGATCATAAATATATATACTTTTATGGGTCTACGACGAATATTAAGGGGTGTTACAAACTATGTGTCAAAATTAATAATTAAAACATAAGGAAAGGCTACAGTCCGCTTGGAGCGAACAGTATGATACCCTATCCCTATCCCTATCCCTATCCCTATATGAAACATAAGGAAAGGCTACAGTCCGCTTGGAGCGAACAGTATGATACCCTATCCCTATCCCTATATGCCCCAAAAAAAACCTTAAGAAGATGATGGATAGCATTTTATTTCATTCTTTAAAATTTAGAAAAAAAAAAAACATTTTTTGAAAAAACGCCCCCAAAAAGTGGGCGTGGCTAAAAACTTTGTATGGGCGATATATTGGAAAAAATATTGGCTAAATATCTTGTTAAACACTTTTTTTCGGTTTCTATGAAAATTATCGAAGAAAACAGCATTTTAGTGAAAAACGCCCACAAAAAGTAGGCGTGGCAAAAAACTTTATATGACAAACTTATAAAGGAGGGCAGTGCCTACATATCTTGTGAAGGTTATAACCCTCTATCTGTCCATCTGTAGCTTTAAATCGGTTTTTTCTAAATTGTGGGCGTGGCAGTGGGCGTATTCCAAAAAATTTTACACTTAACCATTTCGGAGCCCTAGGGAGTATGTGGTCCAAATTTCAGCTTTCTAGCTTGAATTTAAAGGCCTAAAAATTGCGTACGGACGGACGGACGGACGGACGGACGGACATTGCTAGATAGTCTTAGGATTTGGTCCTGATCATAAATATATATACTTTTATGGGTCTACGACGAATATTAAGGGGTGTTAAAAACTATGTGTCAAAATTAATATACCCTTAGGATAGGGTATAAAAAGAAAAAAAAACATTTTTTGGAAAAACGCCACCAAAAAGTGGGCGTGGCCAAAAACTTTGTATGGGCGATATATTGGAAAAAATATTGGCTAAATATCTTGTTAAACATTTTTTTTCGGTTTCTATGAAAATTATCGAAGAAAACAGCATTTTAGTGAAAAACGCCCACTAAAAGTAGGCGTGGCAAAAAACTTTATATGACAAACTTATAAAGTAGGGCAGTGCCTACATATCTTGTGAAGGTCGTAACACTCTATCACTCTAACTTTAGCTTTAAAACGGTTTTTTCTAAATTGCGGGCGTGGCAGTGGGCGTATTCAAAAAAATTTTACACTTAACCATTTCGGAGCCCTAGGGAATATGTGGTCCAAATTTCAGCTTCCTAGCTTCCTAATGAAGCGAGCGGGTAGTAAAATAAATGTACGATTTGGAATCTCGTTATACCCTATCCTAAGGGTATATTAATTTTGACACATAGTTTGTAACACCCCTTAATATCCGTCGTAGACCCATAAAAGTATATATATTTATGATCAGGACCAAATCCTAAGACTATTTAGCAATGTCCGTCCGTCCGTCCGTCCGTCCGTACGCAATTTTTAGGCCTTTATATTCAAGCTAGAAAGCTGAAATTTGGACCACATACTCCCTAGGGCTCCGAAATGGTTAAGTGTAAAATTTTTTTGAATACGCCCACTGCCACGCCCACAATTTAGAAAAAACCGATTTAAAGCTACAGATGGACAGATAGAGGGTTATAACCTTCACAAGATATGTAGGCACTGCCCTACTTTATAAGTTTGTCATATAAAGTTTTTTGCCACGCCTACTTTTAGTGGGCGTTTTTCACTAAAATGCTGTTTTCTTCGATCATTTTCATAGAAACCGAAAAAAAATGTTTAACAAGATATTTAGCCAATATTTTTTCCAATATATCGCCCATACTAAGTTTTTGGCCATGCCCACTTTTTGGGGGCGTTTTTTCAAAAAATGTTTTTTTTTTGTTCTAAATTTTATAGAATGAAATAAAATGCTATCCATCATCTTCTTAAGGTTTTTTTTGGGGCATATAGGGATAGGGATAGGGTATCATACTGTTCGCTCCAAGCGGACTGTAGCCTTTCCTTATGTTTATACCCTATCCTAAGGGTATATTAATTTTGACACATAGTTTGTAACACCCCTTAATATTCGTCGTAGACCCATAAAAGTATATATATTTATGATCAGGACCAAATCCTAAGACTATCTAGCAATGTCCGTCCGTCCGTCCGTCCGTCCGTCCGTCCGTCCGTACGCAATTTTTAGGCCTTTAAATTCAAGCTAGAAAGCTGAAATTTGGACCACATACTCCCTAGGGCTCCGAAATGGTTAAGTGTAAAATTTTTTGGAATACGCCCACTGCCACGCCCACAATTTAGAAAAAACCGATTTAAAGCTACAGATGGACAGATAGAGGGTTATAATCTTCACAAGATATGTAGGCACTGCCCTCCTTTATAAGTTTGTCATATAAAGTTTTTTGCCACGCCTACTTTTTGTGGGCATTTTTCACTAAAATGCTGTTTTCTTCGATAATTTTCATAGAAACCAAAAAAAAGTGTTTAACAAGATATTTAGCCAATATTTTTTTCCAATATATCGCCCATACAAAGTTTTTGGCAACGCCCACTTTTTGGGGGCGTTTTTTCAAAAAATGTTTTTTTTTTTTCTAAATTTTATAGAATGAAATAAAATGCTATCCATCATCTTCTTAAGGTTTTTTTTGGGGCATATAGGGATAGGGATAGGGTATCATACTGTTCGCTCCAAGCGGACTGTAGCCTTTCCTTATGTTTTTTCTGTATTTTTATACCCTATCCTAAGGGTATATTAATTTTGACACATAGTTTGTAACACCCCTTAATATTCGCCGTAGACCCATAAAAGTATATATATTTATGATCAGGACCAAATCCTAAGACTATCTAGCAATGTCCGTCCGTCCGTCCGTCCGTACGCAATTTTTAGGCATTTAAAATTAAGCCAGGAAGCTGAAATTTGGATCACATATTCCCTAGGGCTCCGAAATGGTTAAGTGTAAAATTTTTTGAATACGCCCACTGCCACGCCCACAATTTAGAAAAAACCGTTTTAAAGCTAAAATTAGAGAGATAAAGTGTTACAACCTTCACAAGATATGTAGGCAATGACCTCCTTTATAAGTTTGTCATATAAAGTTTTTTGCCACGCCTACTTTTTGTGGGCGTTTTTGACTAAAATGCTGTTTTCTTCGAAAATTTTCACAGAAAGCGAAAAAAACTGTTTAACAAAATATTTACCCAATATTTTTTCCAATATATCGCCCATACAAAGTTTTTGACCACGCCCACTTTTTGGGGGCGTTTTTTCAAAAAACCTTTTTTTTTTTGTAATTAATCGAACTAAATAAAATGCTATGCATCATCTTCTTAATGGTTTTTTCTTTGGGGCATATAGGGATATGGATAGGGTATCATACTGTTCGCCTCAAGCGGACTGTAGCCTGTCCTTATGTTTATACCCTATCCTAAGGGTATATTAATTTTGACACATAGTTTGTAACACCCCTTAATATTCGTCGTAGACCCATAAAAGTATATATATTTATGATCAGGACCAAATCCTAAGACTATTTAGCAATGTCCGTCCGTACGCAATTTTTAGGCCTTTAAATTCAAGCTAGAAAGCTGAAATTTGGACCACATACTCCCTAGGGCTCCGAAATGGTTAAGTGTAAAATTTTTTGGAATACGCCCACTGCCACGCCCACAATTTAGAAAAAACCGATTTAAAGCTACAGATGGACAGATAGAGGGTTATAACCTTCACAAGATATGTAGGCACTGCCCTCCTTTATAAGTTTGTCATATAAAGTTTTTTGCCACGCCTACTTTTTGTGGGCGTTTTTCACTAAAATGCTGTTTTCTTCGATAATTTTCATAGAAACCGAAAAAAAAGTGTTTAACAAGATATTTAGCCAGTATTTTTTCCAATATATCGCCCATACAAAGTTTTTGGCCACGCCCACTTTTTTGGGGGGGTTTTTTCAAAAAATGTTTTTTTTTTTTCTAAATTTTATAGAATGAAATAAAATGCAATCCATCATCTTCTTAAGGTTTTTTTTGGGGCATATAGGGATAGGGATAGGGTATCATACTGTTCGCTCCAAGCGGACTGTAGCCTTTCCTTATGTTTTTTTTACGGAAGCACTCAATATATGGAAGCTTCGTTCCTGCTACAAACAAATTTGGGTATTTTGGAGAAAGAAATCCAGGAAAAATAATTATATTACATTTTCATTTTTCGAGATGTGCATACTTGCACGGCCCATCTGTATGTCGGAGTTGCTTCGATGTAATTCAGTTCCTTACAATTAAAGTTCAACCTTTATTTAAATATTGTTATATGTATTCCCAAAAATTTGAATAACTATCCATTCACATGTGAGGATGGCCTATTCCAAATTTATACTTTTCCGGAGAATTATTACAACCAAATAATTTGATTTAAATTCCAAACAGGATGAGCTTCAAAATGCACATTTATACATAATTTAGAACATGAAATTTTACATAAATTTCGTAAAATACCATTTCTTCAACAACCAACTCAGTTAGTACCCAACTCATTCAAATTGTTTCGACGCATGTTGTTAGCCACAACATTGGTATCCATTTAAATCTAACAGTAAATATTTCTCTTTACAATCTAAATGGAATTCTGTATATTCAAATGTATAATGCGAGCAGCCATTATGAAAATTAATCTCATATTCATAATCGATTTATCAATTTGATTCTCAGCATATGCAGTGCTGCAGTGATTCATTTATTCAAAATGAAAATTCCCTCGATAGTATTTTTGCAATCGTCAATGGAAACTTTTGCTTTTCCTTTCAATTCAGCGCTGTGAACACAAAAGTATTTTATAGGTTTTCAAGTTGCAATCAATTTGAAAAGCTTAAGATTCTCGCTCTATTGACAGCTATCAGGAAGCTAGTACGCAGCAAAAAAAAAAAAACAAAAAAACAAACAAAAACCAGTTCGTTCCCTACCTTAACGAAAATGTGCTCGGCAAACTCCGCGAGCAAATCCATTTTGATTTAAAATAAGAAATGAAGATGGAGCAAATGCAAACATACCCGGTAAAGGAATATGAAATACTCTACAAGAACAGAGAATATGTATGAAAACAGAATAACGTTCAATGATTGATTTCGTCTATGCACTTGGAAATATTGGCAGTATTTGCTCTTTTTTTTCATAGTTGGTATCCAATTTTAGAGTTCCACCTGCTGTGCTGTTTTTTCAGTATTTTCTATTTTTTTGTTTATGTGTTAAGTTTTATATGAATACGTATATACGTATAAGATGCACAGGCAGAGTTTTGCTTAATATTAGATACCGGGGGAACTTTGTTTATAAAGGGTTTTTTTAGAGGTTGGTTTTTCGAATAGAGATAAAACTGTAATGTCATTTATGTTCAGTTTGGTTGCCATTTCATCATGAACAGGTTGACAAATGAACAACGCTTGCAAATCGTGCAAATTTATTTCGACAATAATGGCTCAGTTCGCGAAGTTTACCGCAAGCTCCTTTCATTTTATGGTCGACATAATCGTCCATCAGAGCAATTAATTCGGTGAACCATGGATCGTTTTCGCACTCTATGTGATAATACGCATCCGCAGAGACGTCGAACATTCCGCACCGAAGAAACAATTGCCGCTGTAGAGCAAAGTGTTGAAGAGGTCCCGAATGAATCGATTCGCCAACGTGCACAGCAATTGGAGCTTTGTCCATCAACTTTATGGAAGATTTTGCGCAAACATCTCTTCTTACGACCTTACAAGATCCAGCTTGTGCAAGAATTAAAGCCGCGAGACCATGCAATGCGTCGTAATTTTGGTGCTTGGGCCGGAAATGAGATTGATATCGATGCTGATTTTCATCGCAAAATTTTGTTCAGTGATGAGGCTCATTTTGGGTTGAATGGCTACGTCAACAAGCAATTGGAGTGAAGAGAAGCCACATGAGACCCTTGAAACGCCATTACATCCACAAAAATTGCTCTATGGGCTGGTGGAGTCAATGGGCCATACTTCTTCCGAAATGATGACCGACTATTTTGTTCCAGAATTGGATGGCATGAATGTGGAGCAGATGTAGTTCCAACAAGACGGCGCTAAATGCCACACAGCGCACGTAACAATCGATTTATTGAAGGATACATTCGATGAGCGCATAATTTCGCAGAATGGACCTGTCAATTGGCCGCCAAGATCGTGTGATCTTACACGATTGGATTATTTGCTTTGGGGATATGTGAAGTCGCTCGCCTACGCCAACAAACAACAAAAGGAGACTTGGAAGCCAACATTCGTGGCGTTATTGCCGACATACAGCCCCAAATGCTTGAAAAAGTGGTTGAAAATTTGACCATTTGGACCATTTGGTTGGTCATTTCAACGTAGTTTGTCATTAACGCACATACCGATGATGGAAGGTCTTTCGGTTTCAGCGTTGCAAGTGTCAGTCATGGATAATGGCAAAGTATTGGGGTTTCGCTTCAATGACATAAGACAGCATTATGTTTGGGAAGCAATAAATTCTACTCTATTTATGTAGGATATGAGTAGACGGACGACGACACCAACATGTGTCTGTGGTCCATATCAACCAGAACGTAAACAACCTAGACGACTCATTCAAAGTAGTCAGTATACGACAACAACAATGACAAACAACCTGGACGAACACATACCGATGTAGAGAGTCAACCGGAACATAAACAACCTGGACATACAGAAGAAGGAAACAATCGACGACGAACGACGATCGAACTGGAACGGAAATAGACTGTACACAAAGACGACAAGCCTTATAAACTTTTTGGCACCGTTATTAAGGACGAATAGAGACGACGACGGGACACTTGCGATATTCTTGCAAGCTTAATTTTAAAAACGATCATTAGAGGAGACGAGTAAGCTGTAATTGTTGTTCAAATTTTAATAGTCAAATTGAAGTTGTGTTCTATTGGTTTGTTGAATCTTCTATACACTTACCACTGACAGTCCTGGCAATTGTGTCATATCCGATGTTATCGAAAGAATTATAAGTGATATTTCTTACAAGATAGTGATGAGCACCTACAGTGGACTAAAGTAAGGTTTTAATAATTTCCGTACGGTCCGTCATGTAGGTGCTATTTGGTTTCATTAGTAATCCTTCACAATTTTTAGTGAGGGGTTTGTGGATACGCGCCGCAACCGGCAGCATTTCCTCCATGCAAACTTGTTTTGATCGTCTCAGTTCTGAGTTGTATTCGTCCCACATTTTTCTATGTTTGGACGAATTAAAGAGTTTCTAAATATCTTTCCTGATTTTAGCAAGTTCGTTATTCCACTATGGTAGGAGGTTAGTAACTGAGTTTATTCAACTGATGCGCTGCTTTATCTAGATCCCACGCGGATCTATAGAGATGTAATCAGAATATCAGTTTTAGAGAGGACATGTCCTCGATACGTATTTCAGTCCGTCGACTGGGGATCGTATCTACTTGAGTTTTTTGTTGATATGCCTCGTATGTCAGACCTGACATGTTGATGGTCCGATAATGAAACTTCATCTGACATGGAAATTCATAATAAAATTAGAAATAAGTAGACTCGCGGGCGTAAGGCAAATACCTCTTCGCGGATTAAGGACATCTACTTGACTAAGAAGTTCTTAAAGACACTCACTTCTTTTGTTGTTGTTGCTGCTTTCCAATATTTTGTTATGAGCATTCGCATTACATTCGATGACATAGTAAAGGTTTAACTTCTGGCAGTGGTGGATGAGTGCCTGATCCTCCTTAGGTGAAACGTTTTTTCGTCATCTTTTTTTTCCTATTTTTTCCAGGTAAACTCATAATAGATCTTATTGCGGTTCAATGATTTCCATCCAGCAAAGGACTTATTGTCCTTTATGCAAACTTTCCACTTTAGCCGTAAAATATGGGAATTGAAATTATTTTAAAGAGGTACTATATATTTTTCGTTTTCGCCTTCAAACATGCAAAGGAAAGGTCCCTGAACAACCAGTCATGGTTCGAATTAAAATAAATTACAAAAAAACCTTCATTAACTCTATACGTTAATATTTGGCCCAATCACGGCCGTGACGAGCCATTGCAAATTAACTTTAGACTTAAACTGTCTATATTCTTTAACTTTACCAACTCCTCCTGCCATTGTTATTCAGGTTAACCCAAGTAAAACTTCGAACACATTTTGACAGAACGCAAGAAAAAAAAGTGAAGAAATCTTTGCACTTCTCTTATATCTAGTATTTTGTAAGAAAAAATCCTTCAGGTAAACCCATTAATTGTATTTACTATCCACCTATTTCGGTCAACCATCATCAAAATCTCTCTCCTTTTCTCTGATCAACTACTTTCTCGTTGCAATTAACCGCGATAATAATTTAAGCTTGGCCCCAAGGCGCAATTCACCTTTTCAAACTTACTGACTTAAACAACCAAAAGCGCCACACAATCAAATGAAAACAGGAAAGGGAAGAAAAAGACTACCTAAATAAAAAAGAAAAACAAAACTGCTACAAAAGATAGGCCAGTTTCTACTGAAATTTCCTCGAAACTACGAAGCTATTAGCATAAACGCGCCCCCAAGAAACTTATGCTTAAGTTAATTATCTCTAAGGTAATTAACTTTTGAATAAGAAGTAGACCGAGAAAATCGGATAAAATATACAACAAAATGAGGTAAAGAATGAAAAAAAAAAATGGATCGCAACCGAATAGAGAATAATTTCGCACTTGTAACGTCGACGGGAAAATTTCATAACGCGTCAGGTTTAAAATTCTTTGCTTTAGTTCTTATCCATAGCGGAGATTACTCTGGAGGATGCCAAAAGAAGCGAGAAAAAAGGATTCCCTTCGAGTTCACTATAAGCAACTTTTACCAATCCCCAATACCCCTTATTTCGTTCATACTGTCTTAGATATCTCCACAAGCATAGAGAAGATACGCAACCCTTTTCTTGGCATATTTTGGAATGTTTGAACGCGAGAAACTTGGTTTTGGTTTTTTTCTTATTCTATTGGTTTGTTTTATTTATACATTTTGTTTTGTTTTTTGTTCCCCGAACCATTAGTTTGATATTTCAGAAGCTGTTAATCTAAAGAATCTTGAGTTTACTCAGTAAACGGTTTTTAATTGTAAGATGCTTAGTTGTTTAAAGATAATTTTAAGACTGAGTATTTATAAAAAAAATAACAAATCCAGTACCTTTTGGATTGACTTTTGCAGGAAATTCCAAAGAGATTTTTGTTTAAGATATTCATTCGCTGTCGAATTCAGTTTTCTCTTGCAATGTTATACCTCATCCTAAACTATTTATTAATTTTGATACATACTTTCCGGGAGACTTGCGAGACAATAGCGCAAAACTGCAAATACGAGATTTGATTATGAACTCTCAACGCATTTCGGCGGCAAGCTCTTGGATAGACAGAAAAGCCAAAAGTTCTTGGGAATTTTCATTTGTCTAGTCGAAATTACTTTATCCATCTAAGTGGGTAAAGGTCGTCTCAGGTCAGTTAAGATGAGCCAAGAAGGCGCATACAGCAACCACAGCGCAGTTCGAGAAACACAAAAAAAATTAATGTACGAAATGCGCTATAGGAAATACTTCACTTCCCCAATCAGCACAGAAACCTACCAGCCAAAGACTTAGTAATCAACGCGAATTTAGAAACAAACATTTGCATCTGGGAAGTGTTCCTTATTTTACCTGCCGATTTAAAACGGCGCGAGGGTGGATGCCCACTTTTCCTCCGAACAACCCTTTTTGGTACTACTTAATCACGAATGAAATACTTCAAAATCCTTAAAATACTTCACGATTTATCGTGATGAGATCGTTAATGTCCTCATTTTTTTTCCCTGGCTAAACATGTAGTTGTCTTTATATGCAGCCATAGGCTGTTAATATGAATATCAAGAGTTTGTTCCAGGCTGATCGGAGATCAAAATGTCTACACAACCCAATGCTAGGAAACCTATGGGGGAGTAAAGCATAATCCGTGAGAGCATAAATGCAAAAGGGTAACGGAGAGACATTCGCACACTATTGCAAATTACGCTCTGGAGCAGCGCTGCCGGAATGGCTACTTGAGTGAGCACTGGGCTCCTCAAATTTTTGAAATGTTAAATTTACAAAGAATAATAACCATTTTTATTTATTCGTGCTAGGTATTCTGCAATCAATTTTATTTACTGGTGTCTCCTCTTTCACTGATATGGATCCTCAAAATCTTCAAAGTGGTAACTCTTTGAAATTAAAAAGAAAAACAGCACTGCTCTCGGGTAGCTGAATTGTGTCATCCGTATTTTTGCCGAAATGAATGTTTATAGGTAGTGGGATATGGCGGAAGATCTCTACACAAAGCAGACCGTATTTTGTGCGCCATAAGTGGAATCCCACTACAAATGTAAGAATGAATGCATGGGCTGAATTCAAAAGAAACCAGGGCCATCACTTCTTGGTTATAAGTTAGTTGCCTTCTGACAGGAGTTTTCTAAAATTTTAAAAAATTAGTAAGTAAAAAAAGGAGTATATTTAATTTTTTTTTTAATTAAAAAAGGATTTTAGGAGTTCAAAGTCTAAAAGAAAGATATAGTCGGAAAAAGGGGAGAAGTGCGAGAAAAAAAATGAATTACCAGGACAAGCAGACCAAATAAGGCTAAGAAGAGTGTGGTGAAACTGTGTAGAGAAAAAAAGAATAATCGTTTGTGATTGGATTTTGTTGAATAATTTAGCTGGTAGGATTTCTTTTCGTACGTTTCCCTTATTAACCGGGACACGCGCTCCCTTCAGAAAATATTTTGCAATTTCGGGTAACGCGATAGCGGGTCACACCATTGGCCACTAAAACCAATTTTTTTTTTCTTATCTACATCATACCAAATTGATATTATCTTAGTTTACAAATATTAAAGCCAATATTTTCCTACTAAACATAAACACAATATAATAAAGCCTTCGACTCCATTTGAAAATAAAGGAGTCAAGCTCCGACGGAGCGGTTATAAGGTGCTTCGAAAAAAAACAGCGTGTTTCCTTACTGCGAATTGATACAATAAGGTGTTAAAATTTTACCATAAAATTGTGTTGCGCCTATATTTGTTTTGTTTTTATTATTTGTACCAATTTCATTTAACATTAGTTTTAATTTTTTTTTTTACTTAATATCGCGAATTTTCTAGCATTAAAAAGTTTAGACGTCAAAACAAAGGAGAATTCAGCGTAAGCCAACTTCTTTTACAGTGAACCCATCCCTCGACTACATTGCAGGGAGATTGGTTATTCGTGATAGGTGACATTTCGCGATTATACCTTGGCGGTAGCGACCGCATTCTAAATTGAGCTATAAATTGTGTTTAAATTTAAAATAACATTTCTTGTTCCGGGATATAGTGCAACAAATTGGCACTCGATTCTTTTCTTTCTGGCCATTTCATGTCCTTAGTCTATACTAACAAGCCAACCACTTTAGATTAGCTCGAGGACAACATATGACACACTATTGCCAGAACAACGTGCTATACCATATATAACGGAAGAATGTATAAAGCTAGAATTAACTTTTAATCTCACACACTTGTTGTTTAGTTTACATTTTTTTATTACATAAAAAGTTTGGAATCCCAAGTTTTGCTAACAGAAATCGAAGCGGTTCAAAAATCAAAGGTGTCAAGTTCAACATGTAAAAGAAAGTTTAGCTTTAGATAACGCCAACCAATAAAGGACTAAAATTAAATTTATGGCAATGATGACCTTCGCTTTTATCTCTTCACGCATAAATCTTAGTTTTATGGCGGTTCCGTCAGTCTTTTGAACTGTACTTAGGCAAAATATTAGCATCTAAAACTGTTGCTACGTAAATGGCACTCGGCGAGTGTTGTTGGTTCCAAGATAGATCCTGTTACTCCTGATATGAGGCACTCCTCTGTATGCAGAGCCTGCAGGCTTCCTTAGAATGTTGAAGTTGTATATAAATCAACTGCTTTTGATTGGTTACCAGTAGAAATTCCGGACCCTTCCCCTGTCCTTTCAGGTCTGAGCCGTATGGAGAGCTTCTCAAGAACTACAACAGAATCGTCATTCATCGAAGTGATAGATCTTCCACTTATCAGTAAAGAGACCGATGTCTCTCAATGAACAAAGACCTTCATGTTAGTAAATGACTTCCAGCTCAGACGGCTGAAGACACACAAGCATAGGGAAAATCCGAGCAAGATCAGGGGCCTAAGCAATCAGGTAAGGAGCAACACTTCACTGAATTGTCTCACTTATTAATGCCAAACTAATACAGTTCAGTGACGTATTCCTCTTTAACTAATGCGGTAATCCAGCCCCAGCCACTCATAAGTGGCGTTGTAAGACAGAAAAAAACCTCCATTGGGCTAGATAAAGGACAATTGCCTTCGGTTACTTGTCTGACCATGGCTTTAGGCATGGCTTTGTCCAAAACGCGGATGTTATCAGCAGAAATTAACGGCCCACCAAAGCAGCCTGGGTAGAGTCTGAAATGTTCTTCTTTGGCTCGGAAGCACCAACAACCTCCGCTTTAGTGCAACTTATTTTTGTGACTTTAGCCGCCTTACCAGCAGCCTCGGTGCACTTTTAGCCTTTCCAATACCTATCTATTAGGAATCACTACTGGGCATCTAGGGGCAGATGAAATGTAAAAGTAGATTGCACATCGGCACTATCACTGAGCCACCAAGTTTCTTTTTCGCCTGCTTGCATTTTCTACGCTTCTGCCTTAGGGCCACTTGATTCCTAGCGCGGCTATAAAGACGAATGCCGTTAGACGTGCTTTATTCCGTCTTCGCTTTGTCAGGTTCTCTCCGCGTTATGCTCAAAGAAGCGATAGCAGCATCAGTTTCAATCCGTACACTCGCCTTTGTCAGTTTAAGCTCTGATATGTCTGATGTTACAGCGCATAGCGTAGGATGTGATATGTCTGATGGTACATTCAGTCCCGTCGTGAAAATAGTTTTTTGTCGTTATATTTGTTTGCGTCCCAAGCGACTTATCACAAATACGTGGTGAGGGTACTAAGGCAGAGCCGGTAACCGCCGTTTGAGTATACATCCCAACTCTAGTTTTATTCTGCTCTGCTGTGTAGTTCATGTTGTTTTTGTTTAGCTTTTTTGGCCTAGTCGACATCTAGGGATAGAATGAAATCCGTTGCCCTGAACCCTTCTCCTTTATTCGGGCTTGGGACCGGCATAGCGAACTATGGCGAAGTTAAAATATACACGTTAGGATGGGTTAAAAGACCCATCAAAATTACAGGCCTCTTGCATTAGTGCAAAAATATAGCTTTCCACATATGCGAGTACATGCCTTGAAGTCAGTTCGACCTCCAGCGGAGAACATCCAGAGCTTTCCAAATTCTACTCTAACAATAAGATTGGATTGTAGTTCTAAACCATTCTCGAGTCTGAGTGGATTTTGATTTCATTATACATTGTGTGCATTTGGTTTGCCAAGCGAAGTCGATGTCGGTGGTCTTTAAGTGCAAAGACGGAGCTCATCAAAGATGACCAATCAAATTGCCCTTTATTAGAAACCAAGTTATTTTGACGCACGTTCTCTAAAGGAACCTCCGTTCGACGTATGTACATGTACATGAACATGTATCCCTCCACAGCATCCTAATCCTTATGTTACCTTCTCGAAACACACACCACCATTCAGTTCATATATACCGCTATGAATAATCTTTTTCAAAATTATTTGGCAATTGCCATCAATTAATCACTTAGCTAAATGATGACTCCTCGCGAAATCTCCTTATAACCACTTGCAGCCCAAACTCTCGCCTCTAATCTTATCAATTTGTCATTTATGCTTCTTGACTTTTAATCCGCTAGTCTTGTTGTTGCTAAGCATGCTGGCATCCATCAGTCTTCTCAATACAGCAGCCACCCTTATAATATCAAAGAGCAAAAGTAGGTAGAGAAAAAAAATAACCAAAAACCTAATCACTGTGGCGGCTGAATCATGTCTTACAAATCCATAAACGAGAACTTTTCCCTTCCCCCATCTTACCATCTGCGGCGACACAGAAAAAAAAGGATACAAGACAAAATGCCTTTGCAAGGATGCTACGATGCTACTCCTGAAGTACGTTAGAATCCTTAGGTCTATTTGCTTTAATTACACACTTACCCAACGCCTGGCAAATTAAGACGAAAGTAATTGCCTGAGATTGAAGTCTCATCAAAAGCCAAAGTAGATGGAATGGCGGCATGAAAGTGTTCGTAGGCGTTCAGGCTCCAGCAGGGTTAGGAGAAAGAAAAAAAAAGTTAAATGAGGCAATTGCGTGCCAACCAAAGCGTGGATAATTTACTTAAAATATTTTTAGGAGCGAGTTCCAAACATTTTGTTATTTTTGTTTTTGTAGTTTTTTTTTTTAGATTTATAGCGAAACCGCATAAATTCTGGCGAAAGCGTGAGGTTCATGAGGCGAGTAATTTCGATTTTGTTGCAGACGATGATGTAAGTGTTTTTGACATAAGTTCATAAATTCGGCTGGTAAAACAACAGGAGGGTGGCTTTGACTGGGAGTGAATGTTTCGGATCATGTGCTTGTGACATTTGGGTATCACTTGCAGTGTAAAAACACGCGCAGTATAGTGGTTGACATGTATCACATTTGGCAGCTTCCGTTTGAATATATATATAAAAATGAAAAAGCTCACTGCACAGAACAAATGTCGGAACTCAATGGAGCAGCAAACAAAGAGACTTCATTCGAGTTGATTAAAATTTAAAATGCTTGACGGATTCGCTATATTGGAATTGAGCTGCAAAGAGGATTTAATTAGTTTTTCTTTTCGGTGGTTTTATTTCTGTTTCTAGTTGAATCGAATCGAATGGAAACATGAGAGTGCAAATGGTATCCGTCGTCTGCGGGGATAATTAAAGATAAATACATCTTTGTACATACATACATATATCGATTTCGTGTGTACATTTTCTATTGTATTCGATTTCAACATTCGTGTTGGGATAATCTTTGTGGAATTTTTAGTAAATTCCTTGAGTAAATTACTTAAGTAAATCTTGATGTTTCAATGAGTTTACGGCAGTCGAAGGAAACACATTTCGCTAATTCTGATTGCTGAAAATAGTTTTCGAATTGAACATGCACTACTTAGTGAACTGAGAATCCAAATACCTGCAGCTGGAAATCGTAGTTTGGGTCAAGAGTTTGGCGACACAACATTTTGTTAGGCAGATTATTTTCTTCGGCATGAGCTTTGGGCTAGCTAGGTGTGGAAATGGTGTGTTACCTAAAAGACTTTTTTCGTCGAAAGGTTCTTACATTACAAGGCGGTCGATCTAAGCTTAAGGAGGACGAGTGATGTTAAAATATTTACTCGACACCAGTGGCATGGCGTCCATACAGCCCCATTCCTTCCGACAGATGCACTTATGTTTTTCCAATTAATTTTTAATTTTCACGGTATCAACTTGACGGTCATCAGTTCTCACTGTATCTACACATAAATTGTGTTAATTCTACCTTTCTGTGGTAATTGCCGCGTATTGGGCACGTCCAAACGAACTTGACTTGCTCGACTTATAAGAGCGAATGTTGAAGAAGAAAAAGATTGCAAAGTAATATGAACACTTCAGAAAGAGAACTAAAGTCGGTTGAACTCACTAGATTGGAAAAACAATGCGTCTATGAGGTTCTTGCAGCTGAGGGCAGTAAGAAGTTTTCAGGACCCCGACATCCCCAGAGTGGGTTACACGCAATGAAATTACGAGCCTGCTGTCCTGGAGTTAAATCCAGGGCCCGGCCTCTGAATTATGCTATCTGTGTATTTTCCTGAACATAGGAACATAGGCCAAAAGTTAAAAGCCGATAACCTACATTTCCAAAAATAAGCCTCATCATATCAAGGAGCAATTCTCATGGATGGAGCATACGGACCATGTCTTAACTACAATATCAAAGTTGTGCTCTGGAAATTCAATGATAAAGTAGAAAAAGCAAAACATCCATACCGGGTTAGTTGGTAAGTACAGTCCACACGAAATGACAATAGTGACTATCAACTAATTATTAAAGCCGCTTCTTATTAGCACTAGTACATCAAAGCCAAGGATAAAGACAGCTCTCCAGATGATTGAACCGCCAACCAAATTCAATGCGGTGCAACATCTAAAACACTGAATATGCAGACTTACTGAGCGACAAACGTCAACTTAGTACACTTTCTTGCTGCGTTTAGATACAAAAATCAACTCTCCAACTAGAAGAAGATGCAAACTGCCTAGCAGGTGTCAACCTGTATAGAGCCATGATAACCGACTATTTTGTTCCCGAATTGGATGGCATAAATGTGGATTAGATGTGATTCCAACAAGACGTCGCTACATTCCACACAGCGCACGTCGCAATCGATTTATTGAAGGAAACATTCAATGAGCGCATAATTTCCTTTTATGGACCTTTAAATGGACCTGTCAATTGGCTTATTTTCTCTGGGGATATGTGAAGTGGCTCGCCTACGCCAACTAACCAGAAACGTTAGGGGACTTGGAAGCCAACATTCCTGGCGTTATTGCCGACATACAGTCCCAAATGTTTGAAAAAGTGATTGAATATTGGACCTCTAGACTTGTCTTTATTTGAACCAGCCGCGACGGCCACATGCCTGAAATCATATTTGAACATTAATGGCATAAAATTATCCTTCCAATAAAGCCAAATTGATGGACATTAAAACGATTTGCTTGTATTTTATTTCAATTCGAATTTCTATACCTCTAAAAAACACACATTATATGTATGTATGGATAACACCCGAATATCACAGTAGAAATATAAGATCTTCTATACTCTGTTCAACATATATTGGCAGTACACGTCTTATGGGGAAGCTTTTTAAAAATCAGTAGCGTACCATATTTTTCTACCATACTAAATTGAACGAAACGCCTCATAAAGTGTTTACCCTCCAGTGAATTCCCAATTGCATCTGACGTATATCACCACGTCTTATTCAGGGCACATTTGAGCAGCAATGATAGAAGCTTCTATCATCTCTGCATTTGAGTGTGCACTGGCCTGTGGCTACTGCTATTCAACGCCTATTTAATTTTTATGCATTCAGAGTTAGCAATGTCCGTTTGGTAACTCGTTCAGCTTTTTATACCCTATCCTAAGGGTATATTAATTTTGACACATAGTTTGTAACACCCCTTAATATTCGTCGTAGACCCATAAAAGTATATATATTTATGATCAGGACCAAATCCTAAGACTATTTAGCAATGTCCGTCCGTCCGTACGTCCGTATCAACTTTTGAGGCCTTTAAAGTTATGCTAGGAAGCTGAAATTTGGAGCATATACTCCCTAGGGTCCCGAAATGGTAAAGTGTCCCACCCACTGCCACGCCCGCAATTTAGAAAAAACCGTTTTAAGGCTTAAGTTAGAGAGAAAAAGTTTTAAAACCTTCCTGTTCGCCCCAAGTCCGCTTGGGCCTTTCCTTATGTTTTTTCTTGGATTTCTATTGAGGAGCTTTAGGTTTTAGAGCTTTGAAAAAAAGTTCTTAATAATAAGTGTTATCGTGGAGGTCCTTTTTTGATCTTTAATGTGCGGAGAATATGTTAAAATGCAGTTACAAAATTGTAATCTGTTTTCTTTAAGTAAAAATATTATTTGCGTTTGTTTTCTTTGTTAGAAATGGCTTTAAATTCATCCAAAGACTTAAGTGCTGAAAAAAAAAACAAATTGTTGACGCGAAAAAAACATACATTCATAAAAATTTGAAAAATAGAACAGTAACTGCGAATTAAGTAGGTGATATTTTTTCTGGGTAAACGAACAGTTTAGTTTATAGACTTCTTAACTTAAATAGGCCACATGTCGCCACCAACATAAATTACATCTTCCCTGTACTGTCAATTTATGTTGGACAGAGTATAGAATAGAGTTAGCGTAATTTTGACGAATAAAACATGATGTTGTAGGTGAATATATTCACATTCCCTTTCGATTTATACGCCTTCAAAGTGAAAATATCCGATTATGAGGTATAATTACTCTACGTGATATAGCATATACAAAAACCACTTAATATATTTTGTAGACCTAATTTCAAAAAACAAAAAATTTTGAAAGCGTCGTCATTTCGGGAGCCTATGGATTACATGTCCCAAATTTCAGCTTCCTAGCATAAATTTAAAGGCCTCAAAAGTTGATATTGGCGGACGGATGGACAGACATTGCTTAATAGTCTTAGGTTTTTAGGGGGCTACGACGAACATTAACGGGTGTAACAAACTACGTGTCAAAATTAAGATACCCTAAGGATCGGGTATACAAATGTTATCCTCGTGGTTACCGATTGTAAGATTTAAAGACCCTGTAAAAAGTTGTTTTATGTTACGTTTCTAACAAGCGGATGCATATCGATTGGTGTCACGATATATTTTCTATCATATTTTTGTATCAATAGCAGGAAGAACCTCCCCCTTCGACAAGCTTTTGTCCGGACTTCTGCAGGCAGCAATCCTAACATCCCAGCTTAGGTGTACTCCTCGCATTTAAGAGAATAGTAGGAGGCAAGTTGGTACATAAATCTTCAAAGTTTCATACCTTATGAGCGATTGTCTGGTGGGAAGCCTCAAAGAACAGTTGCTATAACGAATACTATATATTAAAAATCCATGACGGCACTGCACATGTTGCCTCTAGATATTCAGGTAAAATACAAAGCTAAGTTAGTTATATTGAAATATTAAATAAATTCGGAGGAAATTCTCTTTTCTTTAAAGCGTCATATGCAGTAGTGTAACCTTATAGAGTTGAATGTATAAACAATGTAGTCTGTAGTAAAGGTGAGCTGCCAGTATTTACAAATATTCTGCGGGAGCAGATCTAAAGTAGCGAGGGGCCATTATGATGCCTAGCGTTTTGTTTAACTAGGACTAAAGTTTTCGTTAGCCCTTAACTTATGGTAAGTTATGTTCATCGTCAATCGAGAAATAGTTTGTGTAAAATTACTTTAAATGGTGGCCTTTTAAAATAGAGTCGATGTCCCTAATAGTAATTGTGCATTAAAGGAAAGTATGAGCCACGTAGCGAGTTTCAAATTTTCTATTTGTAGTTACTGGGACAATCCATCTATACCTGCTTTCTTAAACTCCTCACTGACTAGTCCTTATATCATTCATCAGTTCGATTCGAAACTCTGGCACAGATGCAATAGTTTTCTCTTTAGTGTACTCGTCTTAACGTACAGGAAAAATTTAAAAATATATCCAAGAAGTAAAAACTCCGCCTGCTGAACATTTAAAAAATCCAATATCCCTTGAAATTCCTAAAAAAAGATTCGAATTTTCATTTTATCACACATTTGCGTCTTTGCTCCTTAACAAGCCCTTATCGAGAGCAAATAAAAAAAAAACAAATTTAACTGAGTATTCCAAAAATTCCATGCCAAACGGGTAGGTTGAATCCATCATAGATGGGCGCAATATCCGACCACGGTGGTATATTACCGAATTCATGACGTTTTATGACCTGTGTAACACCTGCAACGGATTTTGTTTCCAACTTTCATATATAATATTCACCATTACCACATCACGGCGCATCGCCCAAGATGAGTCCTAGAAACGTGGAAGTCATTTCCGTCTACCATAAATGTAAGCGAGTGCAGCGGAGTAAACCGTTTGGGCCATGCCAAAGGTGGCGTGCGGGGAGAGCACAAAATGCGATGTGCAAAAATGCGGTATTTGCTGCCAATATCCTTTAGATAGGAACTCGCCTCTCGTATACATTGAGAAGAAGAGCAAACTAACGACTTGAGAATTGAATAAAATGCTCCTTCAGAACACAATACAACTGCATATAGTGAAACAGGAAAAAAAAATGTTGAATAGAACAAGAAGAAACCGAATTGAAGAAAAAAAACCATTATTTAATGGAAGGAAGACTTGGGTTTTACTTTGGAGGCGGTGGGTGAAGTAACCAACAACCAAGGATAATAGTGGTAAGAAAGGATATTGTTGGTCGGTATTGGAAATGATGGAAAATGTCCTATTTTACTTTTTCTCGCAAATATTTCTCACTTCAAGGCAAGTGCGGAATTCCTCCTTAAGGAGTGTATTCTGCGTTCTTGTTTTTTCTTTTCTTTTTTTTTGTATTTTGTTCACATGTACACCTAAATCCTTTAAAAATAAAATCAATAGGGATCCATTTTGGAATGTCGATATGGGCATGCAATCAATTTATATGCATTTTTTTTTAATGCCTTTTAGTTTTTTCCTCTCCTTCTCTCTATCTATGTGTGTGTTTCTTGAATATTTCCTGTGTCAAAGAAGTCTGTTCAGTTTGGATATATACAAAAAAAGGGATGCAAATACCAAAGGACCACGATAGTAGTAGCAAGGAAAGTACGGATAAGAATGGCAAAAGAAAAAGCAAATTGAAATGCATTTCGCTTCTGTACAAAGAATCTTTCACCTTTTGCTCTAGGTCGGATTGAAAAATACTCCTTTATCCCTTATAATGGATTTTGATTTGTAAAATTTGCCAAAGACCAGCAGTTTTCGCTGGACGTGTTCGTAATCTTCTATGTGGGAAAAAAATGAAAGCTGGATGGAGAAGAGTAAAGAAAAAAAACTATAAATATATGAAATTTCCAAGGCTTCCGGAATGCTAGTGCGATATTCAGAGTTTATGAGACCCCATTACGTTTGTATGCTCCCCAAATATGACATTAATCTTACTGATTTGTGGGTTGGTAGTTAATATTCACAAGGAGAGCAATATCGTTTATTACTTTGTACGTACTTTTGTTGGGTTTGATAAGTGCATATCGACAAAGAAGACGCATCTTATAAAAATGTTTCTACTGGAATTTTTTGTATGGCGGGTTCCAGCACTGAAACCCGCTCTCAGAGCTCTTGCTATTACTTTGCTTTACCAAGAACTTTTAAATCATTTGGTCAGAGACCTTCATAAACCAGTACAACGAGATACAACACACACAGCGGTTATCGGTCATTATCTTGAAAATGTCATTTCTCCAGGAGGCGAACTGTTTGGTACCCTATCCGTATTCCCTATAATACCCCACAAAAAGTGTTGAAAAGAACTTTGTTGCTATTTTTCCCCTCATTCCAAGCAATTTTTCCAAGAAACAATTTTTAAAACAGAAAAGAGAGGCCAAGTTTACATTTTTGTGAAGGCTTTCTGATAAGATCTAGCCTGCCCCCCTAGAGGGCTTTTTAAATACAACTCTCGACCCATTAGCTCAATTGTTTTGAAATCATTGGATAGGTGTTTGAAAGCGGGGGCGTTTTGAAGGGCTAACATGCATATTTCTTAGAGGGCCAAAGCTGGAAAACCGTTAGTCATGAACATATGAAAATTTATATCCAGACGGGGAATGAAAACTAATTGGACAGGTACCTACCTGCGTTATTAAATTAATTTTAATTTCTCTCCGATCACCCATTTAAGTGAAAATGGGCAGGAGACTGGGGATGCAATGGGATAATTTTTTTTTCTTTTTTTGTCAGATTTAATTTGGAAATTGTGAAAAATATTTTCGCTTTTCCCCAATCTCGACCCACGGGGGTTTGACTTTCGACATTTTCGTCGTGATTTTGAAAAATTTGAAACGGGAGAGAAATAATTAAATCTCAGTTAAACGGCTGTGGAGATTTCGCCGGGAAAGGATCAACTCAACCATCCACGTTCTTTCCGGCAAAGAACCGCCCTGCCTCACGCAGAATGAACCAGCTTCAATGGAATGGGCAAAAGATACTATCGCATGAAATGCTCCCAAAAGACCTGCGCCCAGTAAAACTGAAGTCACTAGAGCTTCGACTACCAAGAATTCGAGGGCGGCGCCGATACGTAAGAAGAAGTATTCTAAAGTTTGTATTAAGTAACGACTTCATTTATTGTCATGGGTAAATTTCCACACTATTGCCAGGAAGAAACGCAGCGCGACCAGGACATCCACGTGGGGAAGAACTTGACGAGAAGCCAAGTGCACCGTACACCGCAGAACGGGGGAGGAATATCGAGCTCGCGCTCATTGCGGCGATTGTAAACCACGTTCGAAGCCATGGAGGTACACATATTTATTGAAATGGTACATCGGCATCACATATATCGATTGCCGGGACTAGGTATCCAACGACTTTTCCAAGACCACGCTGAATAAAGTGCAACTTTTGATTGAAATCATACTTATAGGCTTTCCCTCTCTCTTCATATTCCCATAAAAGGTGAAGGGTGGAAATAGAGGAGATCGGATTTAAACCATTGTAGTGCGCATATATGCCGGCTTTCATTCGCAGCGAGTGTGACTATATATAAGCTGCTACATCGCTCTGCACGGAAAACACATGCGCTCAGACAATGGGATGGAGGAAGAGGCAACGTTGCATGTTAAAAGCCAGTAAAATCAACCTCAATCACAGTAAAGTCACCTTAGAGAATTTGAGGCTACTCCTCGATGGAAAGAGGCCTGCGGTCTCGTTATAAACAGCAGACGGACAACACTTTGAAGAACGAAATGTAGGGAATTTATTTTAACTGATGTCATACAGAGCTCGAATTGACTAGATCATTCTCCGTTTCCTTAACAAATAAACAACTCTAGTAACTGAAATCCAAATTGTAAATTTAATTATTGGTATGAATTTAAAAATTAACCTGCTGTTGACTTTTTCTTTTTTATTCTTCCATTTTCGCTTTCAATGCTTCAACCGAATTATGAATGCCAGTCTTTTTTATTATATGCATAACGCCGACCGGTCAGTATGACGCCCACCCGCCTGGCCACTACGACTCACATCGGAAATCCTAACAAGCACCACCCCACCACATGTTGGTCGGCTTATGTGTATGATGGGATCGGGATGGCATGCATACGTCTCTCTAATATTCTTATTTTTTGCGCTGGAATATGCTTATAAATTGGTCAGACGTGAATGGAATTCCAAGCGTGTCGTCTCCTTTTTGGATGGAATGGAGATGAAGAGGAACAAAAATTAAACCCTCCGAAAAAAAAAAGTCAGCGGAGAAAAAAACCCTCTTGAATGCATAATAAAGAGATATATGAGGGATGCTCTGACCGTGCAATGGTCATGAATGTATAAAATGCCAAAAATGAGGCCAAGTGTCCTTAAGGGCATGCCTTTCAAATTTTCTCCCTCTATCGGTCGGCGCGTCGGAAATATTTTTCACAGTGAAATAGTGAGGCTGAATGTCTGTTTGAAGTCTGTTTTCTTTTTTTTATCCATTTATGCATATAGAGGTGTACGTTGAACTATATATATATGTATAAAGCAACTGGCTCCCCGGTAAGATTAATGTCCTTATAATTTTATACTTGATGGGTTGTTGGGCGCTTTAATCTTTTCCGAGCTACCTATGTAGGCCAAGCGGATCGATCAGCATTTCTGGGGTTAGTCTGGCTCGTCGTAAATGCTAGTGAGGGCAACAAAGTACTCCTCTTAGTTGACCTTTGCTAGTGGGATTCTCTGCTTGTGAAAGGAATGCAGGAGAAAGTTTTCAGTAACAACCTGCATGCAAAATGATTAAAAAAACGTTAGAAATATAGGTGTAGAATTATAGGTTGTATTCTGCACTAATAGACGTGCTACCTATACTTTCTGTTTTTTTTTTTTTAACAAACTTTTTGCCAAAGGTGATTTTTAGTTATAATCACTTTTTGAGCTGTACGACGATAGTTGGAAGTGACAAGTTATGTGGTTGTTGAAAATAAATTAAAGTTACCTTTAGTTTGGTTTGAAAAATTATATTTTTGTATGCAAGGCAGGACGCTTGCCAAGTTGAAAGTTGTTCACTAGAGTGCGTGTTGGTTAAAGTGGTTTGGTTGGACATATGACGTTATTTATGAGAAGCTGGGATATTTTCACAAGTAAGCATAAAAAATTACTTACATATGGCACAGCTCCAAATCTGATGGACTGAAGTAAATCTGTGATTTCAAAGAGTTGTTAGCGAATCAATACAACGGGTGAACAAAATCTATTTGAATAATTAAACCATTACGTGAATGGTAGTAAATCTTAGTAGACTATTGGGGACTATTTTTGTTTCAAACACACCTTTCAATACTTGCTCGTAGACGTGATGTCGGCAAGCAAAAAAGCAAATCGCTGTCAATTTTCTGATCAAAGAGCGATTGATGCAACCTATACTCGACGACAGTCCCGATCAACAATCAAAACTCAAATAGCATAGGAATGTTCTTTGCCGGTAAATTAATAATAAATTCAATGCCTGAAAACGCCTAAGGGGGGACAGATTGGAGTCATAGCTGATGACAGAAAGATGTTCAACAATGCCGAAGATGATTCAGAAGACGAGTTAAGGGAATCGCTAAACGCGGTGCAATTGGTAAGCGTTGCTTTTATAGTAAATGAAATTAAGTGCACGAACTTCATTGACTACAAATCTCTTTTGGACACCGGTAGCCCGGTTAGCTTCATCTCAAAATCTATGCTGCCTGAAGAGATTGCGAGTTGAAGCATTTCGAATTATAAAGGGGTAGGAGGTGTAAAGTTGTACACTTATGGTAGGATATCATGTTATCTCAAAGTAGCCTCCCGAACTCTTTTGGTAATTTCAGACGAAATTACACCCATGCCATTATTGATTGGATCGAAGCAAATGCAGCATATCTTCAGATCAGCTTTGTTCATTAACTATTAATTAAAAATCAATATTAAAACATTCGCACTCGTGCACTTACTTTCCTACAAATTTAGATAACACAACAACTATCACAATCGTGGTAACCGAGTTGGTAATATATCTTGGGATGCCGTTTTAAACGCGAGTCTTAGAGAACCTAATACTAAAGATAATGATGCTTCCGTTCTTCCGACAGATGATTATGTTAGCGATATGTGTCACATAAAGGCAGCAGTTCATTCTCCTCAGGCTCCAGCAATTTCCAGGCTGAGAGGGTCAACCGGGTTTTATTACATATGCTAGGTAACCATTCTGACTGGGTACGAACACTGGCGCAGGTTGAATACGCCATAAATAACACTGTCCATAGGTCCATACGCACGACACCTAGTAAACTTCTCTTTGGGGTTGATCAGCGAGGGGTAGTTGTAGACAAGCTTACCGAGTTTCTTAGTGAAAAGGTACCGAATATTTCAGAGCGGAATTTGGTAAGGCAAAGGGAAACAGCCTCGAGGGCAATAACTGAAGTCTAAGAATATAACCAGAAGCGGTTCGAGGAACGGAATCATCCTGCCAGATGCTATCAACAGGGTGATTACGTAGTCAAAAATAAAAATGTCGACTATTGGCACTAAGTAACAAATTAATCCCCAAATTTAGGGGCCCATACGTTATTCACCAGGTCTTGCCCCATGATCGTTGCAATATACGAGATACAGAGAATTGTCAGATAACTCAATTGCCATATGATGGCATCCTAGAAGCTAAATTTAATCCGATTGTGGAGAGAGTGACGGTTGTTTTGAGCAGCGCCTACCATTTTAAATAATTAGTTATGAGCCTTCTGCTCACTTGAATTGTAAACGTTACTATGTTCACAACAATCCTCAAGAAAAGCTAAAATCTATTACCATATATTTTCGTAAATTTTAAGTAAGTTGATTGAGGCCGATCAAATATATATTCTATATTACTCACTTCAGAACTTCTCCAAATATTAATTCTGTGCTTGTTTATTCTCTGTGCGTTTACATGACCTGGAAGCCAAACAAATTGTTCGGCCTCTCCGCCTATTCTTCACAATAATGCATAGCAAGTCTTATGTTGTCAAATTCAACGAAAATACCAGCACCTGAACTGATTACATTCCTCCCCTATCTCAGATTTTGGCCGAACCCAATCTTGAATTGGACTTTTCTAGTACTAACGCGTCTCCCGTTTGGCATCGCCTTTGCTCTTCCTATTTATCAGCGAACAGTGAAATTTATTTTGAACGGACTTCACTGCGCAATCAACTTGCACGATAAACTTGTTGCGAACACCATTCTCCCGGAACTACCGCTTTTACAAGTCGCATCAAATTGGAGCTATTTTATCAAATTTTATCTTCTTTTGTCGGAGGTTGCTACTACTCTGATGAAGCGCTTAGACGCAACTACTGGTCCATTGTGCTACAATGCAGACACCTTACATTAATGTACTTAGTTTTCTCGTCTTTCGAAAAAAGATGAGAAGGAGCTTCAGCTCAGATGTTCGGCACTCAAAACTGATGCAAGCAAAGGCCGGACAACTGCTGTGCTATCCTTTCTCCTCACCACCAGCAGGACGCTTGGTGGTGTCGCTGAAGCAAAACACATTATAGTGCTTAGCAAAAGCATGGTGACTAACTTGGACGAGGTAAGAGGGCTTAGCAGTGCTTTTAATGCAACTTGTCTGTCACTGCAAATGCAAATGCTTTTAGCCCTCGAAACTATGCTTAGAATCATAGAGCAGGACTGGTTTTATAAGGGTCCTATATAGAGATTACTTAGTTGATAGGCAGAGGGCTTTACTACAAAGTTGCCATTTCAGCCCGATCGCTTATTCGTTATTCTGTATAAATAATTAAATAAAGCTTTATAGATCTTCGCAGTATATTCAACCCAAGTTTCTGTCTGTGGCCCATTAAGAGTTCATCCGACAACATCAATTTTTGTTGTCATTTTCCGCCTTGAAGCTGCTCAACTTATCAGTTTGTTTAGCATCTTCTTTCGTACCAAAATCATTAACATATCAAAAGGAAGCTACGGATTTTTGCAAAACAACCAGCATAGAAACCACCTTATGGGAGAAGGGCTAACACATCCATTGAATGTCTGTTCAATTTTCATTGTATTTACTCTCACCAAACTTCTGCAACCATCGTCCTTGTCTCAGAATTCGAGTATCTTCCAAGTATTCTCTCGATATGGGCATACTTGAACTCATTCTCTTGCCCGAACACGACCCAAGACCACACCGATCTAAAACAATAATAATTCAATACAAATGTCTACAACATAACCCACACAATATCCAACAGGGACAGCAAATCTCCGTCTGAATTTGTTAGTTTTAAAACAATTAATCATGTCTGTGTTTATTATTCTATTAAAAATGTCCAGTGGGCCGGAATAATTTATATCCCTCGCTACATGTCTAATAGAAAATGGAATTCCCGAACAATGGATTTTTATTTTTGTCTGCGAGGATAGCTGTTATATTCAACCTCCCCCTTTCTCGCTCTTTCTACATCGGCAAAACGCGAACAAAACTTACAAAAAAAAAACGATGACCATCGTGGGAAATATACACAAAACCGGGCTAACGGAAGGTGAATGGGACATGACTACCTACTTGTAGCAGAAATTTTCTCGTCGAATCGCCGTATCTTACAAAAAGCGGCAGGAACTTTTTCCACTTAATATGTATCCTTCTTATCGCCGACTAAACTTGCCCACTCCAACAAAAAGGCAGAAATGCTCCTTAAAACAACGCAAGGAGAAACAACTTTAGGTATAGACGATGAGGAGCGACTGCGAAAACTTAAATATGCATAAGAGGAGGACCGGTGCTGGTGTTGGTACAAAAACGGCGACATACAATTGTAGTAGCATCTGGCGGGAAGTTGGACAAGAAGATGTATCACAAGGCCAAACCAGAAATGACAAAAAAAAACCGAAGTTAGAGGAAGCGAGACAGATAAGAGCTAATTAAGTTTATGTCACAGAAAATTTGTTTCGCATTGCCCCTTGGCCTTAGCAGCAATTAATATCAAAGCGAAGCGGAAGAATGTCGAACTGACTGTATTGTATTTTATTGTTTCTTTTGTTCATTGTATAAACGTGTTCATTTGGGTGAGTTATTGTTTTTTAAGTGACGGTATTGTATGAAATTCAATATTGCACAACGGGGGTACTTTTGTACCTAGGAAGGAGTGTCACTTCGTGCAGTGATATGAAGTCTTCGTAAAGGGGCAGTGTCACCTCTTAACAATTTAACTTTCTCCACAGTCTGGCCCATTTAGACACTATCTACTGTGGGTTAAAAATATTCCAACGTCCAACGTACTTAACCACTAAGCCACTACATCCACATCCGTTCTACGATACTTGTGACTAATCTAGCAGCCAACCTACCTGGAGTTTCCAAACTTAATTGCTATTCCCAGCGGTGGCTTGTAATCTCCTAGGCTTTAGTAGTCGTTGTTTTTCATTTTCCCAGTTCGTACTTTAAAATTACGAAATCAAAAATTACAGCGGTCCGAGCGGTCATTTCTTTAAATGGAAATTAGGTAAAATAAATGAGCTACATAGCTACTATATATGTAGCTACATCTACATAGTAATTAGATTCGGTAAGAAGTTAAGTTTCTGTCTCGTCTGCATATATAAATTCAATATGTGACAGTTCGCGGGAAATCAATAAGCGTGCTTGAAAAATATTTATACATATGTATATTTTTAGTGGATTTTTTTTTTGCTTAACGAAGCACAGTTGAACTTCCCCGTCAAATTGTTTTTTTTGTCCACTACAGCATCACGGAGTATATAACTGCAGTAAAAACCAAGAGTGAGTACCAACGTTATTTTGATTTATATTATGTATACACACATACATATATGTATAATTATGTGTTAGCTTTATCCGTAATTTAATATTAGCGTTAATTATAAAAATTCCGTAAACTGGAGAGAAGCTTAAATTTCTATAGGGAGAGAAGCTTAAATTGTTAAAAAAAGATTTAAATATTATTTTTTTTTTTACTTTATAAACGAGTTGTAACGTGAGACCAGTTTTCTCGCAGGATCGTGTAGTCGAAAGTCCTTGCAGCAACACCCCAACCCAGAAAACCCCTTGTGGTGGCAATACCACCCAAAGCAATCGCCGCTTTCTGTTCTGTCTGAAAACTGCAGCAGACGCTGAACAGGCAACGCAACAATTAAAAAAAAAAATATGATAAAAGCAACAAAATTAATATAAAACAAATAATAATAAAAAAACAAATGAGAAGTCAATTTCAATATTTATATGAAAGAGAAAGAAAAATATAGTGGTAGCACATTATCGACTGAGTGTGTGTGCCTTGGCGACAGTAGTGAAACCGACCGTGTTCATCGTTAAAACACACAATCTTAGATATTCCCGGCAAAAGGAAAAGGAGTGTAACACTTTGGAAATTACCCGATTTATCGCTGCGAAGTGCCAAACTTGAATGTGGTTGTGGTGTAATCGAAGCTCGACTAATAACTATCTTCTTCTCAGAGGTAAACCTCATTAACTAACAAAATAGACAAAAGGCGATAATTCAATTTAAGAACAGCTTTAGGTCTCAAAATGCCTGCACGCACTAAGTATTATAATCTTGTCTATCCCTTAAAAAATTTAAAATATTAATTTTTTCCAGTCATAGAACGTGAATAATTATATTTGCATTCCTGAGAAAATAATTTTTACAAATTTTATACTTAATGAGTTTTAGTTTAAAACAAAAGTAAAGTAAGTAAGCATTGAAATGTAAATAAAAAACATAAGGAAAGGCTACAGTCCGCTTGGAGCGAACAGTATGATACCCTATCCCTATCCCTATATGCCCCAAAAAAAAACCTTAAGAAGATGATGGATAGCATTTTATTTCATTCTATAAAATTTAGAAAAAAAAAACATTTTTGAAAAAACGCCCCCAAAAAGTGGGCGTGGCCAAAAACTTTGTATGGGCGATATATTGGAAAAAATATTGGCCAAATATCTTGTTAAACACTTTTTTCGGTTTCTATGAAAATTATCGAAGAAAACAGCATTTTAGTGAAAAACGCCCACAAAAAGTAGGCGTGGCAAAAAACTTTATATGACAAACTTATAAAGGAGGGCAGTGCCTACATATCTTGTGAAGGTTATAACCCTCTATCTGTCCATCTGTAGCTTTAAATCGGTTTTTTCTAAATTGTGGGCGTGGCAGTGGGCGTATTCCAAATTCCAAAATTTTACACTTAACCATTTCGGAGCCCTAGGGAGTATGTGGTCCAAATTTCAGCTTTCTAGCTTGAATTTAAAGGCCTAAAAATTGCGTACGGACGGACGGACGGACGGACGGACATTGCTAGATAGTCTTAGGATTTGGTCCTGATCATAAATATATATACTTTTATGGGTCTACGAAGAATATTAAGGGATGTTACAAACTATGTGTCAAAATTAATATACCCTTAGGATAGGGTATAATGAAAATGATAATAAAATTATAGAAATGCTACAAAAATAAATTGAAAGCATTACAGAGTAATATATTATAGACATATGGCACTTAATGGATCTAGAATTTACGGATCTACTCAAAGAGTATGTATGTACATAACTATTCTGTTTTCTATGTGAATAAATAATTAATACAGTAAGGATTTCTTCAGTATTTGGTGTTGTCATTCAATATGAAAATGTATGTTAATTTGCGGGTGAGATATATGCATGTAGATCTCGTAGCATACATAAACCAAATAAACCAATTTGTAACTCATACTTATATTCCATGAATGTATTAAGAGCGCGGATAGCCAAGGAGCAGCTGTGGAAACTCCATTCTTGCGAGCGGACGGGAACCCTTCACGATGATTGAACACCTGGCCATCGAAATTCCATGTTCAACGAAAATCCTTAAACGCATCCACACATTTTCATTTCAAATAATTGGCATCCAAGCTTTCAGTATGGGAACCAATCGTAAGAACACCTTCCATCGTGGTGTGTTGCTGCCATTTTCTTTCAAGAGACACCATTTTTGTAGAAGAAAAAAAAACCGCAAGATCTCCTCCCTAAGCCGTTGATCTGGGCCGAGCTTAACTATCGTGTCTCCCAGCTAACATCTCAAGTTGGATTAATGCAAAGACTTCAATTCAATTCAAACTTTTTTTTTAATCTTAAATATACATATCTACATATATAACTATCCATGTTTAGGTCTCCTATAATACCATCAAGCCCTGTGATGAATCCGCTTTCTCTACCAAATGACATGTACAAATATCAATTTACTCACTGATAATTTGTTAATTGAATATGTAAGCAACGAAAATGAGGAAGATGTAAGTCTTCGTGAATAAGAACAGGATTATTTTACTGTCGCATGTTAGGAAAATCTTAAAGCCTTGTAATCACTTCAAATTGTTTTTCAACTTATCTACAGGATTGCTATTTATTTAATGCTAAATATCTTAATTCATTATCCAATTTTTCGGAAAATTTTTTAAAGTACCAACAATTGTTAAGGACCGATATTCAGGGTATTTACATATATCCTTAGCTTTGTTTTGTTTATATGCGATTGACGTTAATTAACCTTCAGACGTATGCAAACAAACTATTAATATTAATATGTTTATTTATACTGAAATGCAGTGACGTGCGGCACCAAAATTTCCAGGATAGGCTCATTGGTTGCTTGATCACCCGTGCCTTCTAAATCCTAATCGAGCAATAATTCTGTGCAGTTGTTAAATACGTCAAAATGATCGCTGTTAGCAATAAGGAAACTCTGGCTATAAATATTTTATCCTAATGGCTTACACGACCTTTAAAACATTTAAACATTAAAACATACAACCGCCTTAACATCCTGGATGTATTACCTATGTAGATCCCGACTGAAGAATGGAAGAAAGCAGAAACTCACACGAGTTTAAATAATAAAAATTGGGATCTATCAATGCAGCTTTAAAAACCCCTAGATTAAATAAAAATATCACGAACAGCTTTGTATTGGCCTAAATCAAAATGGGAGGCCTAACGAAATTTGTTTGAGAAGAACAAGAGTACCCCTGTGCGCTAGGGATCTGGAGAGATGCATTAAAAGTGAAAAGTTTGAAGTATATAATAGAAGAAGAAGTTAAAAAAAATAATTATTAATTATCTCATGAAAAATCCGTATACATTAAATATAACAGCGACAGCACAACTCTCTCAACCAACCAAACTCCATTAGGAGAATTAAGTTTGAATCAATTTAAAAGAAACGTAGAACTGGCTAAACATACTTACTTACTTACTTTACTTAACGGCCTTCCGACCCGTGAAGAGTCCCTGCCTGAGATATAGCAGCCTTCCACCCTTTGCGATCCCGAGCACGCTGCTTCCAGTTGTCCAGACCAAGCGCTCTGGCATCCGCGATGGTTTGGTCTTTCAAACGGAGGTTCGGTCTTCCTTGTCGCCTCGAACCTGGGGGCTGGGATTCGAAGATCCTCTTGGCTGGAGCGTTGTTGTCCATTCGCTCGATGTGGCCGAGCCAATGTAGTCGCCGAGTTTTAGCTCTTCGGACTACATCCTCATCTTGGTACAGCTCATAGAGTTCGCGGTTGTATCTTCTCCTCCATTCGCCCTCCTCGCACACAGGACCAAATATCCGTCGAAGGATTTTTCTCTCCAGTATTAACTCTCCTTTTCTGCTTATCGTCCAGCACTCGGCGCCGTATAGCAGAACTGGCAGGATAAGGGTTCTGTAGAGCATACACTTTGTCCTCCGAGTTAGGAGTTTTGAACCCATTTGTTTTGCCAAACCGAAGTAGCAGCGGTTTCCTAGGGCAATTCTTCGACGGGTCTCCACTAAGATGTCATTTGTGGAGTTGATGTTTACCCCGAGGTAGATGAACTCCTTAACTACCTCGAAGTTGCTGCTATCAAGAGTGACATTTTGTCCTAGTCGGTGGACAGATGATTGTTTGTTGATAGCATATATTTAGTCTTGTCCTTATTCACTTCAAGGCCAACTAGTTTCGCCTGTTCTTCAATAGCCGTACTACCTTCGCCCCTATCTGATAACTGGCTAAACATAATATTGTTAAATTAATTTGCATTAATACAAACCTTATGTAACCGGGCGCAAGCTAAACCGACACTAACAAACCAAAGCCAGGGGTATACATAATATGTATGTGTGCCTAATTATTATTAATAGATTAATTTCTGAATGTTAATATTCCACTATTCTCTCTGTAAGAACATTTTAAGGACTCAAAAACCACTCCAGTTATAATTAAGCATTATCAAATTTGATGAATTTTTTTCCATATAAAAATGTTTAGGTACATGAGTAAAAAGTTGAAAGAGTGGCTCATACTTATTGCATAGGGGAAGTAGAAAGCCTGTATCTACCTACAGTTGATTCAATTTCAATATATTTCCTTGAAACGGGTTTATAATTTTAATATTCTAAAATAAATAATCTGGAAATGCGGATTGGCTCTTCAGCTAATTTTTCTCTTACAACGGGGAGTATCAGACATGGGAATCACGGATTCCGATAATTTTTACATATGTTGTAGGCCAGCTTCCCCTGACTAACAGGGTAAAAGGATAAGACGCACTTCTCCCCCCTTTTCGAGAAAAATCGCTTTAAAGTTTTGGTAGTAAGTAAATATAAATAATTTCTACGAATTGTAACACAAGCGGCGTAGATCAGTGGAAGTGTGCCCAATCAACTACAGTTAACTGACCGTAACGAACCGGAGGTAAGGACACTGAATTCAGAGATCCGAAATCTGAAACAGTTGATCAAGCAAAATTACAGAAAATCTGTAAGTCTGTATTGGGGCAATCGAATTCGGGCTATAAAAACCAGTAGTCCGAATATGTTCCCACAGATAAATAGACTGTTCAGGAAGAAAGATCACAATGATGTTTCAACTGTCCGAATCTCCCAGACTACTGAAAACAGACTGACACTACTGACTGCAGGAATAAGCCCAGAAAATGTTGCTTCGACCGATGGTTTTTTTGTGGTCGAAGATCCCCAGGAGAAAGTTGACTTGCTGGGCGCTTGTTTCGAGGCCGTGTATACGGTGAACAATCCTGTTCACGGTAATCACGACATTGAGAATAGGGCCCTGGTGAGTCACTTTTATCTGCGCACTGAACTCGAGAATTGGCGATCTGAGAATAACAGTTTTACTGTTTTCAGTAATGAAAACCATGCGAATGCCGTTGTCGCCAATATGCGAGAAACACCTCATTTGTTCGTTACGACAGATGATCTCTTGGGGATCTTTGATTCTCTTAAGAACAAAAAATCGGCGGGAGTTGATGGTATCCCAAATGTCGTATTGATACACCTGCCCCTAGAGGCTGTGGAGATTTTCACAACGCTGTTTAACAATGCGCTGAATAATGCATATTATCCGGCGCATTGGAAAATGGCAGTGGTACATCCAATCCCGAAAAGGAAATACTAACCGTGCTAAACTTCGGTCAATTAGTTTGCTTCCGAATATTAGCAAGGTGTTTGAGAAGGTTGTTAATAGAGCTCTGCTGAAATGGGTCGAGGACAATAAAATAATCCCGGACATCCAATTCGGTTTCAGAGCGAGGCATGACACTATTCATGCCGCGTCAAAACTGGTTTCCGACATTCAATGGAATAAATGCAAGAACCAATGCACGGGTGCTTGTCTGGTTGACTTTGAAAAGGCCTTCGACACCGTATGGTTAGAGGGGCTTTTCTACAAGTTGATCAGACTGGGAATGCACAAACCCTTGCTATATATAATTTATAATATGCTTATGGAACCGAAGTTCGTGGTCAAATGTGGCAACGTAACTTCGAGCAGAGTCTATAATATCAAAAACTGGAAAAAATTGGCAATTATTGGACAGAATGGGCAGGCATTGGCGGTGAAAAACGTGGTCAGGTATCTTGGAATCTGGCTCGACCAGTATCTGTATTTTAATAAACATATAGATGCTTGTCTTTCTGGAGCTAAGAAGGCCTTTTCTCTGACAAGAAGACTGTTTCATAGCAGTCAACTTGCTTCTAGGGTTAAGGTCATATGCTACGTGGCCCTAATAAGGCCCATCATCGCTTATGGCTGTCCATTGTGGTTCAATATAGCGCCATCGTATATGGAAAGGATTCGGGTTTTCGAGAGACAATGTCTTAGGCGTGTCTCGGGTTGTTTCGAATACCTGAATCTGAGTATATAAAATATTTTCCCAACACGGTATTATATGATGGGGCTCAATTGAATAGGATTGACAATTTCCTCATTAAGGTGACTCGAAGGCACGTTGCGAGGGCGATGGCCAACGATAATAGCCTGATCTTAGGGGGATACTACCCCAATGAAGCACACATGGAGAGAACGCTCCGATCTGGCTTTGTTCCGCCAGAAGCTTTTCTCCATATTGATAAAAAAGGGCCGGTACAGACGAGGGATGGTATCCCGGTAATATACCACCGCTACCGCAGAGCGACTGATAAGCGGCTCAACTACGACGGGGACGTCGCTAATGCTCCCGAGCTCCTTCGGTTTAGTACCGCGATAGGGATGAGGGATCATATTGATACGGACACGCAATTCACCGAATATTGGTGGCTTGCGGAGGAAATATTGGAAGAGGTAGGAATACCTTTCCAGGTCGGTGCGTTACCTTAAGGTAACTCCTCTTAGTTTTAAGTAGATTTAAGTTGTAAGTAGGTTTGCCGTGCTGGGCATGTCGGCTGCAAGGTGTGGTGTTCTTGAGAGTCGACCGATGCATTTCGGTGTCAGTCGGATCTCAGTGGCGCATGTGTTCTTTGTTGGCGGCTGCTGGGTGCTGCTAACGGTGTTGGGGGTGGGCACTCGATGCCTCTGTCGAAGAGGCGGCGAGTGCACATCACCCCCGATTATAATTAGTAATAGTTTTTTGTATAATTAGTTTTAAGTTTTTAGTTGTTTGATTTTTTTTGTCTCTATGTATAGCTTTAGATAGTAGTTTTAAGTATTTTAAAAAAAAAATAAATATAAAGTTTGCCAGTTTTTAAAAATTTTCTGGCAAAAACCATAGTGACGAAGTAAAAAGTATTAATAATTTAGGCCGAAAGGTAATAGTAAGAAGTTTAGAGCGTCCGCATGAGGACCAGTAACCTAGAATAAGTATCCTGTTAACTTTAAGTTAGATTTAATCATTTTTGTCTAGTATGTAAGATCTTTTGAAAATAATAAAAAATGAATTTAAAATTGAATTGAAAATTGTGCCCGATCAACTGATCGGATGATTGCATGTTCAATGCATGCCCGACCCACTTTTTTTTTTTTTTTTTAATTTTATTTTGATTTTTTTAGAGTTTTTAAAATTCTGCCAATAACTTCTTAATGCCAGAAATATTATGTTTTCATGCTTCTACGATAAATATCATCCGGATGCATGTGTATGTGAGATGGAATTTGCTACGGAAAGTGAATAAAGCGAAAAATAATCGAAGTTGCCTGGGCGCTACTGTTTGCCTAAATTTAGATTTCTGGCATTAAGAAGTTATTGGCAGAATTTTAAAAACTCTAAAAAAATCAAAATAAAATTAAAAAAAAAAAAAACATAAGGAAAGGCTACAGTCCGCTTGAGGCGAACAGTATGATACCCTATCCATATCCCTATATGCCCCAAAGAAAAAACCATTAAGAAGATGATGCATAGCATTTTATTTAGTTCGATTAATTAAAAAAAAAAAAAAGTTTTTTTGAAAAAACGCCCCCAAAAAGTGGGCGTGGCAAAAACTTTGTATGGGCGATATATTGGAAAAAATATTGGGTAAATATTTTGTTAAACAGTTTTTTTCGCTTTCTGTGAAAATTTTCGAAGAAAACAGCATTTTAGTCAAAAACGCCCACAAAAAGTAGGCGTGGCAAAAAACTTTATATGACAAACTTATAAAGGAGGGCATTGCCTACATATCTTGTGAAGGTTGTAACACTCTATCTCTCTAACTTTAGCTTTAAAACGTTTTTTTCTAAATTGTGGGCGTGGCAGTGGGCGTATTCAAAAAAATTTTACATTTAACCATTTCGGAGCCCTAGGGAATATGTGGTCCAAATTTTAGCTTCCTAGCTTAATTTTAAAGGCCTAAAAATTGCGTACGGACGGACGGACGGACATTGCTAGATAGTCTTAGGATTTGGTCCTGATCATAAATATATATACTTTTATGGGTCTACGACGAATATTAAGGGGTGTTACAAACTATGTGTCAAAATTAATATACCCTTAGGATAGGGTATAAACATAAGGAAAGGCTACAGTCCGCTTGGGGCGAACAGTATGATACCCTATCCTTATCCCTATGTACCCCAAAGAAAAACATAAGGAAAGGCTACAGTCCGCTTGAAGCGAACAGTATGATACCCTATCCCTATCCCTATATGCCCCAAAAAAAAACCTTAAGAAGATGATGGATAGCATTTTATTTCATTCTATAAAATTTAGAAAAAAAAAAACATTTTTTGAAAAAACGCCCCCAAAAAGTGGGCGTGGCCAAAAACTTTGTATGGGCAATATATTGGAAAAAATATTGGCCAAATATCTTGTTGAACACTTTTTTTCGGTTTCTCTGAAAATTATCGAAGAAAACAGCATTTTAGTGAAAAACGCCCACAAAAAGTAGGCGTGGCAAAAAACTTTATATGACAAACTTATAAAGGAGGGCAGTGCCTACATATCTTGTGAAGGTTATAACCCTCTATCTGTCCATCTGTAGCTTTAAATCGGTTTTTTCTAAATTGTGGGCGTGGCAGTGGGCGTATTCCAAAAAATTTTACACTTAACCATTTCGGAGCCCTAGGGAGTATGTGGTCCAAATTTCAGCTTTCTAGCTTGAATTTAAAGGCCTAAAAATTGCGTACGGACGGACGGACGGACGGACATTGCTAAATAGTCTTAGGATTTGGTCCTGATCAGAAATATATATACTTTTATTGGTCTACGACGAATATTAAGGGGTGTTACAAACTATGTGTCAAAATTAATATACCCTTAGGATAGGGTATAAAAAGCATTAGGAAGATGATGGATAGCATTTTATAAAATTTATAGAAAAAAAAATATTTTTTTCAAAAAACGCCCCCAAAACGTGGGCGTGGCCAAAAACTTTGTATGGGCGATATATTGAGAAAAATATTGGCATAATATATTGTTAAACATTTTTTTTCGATTTCTATGCAAATTTTCGAAGAAAACAGCATTTTAGTGAAAAACGCCCACAAAAAATAGGCGTGGCAAAAAACTTTATATGACAAATTAATAAACGTGGGCAGTACCTACATATCTTGTGAAGGTTGTACAACTTTATCTCTCTAACTTAAGCCTTAAAATGGTTTTTTCTAAATTGTGGGCGTCGCAGTGGGCGTATTTTGAAAATTTTAACACTTTACCATTTCGGAACCATAGGGAGTATATGTTCCAAATTTCAGCTTCCTAGCATAATTTTAAAGGCCTCAAAAGTTGATACGGACGGACGGACGGACGGACATTGCTAAATAGTCTTAGATTTTGGTCCTGATCATAAATATATATACTTTTAGGGGTCTGCGACCAATATTAAGGGGTGTTACAAACTATGTGTCAAAATTAATATACCCTTAGGATAGGGTATAAAAAAAAAGTGGGTCGGGCATGCATTGAACATGCAACCATGCGATCAGTTGATCGGGCAGTAATTTTAAGTTATTAATTTTAATTTAAAATTCATTTTTTATTATTTTTTCAATAAAAACTTACAGACTAGACAAAAATGATTAAATCTAACTTAAAATTAACAGGATACTTAATACTTTTACCTTTCGGCCTTAATTAATAAAACATTTTATTGTTTTTTTTCCATATATATTTTTTTTAACAAGAAAATTTCTTAAAAAACTTGACATCTTTATTTTATTTTTAATTTTTGATTAAAACTAAAAACTAAAAACTACTTAAGACTATACATTAAAAACTTAAAATCTGACTTATGTTACTTAAAATTACAAAACTAATACTAAGTATAGTCGGAGGTTATGTGCACTCGCCGCCTCTTCGACAGAGGCACCGAGTGCCCACCCCCAACACCGTTAGCAGCACCCAGCAGCTGCCAACAAAGCACACATGCGCCACTGAGAGCCGACTGACACCGAAATGCATCGGTCGACTCTCAAGAACACCACACCTTGCAGCCGACATTCCCAGCACGGCAAACCTACTTAAAACTTAAATCCACTTAAAACTAAGAGGAGTTATCTTAAGGTAACGCACCGACCTGGAAAGGCATTCCTACCTCTTCCAATAATTCCTCCGCAAGCCACCAATATTCGATGAATTGCATGTCCGTATCAATATGATCCCTCCCCCCTATCGCGGTACTAAACCGAAGGGGCTCGGGAGCATTGGCGACGTCCCCGTCGTATTTGAGCCGCTTATCAGTCGCTCTGCGGTAGCGGTGGTATAGTACCGGGATACCATCCCTCGTCTGTACCAGCCCTTTTTTATCAATATGGAGAAAAGCTTATTCCTGCAGCCAGTAGTGTCTGTCTGTTTTCAGTAGTCTGGGAGATTCGGACAGTTGAAACATCATTGTGATCTTTCTTCCTGAACAGTCTATTTATCTGTGGGAACATATTCGGACTCCTGGTTTTTATAGCCCGAATTCTATTGCCCCAATACAGACTTACAGATTTTCTGTAATTTTGCTTGATCAACTGTTTCAGATTTCGGATCTCTGAATTCAGTGTCCTTAACTCCGGTTCGTTACGGTCAGTTAACTATCTATTAAGCTGTTTAAGCCTGGAGAGCAGTCTACTTTTTTGTCTGTAAAGTGCGTCAATTGTAGCGTTCCTGTACTTTTCTGTCTGGTCGTCGTCGGACCGTACTATCCGAGGGATTGTCCGCTCCATCGTTTGTTTGATGACATCGTCCATCTGTACTAGGTACCGATCGATGTCAACGTTCGTCATGTTTGCGTAAGTTGGTGGATCAATCCCACTCAAACGAATTTCACGTTTTAACAACCCGGAGAAGTGCGGCCAGCGTGCCCTTCCATAATCGAAAAAACACACTGATTCATACTCCTCCAGCATCGTTTTCTCGTTCGGGATCCGAAATGCGGCGGCTAGTCCATAGTGGTCACTATCGTACTCGACCGCACGCAAACAGTTCCGCGTGAGTCGATCCGCGTTGGTCAATTCAAGTCTTGCGTCCCTTAAGGCCAAGTCCAAGAAAGCACCGCTTCTCGGGAAAGAAGCGATATCCGTCGCGTACAAATCAAGTTTGTACTCAATCGTATTGAGGCGCCACCAGTCATAAAAGTGGTTGCCCCTAGTGTTGGGAGTCACATTTCCCCATAACGCATGTTTGGCGTTTAAATCTCCAGCCAAGAAGAAATAATTCTCCTCCGAATGAAGCTGAAGGCAAGTGTCTCGAGCTCTGTTAAAAATAGATTTGATGGAGGTGCTTCAGGCGCGTAAAGCGACACCACATACAGTCTCCTCCGGCTATGGAGAGGAATGCATATGGTGCACGCTTCCAGCAACTGGAACCTACGCACGTCCCCGCTATATATAACCCTATGCCGCAGGCCTTTTCGAATTAAGATTCCAACCCCTCCCGCATAACCATATGCAGAGTTGGGCCGGTCTCTCCTAACTACATGGTAGTTTCTGTATCCCAATTTGTGCCTCTGATTTAGCTTAGTTTCGCTAACCAAAAGCACATCTGGGTTTTCGGTTTGCAACAGGTTGGACAATGACATTCTTTTCTCGATCGTGACTAGTGAATTAACATTCACCGCAGGGATCTTTAATATTCCCTCGTCTAGCGTAGCCATTGGACTTATCGCACGCCAGACCTACCAAACAGCTCCGAATAGATAACGTCTATTCGACCCGCTTGTTCATTAAGTTGTGCTTGGAACTTATCGATCTTTCCGTGCAGAGACAGAAGGATCGCTTTCAAGTCCAAGTCCACTTCAGGCGCCTTTTGAGCAACCCTCGGTGGATTTACTGTCATTGTGGCTCTACCCGGTCCAGCTGCCATTTGGGCAAAGGACACATTGGGTGCCACAAAATTAGAGAACGCGCGAGTCTTTTGACGCTTCTCTTCTTCAGAAAACTGCTTGCGGGCCTGGACTCGCTTTTTCTGCTCTTGGTACCGTGGACAACCCCTGAAATTGGCGGGATGCCCAGAGTTCCCGCAGAGCACACAAAAAAGGACACTCCGGTCCTCAACTCTGTCCTTGCCAAGAGGACATTCCCCATGAATGTGGTCTTTATCACACTTTACGCACCTGAACTGCATGTTGCAGTTAGCCGCGGCGTGCCCGAACCTCTGACAGCGCATACATTGAAGTATGCGGTCAGATCGTTTTAATGTCTCCCATTTGACAGAATGGTGGTAGAGGTATTTAATCTTCCTCAAACCATCACCGTAAATTACGGTTACCACCCCTTGCCACAGCCGACGAAAACGGCTTGACCCCCACGAACTTAAGGTCATCGCTTTCCCACATTTTGAGCTCTTTTTCGAGCTCCTCCGTCTCTATTGAGGGATCAATGCCCTTTAAAACGACGGTTTTTAATTTGGAGGCCTTGGTGTGTACGTGAAGTACTCTACCTGTGTATTTTCCAGGGCGGTGCGTACCTTTTGGTACTCCTCCTGGGTTTCGCACATAATTATGTGCTTATGGGCACTAAGCCGCTTAATGCTAAAGTTAGTGGTAATTAACTTGCATAATTTAATGCAGTCTTTTACCTCAAAGTCACTTACATTTATTGGCGGGATTTTTGCCTTCCCCGCTTTCTTTGGTGACTGCTGCTGTTGTTGTTGCCCTTGTGGTTGTTGTCTCTGCTACTGTTGTTGTCTCTGCTTCTGTTGTTGGTGCTGCTGGTGCTGCTGTCTCTGCTGCTGCGATTGTTGTTGTTGTCGCTGCTTCTGACGTTGCTGTCGCAGCTCTTGCTGCTCCTCATATACTTGGAGCTGCTGTTGCTTGAGCAGCTCCTTTTTTGCCAGTTTGTCCTGGCGCACTTTCTCCCTTTTGAGGAGGAGCTCCTGAATCAGCTTGTTCAGAGCTGCCTCCTCATCTACTTCTTCTTCCTCGAGGTCGTCTCCCTCCTGCTACAACTCCCTGAATGGGTGGCCTTCTCCCACGTATTGGGGGCGACCGAATGACTCATATGAGCTCAGGTTTGCCTCTGCGAAATATGCTGCGGTCAGGCACGCATTACCCTCCTCACTTGTCGCCATCAACGCTCTCTTGGCAGACAGGTTTGGCTGAGGGTTCAGCTTCCGTCTTCTTTTTTCGCGGGACACCCTTCAGACGGGGGTCCATCGCTTGGTTTTTTGTGTCTATTTCACTTTATAATGTTTTGTATTATTCTATTTTTTTTTCTCCGGAAAAAAACACACACAAATTCTCGACGTGGCTGGGGATCGAACCAGAAATTCTGGCATCAGAGCACTAGCGCTCCGCCTCTACACCACTGACACTTTATATTTTTCCACTTTAATAATTATTCACTTTATATTTTGAAATTATTCCGCCGCTAACTAGCCGTCCTTTCTCTTCGAGAGTTGGGAACACAGATGAGGAATTAACCAGATAGTTAACTCTGCAATCCCCTATCACTTTCAACCCGCAAAAAATATTTAATGACAGCCGCAAAATCCTCTCTCAATTTTTCCATCTGTGAATACGTGTCAGCCAGACACATGAAGTTAGATCTAATTTACTAGATTACCCGCCAAAAATAATTGTGGGGAGTTTTGCAATATATCCAAATCGCAACAACAAAACAGCTGGTCACGGCGGATGTGTTGGGAAATAGGAAATTCTGCGAAGTGTTGAGTTTATGTGATTCAACTTTTTATTTTATTTTAATATAAATGTTTATAAAGAATATGTTTTGTGAATGTTTATGGAATATTTTTTGCGGTTATAAGAAATAGTTCTCTATTTTTTATCTGCCTAAAAATAAACATTCTTGGGTTTTTGTACTTTTCCATTTTGGTTAATAAAATGAGATAAAATGCATATTTTATTGTATTATTGCATAAATATTACTAAATTACTAATGTTTGGGTGTAAAATATTTGTAGTAAATAGTTTGCAATGGTTTTTTATATATATACATATTAAATTCTTTGATTGTTTTATTATTTATTTATTATTTGATTGTTTTTATTCAACATATGAAAGTTTAATGAATATATGTATATATTCAGGTTCCGTGCATGGATAAAAAAAAGTGAAAAAGAAGTAATTGTAATCCTCTTTAAATTATGTTGTGTTACAAGATTTGTACGTTTAGTCAATCAATTTTCTTAGCTGTTTCTTTTCTAAGGCGGGTTTGAAATTTTTTATATAAGTTAATATGCTTTATTTTAAAATTTAAAGTAAGCGATAGACGGACGAGAAAAAAAGGTAGCTGGAATGCACTGCATAAATATATTGGGGGTGCATTTTTTTATCGAAAATGCTTGGTAGTTGAGTACATCACGAAAATGTTTGGTATTTGAGTACCTATCATAAATAAGCATGCACATTATTTTACATATATATTGAATTATTTGGCCACTTTTTTTAACAGCCGACTTTATTTGTCAAGTTATAATGTTTTGCAATTTTATTTTATATGAAAATAAACAAAACAATTTACTACTACTACTACTACTAGGAAGTAATTGCAAATTTTGTTAAAAAAGTGTTTTGATGTACCAAAAATAATATTTGTAAGAATTTGGATTACGTTTTATTAAAAGCGTTTTAAACCAGTGTTCAATTGTGTACTGCTTAACTGCTTCAATATAACCATCCATAATCTACGAAATCCTTGCTAGTGTAGTTATACTTACATTTATTGTCAACCGAAAATATATGATGAACTTACTTATTGTATATTAGTCACGTTAATCAATATTATTTTGATTATTTGATTATTCATTAAAAATTAGAATAAATTAGTTAAAACACAGCTTTATTCTTAATATTATAATATTTTATTATGTTATTAGTTGTGTGGTAAGTATGTTTTTATCAATCCATATTCACCGCATGACCATGTTTATTTTACACACCCAAATTGTGAGTTGTATTCTGCTGAAATTCATCAACTGTTCCCGACTTCTTGCTATAAAAAATGACACTTCATGGGCACGGCCATTAGCCCCATATAATTCGATTTATGTGTGCGTGATTCCCATTTGATTTGCACGTAAAAGTCCATATAAGTGCAAATTATGTGGGGCTTATCAGTTCGACTTAGCTTGTAGGCAACGTGAGAGATTCGCTCTCGAGTTGACTATCTGGTTAATTCCTCATCTGTGGTTGGGAATCGACTGAGTTGATGGGCACATTCCCACTGATCTACGCCGCTTGTGTTACAAGTCGTAAAAATTATTTATATTTACTTACTACCAAAACTTTAAAGCGATTTTTCTCGAAAATGGGGGAGAAGTGCGTCTTATCCTTTTACCCTGTTAGTCAGGGGAAGCTGGCCTACAACATATGTAAAAATTATCGGAATCCGTGATTCTCATGTCTGATACTCCCCTTGTTAGTTTTATTATAGGTAAGCTTTGTGGTTTTATTTTCTTCTTTATTTTTTTTAGGTAGACAATGTCTAAAATGTCTCCATGACGCACCTTCACTGCTGAAAGGAAGTAAATATAATTAAAATCAAAACAAATAATGAACGTGTTTGAAGTACGTGTGAACGTTAAGTTCGAATCTGAAAATAGATAGAAATCTTTATCTGGATGTATTTTTTAATTCAAAACGAAAAAAAGGCTGACGTGGCTTTATTGCAACAAGACCAAACACTGAAATTCGATCATATTTCGCTTTAACAAATTGAAATTAAGCCGCATTTTTTAATTCGACGTTACTTCACGCCACCGATATTACCTATTTTGTTGAATATAATTTTTGGTTGATCTTCATTAAGGAAGTATTATTTTATAATTTAACATTAAACTTATTTCAATAGAATTGATAGTGACTTAATTAATTTTTAATGAAAGATACTGAAAGTTTTGTGGAGTCACCATGTTTCATTAATTTGTTTACATTCTTTGGTAAAGACTTTCATTCATTTATTGAAAAGATAAAATGTTAAAACCTTAGAAAAATATGCAGACACTGAAGTCTTTCACAATTTTACAATTTAAAGTTTTTTGGCACGCCTACTTTTTAGGGACTTTTTTTTAAATAAAAACTTACAGGAATGTAATAAGGGGGGAAATACCAGCAGCAATCGTAAAAAATCCTGCATTCTATTTCTAGATATTGGTGGGACGGCAGTACATCGCATTTGTAGGGTAGGGACATCTTCCATTAGAGAGACCAGCCCATAACGTTAGATCGTTTTGGAATGGGAATTTCAGAGCGTATATTTCCATTTAGTAAATATGTCTTTCGACTTTGCCACTTCCAACAAAGCTTATGTGTAAATGTTGGGTTCATTAAATTAGTCAACTCTTGTGCAGTATGCAAAGATTTAAATTGCTCCCAACTATTTAATATATGTATTTAGATTAGATTAGTGTTATAATCTAACAATAAGATGAATAATTGAGTACTCTTTTACGAAAGGATATATCCCTCTTGCAATATCTTTTTGTGCCAACAAAGCTTTCCCACATGGTAGACAGATTAAAATAGAAGTTCCAGCTATAGGGAGATAACTTTTGTATTTTCATTTAATCAAATGATTGGCAATCTTATATTCCTCAATTAACATCTATATTAGCTGCATTGATTGCACGTTGAGTATTTTCAAAAATAATGACCATTTCCATCATTCTAATTGAATATTGTCTAGGTTTAAGAAAACTTTCCAATGCTAAGGGACCAAAATCCAATACAATATCAATATCTTAATCTTAGCAAACAAAACTAACCAAAAACTTTTAAACTTATTGCATTCAATACAAACGATGCTGTATAATTTAATTAAACGCAAATAATCAAAAATCAATTTACATTTTCCCATTTGTACCGGTGATGGCGACGACGAAGCACACGTCAAACTTTAAGATATCTGATTTCTGTGGTGCGATACAGCTAGCTATTGGAGGGCATTATCTGTACCGAACATACACCTGCAATCATACACAAGCGGTAACAGATACAGAGCACAGAAACCAAAATTTTAAGCAAATTCATGTTTAAGGATGATATTTACTGTCACAGGGCGCACTATGATATCCCATATGCTGCTACTGCTTCTTCGTATACTATACATACATCTATGGCTAGTTTTAGTATAAGTGGATGGAAATAGAATTCATATCCTGCAGTAGACACCAACGACACTGACGACGGACCTAATGCCTGATAAAGAGGCTGCAATAGTTGAGCGAATTGCATCAACCTAAGCAAATCGATTTGGGATGTAATCTTTGGTAATGGGTTTTAGACATCCTGGATAACAGCATATTGTACTGATGTGATGATTATGTTGATGCTTCTCATTGTGCCTTGAACTGAACCAAAAATGTACATCAATATAACTGCTAAAAGTTAATGTACTTTTGTACAAAGAAAGTACACTAAAGAATCGCTGTATTAGATAATAAAAACATAAGGAAAGGCTACAGTCCGCTTGGGGCGAACAGTATGATACCCTATCCTTATCCCTATGTACCCGAAAGAAAAAAAGCATTAGGAAGATGATGGATAGAATTTTATTTTATTCTATGAAATTTAATGAAAAAAATTTTTTTTTTTAAAAAACGCCCCCAAAAAGTGGGCGTGGCCAAAAACTTTGTATGGGCAATATATTGGAAAAAATATTGGCTAAATATATTGTTAAACATTTTTTTTCGATTTCTATGAAAATTTTCAAAGAAAACAGCATTTTATTGGAAAACGCCCACAAAAAGTAGGCGTGGCAAAAAACTTTATATGACAAATTTATAAAGGTAGGCAGTACCTACATATCTTGTGAAGGTTTTACAACTTTATCTCTCTAACTTAAGCCTTAAAACGGTTTTTTCTAAATTGTGGGCGTGGCAGTGGGCGGATTTAAAAACTTTTAACACTTTACCATTTCGGGACCCTAGGGAGTATATGCTCCAAATTTCAGCCTCCTAGCATAACTTTAAAGGCCTCAAAAGTTGATACGGACGGACGGACGGACATTGCTAAATAGTCTTAGGATTTGGTCCTGATCATAAATATATATACTTTTATGGGTCTACGACGAATATTAAGGGGTGTTACAAACTATGTGTCAAAATTAATATACCCTTAGGATAGGGTATAACAATATTGGAAATATTGAAAAAATATTGAAAAATTTGTATCTACTGGAAAACCAGTACAGGTTGGGATTTGAACCAGCGACCTCTCGCTTAATGGTCCAACGCACTTAACCACTAAGCAACTACAACCACAATCAATATCTATCCCGCGAATGTTCGCGCTATTATACTACCATTCGGGTAATATTTGATTCCATCTTTTAAATTGTTCTGCCTGAGATACAGCAGCATACTCTGGCATCAGCGATGGCTTAGAAACGGAGATTCCGTCTTCCTTGTCGTCTCGAACCTGGGTATTCGAAGATTATTTTCGACATCTTCTTCGTTGTGGCCGAGCCAATGTAGTCGACGTGTTTTGGCTTTTTGAACAACATTCACATTGTGGTATAGATCAACGAGTTCGCATTTGCATCTTCTCCACTATTCGACCTTCTCGCATACAAGGCCCTATATTCTTCGAAAAAAAATTATTTCGAAATACCTTTGTATCTGCTCCTCTTAACTGCTTACACTCAGGTATTTTGAACCCTTTGTTTTGACAAATCGAAGTAGCACTGATTTTGAAGGGTTATTATTCGCTGAATCTGTGAGGTAGGTAAACTTCTTAATCTTAACCACCTCGAAGTGGTTGGATCATATGCGGTTATGAAATTGACGAAAATATGGTAGAGACTTCAAAATCGTTAATTTTTTCCCGAATTTGTCTTAGTGTGAAAATGATGGTTTTTGCCGTGGCGATTAGTGCGATGCAGAAGTATTTGAGATGAAAGAAAGAAAGAAGCTTATATGCGACATTAAGCAGGGATATGCCTCGAGAATAGATTTCAGTTTTTGAGCAGCAACCGGGGTACTGTACACCCCTATACAGAATTTCCAGGTACTGAATCTTAAATCATAGTTCATTGTCGTTCCGGATCATGATATTAAGAAATTAAAGCTGGTGTACCACAAGGAAGTGTACCGGGCCCAGCATGCGACGAAATTTGCTAAGGGATCCAGCTGTGGGGATGCACTTCCAACACTAAACTACACAAACAATTCAAACATTCCAAAACAAAGTACTACGGAACATCGTCAATGTTCCATGGTAGATAAGAAATGCCGATCAGCATAGAGATCTTACTGTTGAGGTGGTGGAGGATGAGTTTAAAAAGGTCACTGGAAAACACAGATCTAGGCTCCTTAATCTCGTCAATGTAGAAATAATACAGTTATTAACTACAGCCAATACGGGCAGAAGGTTAAGGCTGATAAAACCCTTTGACCTATAACAGTTAGCTGTAGTATCTAACATATTAAGATATTAAGACCAATCCGATCTATGTCGATTTTTATCTTCATAATATATACAAAAACTCGAACAAAATTGCTGATTAGTCTAACGAAATGTCTTTCGATGACTTTTCCTTCTAGCAAAGCCTTAAATTACGAACTAAATTTACATATTTGCTGACGTAAAACAAATCTGTAGATCAATATTTTTGTAACAGATATCACGTACTTTTTAGTGTCTTGTTGACAGATTTCTCTGAACTTGAGTGTAACACTAAACTTATATCATCTTGCCTATAGTGACTGACCTAAGCTATAAATTTTGCCATACTTCAAAATTTAAAAAAAAAAGTAATTTTAAATGTTTAAAAAAAAACATCGTATTTTTCCGGCTACCTGCTTCAACACTTGACATCAGATTAACATTCAACGCATCCGCTTAACATTTCGCGTAGTATTTGCCACTTGAACAAAATAGCAAAACGCCAGGAACCCATGAACTCTTTCGATAAAAATATCAATATCAAATTTTTAAAACATCTGCTCCGCAGCAAAATCCTCTTGTTTCAAAGCAATTTCTTCGCTGGCATGTGCTTCGGTCGTACCCTTCGTCGACCGCTCTGCTGGACAACGGCTTTTCAACAATTTAATATTAAATCCTTTAAGAGTTACTTTTGTACATTCACTCTAAATTCCTTTGAAGATTATTATTCCAAGGACGAGAGGATTCGATTTCAAGGTTTGCATAATTGTTTCGTTTGTTGTGACAAAGCCATGACTGTGTAGTTCGGAAGTCCTCCTTGGGTTCATTGTCGACCTTGTTTTTATCCCCCAAAGGACACACCAACAAATAAACAATAATCAAATTCCACACAAATTTAATCGGCATCAGGTAGTCTCCTCTAATGCTGATTGAGAACGAGTTCATCCGCACTTCAGAAGGAGTTGGCATAGTTAATTTCGTTATCCACCCGACCCGGCCTATTTTATGCTGTGGAAAAAGTTTTCTGTAAATTGTTGCGTACAGCAGCAGCAGAGCTGGAAGGATACGCGATTGGGATGGCAAACACAAAAAGTGGTACCCAGACCACCCGCCTGCCACCCATTAACGAATTGCGACAAAAGGACAAAAGCTAATTAAGTTTATGTCACAGAAAATTTGTTTCAAAAAGACTTCTGCTCTCCGGGACAATTAATATTACGGACACACACTTACCTATACGGTGGCGCTAGTACTCGAAGCTGCTAGCTGCTGGTGGGTTTTGTATATATTCACCAGTTTGGTCCTTAGAAGCGTCAAAGTGCTAGACAGACGAGAATGAAGAGAGACAGAGCAACCGAAAAGACAATGGAGTTCGGAGCCGTACCCAGTAGAGGGAAATCATTTGTTGGAGCGGGGCAATTGATTGTTCTGAGAACCTTTTTGTCCTTTTGTTAGTTTTTTTTGGTTTTTTTTTTGTGCCGTTAGAAGTATTCTTGGTTGTCGTGTGTTTTTTTTACCTTGGTTGGTAAAGCGTGTTCAGAAAGGTCCTTTCAGAATGTTTTGGAAATCAGGCGGTAGCTTGTCGTCATCGGTGTACGAGTATGTGTGTGTGCAGCTGTTGGAATGGCAGGGCAGAGCAGTAAGTTAAAGCGGAGTTGATACACTGGCAGTGACTGAAGTCACTCTGCTGGAGTAATTACGCTTTTGTAACTCAATTTGTTTTTATGGTAGGAAATTACAACTTGGAACTTTGGCAGAGATTTTATTTTTTTGTTTCATCTCTTCTTTACAAAGGATAATGGTAGGTTGGAAAGGATATGTGGTTCCGTTCTGGTCTTATTCTTGTTCTTTAAAAATAAAATTAGTTGCGATTAGGTACATACATAGGTAGCCAAGGAAGTTGGGAAGAAAAGGGCTTTTATTGTAAAAGATGTCTGTTCCAGAAGAGACTAAGTAGAGTGCAGCCGACTTTGAAAGCTATAACAATAAATTAAAGACTATTGATTTGGACAAATCGATTGATGTCTGTGTTCCAGCTGAAATAATCGTTGAGAAATGCGGTTCATGGAATTTCGACCTTGAAGATATTTTGTATCGTTATCCTTAAACAAGTACGTATTACATTTTCCTGCTTTTTATACGTTTAGCAAAGTTGAACCTATGTTGCCTGTTAGAAAGCTAACTAGCTTCTATGACAAGGATTTGAGCGTGGAATGCAGTGGCAAACATTCCTATTTCTTGATGTTCTGTGATAAGATGTCAGTTCCATTTACAAATATAATTTCCATTGCTCCATACCAGACCCTAAAACAATCGCACGGTCATGCAGCTCTAAAAAAGATTCGTAGCGGAGCCCAACTAGCTCGATTTCTGTATAATTTTTTTAGTTCGACCCCAAGTTCTGTCGTACATACGTCTACTAGCCAAAATGACTCTTATAGCTAATTCTGTCGCAGACTTCATATAAGAATTCTAGTTATGTCTGGAAAAACTCCTTAATTTTAAACCTGACTAGAGAACATATGGAAAGTACATTTAATGGGGATAGGTCCTAGAGTCACTAGCCTTTTCCTAGTAAAAGGTATTATAATGATTTTGCAAAGGGTGATGGAGAGTCCTCCATTGTTTCTGTAACACCGCAAGTTTTAGTCAGAATGAAGTTTAAAAAATATTTCCACTTGCAAATTATTTTATTTCACAAAATGAAATTTTAAGAAAAATGAAGGACATCCACCCTTTACATCCTAAGCATCTTAGCACCGCGCTAATGATGCGCCTTCATATTTTTCCCCCTTCTCACAGGCTGACACTGTGACCTCAAAGTCTATTGTATCAAAAAGGAGATGTTAGCCTAAGAGACGAGTAACTTACCTAGTGAATGTTACAACTTCCTTAGTTGTGGAGTTTCTGAATTCAGCTAATGTACGGAAGTCTTTATTGAAGATCCGTTGGCTTAACCAATGAAGTGCCGGACATTCACAGATATTTTCTATTCCGAAGTTTCATCATCCTCTAGACAGAACCGACATTCAGTCTCTGCGCACAAGTCTATTTTGTTAAGATGATATCTCATTCCGTAATGGCCAGCTTCTTACTTAATAGTAAGATTTTCTAATTAATCTTTTGGATTGCCTTAAGCCCGAGACACTTTCCCAGTGGTTTAGACGAAGTTTTTGTTCGCAATCGGTAACTAAGCCTTAAGTCAACAGCCCAATTGACTCTGCATAGGGGTTCTAGTCCGAAGAACGCAGATTCTGATCCAGCTCTAGCCAGCTCGTGTGTAGATTCGATGCCTGCAAAAACTAGCTGCGTGTCAACTAAGACTTCTGCATTCGTCGAGGTATACAAGTAATCGCCTTATGTTGAACGCAAATTCATCAATTTGGTTGACTGTTTGATGATCAGGTGATTGCTTTCGAAGTCGTCTAAGCTTCAAAGAACTGTGCTCCCGTGCAGTGGCATAGGAGATATTCCACAGATTCTATTTCCTCTTCATTTCTACTGCATCTGCAGAAATTATTTGCAAAGACTCCTAGCCTTTTAGCCATGTCTCCAATAATACTGTATCCGGTTAACACCCCGACGAGCACTCGGATTTGGCTTCTATCAAGAGAAACTAGGGACTATCATCTTTTGATGTTGGGACATAGACGCAAACGGTAGTGTTGTTCCACTGTTCCTCAGCCAAATGACATCATCGATGAAACTCCTGTTGTTGCCTGTCCACAACTAGTTTGTTCATATAAGAGCCGAATCTGGAATCCAGTTCATTTGCTTTTTTGTTCCCTTCCGCTGCAAAGTGTTCGGGAACACAACAGAGTAAAACTGAGAAATGATCTATAGCCCTGAGTGCTAAGAGGCAGTCTGTACGCATTTAGCGACTACAAGATTGGAGCCGATTGCTAGTTATTTACATTGCTGGTAGTTCTATCGATTGAAAGGTGTGCTTCTTAACTCCCATAACTCGCAGCTTCTTTTTTTTTTAAAGAGAATGGCTAATTAGAACCGCGACCAGGGTAGATCTTTTGTGCACCCTATGAAGTTAGTAAATTGTTTGGTCTGGCGACAATCCCAGGTCTTTGATGAACCTAACGATTGTTGAGGCCGATGATTTCTGCCGTTTCTGGTTGTTCTAGGCAGAGTCGACACACATCTGTAGAGCTTTTACCCATTTCCATGAGACGATGGTTCAGGGCGCAGTGACCAGTTAGGAAGTCAGTTACGATCTTAGCGTCAAGTTTGCTCATAGAGAGGATCTGAAGAGCTCGTTTTTTGTTGGCAAGGCCAATGAATTTTTTTGCGTGGCGTAGTCCTTGGATGAAGTGCCAATAGGATGTACGCATTTCGTGTTCCCAAGTATTGAGTTCAACTTTTATATTACGGAAATCTCTTCATTGCCGAGATTTCCGTTCTCGACAAAGAGTCCCTCTGTTGTGGGACGTGAGTTGTTAAACAGGTTAGACAGTTCCAAACAAGTTGAGAGTTGAACTTGTAGTTAAGAGCGTTGAGTGCTGCTTGACTGTCTGAGAGGATGTAAATGTCCGTACTTCTGAGATTTTGCCTTAAGCATTTTCTTGCGCATAGTTCAATGGCATGAACTTCTGCTTGAAAGATTGATGTTGTGTGTCCTAGGGGAACTGACATTTTGCAGTTGGGACCGCTGATGCCTGTACTGTACCCAACCGTGTACCAGACTGAGTGGGATCTGTTTAGCCTAGCGCCTCCTGTTTCCCACACCGAGCGGTCGGGTATGGTGATATGGAATTGTCGATGAAAGTTAACTTTTGTGGGCATGAGGTCCGTGACTTGAATCGGGGGGCTGTGTATGATTTTTGAGGAGTTTAAAATACTTAAGTGTCCTGTAAGATCGCCCTGTTTGAATCTATTCGCGAAGTGAAGTTTTATTGCGATTGATGCGACTCACTTCTCAATTCGTGCATGTAGTGGTGGGAGGTCAAGGAGTTAAACTCGCAGCTTGAAAGACACGGTGTGATCAGTCAAAGGCAGCCTGGTGAAACTTTCTGCGTCTTTGAACCGCACGTAGTAACCCACGTCAGATGCTTTAAAGTTGATGGTAACATTTGAGTTTGATCGCAATTACTTGACCAAATAAAATTAATCAAATTTAGTTGCACTATCAAGCCAAAGCTATGGATCCATTATGGTGCCTAGTGTTTTATGGTTGAATCCCTGCCTAACCTAGCTATAGCAATAATCGTATTTCTACGCCAAAAATTAAAAAAAAAAAAAAACTTTCATGCACTGCAATAAATCTACCTCCAAAAGTACTAAATATATGTACATACATTTGTATAGGTGCACACTTGGCCTTTGACCAGAGACAATGCCCATCAATTACGACTCCTCTCAAACGATTTCCCATCCACCCGGGAGCAATGAATATGATTTATTTACTCCAAATATATCCAAATGCGATTCATAAATTCTGTTTCTGTTTCCACAAAGCAAAAAAACGAAAAAAAACAGAAAAACTGAACACACACAAATCCACTCACATAAATCAAAATCTGGCATTTATTCAAAATCCCAACATCTACCATGGTTTTTGCACTTCGCCCCCAAAAGTCGCAAGAGTGCTCTACCATATTATACCGCTGTCCTGTCCCACTGCAGTAATACGAATATTTTCAGAGCAAAACGAGCAAAAAGAAAGAAACAAACACTCTCAAAGGACTGCTGAATTCAGGAGAACAGATGCCTTGACATGGACATGAATGCAAAATTTCCTTCCAACCAAGCAACCTAGATAAACTCTAACATAAGGACGTTGACGTTCGCTCATTAACATAATTTGTCACAGCATAAAGCTTCGTCTTGTTCGTTGTTAGTTTTTTTTTTTTCTGCTTTCTGGCCGGCATCCATGAATAGGAGGGGTGCCACTTCCATTCTTTTCAACACTGATGTAGTTACCCAAACCAGAACCTGGGTAGCATATACCACCACCAGTTGCCACCGAATATGGCAACACTTTGCCATTCTTTGCGGCCGGTTGTTAAAATAAGTGTGAAAATGATTTTTATTTTCTTTTTATTTTTATTTTTGCAGTGCAACTGTTTTCTCGTGTCCCACTTCATCTTCGTTCCTTCCTTTGAATGCACTTGTGCGGTTCGCTTTATGCTCTTGTCGCCGACTCTATGAGTTTGTGTATATTCTTCTTACACCCGCAGAATGTGGTTTGAATCTTTGACTTGGGACTTGGCACTGACTGGGACTTTCCATTCCATTTGCATTGTCTGCTCGTGAGCAGCCATCATTGGACTCGGGTGAAAGGGATGGTGCGCGGCAGAGCGGGTGCCAACAGATTTGAATTTTTCATTTCATATTTAGGCAGTAAGCCAAACGTTTGAATATCCTCGTTCTTTTTTTTTACAAAAAAATAAAAATATTATTTTTCTAGTGAATGCATTTTCTGAATTGATCATCCTGCCAAATGGAAGCGAACTTCACTTGGAACTTGGGTGCTTTGCCTATCTTTGTGCTCCAACAACCATGCTGTGATGAAGTGGAATCCTTTATTTTCGCACTCATACTAGGCTTCGAGTTGAATTTAAATTGAGAGAACGAGCCAGTTGATTGCATCACTTTATTTTTTTATTTTTTTTCTTGGTTTTAATTTATAGGAAGTATTTTATTTTTGTTTTCGTTCATTTAATGCGTTTTAATGAGTACACAACGTCATCTTCATGCTGCATAATATAAGGAATCAGATGAATACCCGTACTTCGTTACTACGGAAGTTATTTTTCAATGTAGGTATTGAAATGCAGTAACTCTTAATTGTCATTGAGGCTTGCATTCACCATGTGCTGAATATTTTTTAAAAGCCACCAACCTGGAGATTCACTGCATGCAACTAAAATGGACTATAACTAATAAATAGACTATAAATAGACGCGCCATCTGGTTAGAAAGATGGAATAGAGGCTATAACCCTGACATTTGTTTTGTAATAAGCAAGCGTACGTCAGTTTGCACTTTTTCAGACGCCACGTGCTCCTAGAATTTTACATAATTCGGTATAGAAATCAGTCCACCTACAAGCTGAAATAAAATTGTCACACATGCTAGATGCATACACCCTCTGGAACTCACGAATAGCAAACACTGTAACTTCTTTATCCCCGAGTGGACCCGTGAATGTGACCAGTTATGGAAAGAGTTCTTAGAAAGCGGTGAAAAACAACAATCCTTCTGAGCTGCTCGTTTAATGAAAGTTCACACATGCCAGTGTGAAGTCTTAACAAGATCTCACTTAATGCATACATAGTTCAATAATGTATCCAGAGCTCGAATAAATTAGAACCATACGTGAAATATAAAAAAGGACATATGAGCTGTGAAAAATCACATCATTCTCCAGAACTGTCACACCAAGTTCTGGCTCACTAGTTTCTTTAGTGATTCTATAGAGTCTTAGTGGTTAAGTGCGTTGGGGCATTAAATGAGCGGTCGCTAGTTCAAAGCCCTTCCCGTACCACCTTCAAGTTTTTTTTCGCAGCCCCACCTCTTAGGAACGTCTGACAAACATCCAAGAGTAAGGATTGTCATGAGAAGCTTCTGATGAATTGCCGTACGGAATCGGCATTAAACAGCAGATTTATCAAAAATATATCTTCGCACGCACAATGGTTGAAGGAGCTAGGCTTTAGGTCCTGTATGGGGTGTTTAAGCCTAATATTTATTTTATTTATTTTTAATCGATTCTAAGCATCTAGGAGAGGTTATGCGACTCTAATCTAACAATAAGAGCCTTGGTTAGAGCTTAAGAAGGTGTCATCCCTTCACCACTATGGGTCTTCGTCATAAATGAAATACGCCTACGATGTATAATGTCTAATGTTATAAAACTTACTACAGACGCTTTATAAAAAGCACTTTATTATGGCGATTAAAATCGCCGCTATTGAAGGAAAGAAACCCTTAACCTCTTCGGAAGGTGGCGAAAAGTGCATTGTATCTACACTGATTATAAATATAATTGGAGGTTAGATGTGAGTCAACAAATAAGACAGCGTCTTCCACAGATATTGGGGACCAAACCCCAAAATAATTATGTGCCATTCCGAGGCAACGGTGTGACATACACGCAAATATTGCAGCAATAAAAATGATACCAAATTCTGGTTTGGAAACGGTTCTTAATTTGCTATTTCTGGTCTACACTTTTTTAAGCTAGCTGCCACGAGGGCTTTGAGGATAAGCCAAACAATCAGCTTGAACCCAGGTCTATAAGGACATGCAAAGATTATGAAAACGTGTTGCCGGTTTATTCGCAAGGGAATTAAATACAGTTCTATCAGACTCCCCTATCATAGTCGTGAGAACACTTGGAAGCTTCTTCTTTAAAGAACTACCCATGTTACACTATCTAATATTTTAAGTTTCCTGAGGCCGTCGGAGTGGCTGGACATTATGTAGTAAGCATTAGCGGGAATAAACCACAAAGAAGGCACAACACTAGCTAAACTGGTATTTTAATCCAGATTCACTGGAAGATTCTCTGCCTAAGACATTTCATCCTCTGCAATGCCGGGAACGCTGCTTTGGCTGCCGTGATGGATTGGTCTTTGAAATGGAGGTTCGTCTTCCTAGTCGTCTTGAACCTCTTTGCTGAAGCTATATTTTCCATTCGCACGATATGGCCGAGCCAATGTAGTCAACTTGTCTTGGCTTGTTGGACTACATCGACCTCTTGGTACAGTTCATAGAGTTCGCACTATACTTTGCCGGCTTATAAAATTAGCCCAACCTCAGGAATCGCTGGTAAGATATTAACCTTTTTAAGGAAGCGTTCTTTAAGTGTTCGGAAAATTAACTTAAGCTACCTAATGCAATAAGATCCATCATAGAGCGATCCAACGTAAGAAAGGACTGACATAACCTAACTTTGCTCCTTAACTAACATGTACTCAGGGATTAAAAAGCCTCCAAAACTGCAGAGGCAGTTGTATTCTTGTGTACGTGTCATCCCCGTTCCAACATAAGAAAGGCTTTATTTCCTTTCATGATAAGTAAGTTCAACGTTGCCAACTTTTTTTCCATTTGCCATCACCATAGCCACACTTACCTAATTAAATGAGTAAGAGTCGCACCTAAGAAGAAATGCTTATGCTAGTATCCAATAAATTTTCCTTTTCTATCGAGCAAACAAAGTTTTAAATCAATGAAACATCGTGAAACGACACTTCGCAAGCGGCGGCTCATTCTGGTTTACGCTTTAATGTTCAATCCGGCACTGTGTATTTAAGGCAAGTCCTAACTGACTGTAAATTCACATTCTTCTGTCATGAAAGGCTCCTCAAAAAGCATTTCGCCAACACGTAGACAAACACTCTACCTTCATCCTGTTTCCAAAAATTAAACTTTCATTTTACTCGCAAGTGCAGAAACTTCCGGATATAACAGCTACAGCTAAATTTTACACAAATTGTTAGCAGACTCTTAAACATTATGATAACAGAAGTCACAAATACTCCGGGCAATGTGAAAAAAAAACTAACATAACAACTAGTACTATGGAGTTGCACATTAAATTTTATTTAAGGAAGAATAAATAATGGCGAGGAATTATTTGTGAAATTCCTGGCACCTTCATTCTGGTTCCGCCATCCACTGCCATTTCCGCATGGCTGGCAACCTGTGCAGCTGCAACCAACAGCACCTTTAGAATAACAGTGACGAGCCAAGATGAATGTGTAGGTAGATACATGTAGAACTAAATAAATAGGCTTCCTTTAGTTCCATATTCATTCCTGCTACAAGCTTTGTCAGCACAAGTAGTCCTTCTGCAGACGAAGACGACGACGACGACCGCCACCCCCAATGACGAAGAAAAGGAATGTCAGCCGGCAAAGTAGGTGAAAATGCATGGAATTAAGAACTCGACTTATCTGGATTAAAACACCTCATAATTTCTATCTCTTCTACGGAAAAGTTAAGTGCTTGTCGGAAGTGAATATAAATGTTGGAAATTTTATTCTACATCCAAACAAAAACAGTACTACCTACATTGTGAGAGCTTGTACTACAGTGAACACACTTACAGAACAACAGACAGTTGCATATAAGCTTTCGGCTCTGATTGAAGAAGTACACCACTCTATGACACATTTCCACTAAAGAAATGAATATTATGAGAAATTTCACGACAGTCTCGACTTTTGAGTGTATTCTTCAGTATCAGGAAGAAAAATTTAAGGATCATGCTTTTAATTTGGGCAAATCCCTTGTGTCCTCAAAACACAAGAAATGTGGCTACCATTGTTGTAGGTAGCAGCTGCATACTCGCAATGTTATGAAAACTAAAAGCTGCTTCAATTTAAGCAACTTTAAGAAAACATACTTATGAAGGTGCCTAAGAAGTGAGAGAACTTAGTCTAATGGAGATCAAATTTTTGAAACACATCTACCTGGATTAGCGTTACGTTACCTTTCTTTTCATCTCCATACAAATTTGGGGACTTTTTTTGCACAATAGGACAAGATGTTCTACGACAAGGAACAGCGTAAGATCGGTATTCGAAACATCCTTGCGGAAAATCTATTGAGCACTTTGATTCCAGTAATCTTTCGATGTGTCTTAAACTGGTTATACAGCGTGTCATTACAAAGGATGAGATTGTAGAAGGACTAGGATACAGCACCAAGAATTCTTCGGTAATGAAACCTCAGTTTTATGAAGAGAAGCGATATTTATGGAAAAGCGGAATAAAAAAGAAACATACAAAAGTGTCAGCAATTAATTGGTACCTTTTGGAGAAAGAAAAATGCGCAAAGCAAAATAACTTCCGTATCAACATCGAACAAGTTGAGAATGAGTTAAGTGCTCAAGCCAGAGCTTTAAACGGACAGAAACGACAAGTTGGCGGACAGAGGACGTTAATGTAGCAATAAGTAAAAAAGAAGCAGAATTCAAAGCTTAGTCAAAGTAAATATGTAGTTCTGACTTGGAATACAGACGTGGCAATGGTTTCGGGAATACAAAGTGTATCCAAATTCAGGTTAAGGCAGTATCGTGAGCTGTAAAATATATATTATTCGCCTGCTGATATGAACTTGGCTACCAACATGCCACGGCATAACAATTTGGACAAAGCACAATAGTCCTTAAAAAGTAGAATGCTCCTCTTGCGTCACCGAAGAGTTCTTAAGTCGGTATGCAAAAGGAAAACGTTTTAAGATTGCATCTGATATTCATTTATAACGATGGTGTCATTATAAGCGAGATTCAAAGTTCCCTGCAACGAACACTTGATGCTTGGATGGATATTTTGGAGGGGAATGGGTATCGAATTAAATTGTATCGAAATAGATCGAAAATTTGTACGTTCTGACCCACTCCGACCTATTTAAGACATTTATTTGAATAGAATAGTGATTCCCAAATGTAGAAAGTTCAAATACATGGAAGCAACAATGAAAGATATCAATCATCGAGTAAGTGTATGGATGAAAAATCTGTCATGCGTAAGGCTCTTGGACGATGTGCAAAATGGATGTTGGCATATTGACGGCTGATATCAATAGCTTCGCATTACAGCAGGAGCAACTAACCTTGATCGAATTATAGGTTCCAAGATGAGGAAGCCCTCACGTCAAGAAACACATTCCGAAAAAAAATTCAAGCATGAACCTCATAAAAAAGGCATGGTCAATCAACATTCATATATAAAGGGTGATTTTTTAAGCGTAGTTTTTTTTTAAATCGAATGAAAAACTGAAAGACAACTTCATGTAAATGTTGTTCGCGACTCCGTTGCGGAAGGTCCAATTTTGCGTCACTTTTTCGAGCATTTCGGCCTGTATTCCACGAATTACGCGTGTTATGTTATCCTCTAAAGCTTCAATCGTGTTCGGCTTGTCCACTTGCTTATCACTAACGACTTTACATAACCCAACAAGAAAAAATTAAGAGGCGTTAAGTCGCATGATATCAACGGCCAACTCAGAGGGCCATTTCGAGAGGTGAAGAAAAATGTACCGATGATACCACCAGCCCATAAACTACACCAAACTGTCGTTTTTTCGGGATGCATCGTTAATTCTTGTATGGCGTGTGGCTGTTCATTACTCCTGATGCGACAGTATTGCTTATTTACGTATCCGTTGAGCCATAAATGAGCCTCATCGCTGAATACATTTTTTGATAAAACAGCGAATTTTCATGGAGCTGTTCTAAGGCCCATTCACCAAAAATTAGATGTTGTGGTAGGTCATTCGGCTTCAATTCTTGCACAAGTTGAATTTTGTAGTCTTTCAAACCCAAACCGACACGTAAAATTTTCCATGTGGTTGACATATGCCCAATCGCTAAGAATGGCGACGAATTGATTTTTCACGATCCTTATTAACATTGGACTGCAATATTCTTTTCGGTACGCACTGTACGCATGCGAGACAATGGTTTATTGTCCAACAAAGTAAATTTGGTAATGACAGCACGAATTGTTGATTCACCAGGTCGATTATTACGACCATAATATGGTCGTCCATGGCAGAGTATACTGAAAACTTTTCACTTTGACAGATTACATTTGGATGCCATTACTAACAAGTGCTGCCAACCTAAAAAAACTTAACTCTTAAAAAATCACCCTTTACAAGCGCAGCATAAAAGTTCCTGCATCACACAGCTGCAAACAAAAGCATTTCATTGGCTTCAGTGACAAAGTGAAACGAAACCGGGAGGTTTGTAGATATATTTTAAGACCAAACAGACGAACCAGTAGAAATGCAGTCATTTAGTTTTTATGGCTTTTCGAGAATTTACCACTTTACGATAAGAGCGGTTTATTTACAATAAACACAATTCCACCTTCGTTTTAGATTCTGTTGTGATTTTTTTCTGCGTTGTACAAATGTATATTTACATATTTAGCAGCAGTGCCCAGCGTGGAGAAATGGACTCGGGATTCCTTCACAGAACCCCCAGACACAAGACGGTCGGATAAAAATTTTTTTTTTTAATTTTCACAAGATCGATTGTATTTCACGACTATTTATTCTTTCAGATTTCGATGTAATCAAAAGTATTTTTGCTGCCCTGAAAGCTAGAATAGATAATCTAGTGATTCCAAAGCAACGCCAAGAAAATTTTGTAGTTTTTTTATGAATAAAAATGTTTTTATGTCTGAAAATAGCAATAGTCTGAAAATAGCAGGGAGATGCAATTATATTTATGCAAGTAAAACGGAGCGGGGGAAGATGAGATATATCTAAAACAACTCTGCCGATTTTAAAAAAAATTTCAACGATAAAGTGGAATACAATTAATGTTTTACGGAGGGGGTGAAGAGTAATGTAATGGGGTTTTAGTGAGGGAGAGGACTTCTTCTGGAATTACTGAGCCGATTTTGAAAATTCTTTCGGCTTTAGGTTGCGATTGGTATAAGTACAACATATTCTTGTCTGTCAATAAATTCTTTTATATTTCATTTAAAGCTATGCTGCTGGTTTGAAAGTTGTGCGGGTGGTAGGGGTACGATGGGCTACCTCTGGAACTTCTCGTCCGCTTTTAAAATTTGTTTCAACGTTGTGAGATTGACTTCTACACTCTCCTGATCGGTGTCATATCATGTACTGCCTTTTAAGATCGGAATCCTTCATTGATTTATGATTTCATATATAACAGTTCGTTAAATTTAAAAAAATAAACTAAGTATTCAGTATTTTTTGCCCCATCTCAAGTATCCAAAGTACAAAAAAAGACAAAAATCCTTCGAACCATTTTTGAAAAAATTTGTGATAAGTGATTTTTATCTAAAAAAATTGTATGGCAGGTAACATTATTTCAAACGATAAAGCAAAAAATTAAAAAAAAAATAAAACTTTGTTTCGTTTTCCAATCCATATGCTCCTAAATCTGTTGACATGTCTCTAGTACGTCCTTTCCTTGAATATTGTTCTGTAGTATGCTGTTCTGTTTATTGTAATTCTAAAGTTAGTTTGGATAGATTGCAAAAGTGCTTCACTAAATTTGCTGTGAAGCAGTTGTGTAGGAATTTTGTAAATGCGCCCTCTTACACCACAAGATGAGCACTAATAGGATTGGATACTTTGGAAAAAGGAGAAATGTTCATAATATTTTCTCATAACAAATTATTTGTCCTTAGATACTTGTATGCAACGAAAAGGGTAATTTGGTCTCATAACATAATTCAATTATGTCTCCCGACATAGACTATAGGTATGGGCTTATTGAGCCTGTAACAAAATGAATAAAATTATTTAATTCTGTTTGTACTGAAATTGATTCATGTTGTGAAAGGACAAAAATTAAATTACTTTATTCTGACTTACATTATTAAACTTGAAAAGCTATTTTAAATACTAAATCTGAAATCTGTTTGAATTAAGTTTCGGTAGAGGCATAAAGCTAAACTAAACTATATCCACAAAAAAAGAGGGAAAGTTAAATTCAGCGAACATTTCCATATTTTCAATCTTACAGCTTTTATTTACAACTGAATGATGACCTCAATTTAAGCTCATTTAGTATTATAGATAAGTATCATCTCTTGGACGATTGCCTTGAAAAGGGGAAAAGGCCGCACAGAGAAAAGGCAGGAACCTCTATCATAAATCAATACTAATGATACAAGTCTAGAGTGAAATTCATAGTCAACATATCATGCTCGGCTAAATGCCTTCGGAGTCCCTACCTCGTGCTATATACATCCTGCTATCATTTATTAGATTTGGATTGACTTTTTGGGTTTTCTTTGGAATTGACGATGCCAAGCTCATAATACTGAATCGCTCCTTTGACTGTTATTCGTATGTTTTGTATTTTTTGTATTTTTCATTATCCTCAAGGTCAATGGTTCGAAAGTATACCCTCTTCAAACAATGCGTAACAATACAATGTATTCTTCAAGCAAAAGACAAAAAAAAAAGAAAACCTGAATGGTAGCACTCATACAGAATGTAAAAAGATCTTTATCCAAAGCACACAATAACCATTCATGTCTTTAGAATTGAACTTGTATTTTTTTCACAGACTTCTGGCCTAGGTTGCTAGGTACCTACTATTAACGTATATCCCGTATTTCTTCTACAAACAATTATGAATTCTTTTGGTTGAATATTTATGGACGTAACTGGAAGTCATTCATCCTGGAGATAAAGACGCAGGTAAATCTCCGAAATGGATACATAAATATGTAAATTAATCTGTTTCGGTTGGTCCATTTGCAAAATGAAAGTTTTTGAAGGTGAATTACCATATCGCATGGGTTTTTTTTCTTTTCCTTTTTTGCTGAAAAAGAGTGGTGTAGCAGTGAGCAGCATCCATTTTTTTTTTTGGCGTAATGGGATATGTCTGATTCGGTTTTTGTGCTTTTAGGTTTGGGTTTTGTGCAGAAAATTGAGTTTAACTATTTTTAACTTTCTCGTATACTACTTAGTATACTAAAGAGAAAGTTATTGCGATCGTGCGGAAATATCGAACTCAAACTGACTATGAGGGATGATATTACGACTTTAGAGGTCGGTCTGTCTGTCTGCCTGTCTGTCCGGGCATCTTATGGCGAAACAATTCGACGGATTTGCTTCAAAGATTTTTGGGTTACATCTCGGGCCATCTTTTTACTTTTTGCTTTACCGTTTGAAATATCGGTACCTGCCATACAATTTTTTGTGAAAATCACTTATCACTATTTTTCTAGAAAAGGGTTCCAAGGATTTTGGTCTTTTTTGTACTAAGGATACTTGGAATGGTGTCAACAATACTACATACTCAGTTTTTGGAAAAAAATCGATTAACGGTAATTTATAAAATCGCCAATATCTCGAAAACTAACAAGGGGCACCCCAAACATTTTTACCGTTTTTCTTATAGTATTAAGTCAAACAAATTTGCATACTTATTTTTGAAATAATCCTTTTAAAATTTTTTTTTCAAATTTAAATTAAATTCGTTACATAAAAATCGTAGGTACCGTTTTGAGAAAATCAAATTTTTCAAAACCTAAGAAGTTCTTTAAATAAATTTGTGACCATTCATTTTCGATGCATTTTATTGCGATCCATGTACCGAGAAAGTTTCGTAGGACGCAGTCGCGCACTTTATTTTTTAACGGTTGAACAGAGATAACCCCAAATTGGTAATTTTTACTGAGTAATGGGAATGGTTTTTTTTAGAACTTACATTTGGCCGCAAAATATGAGAGGAATTTTTAGGATTGAAACATCATTGCCATTTGCCAAAAGGTTCATCATCGTTGGACACCAGAATTGGACTACTTATCGAGGGGTCCCAAGTTCAAATCAATCGTGGTATCACATAAAAGAGATTTTATTTGCTGTCGCACCCCTTGCGAAAGTCTGGCAAACATACAAGAGTAAGAACTGTTAAGATATATTATATCTCAAGCCGCAGTGGCCTATGCTACTTAATTATCTAAAAAGTTATATATTCTGCAGCCTTTAATTCTATTTTAAAAAATTAGATTTGCGCATTGGATCTGCATCTCAATGGAAAAGGCTGAAAGACCGTGGGACACGTTCCCTTAGGTATCGTTACATTGATAGTAGAATTGTAGAGGTGAGAGCCCAAAAATGGCATCTAGTGCCGTTGTTGGGAAAGTGCGCATTGAGCTAGTTTCTGTCGATATTTGTTCAAGTACTTTTGGCCAAGTACGAGGTAATAAATCTAAACGACATGGTATACAACCAGTGTCTCATTCTGCTACAAAGACCACAAATTTTGCCATACAGGCGTCTACTTTCCACCGGGCTCTAATTGCACGATCCAAAACAGACTTAATGTGAGAGTTCCAGTTAAGTTGTTAATCTAGGATAATCCCCTGAAATAATTGTTTTTATATGGTATGCGAAATGTTTTCGTTTCGCTTACGTTGCTACACTTTAGAGGTAAGTGTAAGTCTAAATCGCTAACAAATCTGTCTTATAATTCTATTAACATCGGTTGCTTGCAAGTGACGGTCGATGGAATAATTAAGGAGTTAAAGCATTTAAAATTCAATGGTTTTGCACCAAACGTTCTACGTAACTGCGCTCATACTATTGCTTTACCGCTGAAAATCATTTTTAACCGATAATTGGAAACGGGTGAGTTTTAAGCCTATTTGGAAAAGATCGTTCATTACACATATTCACAAAACAGGCTCTAAGAATGAAATTATTAACCATAGGCCCATATGTAAATTATCAACAATTCCGAAACTGCTTGAAAAATTGGTTTTTCTACTGAAATTCACTACCTTAGCTTATCAGCACGGTTTTGTTGTTGCTAGATCCACAAACACTAATATTGCGATCTTCACAAACTATGTGGTGAATAACCTCGACCAAGGTGTCCAGTGTGACGTAATTTTCACTGATTTCTTGAAAGAGTTTGAAGCTAGGCTTTAACTCTAAGCTGCTGAAGTGCTTTGGATCGGACCTCGTTGGCCACATACAATTTGTTAAAATTTACAACATCCTTTCCAAAGCTATAAGAGTCACTCACATCGGGGGTTCCACAAGGAAGTCATCTCGGACCCCTTCTCTTTTTGTTACTTGTAAACGATATGCCAAGTCTCTTAAAAATATATTGTTATGTCAATTCTGTGTCGGATTGTGTTAATCTTCAAAGGGATCTTTGCCATTTATTTGGTTGGTGTAACAACAATGAACTACAGCTGAATGTGTCTAAATGTCAAAGTATTACTTTTTGTCGTCATTCATCAGCAATTAGTTATACTTATAAAGGGTGATTTTTTAAAAATCGAATAAAACACTCAAATTTGCATCAAATATTCAAAAATTTTATTGCAATCGTTAATTGGCCTTTGCCATTTACGTTTTAAAGTCAACTTTGTGTAAATGTTGTAGGCGGCTCCGTTTCAAGTGATCCATTCCGAAGGTTCAATTTTGCGTCACTTTTTCGAGCATTTCGGCCTGTATTCCACGAATTACGCGTGTTATGCTATCCTGTAAGGCTTCAATCATGTTCGGCTTGTCCACTTGCTTGTCACTAACGACTTTACATTAATCAAGAGGCGGCCATGATCTTGGCGGCCAACTTAAAGAGCCATTTTGGGAGATATGCTGCTCACCAAATTCATCCTTTAACATTTCCATTGTTTCACGAGCTGTGCGGCATGTGGCACCATCTGGATGAAACCACATGTCAACCAAGTTCAATTTAGCCAACTGGGGCAAAAAATTTGCGTATCATGACTTGATATCGTTCGCCGTTGACGGTAATATTTCTTCCACGGTCGTCTTTGAAGAAAAATGGACCGATGATGCCACCAACCCATAAACCACACCTAACTATCGTTTTTTTTCGGCATGTAGCGGTAATTCTTGTATGGCATGTGGCGTTTCATCACTCAAGATGCGTCAGTTTTGCTTATTTACGTATCCGTTGAGCCAGAAATTACCCTCATCGCTGAACACAATTTTTTCGATAAAACAGCGGATTTTCACATATTTGAGAGAACAGGAATTTCGATAATAAATTTCAATAATTGGCAATCGTTGCTCGTTTGCAAGACTTTCCATGATTAAATGGCAGAGTATACTGAAAACTCATCACTTTGACAGATGACGCTTCGACGCCATTACTAACCAGTGCTGCCAACCTGAAAACTTTAACTCTTAAAAAATCACCCTTTATAATTGACGGGCTGCTGCTTATAAGATACATTAATTGCTCTTTTCTGTTGAATCTTGCTAAATTTTACTATCCCAGTCGTAATATAAGATCTAGTAAATAGCCCAGGCATAAATATAATTATGGTCGAAATGAAGCAATAACGCGTTGAATAAGACTGGCCAATTCGTTTTATAATTCCATTGATTTTAATGCTTATCTTAGTCGAGGCGCCTTTAAATTGTCCTTATTGTTATTAATTTCCAACTTAAGTGAATAAATTTATATTATTTGTATAGTATTAGTTATGTATGTATGTATACCCATTGTTTGCAGGACTTAGTGAACGGAGTAAGTAACATATGGGAATAAATGCGGGTCTTTTGGACGATATTGTTTTTGACTATTGATAGCAAACTTCCTATCGACTGAATAAAATAAAAATCAAATCACTGAGGTCAACCGCATGCTCAATTCCCCTAACAATGTTGCCATCAACTCTGCCAAAGGGCAAGCTCTATACACCAAATCCAATATGAACAAAACAACATAATTCAATTGAATCGTTAATGCATGCAGTTTCCAAATTGCAAGTGAAGTATCAGTACCCGATTGAATCTCTGCGTGAGAGACTACATCCACCGCTACATAAATACGCATGTGAAATTCATAAATCAAATGTATACGCTGATTTCCCATTATTAAATTGCTTATGCGTCCTTTTAAATTTTGTAATGCGAATTGCCATTGCAAATTTAATATCATATCGAAGTCAGAGGATAGTATACTCTTTGACATACCCCGATTTCTCTCTTCAGATTGAAAATTAAATGTTGTGTTGCATATGATAAATGGGTAAACAAAAACACACACACACATAAACCCCCAAAATGTCAGCAATTAAAACACATCGAAAACTAGAATTAAATATGCAGGATCCGACTGACGAAGACTGATGACGATGAGTGCGCTGGAACTGGTCGGCGCGGCGGTGGTCGGTGTCAAGTATATGATCTAGCCCTGCTGTTGACCCTCTAGTGGTAGGTATGCCATACATGCACATATATTCGCGAAGCACTGTTCTGGGAATCAGTGATGAACTCACAGTTTTGGTCCAGCTACTGGCAGCTGGAGTGGTTTCCAATCGAATTGGCCAATTAGTAGCGTAAATAATGCCTAATTAAGCATACATCATTCTGAATGCTAATATTTGGCGGGGCTCCGCTATCCGTATCCTGATGTAAATAGTCAATTCGATTAACGATTCGCAACCGATAAATACGCGCGTTATTCGTTTATATTGCAGAGAGTGGGGAGGGTTCGGGTTGTTTACATTGCGCACAACGGGATGGGAACGAAGTTGCTCTAATGTGCGGCTTATTTATTTAAATGTTTGTTTAGAGGTTAATTGACGAATAAGAGTTAAAGTATCGTTTGTGTTAATATGAAGTGATATTCTTTTTTTTTTGTGGAAAAAAGGAATATGCAACTTTAGTGTGGAGCTGCTGTGGATGTGATTAAATAAACAATAAAAACATAAAAAAAAAAATTCAATATAAAGAATAGAGCTATGTTTTCACCAATTTATTTTAATTTTTAATGAAAAATCAAAAAAGTATATTTATTAACCTGACTTAATACATACGTAGGTTGACCATACAATTTCGGCTTAAAATAAATTTAATTGCACCCATAACCAAGTGAATTTCTTAGGGATTGTTATATTGAACCAGTTAAGTAAAGGGTGTTTTTTTTAGATGTATAGAACTTTGAAAGACGATTTTCTTAAATTGGCATGAAATTTACATTACTTGAAAGATTATATTTTGAAAGATAATTTTCGATGACTTTTTCCAACATTTTCGGCTGTATGCTGTCCTCCAAGTTGTCAATCGATTCGGGCTTATTGGCGTAAACTAGCGACTTCACATATTTCCACAGGAAATAGTCAAGCGGCATTAAACCGCACTTTCTTGGAGGCCAACTCACGGGTCCGTAACGTGAAACTATGCGGTTACCAAACGTTTCCTTCAATAAATCAATTGTGGCACGAGCTGTTTGACGTGTTGCGCCGTCTTGTTAAAACAACAGCTCCTGCACACATGTTTGTTCAATTGATGAACGAAAAAGTAAGTAATTATGGCTCTATAGCGGTCACCATTGACTGAAACGTTCTGGCCAGCATCGTTTTTAAAGAAATATGGCACAATTATTTCACCAAACTATAAAGCACACCAAACCGTCAGTTTCTGTGGATGTAACTGTTGCTTAACATACACTTGAGGACTATCATCACTCCAAATCTTCTATAAAATGGATGGACACACTGTAGCGGGAAGGCGGCAATCCACAACTGAACATTGATCAAATGGGATGAAGGACAAGTTAAAGTGTGTCCATATACTTGCGCATATCAGAGGTTGCCAACAAATATGTCATTGATACTATTGAAGAAAATGGTAGGTGAAATGGTTGAAAATGAAAGAAAATGAGGAACATGAACATTATCAGCTGGGGTGTCGTGGGTGTATTGACACTTGGAGTGGCCCTCCCCTTGCAACCTGCATACGTCAACTGGTTCCACAATGACTATTCTTTGAACACGAACTGAGCCGGTCGTGCTCCAATTTTTTTCGAGATGGGTTCTTTGACGTGCAGGCTTCCACGAATTTTGGAACTCAAATTCTATCAGGCTTTGTTACTCCTGCTGTCATGCTGTCATGATGTCGTCATCAACAGTTGCTTCGCTGTTCATCATTAATCCCAGATATTTGAATTTTTCACAATTGGGAACCACCACTTTATTCAAATAAATGTCTGGAATGGGTTGGCTTGGGCCAGAGAATGGGCAGTACAGATACTAAGTCTTTTTTTGGCTAATACGATACATACTCCCTTATAAAACATCTACCCAAACATCAAGTGCTCGTTGCAGGGAAGTCTGATGATGATGGCTCCATCGTCAGCAAAGAATAAATGATGCACTTTAGGGTCCTTATACTTAGGATTGCATTTGTGGTTGATTTACCGGCCATCAGACAGTCTTAGGCGGACATCCAATACCCACTCAACGATTTTCATGGTGTGTGACATCACCTTAATAAAACGGTAATTGTAACAGTTTCGCGTATCTCCCTTTCCTTTGTGCAAAGAAAGAAGATAACTTTCCCTCAACAAATGTAAGATATTTAACGCTTCATCTTTATTAAGAATAATTCATCGATTTAAAATATAAAAAAACATGTATACCTTATTACAAAGGTAAATAAGTTTTTATTCATAAGATATCACATAGATACCTATATAGGCAAGAAAAATTATTTAAGTAAATTAAATATAATTATGAAGGGAAGGATTGGTATATATCAACGTATTTTTACCCACTTATATATCCTAAAATTTCGGCGATCCGGATGCGTTGAAGTTTGTGCACAAAATTCCCGCTGGTAGATCGAGTGGATTTATTGCTATCATATGTAAAAACGCTTGGCTTGACACGTGGCTTTTATAAAGAATTTAAACATATGTATAGGTCAAGCTAAATTTAAGTTAAGTGTTAAGTTAAGTTTGTAATTTTAAGATATTTAGATTTTAGTAATAAAAAATTTTAGATATTATAGATATCAATATAGATATAAAGTGCACGACTGCGTCATAGGAAACTTTCTCGATATATGAGATGCGTTTTTGAGTCGCAAAATGAATCGAAAATTGATGGTGAGAAATTTATTTTAAACACTTTTTAGGTTTTAAAAAATTTGATTTTCTTAAAAACGGCACATACGATTTTGATGTAATTTAGCACATTGGACACTTTTAACATAATTGTTCGAAATACGATAAATTATTAAAATCGTTAGAGCCGTTTTTGAGAAAACAAATTTAATTTAAATTTAAGAAAATCGTTATTTGAAAAAAAAAATTTTAAAAATTTAAGTATGCAGATTTGTTTGAGTTTATAGTATAAAAAACGCTGCAAATTTTTTAAGTTCCCTTTATTATTTTTCGAGATATTGCCCGTTTTATAAATTACCGTTAATCGAAAAAAGAACCGAAATCCTGAACCAATTTCGAGAAAAATAGTGATAAGTGATTTTCACAAAAAAAATTGTATGGCAGGTACCGTTATTTCAAAAGATAAAGCAAAAAATAAAAAGATGCCCTGAGATGTAATCCCAAGAACCTTATATACGAACTTTGAAGCAAATCCGTCGAACCGCCATACGGTGCCCGGACATACATACAGACAGACCGACGAACGGCATTGGACTTCTCTATAGTCGTAATATCATTCCTCATACTCAGTTTGAGTTCGAAATTTCCGCACGATCGCAATAACTTTCTGTTTAGTATACTAATGTATACGAGAAAGTTAATACATATATAATATACATATATATGCGAGATTTGTACATCTCTACCTTTTTGTACAATCGCTTTCACTGAAGGGAATTGCAGATGATGGACCACTTCAGGTTTCACTGAGATGAGGATTGATGGGGGATGATTTAGTGGCTGACTTATCGATGATTTTTCAGCTGAACGATGATGGGTGGTTTGCATGCGATAGTGATACTTGACTTTTGATGGCGCAGTTGTCTGAATTGCCCTGATTCTTTGTGATCAATAGTGATTTTTCTAAATGGGAATTTTGACAGGGACTTTTTGAGAGCACCGTTAAAAATGTAATGCGGATGCTTTTTGAGCACGTTGGTTACCAAGTGGCTGCTTATTGCTGTGCCCTTTGTCTGTCCAAGTTTGAAACACAACACAAGGTTACTGTAACATTTGCTTCACAAAAGCAATCCCTAATAAGCCGAAGAAAAATGAAAATGGTAATTTAAAAGCACTTTCTTACACTTTCAAATAATTTACCTTTAACAGCAAAAAAAATCAGGTAAAATCCACATGTGTTATGGTTTGGGAAATGGTTAAATAAAAAAAAATAACTAACTGGACAGTGAAACAGTAATACTTCACAAAAAAAATATTTTTTTGGACAATCTGTATAGCCCAGTAGAAGTGCAGGCAAGAAACAAAGCGTGCGCCAGACTAGCGAAAACCTGCAATGAAACTTGAAGATACTTGAAATACTACTACACTGACAATCACTCCAGACATTATAGGAAACCGCATATATGTAACTCACTGTAAGTAGCTATACTTGAGTATGGAGAGTGTCCCAGCTCAATCTGTCTGAACTGAACTATTACAACTACGTCTAAGTGTTTTTTCTCTTTAGATAAATTTAATCACGAATAGATACCAATAATGCAATTCCTCTAAATCTCAAAAACCGTACCGTTGAACCTCCATTTACTCAATCCAACATTCATTCAAACATAATATACTGACTCCAATATTATATCAGACAGACCTTCCGCATTGACAACTTCATTTACATAATACCAACACCCCAACAAGCAGCCCTATTGACTATGTAGACCAACCAACAGGCGGTCTTGTTTTTGACAAGTTGAAGATCCACTTTTAACAAAACAAAAACACAAACAGATACCTTTACCCTTCTACTTTTGAACTTTTATTATGTCCTTCATGTCATTAGCACCTTTCTATGTTTTATTCACCCACCAATTTGCCTACACCTCCACAATGGTTGCAGATGCTAATGATGGGATAAAGTCTCCAGAAATAAAAAAAAAAAAAAAAAAAACAGACCCACCGGTATAGTATAGAAAAGAAAAATTGTCACATCACTCCCAGCAAGGACGAACGACAATGGGGCGATAGCATAAAAATAAAAATCGAAGAACTTTCATTCTAATGAAGGAATATGATGGTGGCACGTGACTCCCCTTTATTATGCAGCCTATTAAACCCTAATGGTGTTATAATGGTCCGAAAATGGCTTTCGCTTGACTTATTGGAAAATCGTGATTGGCATTCAGGAGACAGCTGCGGTATAGACGTCATACTACCGCCGCCGCGCCAAAGGAATCGACTCGTGTCGACATAAGTGTGTAAGGAGAAGGCGGCAAGCAGGAACACAAAAGGGATGAATAACCAAATTGAGTAATTGCTGTTATTTTGCGGTAACAGATTGCTCATTTACCAAGTGGTCTTAACAGGTTCGTTCTCATGGTAATTTAACGCGAACGCGCGGTAATTTATTAGCAAATTAAGAAGAATCACACAGAGCAGGTGATGGAAATTGACGAAACTGATGCACACTCAAATTAAATCGAATGGATTTGGTGGGGATTTAATTTTTTCTTTTTTCTTTTTTTTTTCTTTTAGCTCGAAATAGAAATAATGAAAAAGATTCGCGGAATCTGAGTTCGAACTAATCTCAACAAAGGTATAATATAGCTTCAGGTAAATCTGGAGGAATATCAACCAGAGAGTTTGTCGGTCGGGCAATGCTTCTACTTCTTAAATAATGCGTACGAAGTTTAGTACTTCATTATTATATTTTTTTAGGATGTCCTATCAACTTTATTTATTTTTGAATAACGTGCTTAGTCGGGCCTTTTAAAGCGCTGAGTCAATATTAAGCGGACCTTAATTCGAAATGAATCTGTGACTTTTAACAAAACTATTCCTATCTGATCTTATTATGTTTCTTTTGACTGGACTTGACCTACTAAAGTAACGAACTAACAAGCTCGTTACTTGCGTGTTGAACAGAAAGAAAATAGCGACATTTTGCCTGGCTGAATGGGTCTCAGAAGTCAAAATTACCTCAGGAAGACGACGTACGACAGATGAATCCAATGTGTCATCGTGGCAAATACCTTACTTTAGTTACTTCTATATATTTCTAGCTTCCAGTATTAGTCAGGGTTTTGAAAAGAGTCACACGATCGAAAACACATTTAGATGTTTTATAAGAAATCCAAGCAACTAGCGGCTGGTTTCAATCTCGGAATGCAGGCGCTTCGAAATTTTGATGGAAACACAGTCACCGAAGCCCGGCGAATTGTAAAGGTATTGAAAAAATTCCACATCACAGTAGAGCAGGTTTTGTATAAGCAACAATTCCGCGTCTTCCAAATTGAAACGACAAATCTTCAAACTATTTTTCGACAGATCATTACAACTACTGGGTTATGCCGACAATATAGTTATCATTGGCTGCTCTTTATGTGCCGTAGTAAAGGCTCTTACGGTGATTAAATCATTACCAAAGCGTTTCTCAAAGTCGGCACAAAACATCTCCTTAAGGCGCAGGCAATCATTCAGGATAAACTATTTTACAGGTACCTAGTTAAGGTACATACAGAAATAGATATAAGTGACTACATTTTTATATTATTAATGGATTTGGATAGACAAGAAACGTTCAAATTCGCAAGAACCTAACACCTTACTCGGGAGAATTTATAAATTCTTCACTATTACAAAGGCTTTGTAGAATAAATATCCGCCCTTATCAAGCAGCGCGATGACGACGACAACTTCCAGTTCAGTGAAAATTTTCAAAATACGTACATAGCAACCTAACATCTAAGTCACTAGGAACTAGGAATAAATTTAGCTGCTTTCAATAACACCAGGATTAGATTGCTTCCAACTTTCTTGAAAACACTGTCAGAAGCAACAATATTTCTTTATATACGTGATCAGAATTGCGATACCATTCATTTGGGGATTACATAAGTTTTCCAATTGCCAGGAGGTACCCACTTCTGCTATGTAGCTAGTGCGTGCGGCAAGATAATATTAATTAACTTTCTTTGGCGATTATAATTAAATCAAAAATAATTAAAGTATCAAGGATAGTCCTTTCCGGGAGTGGGTTTTTTGTACGTAAATAAATGATTACCCATAACCCAGCATTTTTTGATTCTTCTGAAGTTAAATCCTCAAGACAATTTCCCATTCAAATTCAATCTACGAACAAGGATTCTCGATAAGCAGCAATCCTGATATATATAGTTTTCAATTCAACACCTACTCATGACCCAGTATCTACGTACAGGTCAGGTCAGGTACATATCAATTTTTTAGGCGAAATCTAAAATGAATTTGGCTCAATGACAAAACACCGGAACATTAAATCCTTCTTTGCTATGACACACACACACACAAACATCAGACATAGAGAGATTCCCCAAACAGCAGCAGGAAAAGCGTCGAATTCCAGTTCGGCAACTTTTAAAGATTTCTTGTGTAGATTTTATTTTCTTTTTCTGCACGGTTTATGGGGAATCCTTCCGTGCGAACAAAAGTACGTATATCTACATAAATGTGTAACCTCATGTAACCCTTTGCAACCATATGACACGGGCGTCTTAAAAAGTTCAACGGTGAGCAAATCCCTTGTCAGAAGTCGTAGAAAGTTCTTCTTCGACTATGTTCGTACATACTCAGTTTGTGTTTTTTTTTTTCATTTGGGGGCTGATGAAGCATATCCCAAAACGGTTAAGCATTATGGAACGTGTTCTTCTGGCATGGAACTCACTGAAGTTGCACTCTTTTTCATGACAATATAGTTTAGGATACTCGGGAGCATTCCATGTTTTAAATAAAATTGTACCTGCAATTACTGCTAGTGACATTGTAGTGGGGTGGGGTGAAAAAGTTGAACAAGTTAACATGGATGGTCCGAAAAATAAACTGGAATCGTTGTGCAGAGTTTATGCTTGTATTACCAAAAGCAGATTAGGCGTTCGGTATAACTCAAAGAGAGTATAAACTATTAAAAAGGTTTGTCGACGGATATGTTTTATGGATCCTACTAAGAGCATTTGGGATAGAAAAAATATCGCTTTATGTATTTTTGTTTGTTTTGCATTATTATTTTAAATGACTGTACCTGTCCACCCCACAATGACGGACGTCCAACGATAGATGGACCCTATTAGGATAAACCGTTGAGTGTGTCTAGTTTTGAGAAAATCTCATAGGAAAGTGTAAGATATCCAAACATTTAAGCGTTCAAAATAGAACAGGGGCTTCACTTCTCTGAAACAGACCAACGTAGCGCAACGCTAACCGCTTGGTATTTTACCAGCAAAAGACTACGAAATTTTACATCCTATTGTTAGTCGGTAGTATCTGTGTAACAAGTATGAAAATAAAAATATCAGGAGGCGTGGAAACTTTTCATAGAATAACATTTTATATAATTCAGCCCACAATTGTACATGGAGATAGTTTTAAGACAAACAAGGACAAAAAATCATCGTTTTTATGAAAAAATAAAGTGCACGAGTGCGTCATACGAAACTTTCTCACTGCATGACATGTATTTTTGAATCGCCACGAACATTTGATCACATATCTAACAAATTTATTCAAATCTCTTTTTTTGTTTTGAAAAATTTGATTTTTATTTATTGTATGGCATGTACCGTTATTTAAAACGATAAATCCCAAAAACTTCTAATACGAACTTTGAAGCTAATCTGTCCTCTTGTTTCGCAATACGGCTACCGGACAGACAAACAGACAATCCAACTGTACCACCGGTATTTTTGGACTTCTCTATAGTCGTCTCGTAATGTCATCCCTCTTACTCAGTTTGAATTCGAAATTTTCCCACAATCGCAATATCATACCTGTTAACGAAGAGACATGTTCTTTTATTTGATATTTTATTTAAAAAAAACTGTACCTATGCAGTATTTTTACCCGAACCACGATCAAAAATTGGAAAAAAAATTCTAGAGTTTTTTTCTCTTTTTGGGAGTCTTAACACGAAATCGCCTTTTCCCAAAAAGCGGACCAACCAGGTACCTTAATTATGTTCGAAATATTTATCATCTTCCGACAGGGATATCACCATATACATTGGCATTCGGGCCCCCCTTGAATAATGTGTAATCCAGATTCGAACTAGATTGGAACTGTCCGCTCAACGATTAGGAACTATGAACCGCGTTGAACAATGTTGAGTACCGGCGCAATGAGTAACAACAGAACTTGGATATAGTCATAAAACTACCCCAATGCATGATAAAGTAAAAATTAATGGAATGCGTCATCAGGACGGCTGGTCAGAGATCCAAAGCAGTATGGTATAGCTCAGATAAAAAGAGATCTAAGAAGATACTGAATTTAAGTAAAACTCGGTTTAAAATGATGATCGAAATCCTTTCTGGACGTTGTCTTCGTAGGAAGCGTGCTAAGAGATTTGGGTTCTCGGATACATACTTACGCGTGGAGATTTTATGACGGTTAATGCGTAACAGAAGATATCACGCGCATATTGTGCGAATGTGAGGGAATTGCTCTATTGCAGAAAGAAAAACTTGGCAAACTACTTTTCAGAAACACAGATGGTGAGTTGTTGAGTTTTTGTACGGCAATGAATTGTTTTGACGAGGTGATGTAGGATGCTTGTCTTGGTGGCGGCCCAGCTGTTACAACCTTCCTAACCTAATCTAAGTCTTTTGGGGGGTGGATATTAGTTTTTCTTTAACGACATTTTTTGGTTCTACTAGGGATCGCGATGGGGCCTAGCTGTCACAATCAAGCTTAACGTAACCTAAGTCTTTTGGGGGTTGAACAATAAAAAATGGCTTCTACCTTGCCCCTCTAATAGAATATACACAGAACATTTTGTTTTTAGAAAATAACTTTTAAGGGCTGAGTTAAGAAATCTAGGCGCCTAGATGGAAAATCATTTATGTCAGATTTTTCCTTGTTTACGCCGCAAATTTAAGAATTTAAAGATTTGTTCCCAATGAGTGAGTCAGTGGGTTACTATATGTTTCTCAATTTGTTGACGCTGTCTTAAAACTCAGAAACTACTCATTTTGAGCGATTGAAATTTGAGGGTGCAGCCTGATCTACTGTGCATCCCAACAAATTCCGAAAATTGTATGTTCTTAGCTTTGTTGTTTGCAAAGTTCTCAGACAACTTGGATGATATTGCAGTTATCCTACTTGTGTTAATTCAGTTCTGCGCGGAGGTCTTTAAATGGGAAAATATCTTCAATCCCGCGATTGTATGCCAAAACAATGCTTTAATGCCGTGCATTTCAAATTTTACAATGTTTTATTTCGAGAACTCCAATACGCAACTCTTGAGGCAACTGTCGTAGCATGTACAATACGTTTAAATAGAGCTGGCTATGCGTTGCGGAGCCGATTCTAAAATATTGACATTTTCCCAAAGTACCACACATTAATACTATTAGTCAAAATATGACTCGCCTGCATGTAGTTTTTGTACATAATTTGTAAGTAATTCTTATCAAATTCAACGCCCGCCCGCACATATAAACTGCAAAACAATTGTTCTGGCAAATGTCACCCACTTTTACAAAACTTCGTTTGAACTTTCAATTTTATTGGCCACAGTTTTATATATAAATTGTTCACACTCCATATTGTTATCTCCTAGGAAAAGTTTAGAAAATAAACTAAATCTCATATTACACCATGAAAGGATGCAATAAAAGTTAACACAACAGCCAAATTACATGGCAAACATACCGAGTAAAGATCACCCAAAAAGGACACTATGCGCACCGTCCGCCTCAAATGATATCCTTAAAATACACATTTAACTATGCGGTTACACCTTAGATGCCAAATTTATCCCAATTAACCTAAAGACTTTGTAATCCTCTGAGATCTCCTATTTAACTTTTCCCATAAAAAGCATAACAACAACAACGAGGAAAAAACGACCCAAGGAATGAAAAGCCAAGAATATTCACAAGACTCGGGATAATCCATTCAAGTCAGCAGGCATATTGGTGCGGTCGTTGTCTTTAAACTCCACCATTAAGGGTAGCCATCGGTGGGATAAAGAAGAGAACACAAACACACAGAATATGGTGTTGTCCAAGGGTTCTACTGCCTTTCTTCGTCTTCAGATACTACCAGGTACCCCCACCCACGAGTAGGAGTAACCCACCAACGGAAGTGGCTGCGCATATTTAAAAGTTTTACTACATTGCCGTCAAATGTTATTTTGTGTCTAGACAAAATTTATTATTGTTTTTCGACTTTTTGTTTTTTTTTTCAGTTTTCATATTCGAATGGTTTTTATGTGCGGCCCTCAAATTGCTATTTTGTGGCATGGTTCCTTGGGATAATTTTGTTTTATTGTTTTTATGGCTGAAATTAGCATAGAATTGCGATTTTGTTTGGCAGGAGCCATGGGCCGCCCCAGGCATATTGCTGAGTTATTGTGCGGTGAGCCGGCCGTTCTGGAGAAGTTAGACGGGGTTGTTTGTAATCATCCGATTAGGGATGAAAGTGGACTCTACTGTTGTACCTGTCGCTAATCAGTGGTCTTGTAAACATTTGTTCATTATCCAACTGGAGGTTGTTCGTCTTGTCTACTCTGTCGACTTATCATGCCGGAATTAATATTGATCAGCAATTTATTTATTTATTTCATTTAAACATCAACTATACTACTTCCACTTGTTATTTTCGTAATCCCATTTTGATGAAATACCATTTATGGGCCCAACTTCCAAGGTAAGCATTCGCTGGAGTTGTGCCTTTTGGTGTTCCTCATCAAATGATTGCGGCAATTTGTCATATACTGAAAACAAAACAAATTTAATTAAAGAAATGCAGCATTTTAATTTGACCCCTCGCCAACTTACCATACATATTATATAAAATGGTAACCCACACACCTAAAGAAATGGCCAATAGGCCAATTCCAACGTGAAGTTTCCATTCTCCAGTGCTGGCTTTCATCTCGGAAAAAGTCTGACAAAACGAGTAACGATATAAGGCTTTCTTCTCACAATAAGACAGTTTCGTCCAATTTAACTTCTCTTTGGCTTGCAGACAGAGTGACTCATTGCTGGGCTCCTTGAAACGAATAGCAGGCATAGGGAGCGACATTTGATCTTTGTAGCAAGCGCTGCCATTTAAACCGTGCCCGACAATTTCACGTTTGCCAATTTTCTTTAATGTGTGCATGGAAGAGGCAAAAATGTGTGATTTTGTCAATTGGAGAAAGTTTCCTCGTAGTTGTAGTAGTGCCATTGTAGGTAGTTGCGGATTGCAGTTGCTGATATGAGGAAAATATTGAACTTAAGTATCCTTGTCGAAAACTGAAAATAGATGCCATAAATTAGAACTTACTGAACTGCACAAAAGAAAGTATAAACTAAACTGTGAAACAGCAACAATTCCGTTGACACTTTAATAAAATGTAATTGCAAAACACCCGCCTGCTTTGTTTTATCTACAGCAGGTATATTGCACATGTTTAAACGACTAGGCAAGAGAACGCCTGGCCTACGTAGTAAAACTTAAAAATTTGTTATTGATTTGTCGAGTGGAAAATGAGTTGGTATTTTAGTACAGAAATTTGGGTCAGTTTCATGTTAAGCTCTGTTTAGTGCTCGATGGAAAGGTAGTATTATGAAATGAATGAAAAGCTATAAGGCTACAGTCCGCGGTGACGTGAAATAACGCCAAACGAAACAAAGCCAAATTCCAAATTTGGCATTATTTCACTTTCCGAAAAGAAATAAGACCAATTTGGCTTAATTTCACTATGCATAACGAAATAATGTCAAAAAATTAATGGAAATAGGGCCAAAAAAATCGTGTTCTGCAACCATCTGCATGGTTTCACTGTTAGATTTGGAGTAGGTGCTAAGTTGGGTATATGCAAACATTTATTGGGCTGAGAAACAGTGATTGCCCAGTGATGGCCCATATTTTATACTGCCAAATTGGCTTTATTTCGTTTGCCGTTATTTCATGTCACCACAGTCTGCTTGGGGCGGACATTATGATACTCCATTGATAATCCTATATGACTCAAGGAAAAAAGCGTTTAGAATATGTTGGATTACATTGAATTTCATTCTATTTATTTATATAAAAAAGATAAATTAGCTTTTTCTTTGTTTTCGATGAAAACGTCATATTGTTATAAAAATAAAGTGCACGACTGCGTCATATGAAACTTTCTCGCTACATGATGTACACTTTGAAATCGCGTCACACGGAATGGTAACATTTGATCACATACCAAATTTATTTAAGCCACTGTTTAGGTTTTAAAAAATTAAATTTTCTCAAAAACGGCACCTACGATTTTTTTAATTTCGCACATTGGACACGTGTAACATAATTGTTCAAAATACATAATTTATCAAAATCTTTAGAGCCGTTTTTAAGAAAACGACTTTAATTTAAAGTTAAGAAAATCGTGATATGAAAAAAAAGTCAATATTTCAAAAATCGAAGTATGCAAATTCAGTTTTATAGTATAAAAAAAAGGTTTTGAAGTTTCCTTTACTAATTTTCGAGATATTGTCGATATTTTGAATTACCGTTTATCGATTTTTTGTTCCAAAATTTGAGTATGCAGTATTTTTGACCCTATCCCAAGTATCCTACCCTTAGTGCAAAAAAAAAGACCAAAATCGTTGGAATCATTTTCTACAATAATAGTGATAAGCGATTTTCACAAAAAAGATTGTATGGCAGGTACCGTTATTTCAAACGATAAAACAAAAACTAAAGGGGTGCCCCGAGATGTAACCCAGACAGACAAACTGAGTATTAGTATTAGTATTTTATACAAAAAAAAAAGCTTTTTGAAATATCAGTGTTTTTTGCGTATTTTTTTGATCTTTCCATGGTTAAACTTTTTCTAAGGAAATTTTAAACATCACTGTTTCGCAGGGACACCAACTCGAAATCAATCCGTACTCTTTTACTCTTGGCAGTGCGGATTCAATGAAATCTCTATCTTTTTATTCCGGCCACCTAACTCTTTTTCCAACTTTGCAGCGGGCTAATAAATTAATTATGTCACTTAAGCTCAAACTATCTTTATATTCTTTAAACTTTGGCATTTTAAATTCAAAAGAAAAAAAGGTTTGCATGATTGTTTTAATGCACTTCCAGTTTCTAGTTAGGTATTATTCATTTATTGAAATATATCGTTTTATCTCAGTAACCGGAGATCTCGTAACCAGTATCCGGCCACCCCAAATTTTCTAAGAAAAACTTTAAAACATTGAAATTAAGCACGGCCGTTAATTTTTCGACTAAACTCCTAAAAAAATAATATTGTGGTTAACCTCATCACCAAGCATTGGTTTATTTTTAATGGATGCATACAAAATACATAAAAATGGTATCATATCTAACCAAATTTAAAAATAACATAAAAATTTAAATAAATTACCTACCGCTTGAAACTTCACAAAATGTTTAGTATTAGTTCCACAAGATGGGTGATGCGACGGTTTTATTCCGAAAATATGGAACATATAATTGAAGAAGGTAGGCCAAAATAAGGCTTTACGTAAACCCTCCACTTCCCTGTGAATATTCACAAAACGAGTGCTCCAGTATGTGGAATAATGAATGTAGTTTAACTTTGGTTAGATACTTAAACCATTGGTCCGATCGAATAGAAAGCTTTACTTACTTAACGGGCTCCCGACCCGTGAAGAGTCCCTGCCTGAGATACGGCTGCCTTCCACCCTCTGCGATCCAGAGCACTCTGCTTCCAGTTGTCCAGACCAAGGGCTCTGGCATCCGCGATGGCTTGGTCTTCAAAACGGAGGTTCGGTCTTCCTTGTCGTCTCGAACCTGGGGGCTGGGATTCGAAGGTCCTCTTGGCTGGAGCGTTGTTGTCCATTCGCTCGATGTGGCCGAGCCATTTTTCTTTCAAAGGATCCCAGTATTAACTCTCCTTTCCTGCTTATCGTCCAGCACTCGGCGCCGTATAGCATGAACTGGCAGGATAAGGGTTCTGTAGAGCATGCACTTTGTCCTTCGAGTTAGGAGTTTTGAACCCATTTGTTTTGCCAAACCGAAGTAGCAGCAATTTCCTAGGGTAATTCTTCGACGGATCTCCACTAAGATGTCATTTGTGCAGTTGATGTTTACCCCGAGGTAGATGAACTCCTTAACTACTTCGAAGTTGCTGCTACCAACAGTGACATTTTGTCCTAGTCGGTGGACAGATGATTGTTTGTTTGTTGATAGCATATATTTAGTCTTGTCCTCATTCACTTCAAGGCCAACTAGTTTCGCCTGTTTTTCAATAGCCGTGAAAGCCTCTATCATGGCACGCTGGGATCGACCGATGATATCTATATCGTCCGCATACCCCAGCATTTGGACTGATCTGTTGAAGATAGTGCCTTCCCTGTTGACACCTGCCCTGCGCATTATCTGCTCGAGAACAAGATTGAAGAAATCACACGACAGCGCATCTCCTTGCCAAAATCCTGTGCATGTTTGAAAGAGTTCAGATGAGCTGCTGCCAAACTGAACATTGCATCGCGTGTTATCTAGTGTCATGCGACACAAAAAGCTCCTGACGATGAATGCTCTCATATGCGGCGTTAAAGTCGATGAAGAGATGGTGTGTCTCGAATTGAAACTCGTTGGTCTTTTCCAGGATTTGCTTTAGTGTGAAAATTTGGTTTACAATTGATCTGCCGGACCGGAAGCCACAATGGTACGTGCCGATTAGTGTGTTGCGGAAAGGTTTGAGACGTTCACACAGTACGTTGGATAGGATCTTATCTGCGAAATTAAGCAGGGATATGCCTCGATAGTTCTTGCAAGACATAGGATCGCCTTTCTTGTAGATGGGACATATGGAGCTGATGGTCCAGTCATCGGGCATGCTTTCCTCCACCCAAACTTGGTTGATGATTTGGTGCATGCGCCCTACCATAACATCACCTCCGTATTTTAAAAGCTCTGCAGTTAGACCATCAGAGGCGGCGGACTTGTTGTTCTCCAGCTTTTTTATAGCAATGCCAACCTCTTCTATACCGCGCGGAAGGACTGGTTCTTCATTGACTGGACGCGGGTTCTCTTCTTGCCCCATGACTCTCTCTACATTTTGTCCGTTAAGCAGCTGCTGGAAATGCTGCTTAAATACATCTACTATTCCCTGAGCGTCGGTGACTAGGTTTCCATCGCTGTTACGAAGAGCCTGTGTTCCGGTCTTAAAGCCAGCAGCCAGTTGCTTGGCTTTCTTATAGAACTTCCGGATGTTGTTTCGATCGCGGGACTCTTCGATCTCCTTGAGCTGGGAGACTGCGTGTTCTTTTTTCTTTCTACGCAGGATCTTCTTCTCCTCCCGTCTCCTGGCTCGGTACTCATCCCTTGCTGCCCTTGTTTTCCTCTGCAGCGTTCTAATGTGTGCATCTTCTGTCACCTTTTTCCGGTATACGCATACATCATCATACCACGGGCTTTTTCTCTGGGGTGGCTGGTATCCTAGGATGGTTTCGGCTACCTCCTTGATGATGTCGCGATACTGAGACCACTGGTTGTTGGCGTCTGTGGTAGGTGAATGCACGGTAGGGAGTTTCTCACTCAGGCGCTCTTTGTAGGCTCTAGCGACCCGAGATGTGCTAAGGCCTCCAACGTCGAATTTTTTCTTTTGGGCAGTTCGCAGCTTCTTCTCGTTGGACAGTCGAGCTCTGAATCTAGCTGCAACGAGAAAATGGTCAGAGTCGACGTTTGCCCCTCGGTAAGTGTGCACGTTCAAGATGTTGGATGCGTGCTTCGCATCGATTAGCACATGGTCGATTTGGTTGGCGGTTTGACTGTCTGGAGAGCCCCAGGTTTCTTAGTCGTGGAAACCTTGTGCTACTTATCGCCGTATTACAAGCTGCTGCAAAGTCAATTAGTCGGAAGCCGTTATCTGGTGTCGTTTCGTGGAGGCTGTGCTTACCAACTAATCCGCCGAAGGTGTTTTCCTTGCCGACTTTAGCATTGAAGTCCCCGAGTACTATTTTGACATCGTACTCTGGACAGGCTGCGTAGGCTCCGTCCAAGAGGTCATCGAATTCCTCCTTGATAGGGTCCTCAGCCTCGTCGGTAGGGGCGTGTGAACATATTAATATTTTGGAATGTAGCTCTGATGCGGATCACAGCCAGGCGATCACTTATCGGCTTGAAGTCCATTACTTTGGATCTAAGCCGATTTCCCACGACGAATCCGCATCCTAACATGTGCAATCTTTTGTTACAACTGTAATATATGTTGCAATCTTGTCTTTTCATAGTACCTGATCCTATCCATCGTATCTCCTGGATCGTGGTAATATCGGCCTTGTACCGCGAGAGGACAGACTCAAGATTTTGAGTAGCACCTGGAGTATAGAGTGTCCGCACATTCCAGGTACACACTCGCATGTCCGTTAACGTTCCGGGTCTATTTTGCCTTTGAGGTTCATTTATATCCGAGGTTGCCATAGTCTCTCCCATAACTAAATGTTTTTGATGTGGTCGGGAAGTTACCCCGACGGCACAACCCCCAACCTGGAGGGCCAGGCCCTGTTCTTAACCCTAGGACAGTAGGCCGGTAATTCCGGTGCCAGTAACCTACTTCGGGGATGTGAGTGCTGCCGTTGACCCATCAAGGGCTCATCCGCCGCCAACTCTTGTCCAACACCCTGGCTTAGTGTTGGATATCCCTATAGACCTGGGCTTCAAATAAGTCGAAGCAGCTCATATAGGGAGATCACTTGTTCCACCTAACTGGAACTGTGGACGCCGCCGTTGATCCATCCGTAGAATTCGTCCGCTGCCGTGTGGAAACAGGAGAAGTGCCTTAGTGAGCTACCACTCCCCCCCCTCTCTCGTTAGCTTCCACCAACGACCTTCCACAGGGGTTGTTTACCCCATCTCCAGTCGAGGTACTAGGCACCTAGCAGTGACCACGGGGAGGGGAGTAGTGGGAATTGATGGTGTTATGCTAAAGTGAGAATGCTGGTGTTCTCATATAATCGCAATCACCATCCTTTTGACCACCCGAATAGAAAGCACTCTTATGCAAACTCCGCTGCCTTCTTACATTTTAGAGCAAGCCATAATTAGGCTGCAAGATTGCGCGGTGCAATTCATAAGCCTGCACTTAGTCCCACCGATATCAGAATAATGGAATTTGAAAGTAAACGCTCTTAAGACAAGAAAGATAAATAAAACTAAATCCTTAATGGTTTATGGATCTCTCGATGCGATGCCAACGCACATCATGCAGTTTGGGGCAGGCGAGATACCAACAAAAGAGGTGAGTCTTTAATAGAATACCTGTACAGCAATAATTCAGGAGTACTAAACAAAGGCACTAAGCCCACATTCAGAAATTCTCATCTCCAGTTGTGCAAAATATTGTTGAAGACTATCATGTCTCCGATGAAGCATCTCTATGGGATTATATGCTTAAAAGATTCAAATTGAGGTTCAACACCGAACATGCGCCGGTTCGTTGCAATAAAAAACTCACAAACTGAAGAACATATAGGGAAAATCTAGCGATCAAATGTGACATGCTTCCAGAAAACCCATCACATATAAACGATGCGGAAGATACACAATGTCAGCTTAATGACATTATCATTTTATCTTTTACAAATAGCTGTAAGGTTAAACGCACTGTAGTAAAAAGGTGTGTACCATGGTGGAGCGAGAACCTAAAGAGCACCCGTAAAAGAGTTAGAAAATTGTTCAATAGCGCTAAACGCACCGGTAAATGGGACCAATACAGATCCCTTCTTACCCAATACCACCAGGAATTGCGTAGATCTAAGAGAGCCTCCTGGCGGAGCCTCTGTAAAAGACTCGAAGAGCTTCCAGCAACCAAAAGACACTCTCAGAAGATCAATCAAACTGTATGGGGCTGCTAATAAAACCTGATAGCACCACCATACGAGACCGGGAAGAAACTTTGACATTCCTTCTAAAGGTTTATTTCCCTGGCTCCAAAATGCTAGGTTGACCAATGAACACGACACCAAAATCTCACCCCCAAAACATCTTAGCAGAATCAATAGCTTATCCGGCAAACTCTTTAATCCGTATAAGGTTAAATGGGCGATAAATTCGTTCAAACCATACAAGGCACCAGGTACAGATGGAACTTTCCAGGCCCTTATTCAAAAAGGCCTGGATCTCCTTCAACCTTATTTAGGTTCAGTTTTAACTGGGGATATATACCACAAGCCTGGAGGGAGGTAAACGAGGTATTTATCCCCAAACCAGGTAACCCCGAACTATTTAAATCATACTAAATCGTCCAATTAGCCTGACGTCGTTTCTCCGTAAAACATTTTTTGATTAAATCTTAGCCAGACCCTGGGCAAACGCTTCCACAGTCATTGTCTTCTTCGAAGTGAAGATTTTGTTGGCGGTCATAATTCACACTTGCTTTAAGTGTAAATTTTAATATACTCGGGTGAAACGCATTTGAAATTGAAACTATAGGTCGCAAAAATCATGTATTGATATAATGCTACTGTTTCAAAAAATACATAATGTATCAAGTAGTAATAGTTGATCACGAGTATGCAAAGAGGTTGTGCCTTTAGCTGCAAAGAGGTTGCACTTGTGCGCCTTCCTGGACATAGAGGGTGATTTCGATAACATATCGAGATCTATAGATCTACAATTAAAAAGGTGGGAACGCAGCATATGCATCTCCTATTGAAAATGCATCCTGGGTCTTAGACAGCCCTTCGGAAACGATACCAAAAATATACTTAATCTTTTTAGGCATGATATAAAAAATCTTATTGGTAACCTAACCGGCCACCATAGATTAAGATCTTAGGTCGAGTGCTATCCCTATCGCATCGGCGAGTCAAAAGCTTAAAAAAAACAAATCTAAAAAAGGCGTAACAACTCATTCTACAATTACGCAATTTAACATATTGTTAGTTGTTTTTACGGCAAAGATCTATATAAACCAAATCGAATTTTCCTCGAAAAAGGGTATTTACATACTGCTACATACCTCCTTCCCAGAAACTAATATAGGTTGCCCGCCTCCAGCTCCAGATCCAGATCCCACGTCCTTTAAATCAACCTTATCTCAGGATAAAGGGAATATTGTATTAGTTTCGGTAGCCCTTACTTCAAAATTAGATTTCATTACATCGGCAATGCATAAACGCTCAATTAGGGCACATACTTTCTAGTTATCTTAGAATTCAACAAATTCGCCAAACATTGTTTTTCACTCAAATATTATCCCTCATACTCTATGATTTCATGACAATAACAAATCATATCGATTATAAATCCACCCGACAAGCGTAGTCAAGAATATGTCAGAACATTAAACCATGCGTACTCATTGGGGAGGGTGAAGGCCGCTTGTCCCCGTAAAAGGTCAGACATTTTTTGCAGAAAAAATTCAGAGGAATAAGAGACCTGAGATTGTGCACACTCAATGGGATATTAAACGAAAAGAAGAAAGAAAAAAACCTGTGGTAGTAGCTCATTTAAAGCAAGACTCAGCCCCTGCCCACGCCAAACAATCCTGCCTTCTCTCTCGCCCACATTTCTATTCATATTTCCGCAATAATAATGTGCAAATACGTACCACGTCATATAGCAATGCCTACAGCCACAGTCATTACCCATATCGCACAGTTAATATGTCACTTGAATTGCGCACACAAATCCCGCCTAATAACAGTAATATCATCAGTTTCATTAACACACTTTGCTTAATCCACCGTGAATTAAAAAGAATTGTCAACAATTCTCAAAAGCATGTCTGAGTGCCTGAAAATTCTTTGCCAACCCTCAATCATCAAACTTACATCCACCGCTAATACGCTTCTTCTGGATATTCCCCAACAAGAAATCACTGGTGGGTACTACTTACTTCTTAGCGTAAATATTTGACAATGAACTTTCTCTAAAGATTGGTTCGGTTCGGCTTCGGGATTTGGCATTCAACAATACAAAACTCCCCACTGACCAACGAAACTTTTCTACGCCACCACATCTACCGCGCCAGTCAACAATAAACTTTATCCTTCGCTGCAAACAAGCCTCCTTTCTCCACGACCCGTCAAGCTTGTCCCAACTCCATGGATGAGTAAATATTTGAAAATTAATAAACGAAATTTTCCACCAAACAAGCGGAATAAGTAAATAACAAGCTAAAAAAAATGGATCTCAGAAGAAAAAAAGAAAATGTTTATTTTTGTTCATAAAAAAAATACAAGTAAAGCACTCACATCCATTGCGGACGACGGCACTTCTATTCGAATACGAATTAACAGATTTATTAGATTCGATACAACTTACCGCCACTCACCACTAGCACTCATTGTCAGTGGGAATCGGCGACATCTTCAGTTGGGGTTCCCATGACCTATTGCTAGCAGAAGACACTCTGAATGTGTTGTTTTACGGTACCAAACCATGGGTGGTAGCAATTCTCAGGATTTGAAACCAAAGAAGTAGCTTCATCGATGAGAGAATCTTTTTTTTGATATTGTTTGCCTCTGGACACCAACCACAAAGACCACCAACTGTGTATGTTCACAGGATACGAACACGATATCCCAAAAAGTTAAGATGAATCTCTCAGTGGGGATCTATGTAACTGCGTCTGTATTTGAATCTAATTAAGTTATGCTTAATGATAATCAAATAGAGTAACAGAAGTTGGCTGGGATTTAGGAAGAAAGGACGAGGTATTGCCGGCTTTTCGCATATTTGCCTGACCTAGGCATTTTCCGCAAAAGACTTTGTTTTTTTTTTCTTTTTATTAAGTTTTACTTTTACATTTTACCCTGCTTAGTTTATAAAGAAGTAAAATATAGAAATTCCATTTTTCTATAACATACATCAAGGGGCACGGTAATGCCCAGCCAAGTTCTTTAGCAACTTTGGCACTACACCCTTATTTACAAGAACCAACTCAGGCCATTTTGAATCCCCTCTAACTTGGCTTACAACAAAGCTAGAGACATCAAATTTTTCAGGATTTATTTTGACGCACAGCAGCAGGTGTTGTATGGAACCATATTTCAACTGTTTAACATTAGCCGTTCCTGAGTTATAAGGCCCCAAAATTAGCAAAAACCATAACCACTGACTCACTGACAGATCATCAAAATTATGGAGCACTTCCAATCATCGTCGAACCTTGAAATTTGGCACAGTAATAGGGTTTGCGGAGAAACCACAGGGAAAAATCTAATATTTCTAATTTTCCATCCAGGGGGCGTGGCAACCGCCCATTTCTCTTAACACAGCCCCCAAAAGACCTATAGGTAATTATGATTTCTTTCATGAGGGTTGGCTTTTAAGAACAAACAAGGGAAAAAATAAAATATTTCTTATTTCCCATTTAGGATGCGTGCTAGTCGCCCATTTTCTTTAACCTTGCACTCAAAAGACTTAGAGCTATAAAATTATACTTGCAGGAAGGATTTGAAGAACAGGCACAAACTTTGTGTATATTCCAAAAAAGAGGCGTGGCAAACGCCCTTATATCGAACTCATTCTATAGTTATGAAATCTTACAGGTCGGTAATTCTTTTAAAGGCAAACAAGGAAAGTTATAAAACAAATTGTATTTTCCTCGAAAGAGGGCGTTAACATTCGGTCAAAATCCCTACAATTTTAAAATTTTACAAAATTTCCATATATAAAAAAATCTTTGCAAAAAGTATTGAAATCACACTGTTTTCGATTAAAATAGCAAAGCGTATGATACGTATCCTAAGTACAAAATACCGAGCGGCAAAACTTAACAAGACCACGTCCAAGTAAAACAACTAAACAGAATATTTATTAATAATGTTACCAGTGATGTTTCCTGCTTGACAATCCAAAAAAGAAGAAAATACAAAATTACATTTCATGATGAGCTTTACAGATGCCCGTTAATAAATCGTATAAAAAAATTAAACAATTATGTTTAGTTTTAGGTTTAGAACAATAAGAAAGAATCCATAGGGTATGTTAATGATGTTACCAAAAAAAATTATTAATTTAAAGAAATTGTAAATATGAATTGTTATGTATGCAAATCTCAAACACACACAAAAACATAAATGTTTTACAAAAATCGATTTTGCCTTACAAGTCAGCCACAAAAAGTACTTAGATCTACAAAATAACACCAAGTTTGTATTGTAATTATTAAAACTTTCACAAATAATATTTAGGTACATTTTTATACTTGGCAAGTTTTTAATATTGTGAAAATTGGGGCTCTATACACATGTGTGTATAGAAGTTTGTGAAATTTTTAACAATTACAATACAAACTTGGTGTTATTTTGTAGATCTAAATACTTTTTGTGGCTGACTTGTAAGGCAAAATCGAATTTTGTATAAAAAAACTTGGCTTTTCTTTAACATTTATGTTTTTGGTGTGATACATACATACCTAAGCAGTTTGAAACTTGAATTTTCTGCAGCTGTAAAAATATATATTCTTTTGATTTAAATTTTTTTGTGCTTTTGAAACGAAGAAAATGCTATTGCATTTTCACAGAGTCCATGCTGATGGATTGCTTTAAATATTTATTGGTGGCACTGTAATCTCATGTGTCCCTATTTCTATCTTGCAGAGCTCTATACCCCTTTCTAGAACTCACTAGAATCAGGAACTACATATGTATGAAATAATATGCTCCTATAAACATCCAGAATTACTGGGCGACGATGGTGTAGAGGTTAGTGTCTCGTCTTGTGAGTTACAGGTTTAATACCCAATGGAGAGTTACTTTACCGAGGGGTTCTGCTCGGAACCACAATGGACTATAAGTAAAAGAGTCTGAGTAACAAATTCTGGGACTTGAATTTTGGTTCTTTTAAAAAAATAATCTCTGACTTGCAAGAATACCTAAGTGATCAGTCCACCTCCACCAGTCCTGTTCCTTTTATAAATCTGAGATTATAAATTCTCGATAAAATGTGTCAAACCAATTGTTTAGATTGCAAACTGTCAATGTACATAACTTTTATTCAAACAAACACTACAATAAAGTGGGACCCCCATCAAACTTTTTTTTTTTAACTTTATAATGCAATACAAGTGGGTGCGGTGACTTAGTGGCTAAGTGCGTTGGAATACTAAGCGAGGGGTCCCAGGTTCAAATCCGACCCATAACACTTTTTAGTTTAAGTTTTAGTTTGTTGCTCCACCTTTTGAGAAAATCGGACCCACAACCTAGAATCAGAAATATCATGACAAGCTTCTTCTACTCGTGTCAAAAAAAATATATCTTCGCACACACAATGATTCATTCAGCGTAAAATTTTCTTATCCGACTTATATATGTAAAAAATATTAATTTATGGAAAATATCAGACAAGCAAATCGCAGCCCAAAAATAAGCTTATCTATGCTCGACCTAGGTAATGGGAAATAGGTTAATTATACTTCAAATGCTTAGGATAGCCTTAGAGTTAAGGAACATTTTTTTTTATTTGGAAGTTGCTACTATCCGATGGGATAGGAGCGCTCAGACACAACGACAGGTCCATTGTACTACCATTCAGACACCTTCATTAATGTATAAAGTTTTCCCATCTTTCGAGGAAAGATGAGAAGAAGCTTCTTTGATGAGGAGCTTAGATGTTCGGCACTCACCACGTTAGCCCCGAAAATCCTCCACCTGATGCGTGCATACTGCAGAGAAAGTGTTCTGATGAGTCATCCCCCTCAGCGCAAGCAGGACAGGTGATGGGGTCGCTAAGCCCAACAAATTTAAGTGTTTAGCAAAAGCTTGGTGGCCAGAAAAGACGCCTACAAGTAGCCTACAGTCGATACTACTCCTAAGAGATTCACTATGTTCATTTAGAGAAAGTTTGAGTCCTACCACTAACTAAGGCGAGGTGAGAGGTTTTTTTTTCACAATATAGCGCATAGCGATTACGATGACAAAAACCTCCGCTTGAAAAACAGACGCATGTTTACCCAAGAAGCAGTAAAGTCTTATGTTATCGCAACCCCTGTCCGGTTTTGGAGCAATCCGTGAAAATACGATGGCACTCAATCCATGGTTCAGAGTCTGGCCGAAGCCATTCCGTTACCTGCGGAAAGTCGACATGGTAACTTTTTTGCAGAAGGATTTCTGATATTATTGCATCAAAAGTCGCCTCTCTTTAAGCGAAAGATGGTTTTTAGCGTACACCCTATGATAATAAATCGAGGAGGGAGATTCATCCAAGCACCTAGAGCAGAGCCCGGTGTGCTAGTGAAGGACCCTGTGCAGCCGAGACATGTGTTTTTTGGAGTTTGGCAAAAGAAGCTGTCACGCGTGTATGCGAAAGCCTGTTTCACAAAACAACCGATGCGTATTAGAGCAGCAGTCTAATCATGGCCGTATAGATCCAAAGAACCCTTTTCGGAGACAAACCCCATGTCTTACCAAAATCGCCTCTACACTGCCAGAAAGTCGACAGTGCATTATCGGTTTTCGATTCAACATGTTTGGACCATAGACGTTTTTTATCTAGGATTACACCCAGATATTTGACTTCATCGGAGATGGTGACACCTTTAAGCACAACACTAATTGTATGAAATGCTCGCTAACTGTGTAAAATTACCTTAGTTCTAAGGTAAATATTAAAAGCACATCGCCAATGAATGTTAACTGTGTAAAACTGTTTCAGTACTAAAGTATATAATGATTATATGAAATGCTCGTAGTATGGGTAAAACTGTTTTAGTTCTGAAATAATTGCTAAGGAGGTGATGATGTAAATGAAAGTGTATTGGCTGCGAGCTTCTAATTTATTATTTGGAAGTAAAGGGAAGGAAGGGGTATTTAAATGGCGTATATATGGTGGATAATATTTACATGTGTATAATTGCTGCCGTCATAAAACCTGTGCATTTGAGACGGGATGACCACTTTAGGATAATTTCTACGTCATAGTGACGTCAGAATGTCATTCGGATGACAAGTTTGGATGAGCGACTGATAGCACCTTAAGAGGATAATAGTGTATCGTCTGGTGACGCGGGAATTTAAGGAATTTAATCAGTCAAAAATACTGCTGGAGAGCACTCAAGACTCGCTAGAGGTCGAATTTAATTCGTCGAAAATAAAGTAAATTTACACAGGTAACAAATATTCTACTTACCTTAGTTGCTAAGCTTATTCGTCAGGAATAAGCTAACCTCAGCTGGTCGATAAGGTTCTTTATTTTAAATGTTAGGAATCAGCCTAGCCTGATTTACCTTAGCGATTAAAGGCTAATTATCTTAGGCCTTAGATGGCTTATACCGCGATTTAGTCTTCTTTTTTTTTTGAGTGTTGGAGCTTTAGATTTTTTTCCAAGAGATACTTCAAAACTAACAACAATTATTATTTCTACGAAATGTGCCAGGAACAGTAGAGGGAGATTTTATCAACTATTAGTTAAACATAGCTTACGGGTCAGGGGTGTGCTGCTTTCTTAACTTGTTGAAGATTTGAAGATTTTTGGAGCTTCGGATATAAGCTGATGTATAATGAAAATATCAGCAACTATACTCTGTCCAACATAAATTGGCAGTGCAGGGAAGATAGGGAAGTGTGCATCTCATTCGCACTCTTTTGTTTTCCGTAAGGTGATATTCTAACAAAAGCTCTTACAGAAAGAATACTATGTTGGGTTACCATACCTTTTTTTTAGATTGAAATTTTCATTTTAATTGTTTTATTTACAAAAAAATAAAACAAATTTATCTTTACGTTATGATGTCAGTTCTTTTTAAAAAAAACACTCTTTCGCTGACGATGGGCAAATTAAAAACTCAGTTTAATTTTTAAAACTGAATGCAGAGAAGACCTGCTAATTTTATTGATGTTTGCACTGCGTCCCACCTTATGCAGTATTTTATCCAGCGTCGTAAGTTCGTTATTTGGAAAAAACTGATGCACAATTTGCCTGATGTCACACTCAAAAATCATCTACTTTACTTTTGAGACCAGTACGGTTCTTCTTTAGTGGCGAGTTGTGGCCTATTTTCGTTAAGAACTCTATAAACTGTTCGTTTACCCAGAAAAAATATCACCTACTTGATTCGCTGAAAGAGTTACCAAACGGCCATTTGTAACTCTGAATGCACATCAATTAAATGGCCGTAGAACAGCAGCACCCACAGCCCAGTGCACACTCACATGTACGGTGAATAAACGTGGTGGATCTACGTCACATGCAATTGGAAATTAGCTGGAGGGTAAACATTTTATAAGGGGTTGCTTTCAATTTAGTATGGTAGAAAAATATGGCACGCTACTGATTTTTAAAAAGCTCCCCATAAGACGTGTACTGCCAATTTATGTTGGACAGAGTATAGACAATGTTGTTCTTATGTCTGATAACTATTTTTGTATGACTAAGACGGTGATGATAGGGATGGAGGTCTTAACATTCAATTAAAGCAATCTACGTTGAATGAGTGAGTGAGGAGACCAAGCGACCAAACTTGGCTAGTTTATTAAAAAATCGGCCTAAGGCATGTGGTATAAGGTGATTTGGTGACATAAAAAATATAAAATTCCTTAAACCATCGCATCGTTTAAAAAATGCCGAAGCATCTAAGAGAGCTCGGAAGTTTAAATTTTTATCACAGATAACTCCAAGATCATGCAGTGAATCAACATGGGAATCAACAGGTTGTTGGTTCAAAACAGATCAAGAAAGTTCTTGTGGCAGCAGGTCAAAAATCTCATTGAGTTAAAAAAGGTGGATATCTGATATAAAAGAGTCCTTATTAATTGTGAAAATAATAATTAGTCGGCCAAGTTGGCTACTGTTGGAATCTGATTTAGAGGATCTAAATGAGATATAATTTGTTTAAAGTAAAAGAAATTTGAATAGAAGAAAAATACTTTTGAATCCACTTAGTCATCCACTCAGCATAAGAACCAGGTAGGTCCCCAATGTTTAGAGAAGCTAGGTTTTAAAGCCGTTTACGCCTAGTATTTTTTTTTTTAGGAGCAAAATGGTGGTATTGACGGAAGCGAAAAATCCAACAAACTGAAAATAAGTTTAATAAAACCATGATCAGCGATTTGATTGCGTCAGTCAGTCAGCTAGTTAGGACAGAACCAAATATTTTAAAAGTATAAAACAAATTTTCATAACTTCACTTAGTTTCGAAATAGCAAACTTTAATAACAGTATTAGCAGCAACGCGACATGGACGTTAGGTTCGTTTAAATTATATCTCCCTTTGATTAAATTTACGCTAGTAAAAAAAGTACAACGATTAGCACTGTCCCTAGTGGAATCATGGCTGTCCCACGCAATGTATTATTTTAATTGAAACCAATAATCTTCTCACTCTATCTAATGGCATTCGGCGCACCGACCACACCGACCAAACATATTCATAATTCACTTAAAGCCTGCAATAGACCCCCATAGCAATATAGTTGCTAACTTTAGTGTCCTGAATTGCGGCCACGCTGCCTCTGTCGCCTGCATGCCCAAATGCAGAAAATAAAATTTTAATTTCATTCAATTTCCGCCCATAGTTCTCTTGGCGTTATTATAACCCCTTTGGGCACTGGCCATGAGGACAACACGATAGTAAAATTCAATTGCGTATCAACCATTACGTAGGGTTGACGATGGGACGGTTGTTAAAAACAGTTGCATAACCGTGTCGTCCCCATCTAATTCAATTAGGCGCTGTAAATTTTGTTTGTGAATGTCGAAAATTGTTTTTTCTAACACAGAATGGTCAGAGGTGGGAATTGAGCTATGGCGACTTGACTTGTTAGGATACGGGACATCGCTTAGCATAAAGTGACTTGACCACATGTGAATAAAAATTCCACCCAACCACACCGGATGCCACCAGTCGCATTGGTCACTTGATTCGTCCTTTAAGTTGGCGGGAAATATTATTATAAATTGTCATCTAGATTTATTGCATTTCCGTTCACATAGATACCGGAAAGGCGGACTACGTAATACGACACCAGGGCTGTTAGAACTTGATATCCGGATGAAAAATTGGTTTTAATTTGAATGTAATTAAAATGCAATTAAGCGGCAATGTGGGGGGTGGGTATGCAGGTATTCCTTTGCAGGTATTTTCTATTCACTCGGAATGTAGTAGACTTTTAACACCACAATTCCCATGAAAGATTGGCGTTTGCATTTTTGGCCATCGTTTTTTGGTTTTATTACGATTTAGTGCTGAGGACCTTTTGGAGTTCACGGAAATGGGATCTAGAAGAATTTTCATTTGGCTGCAAAATGCTGAAGCTTGAATGGCGTTCATCCAAATAGTGTTCAAATAAAAAATTCATGAACGCTAATTAAGGATATGCACTCCAAAAATAGCAGTAAGAATCTTAGATAGTGTGATGGATTGTCTAAGAAAATTTCGAATGCAACACCGCACGTATTCACTTCTCATTTACAAACAATGTGCATTGGACCGAGGGTGGGCGGCCTTTGCCGAAAAGTACGACATGCTACACTGCTGCGTAGACGCATCGCCACAGCAAGTGTGTGTTTACGTCACACTCTTGTACTCTTGGTCGCAAAAGCAATGACCCAGCAGTAAATAAACGCACAGGTTCATATGACAACTTTTTTTTTGTTTATTTACTATTGCATCTTTTGAAGGTTTCAAGTTACCTGGTTATGATGGAATTTACCCAGCTAACGCAAAGTTTGAATAAAATTTTACGGCATCTGTTCTTCTCTCTTACCTTTTATGTTGTCTGGTTGTAGACTCCTAGCTTACTGCTCTTAATTTCCCTGAATTATCGCGTGAATGATATCGCCACTCTTTCTGTCGGCTTAAGCCCAGGGGCTGTCTGCTCGCAGGCGCAGGTATCCCTAGATTTGATCGATTTTTGGTGCACTACACATGGGATTTCATCTTCTTAAAACTACGGTGCTCTGTCTCATGTAGTGCTTAAAGGTGTTTGTTTTTTTGGATTTTGCTGGATTCCTAATTGATAAAACCATTTCTCTTCCTAAACATGCCGATTTGTGTCTCCTCCGGAACTGCCGTAAGTCATTACTTTGCGGGAGTTTGTATAAAGTATTTTCTTACTCTATTGTTAGAACTATTAGATTTCCGTTAACTTTCTAAGCGCCTGCGTATACGCACCGCCGCGTTACCTGCAATGATCCAATATTCGGCGTTCTGAAGCATATAGTTTACCGAGAGTGGGCCACTCTCCAAATTAGTCCGAATAAGGCCATTCTCTCGGTTTTGTATCATGGGCAATGAAAGAACACGTGTTCCGCGATTTCAGAAACGATTTCGCAATGTGGATACTTTTGGCTGGGTTCTGATGTTATTTTTTGAGTATTGTGATTTTTTCTATATATATTTTTTTTTTAAGTTTTTAATTTTTTTTCTACGGCTAGAGTGATGAAGTCGCGTGATCACCTGCGGAGAAAATTGTTAAAATCATTTTAACGAGTGAAGCGAGCCACCCACCATACTTGAAATACACCAGACTCAAAGGATCGAATCCCAGTGGCGTGTCGTAAAAAGAGGAAATTATAAAGGAGGAAATTTATATAAAAAAAATTAAATCCATTTGAGGAGTTGCTTGAAGCTGTTTTGTTTGTTTATGGTTATTTTCCAAACCTGAAGTAGATGTATTTATTTTTTTATGGTCAAATAAAAACAAAAATTTACTTAATATATTAAAAAAAAAAATTATAAACAATTAAAAAAAAATTTTATATATATTTTTTTCATTTCCCCAAAAAAGATATATTATACAAATTGTGCTCAATGCGCTTAGTGGAAACCCACCCTCTAATTAACCTCGCCATGTTTCCGTTTAATCCATACAGCGATCATTAATATGAGTCTGTATGTTTCCATATTCCCTTCAACGAATCTTTCCATTGTTGTTGCCAGGTAACTATAATCCGATTCCTTTAACAGTTTCGTTTATCGTTATATCGTTTTCGGATTCGCTCGCTTTTTAATTCGACCATTTCTTAAGCAAGTATATCGATAGGTCAAATTGAAGATACGACGAGTATAGCTATGGTCCAGGCATGTTGAATTTAAGCACTATCGATTTTCTGCGAGTGTATAGGGCGACTTTGGCAAGACGTTGGCTTATCTCCGAAAAGGGTCCATTCATCTATGCGGCCATGATAACACCACTCATCCTCCTACTAGGCTTGCAAATTATCGCTCCAAATATTTTATTCAGCAACCTTCCTTAAATGTATACAGAAGTAATTTAACTCTGCCTAAGCAAGGGGTCTGTAGGGAATCCCACATATCTATGACTTTCACATACAAAGAATGTCTTCGCCAGATGAATTTCTATCATCCAACCGTCACCATCTCCATGTCCATTTTGAGTAAAATCCAACGGTCAATACGTACATATGTACTTATTTCTTGAAGAAGTTGAGGAAATATTTTTTAAAATGCATACTCCTGTTTTATTGTTTTTGTTTAATTTGTTCCTCCTACCAAAATGCATGTGTAATAAATCCCTCTCACCTGGAATCGAAAGAATACAACCGAATAGTCAAAATACGTGAGATGGTGTTTCGAGTTAATCTGTCATTAACATGACTTCACAAATTTTCACAAGAATAATAGCGAACTTTCTGCCAGATATAGTAGAATTATTAAATTAAAAAATCCAAGGAGAAAACCCCCGCAATCGACTTTACCTTTCTTCGGCTCTTTCTTCCAGTCAATGATAATTTTACGTGAGTTGGATTTATACCCTGCGGCTCGGCACGGGACTCTTTACCTTCGATTTATCTTACTCATTGCATTGTCATGGCACTGAAACTCATAACAGTCAAAATTTAACGTGAACAATCGCTGAAGTGCGGCTTTCAACCATTGTTTTATCTCGCTGATTCCATTCAATAAATTTTAATTAATTTTACCATTTCTACAGCCAAGTGGATAATTTATCGTATAATTGTCGTTTTGTCGAAATTAATGCAATTATCTTGATTATAACATGACAGACGGCTGTCAGAAGTTGTTCCATTTTTGCTTTGCATCCCTAATACTTTGCCTTTGCAAAAATCGTTATCCTTAAAAGTTTGAAAGATTTAATGTACGAACAATTGTCATTACAATTGAACTGCGAATAGACGACCGATGTGGATGATGATTACTTATTATGATGATGATTATGATAATGATAATGATAATGATAATGGTGGAGAGCAGCCTGTTAAAAGGCCACACAAAATGGATGAGGCACATTAAATGGAGAGCAATTGGAAAAAAAAAATTAAAAAATTCCACTTTTATGTGATGAATTGTTTTAATAGAAGAAGCTTATTTTTTAATGCATATTAAAATTCATATATTTACGTGGAAGAACGCCTGCTGGCTTTAACTCTTTAGGGTGAGTTTTTGTTTGCATAAATACACACAAAATCTTCTGGGATTGCAAACTGTAACTTCATGTGTTAAGGCTGCCTCCCTCTCGGCCTTGCATAGGAACGATGATTGACATTTTCCTTTTTAACAGTTTTCGGTGGGTTTTCTCTTGAACATTACAATGCCAACAGAGCAGGTCGTCCTGCAACTTTTTCAAGGGGGGTTTTTTGATTTGAAGGCTTCTTCAAACGTTGCCGCGATGTGTACAAGCCAGCTTACAATGCCAATACCATATCGGGCTCAGTTCACATCTGTAACTAGGCCCTTTCTTTCCATCATTGCTGGGATCCACGCGACCCAACGCATATGTCAAAGAAAGCTTAATATTTGAGAGTAATCCTCAGAACCGAAATTCTTTGAACATAGTATGTCGAGGCAAAGATATCAAAGGTGCTATCAACTTTCTAGCAGACCAAAAAAGCCTTTGGTTTTTCACGCGAAAGAGTCATACTTACTTACTTGCATAGGCGCTACAGTCCGGGATGGACCTGGGCCTTAACCATTAAGCGTTTCCAATTAGCGCGCCTCCATTTGCACATTCCAAGTTGGAATCACTTGTGCGCGCCACCTAAGGCGAGGCCTTCCTCTACTGCGTTGTTCGTCCGGATTTTAGTCAAAAATTCTCATTATTGCCTTCTCAGTACAATACAACGTCTGGCTGTATGTCCATCCATAACCTAAAAACCAGTTAACCGATTTTTGCGAATTTTTTTCGTTAGTAGGTGTTGTCCATTTAGGTTTTATAGGAAGGGGGTGTCGGTCGAACCACTCCCCCGATTTGAAAAGTTCTTTCAACGTTGTAATTATGAGTACATGTTTTTTAGGGGTGGTGCAGAGGGAGACGTAAAGGACTTATTGACAAACGGAAAAGGGGTAAAAGGTTTCAGGGATAACGACTAAACTTCAGAACGGCGTACAATCGCTTAGTGTCATACTTAACATCGAATAATATTTGCATTGGGCTCTGCCTTGTATGATGTTTTCGCTCTCGTTGCGACGATATCCACCTGACAGGCCATTTGTCACTGTATATCGCCTTTTAGCAGACTTACGTTTGTGGTTTTCTCGTGGTTAGCGTCCGGGCTCAGATTTGCCAGTGCTGCTTCGTGGTTTTGGTTTTTTTTTTGAGACTCTATGAGGACCGACCGCGCGTGCTCATAATAGTGTGAGATTCTTACTCACTAAAAAGTACCTCTCATCAAAAATTATCATACTACAACTAGGCTAATGTCTATCAAGCAACTTTGATTTAAATTATTTAATAACGTTTGGCAGGAGACAGCCCAGCGGCAGCATCTGCTTATACCGACAATAACATGCGGTTACATCTTGTTGTGCTTATTCAAAAGGTTTTATCCTTTATAGTCGGCGCACAAGATTTCTCTGATCCAAATACAGCGTCAGAACGCGAGTGTGTTGCTTACTCGCGAAATTTCGTATTTTGTCGTCCGGAAGTAATAGCTAGATCTCTGTGAATATCAGCGTTTCTGATATACCACGGAGTATTTACGATTTGTCTTAGGACTTTATTTTGGAAAGTCTGCAAAATTTTAACATTACTTGGTTTGGTACTTACGTCCAAACAGGTTTTAGAACTTGCTTGTATAAAAGCGTCTTGTTTTGCATGCTGAGCTTGGAGAATTTTCCAATCAGCCAATTCATTTGATTAAATCTGATAACGAGCTCATTGCGTTTCTTCTTAACATGCGATTTTCATTTTAATTTAGCATCTAACATCATTCCCAAGTATTTAGCCTCCTTTACATACGGAATTTGTACCGAGTCAATAAAAATGGGTAGTTTGCTTACATTTCTGTCGGTAAAATTAATGTGCGTGGATTTTGTCCCGTTGAGAACAATACGCCAAGTTTTTGTCGATCGCTCGTTGGACCTTATATGTGGCGGACTGAATCGAATCGTCTACGGCTAATATGGACGTATTATCTGCGAACGTCGCTACGATAGGATCATCTTCTTGCGGTATATAGCGAGTGTATAGAAGAAATAAAATCGGGCTAAGAACGCTTCCTTGTGGAACGCCCGCCGTCCACCCACACTCCTCTTTCATAGTGAGTAAGAGAGAGTACAGAGACTCTCTGCTGCAGTCAGTCTCGTCATCTTATTTTGTTTGTATTCTCCTGAATGACCATCTTTGGCACGCACTCGGCCTTTGGGGATAGTACAACCGATCCAACACCATCGGGCGTACAGACCATTCGTCTGGTTTGCCACATTCATAAAGGCAAATTATAGACTCGTCTGGTGAAAGTTGCATCTCCAATGATCCTTAGAAGTAATCCAATGGTTAATTTAACATTATGGTATCCTAAAAAACATGTGAAGGGGTTGAAGTTGATGCATCTGTAGCGACAACCTACAGCTTGGTTGAAGGACTTACTAATTCCTGTAACCGATGCAACTCAATAACACTTTGAACTTAGTAGGAAGAGTACACACACTTGTTGTGGTTCCTGAGTATATTGGAGCTATAAAAAAAATTTGCATTGATGCTGCCGGTATCTATTGTACAGGCTTCTGTTAAACTGTTTTTCAGTATCTTCTCGATAGCAATCGTAATTTTGGAACGTGTCAGCATCGAGAAAGTTTCCGTTATGATCTATTTGTCTATTCCCCCTGCCCTTTTGCATCAATACGAAATCCGGAATGAAGCGTACCTATGCATGAGCTTCGCACCTACCGTTGTCACTTGTAATCGAATTTCTGGACATAGATGAGACATGCACCCTTGGTCTCGGGACAGTGTGAATGAAGTGAAAATTCTCCTTAAGAAGGATCAAGACGAAAGATGAACACCAACTTAGCCGCCGAAAGTCAATGCGTATTTTTTTTGAACCAAATTTAAATTCTTACCATGGTAGAGGAAAAACGCCACGCTAACAGTGGATTGAAAGCCCTTCATAGCTTTCAAATAATCATCAAAATCAGGTTGAAGGAGTTTTCTTTTATCTGCAAAGTGTCTCAACTGACCCTAATATTAAGGCCAATTAAGTTATAAGCGAAACTAATCTACTTTGAGACAGTTTAACTCGTCAGACACAATTTGCAACCCGTGAACTCATCTTCAACAAACTGCAATAAAAAAACTTGCCTTGCAAAACTAGAACGTAGAACGGAAATAAAAAAAAAAAAATATTGTACAAAATGGCTAAGTGGACGGAAGCCGTAACTTCTTACGTAACCTTTCTTCCCAATCTACACTCCAAAACCAAACTACTACTCACAAGATTGTTCTTTATCTTAACGAGTTTATTTTTAATCAGATGAACGAAAAATATCTTCCACTTCTAAGTTTTCCCTCTGGGATATGCCATGCGAAAGGCAGCGGAAATCCGATTTGCCTTCTTTTTTTTTTTTTTTTGAAGATGGGCCAAAAAGCCAGCAACTTTCAGACGCTGTATTGGTTTTGTTCTGCTGCTACCAGCGCGCCACTTCGCCACATTTATGCAGCGGAATAGCGATTAGCCTAAAAACAGGATGAATTAAGAATTAATAACTTGATCTCTGGTTGGCGAAAATGCCAGGAAAAACCAACAAACCAGCCACCAACCACAGACAGGCCGCGGCCGCAGTCTAAAGTGATGTACAGTCTTTTCTTTTTATCGGTGTCGCGGCTCGGCGGCGCTTTGTGTATATACTACACATTGCGGGAGGACATCCTTGTCGGTCGGTGTGGTGGAAATTAACAATTAAAACTTTTGCAATTAGGCAATTTAGTGGCCGACATCCGACTTGGCCATGATTGTGGGAAATATAATAATAACAAGTGCGCGGTTAATTGCTTAACCAGATGATCTTTATTGGCTGCGACTGGCAGAGATTTTCTTCTCCTCCGCGGGTAGATAGTTTCGACGTTTATTGGGTATTTATTCATGGCACTGCTACTGCTGATACTGTCACTCCAACTGAAATTGTTATCAATTCAATGGGGATAATTATATCTAAACGAAGTAATGCCAGATGTTACATGGATACAAATGTAATTAGTTTACAATGTGACACTTTCTTGGAGGTTCACCCTAAAGACTTTTGTCGTTAAATTGTAGTTATCCCATTTTATATCACTTAAATATATGTTTATCTAGGATTGTTGAATTAAAAAAAAAACAGAAATAAATAGGTGGCTTTAAGTGAAAGTTTGTAGCAAAGTAATTGCTTAAAATAAGTATGAATACAATTTTAGGTGTAAAAGACTTGTTTATTTTTAATTTAAGAACTCATGTCATATGGTTTTTTATTTTCTTTGAAGGAAAGGAAAATTAAGCTAAAATGCCAACGAAAAACTTGCAAATTCTCCAACTAGAATTGGAGTATCCATTCTTTAAAAAAATCGCTGGTTCGAATAAAATACCTCAACTTTGTTGTTACAAGTTATAGAGTATGTTTTTCTTAGAGGTATACAACTTCAAGTTGGCAATACTATTTTAACTGCCGGCCAGTGGTCAAGTGATTTATTTTTTAGTTTGGTTTGGCATTTCAACATGAATAGACTGACGCCTGAACAACGCTTTCAAATTGTGCAAACTTATTTAAAAAATCATGGTTCTGATCGAAATACGTATCGCGCACATACATCATACAAAATAATCCATCAGAGCAATTAATACTATTAACTATGAAATGTTTTCACACCACGTTTACTCTAAATGATAATACGCATCCACAGAGACGTCGTACAGTGCGTACAGAAGAAGTCATTGCTGCTGTAGAGCGACCCGAATCTGGGTCTGTCTCTACGCCATCGTGCACAGTAATTGGATATGTGTCCATCCACTTTATGGAAGATTTTGCGGAAAGCTCTTGGTCATTACAAAATCCAACTCGTGCAAGAATTGAAGCTACAGGATCACCTAGCAAGGCGTAGAATGGGCCCAAAACAAGATTGCCGTTGATCCCAAATTTTCATAAACGAATTTGGTTTAACGATGAAGCTCACTTTTGGTTGAATCGATACGTTATACATTAATCAAAACTGCCGTATTTGAAGTGATGATAATCCTCAAGTGTATATTGAGACACTATTACATCCAAAAAACTGACTGTTTTTGCGGTGCTTTATGGGTTGATGGAATAATTGGTCCGTTCTTCTTTAAACACGATGGTGGCCAGAACGTTACAGTCAATGGTGACCTCTACAGAGCCAGGATAACTGACTTTTTCGTTCATCAATTGAACAACTATGATGTGCAGGAGCTGTTGTTTCAACAAGACGGCGCAACACGTTCGTGCTACATTTGATTGATTGAAGGAAACGTTTGGTAACCGCATAGTTTCACGTTACGGACCCGTGAATTGGCCTCCAAGATCGTTCGATTTAACGCCGTTTGACTATTTTCTGTGGAAATATGTGAAGTCGCTAGTGTACCCCGATAAGTCCGAAACTATTGACCACTTGGAGGACAACATTCGCCGCGTTATTGCCGATATTAGACTACGTCTGAGAGAGACGTGTATATAATTTATTTAAAAAAAAGCAACGCACGATTTCTCAATTGGTTGCACAAAAAAACTCTAGGTGCAACTAATAGATGGAGAATATTCATTTTGTTGTTGTTGTCAAATGGAGTGCACTTTATACATTAAAGAATGTACCATAGTCGAAATTAGTGTTCTCATATTTAGAGTGAGTGTGGGTACAATGGCTTAGTAGTTAAGTGCGTTGGACCGCTAAGCGAGAGGTCGCTGGTTTAAATCCCAACCTGTGCCTCCTGAATACTTTCATTCGCTGCCCCACCTCTTGCGAACGTCCGACAAACATCCAAGAGTAAGAACTGTCAAAATGAATTGCCGTTTGGACCCTTCAATTGACACAAATGGAAAATATATCTTCGCATACACAATGGTCGAAGAAGCTAGACTTTGGGTTCTGTAGCCTACTATTATTTTTGTAATTAATATTTGGAGTAACACAAAAATTACTTTTCGTTATTTCATGGAACTGGAATAGAAACGTATGTCAGGCTCACTAAATCCTGAAGATAATCCAATTCTCTCTATCCGTATCCATTCACGGCACTTGCATCGCTTAAACCGAAAGACTTTCCATTCTCCGTGACATATTCGATATCGCCAAGAAAGCTGCGAAATGTTTGGACATAGCAACTAAGCGACTCAAGCGATGGTAGAAATATTTTACGCCTTCAGACCTGGCTATGAAGTATTTACTCGCCCAAATCTTGATAACAATGCTCATCTCTGGTCCGGTGAACTAATTACATATTCGGAGCTACATGACAGGATACAAAAATTTGCCATAAAACTTATTTCAAGTCTTGACATCGCGAAATCGACCGACTCTCTTATTTATCGTCGCAATTTCTCCTGCCTGTCGTTGTTTTATAAAACGTAATTGAACGAAATAGCCAGATGCATTCCATTCCTTCAACCGCAATGCCAGGAACGATCATCAGTTCAGCCTAAAGCCTATTAGAATTCACTGGTGCTCGATGCAACCATCCAGCAATCCTTTTATATTGAATGATATATAACAAGCCGTTCAACACACATTTCCTTAAGAAGTTTGCGGGCACGGGTCTGCTAGTTTTAATAATAAACATAGGAACAAAAAACTGGCCACACTTTCTTGAGTTTTTAATATAGAAATAATTGTTGGGAATAACATATCACTTTGATAAATTTAATTATGTTAAGTTCTCAATACCACAGCGTCAATATTAATGTCAATATTAATCCTTTACGTGAGTATATATGATTTTCAGAAGTAATAAGATGAAAAAGAGCAGTTTAAAGACTCTCGATATTAAGAGTTCTTCCATTCAGCGAGAAAGGTGAAGCAAAAAAAAAAGAATAAAAATCCATTTCATTCGCAAAGCAAATGGCCATTATGTCTACTCAATTGAAAGGTCCAACCACACACACAAGGACACATGTAAAACCCCCAAGCATATTGCTGATATATCCAAGGATAATTGGTTTCTTCAATACCTTAAAGTCCGTAAAATCGCTTGTCCTCGAATGCAATTTGAATGTGATATGAAGAATAGGGTACGCTTCCATGTGGAACCGATTTAAAAAAGAGAAAAACTGAAGTTCTGCTCTACAGTTATGACATCTCATTCAATTCCAATTTATATCTCCTTGTTCAACAACAGTAATGGCTGTTTGAATCCATGAGAATACATGTAGGTGGATCCAATGCAAATGCAAAAGCAAATCAATATGAACAAGGATATTGAACTTCAGGTAAAAGCTGAACAACACTCACGTGCAAGGCCGATGCGAGGACAAGAGATACTCGTACTCCGTTTTTATCCGCAACACAAATTCATAAGGTGAATGAAAAATGACCGCACTTGGTTTGCTCTTTGCATATTTGGTTGCTCGACGTTGGATTATCATAATTTGGCCACAATCAGAGCTTACCTAGCAATTTATTTAAATGATACACTTAAACTTAGGGAGAATAAGTAATCTGAGTATTTTGCTTTCAATTCACAAGTTTTGAATGCAGTTTCTAATTCACATGTGTCCATTCTTCATCAAATGCAACCATCCATCGAAACCAAACCTAAAAGTGATGAGCTGAGTAGATGTCAAAACGTCAATGTATGGAAATTCCTGGAATCAACAAAATCACATGGCTATAAATTCTCCCGCAATCGAAGTAACGCTGACAGCGGTATATAGTGGAGCCATGTGCGGACTGTGAATGGCAGTCTTTCATCCTAGTGCTGGCATTGATGTTATCCAAAAATTAGATTGTAGGTATAAGGAATTTTCAACTGAAAAACGCATATAAAACTGGTTCTGTAACATTGTCTGAAAAAAACAAATGGTTGTTCTTTTTTTTGCCTTCTAAAATCCTTCCCAGAGTGATTTTTATTTCACTGGTGTGCCATGCCGAAATGGGAAACTTCCTCCAAAGACAAATAGGACAGCGAAAAGATATATTGCAGATTTGCAGGCATGCACCAGTAGCCAGCCATGAGAGCGATGATAGTTTGGAAAAGACGACGAAACCAGATATTTTTGTGTTAGATATCACATGGAAACCTTTTCGAATTTTTCAGGATATAAATTGTGAAAGCGCTTTCATAAATCACTGGATATTGATTATCTCTGATTGCAATTTGAATCTTTGGCGAAGGGGCTTATGTAGGTAAGGAGTTTCTATAAAAGTTGGGTGGTCCATGCTCTAAAGTCAGGTGCTCAGATTTAGGAATAATAATTTATTGCGATAAAACTGCTGTTTAAAGTGTTAGCCTTGAAATAGTGGCGGTTGTGGTTGGGGTTAATTTTAAAGAAGCTGTTCGTTGACTAAGATTGTTACCTCGAGATCTTAAAATGTTCCTACAATGGAACTGTTCATTTAAAAATATACTGGCGAAACATAATTAAATGACTTAGATACTTTCAGGGTGTTATGAATTTGCCAGCAAACAATAACATAACAAACAAAGACATAACGATTGGCAAAAACAGGGTGTGGTGGCGCATTCGACTTACGTGTGGTGCGACCTATGAATGACTATCGATATTTAACAGTACGTCCGAGTATTGCGGCGAGAATTGTTTAAAGGGCGGAATGCAACTGAAATACAACTTCCAAGGCCAGAATTTAATAAGATTTCTAAACCGCTTCATCTGCGCTGCCGAAAGACTAGGGCATGAGTTTTGAAACGCATATGAGAAACTGAAAGTATTATCATCACCAAAAAGTGAACTGAATTTTAAATGGTCAGAGCAATGAGAAAAAGAGCCAAAGACAAAACGGACCCTTGGGGAATTTATATAGTGAACATTCAATTTATAGCCATCCAGGGCGACGTGTATTTCAAATCCATTGAATAAGAGAATCATTTATCCCACAACCAAGCATTTTTGATTCCAAATTCTGTTTCGCCACCAAATGTGGCAAACAATTTCCTCGAATTCTCTGATAGAATAGATGAAGATTTAATCAGCACATGTATTCATAAGCTATCTAATAGAAAATCACCAGGTTATGATTTAATAACTGCCCAAATTTTGAAGGAACTACCCTTAAACTTAAGTTTTTAATAAATGCTTGTTTCAAACTTAGATATGTTCCACATCACCACAGCAGAAATTATAGTTATACCTAAACGTAAGCCTCTATCAGAAGTCACCTCCTACAGACCTATTTCACTTTTACCATTATTATCAAAACTTTTTGAGAAACTGCTTCTTAAAAAACTAGATAGAATCATAGACCAAAGAAAGCTTATTCCCACTCATCAGTTCGGAAATAAGTAAATAAGTTTAGAAATAAGCATTCTTCAATTGACCAAGTACATCGTATATCTTTTATCATAGAGAAATCATAAGAAGAAAAACATATTTGTTCTACATTATTCTTAGACAGGCTTTTGATAAGGTGGCATAAGGGCTTAGAATATAAACTTCATATGGATCTACCTAGACAGTATATCCCTACAGATACTTAAATCTTATTTTTCATATAGATTCCTTAGAGTTTGCTATGGTTCAGCGTATTCTGAACTCAAAGAGTTACACTCAGGAGATTCACAGGGAAGTGTTCTGGGGCCAACCCTGTATTTATTGTTTACGAGAGATTACCTCATTCGAATGATACGATGATAGCCACATTCGCAGACGACACTGCCCTTCTGTCAACTGATAAATGCGTGACTAACGCTAACGGAAAAACTAAAAAGTTCTGGTAATGAGATATTTGATTGGGCGCAACGATGGCGAATCAAACTTAATGAGTTAAAGTCTTTTGATAAGGTCTGGCATGAGGGCTTAGAATATAAACTTCATAGGAATCTACATAGACATTAGCTCCCTAAAGATACTTAAATCTTATATATCAAAACCCTCCTACTTTACCGTATCCCGCCTGTTGGGCTCGCCGATTTGACCTCCAAAAATAAATACCAGCCAATCAAAGTTGCATATGTGTCTTCCAGGAGATTTAGGTTTGCCTGCCTTTTGCGCTTAAATACCATCTTCAATCGAAAAGTTGTTGTTAACTGTCGCTAACTATGATATAACTACGCCCTTTTTCAAAAGCTTGCGCCAAAACCGCGTTGGATTCTTGGCTTCCAAATCTGTATTTGACTAAATGTGAAAGACATTTTTTTTTTCAAATTCCAAATTTTTTATAGTCCTTCATAGGTAGTTTATTGTGTCGTGTGCAATAATTCACTCCCTCATCGTCTCGTCGTTAATTATGCAGAATTCAATTTCAAAAACTTATTCAGATTATTTGCTGCAGAAGACACAGACGACGAGGTGTAAACGACCAGAAAGCTTTCTCCAATCTATTATGTAGATATTTCTCTTCTCTGAATAGGCCTATGCAATTTCAATTGTCTGAGATACCTACCTTTTTAGCGAAACAATAGTTGCAATATGAATTACGTATGACACTTTAGCAACAAAGTTTATTTCACTTTAACTTCAGTCTCATCGATCCAATTAAAAATGTTTCAACAAAGACAGAAATGGTAATTTGCAGCTAAATCATCATTAACAGACGTGAATGTGAATGTGTCTATAGCCGATATGTAGAAAACGAATTGTGTTTGCCTGGCCCTTCTGCCTATATTCGGCCATGTTGGATGAGCGTAAAACAAACACTTTCTCAAACTAAAAGCTTAAATGACACCAATTACAATGCAGCAGGAAGTTATTGTCAAATCGATCGAAATCCCGAACTGGAAATGGTCCATGGAACCGCAAATCGCAGTTGGTCGGTGGTCGTTTACCTGCAATCCACACAAAACCAAAAGGGGGCTGCGCGCGAGAAAATGGGTATGGGGTCTAATTCAAAACCCATTCAACAGTGCATTCAGGATTGAATTGTTAACTGTAACAGATGCATGTAGTCCACGCCATTTCGTGCCACATCAGTAAGTTTGATCAAATTTTTTCGACCATAACCACAAATGTCCGAATGGGATTTGTAAACCATGGCGTTGGGATAATTAAAACTCGTAATTAAAATATATATGTATATATGTCTGTCTGTCCTTGCCTGGTTTGCCGTCCCTATTGGAAATTGGCTGCACATGCGGAACACTGGCGGTTAAGTTATAAGAAATCAGTCGTACATGGCGCAGACAAATTAATTAACTTCGAAAAATATACTTTTCCTTTTAAGTATCAATTGATATTTTCAATTATAGGACTCTTTCCTCGTTGAAAACAGCGTACATTTTTGGGTCTGGCTTTTATTTAATTTATTAAGTGAAAGAGTAATTATTGGTTTGATGAAAATCGGGAATTTAACTGATCGGTAATTTGGTACTGTTAGGAAGTTTATGTCCGTTTTGACTTGTCTGGATTTCTGGAAATGAAATGAGGTTTTAGTTTAAGCTGTTTTCTTAGAGAAACTTAACCTGCAAAAATACTGCTGGGCTTCGACACTAGGAATATCAAATACCATGGAGGGATCCTTGAGGAGTTTGAAGCATGTTTTGAATTTAAAGTGCTGAGTTTTGGCAAAAATCGCTCTCGGTTGTAGGAACCAAACTCTCATCATACACAGTGCTGGTTAGACAAACAGCAGTTTTCAAGTAAAGGTTTTGAGAAAAATTTAATTAAAATAAGAAGCTGAAAAACATCATATTGCTTTATTTGCTTAGAGCCTTGCAACTTTTTGCTGGGTAAATAAAATTAAACGGAATTTAAAACAGCTTTAGAAATATCCATTTAGTACCTTATTTTTTTATAACTAGAAAACCCTGACGTACAGCAAGCCGAACATAAAAGCAAAGACTACTACTTGCTGACAAAAATTACTGTGCTGTTTATCTGACCACCACTGTATTCGATTAAAGAAAAAAGGCGAAAATATTCAGTTACTTTACGTTATTGACTGCATCAAAGGCTCAGATGCTTACAAAACTTTCGTATATTGTGTGTAGACTGTGTCGGATCTTAAAGAATATAATTTTTAGGAAGTTGGGAAGAGTCTTTCGAAAGACACTGTAGAAACGATTAATCGAGGAACAACTATTTATTTACAGGATAATACCATTTCGAATAACTTTTCCAAGACTTCAACTGAAAAACTTAAATAAGATGGGCAACAGTTGCTACCTTACCTCAAAGAGAACCCCAATCTACCCGATTTGTCTTTCTTTCTAAGTAAACAGTTTTTATGATGAAGTTGAAAATGATTTCCCAAGAGAACATGTGGAGCACAGATGAGGAATTAACCAGATAGTCAACTCTGCAAGCCCCTATCACTTTCAACCCGCAAAAAATATTTAATAACGGCCGCAAAATCCTCTCTCAATTTTCTCATCTGTGAATACGTGTGAGCCAGACACAATAAGTTAGATCTAATTTACTAGATTACCCGCCAAAAATAATTGTGGGGAGTTTTGCAACATATAAAAATCGCAACAACAAAACAGCTGGTCACGGCGGATGTGTTGCGAAACGGGAAATGCTGCGAAGTGTTGAGTTTATGTGATTCAACTTTTTTTTATAGCTATTTTAATGTAAATGTTTATAAAGAAACAATAAACTAGTTACCCAGTAAAATGGTTATAATTTAATTGGAATATTTTTTGCGGTTATAAGTTCTCTATTTTTTATCTGCCTTAAAATAAACATTCTTGGGTTGTTATACTTTTTCCATTTTGGTTAATAAAATATATAAAATGTATATTTTATTGTATTATCGCATAAATATTACTAAATTAGTAATGTTTGGGTGTAAAATATTTGTAGTAAATAGTTTGGAATCGTTTTTTATATATATATTAAATTCTTTGATTGTTTTATTATTTATTTATTATTTGATTGTTTTTATTCAACATATGAAAGTTTAATGAATATATGTAAATATTCGGGTTCCGTGCATCGATAAAATAAGTGGAAAAGAAGTATTTTTAATCCTTTTTAAATAATTTTGTGTTACAAAATTTGTACGTTTAGTCAATCAATTTTCTTAGGCGGTGTTGGACATTTTTTATATAAGTTAATATGCTATATTTTAAAATTTATAGTAAGTGATCGACAGAAGAAGGAGAACAGAAGGTAGCTGGAATGCACTTCATAAATATATCGTTGGTGCATTTTTCTATCGAAAATGCTTAGTAGTTGAGTACAACTCATAAATAAGCATGCACATTATGTTACATATACATATTGAATTAATTAGCCACTCTTTTTAACAGATGACTTTATTTGTCAAGTTATAATTTTTTGAAAATAAGCAAAACAATTTACTACTACTACTACTAGTAAGTGAGTGCAAATGTTGTTAAAACATTTTTCTCACGTACCAAAAATAATATTTGTAAGGATTTGGATCACGTTATATTAAAAAGCGTTTTAAACCAGTTCCCAAATGTGTAATGCAAAGTTTTCACCGAGCACTAAACCGAGATTAAAGTTAATCTGCCTTTAATCCACTTAAAATCTGAAGATTAACCATACAAATTTTAATCTGCTAAACCCAAGATTAAACATAAATCTAGGTAATAAACTTCGTATGCATGAAAATTCGGGTTGCGAACACTATACTCTACTCTACTACTCTCCTACTCTCAACATGTCTCATATTTTATTTTTTTTTAATTGCAATTTTGTTCCTTCTTGCTACCCCAATTTTCGGTGTTTTCTGTATATGCAACCATTAAAACCTTGCTATTGGTTTAAAGAATAAAATGCTGCGCTAAAAATATTTTCATTCTTTTTCCATATTTTAATTTTATTTTCGCTTTGTTTGACGTTCAAGAAAAAAAACATCTGTTCTCTTTTGAAATACCAATTACGTCCTCAATTTTAAAGCAAAAATGAGATAAAGAGAGCCAAACGTCAGATTAATCTATTTTCTTCGGTGGAAACGCTGAAAGATTAATGTTTAATTTTTGTTCTTAATTTCGGTTTATTTTTTGGTAGAAACGTAGCATAAAAGTACTTAAACATAACCATCCATAACAAAATCCGTGTTTGTAAAGTTATACTTAAATATATTGTAAACCGAAAATGTATGATCAACTTACTTATATATTAGTCACGTTAATCAATATTATTTGATTATTTTTCATTAAAAATTAGAATAAATTGGTTAAAACATAGCTTTATTCTCAATATTATAATATTTTATTATGTTATTAGTTGTGTGGTAAGTATGTTTTTAAAAATCTATATTCACCGCATATTGTGCATGTTTATTTTACACACCCAAATTATGAGGTGTAATCTGCTGAAATTCATCAACTGTTCCCAACTTCTTGCTATAAAAAATGAGGCGGCCATTAGCCCCAATATAATTCGATTCATGTGTGCGTGATTTCCATTTGATTTGCACGTAAAAGCCCATATAAGTGCAAATTATGTGGGGCTTATCAGTTCGACTTAGCTTGTAGGCAAGGTGAGAGACTCGCTCTCGAGTTGACTATCTGGTTAATTCCTCATCTGTGATGTGGAGTCGCATGTGCAAAATAAAATTATTCCAACTGATTACAATATTTAGAACAACAAGAAAATTTAACCCTATGGAGAGACAAGTTATTATCCAATGCAACGTTGGATCTCAGATGGTGTTGTGCGCGAATCAATGTCTGACTAAGATGATCGTGACTACATGGCGCACAACAAAAAAAAATAATCCGCTGCTATTTATTGGACAGAGTACCTATAGTTATTGAAACCCAAATGGATCGCCTAGATGATGCCCTATACTTGTCGACTTAACTGACATTAAAAACAATTTTTCTGTTGAATTTTTCCGAGCACTTTCCAAAGTAACATTAATTAATCGTGATTTGTAGTGCCATCACGGATAATAGAGCATGGAATAACATATTTATGGTGCTGCTTTACTTCTTATGGACTGAGAATTAAATGGTCAAAACGACAATTCCCCGAACCAGACTTGGGTATCGGCTCTATAAAGGTGCAGTCGCACCATCCGGGGTGGTGGCCGGTGAAGGCTGTTGTTAATTTTCTGGCGCAAAGGCCCCGTTTCCATTTGCAAGTATACTCGAGGAAGTCTTGCAGAAGTTTTTGCAGCAGTGTTGACATTATCATATGAATTCTTGCAATTTTTTCTGCGCAATAAATATCTTGCAAGAAGCTCGCGCATCATATTGCCGCAAATAATCGCGGAGGTATTTACACACGAGAGCCATTAATGTCGGAAGAAATTTGGTTCTTTACTTAACCCTAGATCGATAGCCTACATGCGTCGAATCGACGTAGTTAATTTTTTAAGTTCAATGTAATTTTTGCATATATGTATGTCGTCACTGTTCTGGCCACTCCAGCCAACTCAGTCGATCAAAAGAGCTTGCAGGAGACTCACGTGCCGCTCAGTTAAGTACCCTACTTTGATAGATCTTTACATATGTATGTATTTAGATACCTATCGAAAAATTTCCTGTACGTCGAAGTGACGTACATACATAAGTCAAAACGTCATAGTGACAAAACGAGCGCTTGCCCTAATTGCCTTGGGGACCAAGATGAATAATTTTATTTGCTAATGTTTCTTATATATATTTTTTATACCCTATCCTAAGGGTATATTAATTTCATAGTTTGTAACACCCCTTAATATTCGCCGTAGACCCATAAAAGTATATATATTTATGATCAGGACCAAATCCTAAGACTATCTAGCAATGTCCGTCCGTCCGTCCGTACGCAATTTTTAGGCCTTTAAAATTAAGCTAGGAAGCTGAAATGTGGACCACATATTCCCTAGGGCTCCGAAATGGTTAAGTGTAAACATTTTTTAATTACAATTTAGAAAAAACCGTTTTAAAGCTAAAGTTAGAGAGATAGAGTGTTACAACCTTCACAAGATATGTAGGCACTGCCCTCCTTAATAAGTTTGTCATATAAAGTTTTTTGCCACGCCTACTTTTTGTGGGCGTTTTTTACTAAAATGCTGTTTTCTTCGAAAATTTTTACTGAAAGCGAAAAAAAATGTTTAACAAAATATTTACCCAATATTTTTTCCAACATATCGCCCATACAAAGTTTTTGGCCACTTTGTATACTTTTTGGGGGCGTTTTTTCAAAAAAACTTTTTTTTTTAATTAATAGAATGGAATAAAATCTTCTTAATGCTTTTTTCTTTGGGGCGCATATTGATATGGATAGGGTATCATACTGTTCGCCAATAGCGGACTGTAGCCTTTCCTTATATTTTTATTATATCAATTACAAAAAAAAAGATTTTTAAAAGTCTGAAGTATTAATTTATGAATCTGAAGAATTGATCTTAATATATTTTTAATTTTGTAAGGAAATAATTTTTATTTTTTGAACATCTATTTTTTTTCCCTTATAAAAATATAAATAAACTTTAATGTTGTAGTATTATATAGCACAATGATATTTATAGTAATAAATTGCCACTTGTAGGGACATATTATATACACACTCCAAAATAGAGGCTTCCAAATATGTATATACACGTCGAATTGACGTATAGTTATCTATAATGTACATTGAAATATGGTTATCTTTCTATGGTTAAAATTGCAGCATGGCAGTATAGTCTGGTGGCAAGCCGTAGACAAATCAAATCAATCTTAACCAATCAACCTGTCTTAAAACAGTTTTTCCTAATTGTGGGCGTGGCAGTGGGCATATTAAAAAAATTTACACTTTACCATTTCGGTATCCTAGGAGGTATATGTTCCAAATTTCAGCTTCCTAGCTTTAATTTAAAAGCCCAAAAATTGGTGACGGACGGACGGGTTGACATTTGTGGTGGTGGATTTCACCACATTAAATAAAGTTTAATAACATACTTTGTTTAACAATTTACTACTTTATTTACCAGTCTCTTAAAATCTTACACGTTGGCTTTAAATTACTCGAAAATAATAAGTCGAGGAGAGCAGGTCACCACCACCGTCAGTTCGGGTCAAACGCCGAGAAGAATCTGATGCGATGAACAAAAATGGAGAACACGCGCGGTTTTTTAAAAAGAATGACAGCGAGTCAAGGCTCGGTCTCATTCTTGCAGTCCGTTTCAGCTGTTGTCTTTGTCTGTTTTTTTTAGTCTTTTGGGTGTGTTCTTTTAGTGTTGAACTTTGTTGATGTGGTAGCATCGTCGGTTGCGTCGTGTCGCCACAATACTCCCCCGCCAGTTGAATGTAAAGGGATTTACTTCAACGATATCTGGTTGGAAGAAGGATTGTGCGTCCGGTACGGCTGACCTGGTTAACTGGTGTGTGGCCCGCGGTGGAAGTCGCGCTTACTATAGATTCTTTTACGGCTTGTTTGGCGCTCTGTTGTTCCTCTGCCTCTACAAAACAAGGCTTCAGTCGGTCGATGCCTACGACCGTACTTCGCCCGTTTACCAATAATTCAAAAGTTTTCGCGTCGCGGTATAGTACTTTGAATGGTCCATCATACGGTTGTTGTAAAGGTTTGCGAACTGAGTCGACGCGGATAAACGTTTGCCGAGTTCTTTGAATATAACGTACGGCGTACGGCTTCAAAATGCTTTCTGATTTCTTTGACGAAATCTGATTGAGGTACCTCGCCATGGTTGATTGTTAGAAAGTCTGACGGTAAACGAATGTTTTGCCCGAACACTAATTCTGCTGCACTAGCATTAAACTCTTCGCGGAAAGCTGCTCTTAAACCCATCAGAACGAGGGGAAGTTTCCTAGTCCATTGAATGCTATCGTGGCACCTCAGTGCCGACTTAAGTGTGCGGTGCCATCGTTCCAGGAAACCATTTGCTTTCGGGTTGTAGGCCGTCGTGCGATGGTGTCGGATTCCCAGGCGTTTGCAAAGTTCGTTGCATAGTCCGGACTCAAACTGGGATCCCTGATCGGACACCACAACTGACGGAACTCCAAAACGAGAAAACCATTGTGAGAACAAGGCATTTGCCACCGTCTCGGCAGTGATATCGGTAATTGGAATGGCTTCGGGCCATCTGGTGTATCTGTCTATAATGGTTAGTAGGTATCGGTATCCCTCCGATGGTGCCAGTGGCCCCACTAAATCTATATGAATTTCGTCAAAACGCTTGGAAACTGGTGGAAAACTTCCTAGTGGGCTCCTCACATGTCTCGATATTTTTGCTCTCTGGCAAACTGTACAAGCTCGGGCCCAATTTCGACAGTCTTTTTTGATACCCGGCCATATTAGCTTTCTGGTTATGTCTTGAACGGTAGCACGCACCCCTTGATAGGCTGCGCCGTGAATGTAGTCGAAAACAATACGGCGAAATGCTTGGGGAATATATGGACGATCGACATTCGTGGATACGTCGCAAACGATAGATTGTCGTGTATCAGAGGTTTCCCGATCTTCGAACCGCAATGATGTTTCCGATAAGCGTACATCCTGTAACTCACGGTCATTGACCTGAGCTTGCGCAATTGCGGCGAAATCGATCCCTGATGGAAGTGAGATTTCCTCTAAACGGGAAAGAGTGTCCGCTACGATATTCTCTCTGCCCGCTATGTATTGAATATCTGTGGAAAATTGCCCGATATAGTCTAGGTGTCGTAGTTGACGAGGTGATGCCTTGGAAGGCTTCTGGCGAAAAGCGAACGTTAGGGGCTTGTGATCTGTGAGGATGGTGAACGTTTGCCCCTCTACAAAATAACGAAAGTGTTTGACGGCAAGATAAATAGCCAGCAATTCTCTGTCGTAGGCACTATACTTGCATTGTGACGGGCTGAGCTTGACAGAATAGAAGGACAATGGTTGCCACCCCCCCTGGTTCCACTGCTGCAGGACCCCTCCAATTGCAAAATCGGAAGCGTCGAGGGACAGCTTCGAACTCGGAGATGGAAAAGCCAGCAATGTCGCCCGGCAAAGTTCTTCCTTGCATCGCTGGAAAGCGAGACAGGCGTTCGTTGACCAAATAATAGGTGTCTTATCGCTTCTCTTTTTGTTTTCTTTGAGGAACTCTGTGAGAGGGAGTTGGGCTGCAGCCGCTCTTGGGATGCAACGCCTGTAAAAATTAAACATTCCCAAGAATCGCCTGAGCCCGCAAACGTTCTCCGGACGCTTAAAATCAGCAATCGCCTGGACTCGTTCGGGTGAAGGTTTCAACCCCTCTTTGGATATGAGGTGTCCAAGGAACAAAACACTGGTTTGTGCGAATTTACATTTACCGACATTTATGACCAGACCATACTGCTCTAGGCGTTCAAACAACGCCTTGAGGTGGCACAGGTGGTCCGAACGGTCTTTCGAAGCCACCAAGATATCATCTATATAAACAAAAATGAAAGGAAGATCCCTTAAAATCATGTGCATGAAACGCTGAAACGTCTGAGCTGCATTTCGCAACCCGAAAGTCATTCTAACAAACTCGAACAAGCCGAATGGTGTTGCAATAGCTGTTTTAGGAATGTCGGCCTCATCTATAGGTACTTGGTGGTAAGCACGTACCAAGTCGATGGTAGAGAAGATGGTAGCTCCATGTAGTGAATGGGCGAAATCTTGTATATGAGGTATCGGGTAGCTGTCTGCTTGTGTGACAGCATTTAGTGGACGATAATCTCCACAAGGCCTCCACTCGCCATCCTTTTTCCGCACCAGATGCAATGGTGTAGCCCACGGACTGTTGCTGGGTCGACATATACCTTGGTTTATTAAAAAATCGAATTCGGCCTTAGCTGCTCTGAGTTTATCAGGTGAAAGACGGCGGGGTCTGTTTGCGATAGGACGAGCATTTCCCGTGATAATTTGATGCGTAATATTATGCTGAACTGGTCGCACTAAAAGGTTCTGACTTGACATAATGTTAAAACCTTTGATAAGGCGGTATATGTCATCGTCAACAGTACCCATGGCCACCACTGACAGCTTAGAACTGGAACCATGTGCGAGAGTCCCCGCGGCATGTGAAACCGTGTAGGGATCGATGAGTAGTCCGTTCCTGATATCTACTAATAAACCGAAAGTGCGTAAAAAGTCCGCCCCTAAAATAGGTTTGTTAACCTTTGCGTAGGTAAATACCCAAGCGAATTTCCGTTTGAGACCTAAATCCAGGACTACCTTGGAACGACCGTAAATAGGGACAGGAGCAAACAATGAGCTGGTGCTGGGCGCGATAGATTTCATGGATGGCTTGGCAGGCAGGACGGATATGTCTGCGCCAGAGTCTACCAAAAAGGTGATACCGTTTACCCGATCGTACGTGAATAAACGACAATTTGGAATAAGCATGCCCGAGTCACAAGTCGCCAACGACTTGGCCACTAGTTTTCCGAAACATTGTTGTTGTTACGATTTCTGAAACTGCAAGGTGGCGTACACTGTCTAGCTTGCGAACCGAAACGTCGATGATACCAACATACATGGTGGTCGGTTAATGACCTTGAAATACCCGCAGGTCGAAAGGATGCACTTCTGGCACGCTCCCCCGTTTGTTGATATACACGTCGTCGCAATTCAGCTACTTCCTCCGCTAGCATTTGTAGGTCAGGAGTAGATGCAAGCTTATTGTGACTTTCTGGCTACGAAAGCGCATTCACGTTTGCTAAAGTTGAAATTGCTGATGACAATGGCAAAGCGGCTACGACTCGGTCGGCTGTCTGAGCGAGTAAATCCAGATTCCCGTCAGCGCATGTTAAAATAGCTTGAGCCGTGGGAGGCAAACGCTGGACCCATAAGCTTCGCAAAACCGAGTCGGAAAACTGACAGCCAGCAAGTGCACGCATCTCACGCAATAATTCGCTTAGTTTTCTGTCACCCAGTACCGCATCGTTTAACAGCTTTTGTAAACGCACCTCATCCGATTCCGTTAGTCGCGAAAGAACTATTCTCTTCAGATTATCGTATAACCCGCTAGCCGGGGGATTCAAAATTATGTCCCTGCACGTGTTGACTGTTTTTGTGTCTAATAAACCGAGAGCCGTGAAGTATTTCGAATTATCCGACCTAATTTGGGCCACCGCGAACTGACCCTCTAACACCGCGAACCACACATCCGGATTATCCGGCCAAAACGGTAAATTTTTAAAAGATAACGCACTTACATTATTGTTAGATGCTGCGGTTTCAATACCACTTTCCATTTCACTGGCGGGAGAGTTGCTGTTTTGTTGGTCGTCGGGCTGATTCGGTGGCTGCGTTGTCGTGTCGTGTCGTGTCGTGGCATACTACTTGCTGTTATGATGGTGGTGAGATGCTTTACCTTGACGTTCACAATATGTTATGTTATCTGTTAACAAAATAAATTAATATAAATTTATATATAAAAGGATTACAACCTAATGAAACAAAACAATATGTAATTAAGATAATGAAAAGATACAAAACACAATTTCGATGAAGTTGGTGTGAATCTCTCTTTGAAATAGCGGCGTATGTGGCGGTGCCTGCTGCCAATACGGCTTTTGCCTCTCGCTACGGGTGTTACGGTTTACTCCTTTGTACACTAGCGCATGCACGCACGTAACAGTCCGGTGTAACGGGACTATTGGATGACAATTGCTACAACGGTGTTGGTAGAGTGATGCGACGGGCGTGAAGTTTTTGTTCGTTGTTGTTGTTTTTTTTTTTTTTTTTTTATATATATATATTCAGCGTAAGGCCTCAGCTGACGATACTCTTCAACGAGTCTAGTGGTACTTGTTTTATAACTTGCTCGTGATAGTCGCTGGGACCGTGGGCAAAATTTGTTCTCAACACCTTTGCTGTTGTCTGCGCAATTCGCCACCGAAGTATGCCACAGTCTTTTGATTTGAGAAATGGCACTCTTTTGTTACTGCCGTTCCACTTTGATGTTGTAGCCGCGGGTGGTGGTGAAAGTGGTTGCTTTTTCTACTGCGCGCAAGTGTAAGAGAATTACTTGGATCACGTCGGGGTCACCAATATGTGGTGGTGGATTTCACCACATTAAATAAAGTTTAATAACATACTTTGTTTAACAATTTACTACTTTATTTACCAGTCTCTTATAATCTTACACGTTGGCTTTAAATTACTCGAAAATAATACGTCGAGGAGAGCAGGTCACCACCACCTTCAGTTCGGGTCAAACGCCGAGAAGAATCTGATGCGATGAACAAAAATGGAGAACACGCGCGGTTTTTTAAAAAGAATGACAGCGAGTCAAGGCTCGGTCTCATTCTTGCAGTCCGTTTCAGCTGTTGTCTTTGTATGTTTTGGGTGTGTTCTTTTAGTGTTGAACTTTGCTCCTCGTCGATGTGGTAGCATCGTCGGTTGCGTCGTGTCGCCACACATTGACAAATATTCTTAGATTTTGATGCTCAATACAAACCTAGTTATACCTGCAATTAATTGCACTCGCAAATACTCGCAAGAAGTTATGCAAGAACTTGATTCGGACAGACATATTTTGCAGAAGACGGGAGCATATCGCTTTTAAAATCCCGTTTTTTAACAAATCCCGCTAAATATGTTTTAAAACACCGTCTTCAAAATTCCCGGCTTCTTAAAATACTTTGTTTGTGCTGTTATAAATAATCTTTGCATATACCCAACCTCGCACCTACTCCAAATCTAACAATGAAACCATGCACGGGGGGATGCATATTCCATTACCTGCCCTCCGAATTTGGCAGCTGCGGGATTTCAAAAAACGGGATTTTTAAAAGCAGGATATCGTACCCAACTCTAGTTAAGCAAATGCAAGGAATTCTTAAAATAGCTAACTAATATTTTTCAGTCTGACATTTAAAATTGTCACTGACTATACGCAAGTTGCATGGTGGGCACTTCTTTTAGAGGCACATGACTGTTGAATAGATGGATAGAGCATCGAGCTAGAAACAGCATTAGGCATGTACATAGATTTTCGCAGTCGTAATTCTGTGGTTATGTTCCTACACTATTAGTTTCTAAGAAGACTTTCCGAGGCGAAATTCATCCGACAAGTTAACGAAAGAGGGCCTTTACAGGACACTAAGAAAAGCTATGATAGCATACTAACCATCGTTGACGAAACTTAACCGGCTTTTTCCCCTACAAAGATCATTAGTTGTGGCAAAATTTTCTAAACGGCCTTTATATTCAACAACTTTTAGTTATTTTTGTAAAGACCATGATACCACGTTACATTACTTATGTCAGGTTACATCGGATAAAGGCTTCTATCGTTAATCAGACTGTTAGTTTGTAGAGTTTTGCGCACAGACATAAATACAGAACAGGGCACACAAGGCGTATAATTTTTTTTCCGTTTGCTCGCTCTTCCTTAGATTTGAAATGAGTTCCTGAGTCACTATACAATTTACATATAACAGCTTTAAGCAATCCTTTTTATAACAGATAGCTATTTGCTAACTTGTTGCAGCAATGGCTAACTTTGTTGATGAAGAGGGAGCATGCCACATAAGGTTGTCAATGGGTAAAACGTCAATATTTTCAACTATATGTCGAAGACTTGACTTGGAATTTCCTATTTTGTTAATGCCCGCGCGTTGTTACTATCAACATGTTAGCGAATCCAACAATCTCCTTGACACGTGCAAATAAATAAAAAAAAACTACAAACTTCTTTTAGTTGATTTCAAAATCGTTTTATTTAATTAACCACTTTTTAATAAAGTCCACACAGATCTCAATTAAAAACGCGAGCAATGCAAAAGAGTATCCAAATGCGAGTGCCAGCAATGGTCCCGATATATCTGATATTGGTACAGTTTCTTTCGGGAAACTGTGTTCCGATGCCAGGCTTAGAAATGTTTGTTGGGTTTTTTTGTCTAAAAACTTAGATACGTACTACAAGAATTAGGCAAATTAGTATAAAACATATAATTTATTTTAATTTACCAAACCGTGTGCTCCCAATATTTGTAGAGTCCATGTTCAAAGCACCATAGGACATGTGTATTGAATTCTTCCATCAACGGCCATCCACGAACAGAAAAGGCTCTTGTCCAATCAAAAAATAAGTCGTCCTTGCTGAGCTATTATAAGAAACAAAAGAAACCTAAAAACTATCTTATACGCATGAGACAAATAAAATCCCACAATCATTTGGTTCAAGCCTCCATCTCGAATGTAGTCACCAAAAGAAAATGTCCCTCCATGTAGTCGCTCGACCGCAAGTCCATAGTTTCCGCCATAAGTCGCATTTCTCAGTTCACCATAGCTGAGAATCTCAAACTTGTCCTTCATTACTTTTTCAAAGGGAATATCTGAATCGGAAATTGTAAGAACCCACGCCGGAGCGGGTGCACCCCATTTCCAGCTGGTTAGTGCGAACTTATTTATCGTATCCACAGGATCAGTGAACAGAGGGATTGTTAGTAGTGATTTCAGTTGGCCACTGTAGGTGTATTCCAATGTGATCCCGGCCAACAGTAAGCCACTCAAAAACAAGCGTGATGCAAACCGGTTCAGTCTGTGTTGAGCAAACGGCTGCTGGAAAAATAAGGCCACTATTTCAAGCAAAGTGAGCTGGTACAAGGAACAATGTTCAATATCCGGAATATTATCCCGACCAAGATGATCAATCCGGTTCGAAAAAATCCTTATGCCGTGCATAGCAAAGGAACTGATGACAATCGTGAAAAGTATCATTGTCCAGATCGCTTTGGTGAATGGCAGAATGTTAGTCATGTATGCCGGGTAACGACTGTGAAAAAATAGATGGCAGTAATCTGACAGAATAAAATGCGAAATCATTAGCGGCTTACGAAGGTCCGGGGGCGATGATTGTCACCGCTGATTTAGCAATTGCAATGGACGTCTCAAAGATGTCATTGTACCAGTTGTAGTAACAACCAATACCAAATTCGGCCTCATTCCGATAGACGGATCCGATCATTCCGTTTGATGTCCCATTGGCAAATATTGCACCCCAATTGTCTTTACCATCTGAAACGAAAATATTTCGAGTCATATTTTCGAGAATGGAATTTAGCCACCTACAAGGTATAACCCTGATGGTGCAGTTCCGAAGCTCGCAAAACGATTTAAGTATATCCGCCTCGGTACCGGTATAAATAATATTCCTCTCCGGTTGATTGGGATCGATGCAGTCAACATCCCCAGTGCCTTCGGGCTAGTCATGCAAAATGGAAAAAATTATACATTAAACAATAGGAAACTGATTCAAACTCCAACTTTATCCAATTACTACTGGATTATGACGTTAAAATGTTTCACACTCAAAGAGACCATATATTCCAATTCATTAATGCTCCGCAAAGCGTAATCGCTTACGAAACAAATACCCACTCATCCAAGACCGACTTACCACAAAGTAACTAACCAAATACGGAATGTATGTTATTGAAGCCGTTGCCAAAGTTCGCCCCAGCATATTGAGCAGTTTATTTGGATAGAGTTCAACATTTCTTGCAAAATTTCCGTTCGCATAGTATGTATCCAAGTGCACCGCAGAAAAGTTGTCCTCCTCTGCGCCAGCAAACTTTTGTGTCCATAACTCTAAATCAGGATACTTCCTTGCCGATACCAATAAGTGGTGGGGATAAACTATCCACATGCAAGGAGAAAAGAAAAACCCATCCGGTTAGTTTGTCAATGTGGTTAAAACTTGACGCTTCTTTTTTTTTTTGTTCTTTGCCCGTGCAAGTGAAGTGTGGCCATGAGAATCCTTTGCTTTACATGAAACTAATGCTCAGCAATCAGTCAGTCTCTCTGTAGAGATTTACGAAGCAAAGAAAAAGAAAAACCCCTCACTTACTCACACAGAACGCCAACACACCCCGCTTTAGTCCCAAGGCAATTAGTTGCAAAGGATACACTGGAATAACTTCAAAGGACTTAGACAAAAAGGGGGAGAAATAAAAAGTGAAAAACAAAATTAGAACACAAAAACAAGAAACCAAAACCAAAACCAAAATAAACTAAATGAAAGAAAATTGGAAAATTGAGGGAGTAACAAATTTACGCTTCAAAATCTCCTCAGCAAGGACATCTTTTGGACTTTCATCCTCTGACAAAAAGAGATAGTATTTGTCCTTCAGCCGTAGCAGGGACTTCTCTGTGGCATACCAACGAGCGTTCAGAAATCCAGCCACACTCGACAGAATAGTGATGAAGCCCTGTTCCGAGGAGATACAATTTTTTTGTTGTGAAAGTAATTAAGACACGTCTGTACCTCTCTTAGTTATGAATGAATTTTAACCAAACCTGTATTCCCATGTCAACATGCTGCAAAAGCAATTCATTGAAGTCTAACTGTTCCTTCAATACGGCAACGTTTATCCAATGGACTCCAATTGGAACTCCTTGCCGAGAAAGATTCTGAAATGTGGCCTTTGTTGCATCCACATAGTGCTGATTAATTTCACTCAAGGATGATGTGTTATAAACGACGAGAACACTTGTCAAATTGACAAAGTACTTGGAAACTAAAATTGAGAACTCTCTCGCGTAAGCAGAGATCTTTCCTTTTAATTTAAAAAACATTTATATCGTTTACTCACTTAAAGTCCCCACCAGAAGCTCTGTTCCGCACATGGTTGACGCCTATGAACCTATGACGCTGCACAACCTTCCAATTGTTTTATATATTGCTGACATGTGTCAACACAGAACCGTTCTGCGATTTGACATTATAATTGACATGTCAATATTTATCATAACATTAACTATAATTGAATAAGGTACCTTCTTCGGTTACATAATTGAAAATGGAAAATCTATTTACCTTTCGATTAGGGTAAGGCCATTTATTGTAAGTTCTGTTCTGCTTGGGGCTATTAAGAAGCGCACTTTGAAGTTCTGCCATGCATAAGTTATGCGAGGGAATAAGCTTAAGGAAAATAATTACAATTGAAAGGGAAAATATTGAACTGTTGACAGGTCTAAATCCGTCATCATCTGAGTTTACCCTTGTAAAATAGGATTTGCTTGGGGGAATCAAACACTGTACACTGTATAGTAGGGGGCAAAAGAAAAGACATGGTAGCCAAATAAAACGCTTTAATTTTGGTGTCGATTTAGAATTTTGTAGATTTTGGGACACGCACGTGCACACGCAAGGATTGCAAAAAGTCCACTTAAAGTTCCCAACGCTCATGTTTAAGGTTCGACAGGCTAATGCTTCTTTAGAGCTTCTGTAAGGCTCTTAGCAGAGTTTTTAACCAGAGTCTTGACTACAGAAAGTAGGAGTAATTATTTTCATAGTTTCGTAAGGTGTATTTATCGAAAGAAGAATAAGTTGCATTGCTTAAAGAAAAAGAGGGTAAAGTTTTTATAGATATTCCGCCAGAATGCCTACAAGACGTTTGCATTTTTATTCTGTTGGGGAAACAAGAAGGGTTTAGTCAGCAGCCCGATGAATTCTGTCATCGTACATTGTTAGTACAGTTATCATTAGAAGCTCTTACTAGGGACGCTCGAAGACCCAAGGTCCTAGAGAAACTTCATCCGAATATTGACGAACCAGTTCTATGGAGATCTCTCTTCCCGTGATGCTAGTATGACCTGGAACCCGAACAAGATACAAGGTTCCTACCGAGTTAAAATGGTTCTTGAGTTAAAAGAATTAAGTTAAATGATTAAGTGAGAATCCCTGAGAGATTTTGGAACCATCCGTAAAATGCAATCCCCTATCTCAAATGCAGGCCAAAAACTTGCATCATATGGCATATTAATTAAACAGCATAGAATAGTTGTCGTGCAATATCATCGCATGGGTAACTCCTATAATAAAACTATATAAAGGGGTGGAGGATTCATCAGAGTATTTAAAGCAGAGCCAGGTATGGTAAGGAAGGTCTCAATGCAACATAACCAGACCATTCCTTGGAGCTTGGTGGCCACTACGTTATTACATGAAAACTTGACTAACCGCCCAAAATGCTTGTTTAAAAATAGATACCACGACATTAAGCTATACCTACCATTGATGGCTGTTATATGAAGTCTTTTCGCCTACTTCTCGTAAAAAGAATAAGATACTATATCTAACGCACCAATCGTCGATCACATGTTGCACGAACATGTCTGATTCGACTGAAAAAACAAGCATTACCCTGCACGTAGAGAACAGATGCCTTGAACGCTGGTACATGTTAGCGTCGTTCATTAAACAGGAAAAATATAGATTAAATGAATAGTGACGGATTGGAAAATCCTAACAACTTAATCATTTAGATTAGTAAATAAGTCGCAGTGAAGAACGCAGAGTCGATGCGTTAAATAAACCTTCTTGTAAGTCAATGGCTCTACTCGATTTGAGTACTGACCTTGGATTATCAGATTTTTTTTAGGATTCCGTCCGTATTTAGAGTATGCAGAATACAAAGCCACAGCTTCCTTTATGCGTTGATTAGGTATGTTTGTTGCTTAAAAGAATTTGGCAAAATCTTAAAAATATTTCTTCTGAATTGTTAAAATCTTAAGTTACCTACCCTTAAACAAATAAAACATTTTTTAGTGCAATAGAAGTGTAAACTTACTTTTAACACTCACTGTTAAAATGATTGACGTCATTTGGTGTAAGGATCTTAAGTGCACTTTGTCATAGAATTCTTAATACCGTTTTCATGAAGTATTTCTATATTTATTTTTGTTGTAAGTCGTTAAATGCATCAAATGTCAGTCAACGATAGGTTGAAATTTGAAACATTACTTTTTAAACGCACGTCAATCTTAAGAGTTAATATTTCTTAAATCTACTCTTTGGATATGGCGTTATTCGTAATATTGGTATACACATTTAATTAAGACATAAACAATTCGCCTTTACTTTTTGTTTTCCAGCAACGTTATTAATTTAATTTAAATTGTTTTAATTTGGTAGGAAGCCAAAAGAATTACCATTTTGAGAGGTAGTAACATGGGTAAATATTTGTCCAAACGTAGAGTAGTCCTTATATATAAGAAGGAAGAAGGAAGGAAAACATTTAATGACTAGCGAAGGCATCCTTTACCCCTTAAGATAAGAAGCAGTCTGATGCACGAAAAAAAAAGTATCACTAATTTTATTTATTCTATGAAAGTAACAATACTACATCAATATGTCATATATCAACTTGATTTCACCCATTTTAGATTTAAAAAGAAAATATGAATTAGGTACAAAAAAAAAAGTTATCGCTATATGTATCGACCGCAGTTCCACAAGTAGTCCTTTGCGGTGACCGGTGACCTTCTCAACAAATCACCCAAAATCATAAAAATAAAAATTTCCTTTTTTTTATAGTACAATAAATTGTTTTAAAAAAATACAAGTTTTAAAAAGCAAATAAACAAAATGTTTTGATTTCCTTCCTTCTTCGTAGTTTATTTGAAAACAAACGAGTTGTATAAATTACATTCAAATCCACCGAGCTGTTTTTGAGAGACGGTAGTCACCGACCTTAAAATATAGTTTGGGGAAAAACTAATTTAAAGTTTTACTCTCGAAGCGTTAGAGAGCCCGCCGTTCATTGTTGAAGTTGAATAACACGAGAAATTGATTTTGTGAAAATGCTCACTACCCCTAACCTTTTAAACTTAAACATTTTGTCTGTCTTAGTTTAATTTTATTCTTAAAGTTTTTAAAAACGGCAACTACGATTTTGATGTGATTTCGCAAATTGCACACTTTTAAAATAATTGTTCAAAATACAAAGACTTATCAAAATCGTTAGAGCCGTTTTTAATAAAACGAATTTAATTAAAATTTAAGAAAATCGTTATATAAAACAAAAAAATAATTTCTAAAATCGAAGTATTCAAATTTATTTAACTTAATAGTATAAAAAAAGTCAATTTTTTTGGAGTTCCCTTTATTAGTTTTCGAGAATTGGCGGTTTTATAAACTACCGTTAATCGATTTGTTTTCCCAAAAAACTGAGTATGCAGTATTTTTGGCCCCATCCCAAGTATCCTTAGTACAAAAAAAGACCAAAATCTTTGGAATAATTTTCTAGAAAAATAGTGATAAGTGATTTTCTCAAACGATAAAGCAAAAAATAAAAAGATGCCCCGAGATGTTACCCCAAAAACCTTATATACCAACTTTGAAGCAAATTCGTCAAACCGCTTCCCCATACGGCGCCCGGACAGAGAGACCGACGGACGGCGTTGGCGGACCTTTGGACCTCCCTCATTTCCTACGCACGATCGCAATAACTTTCTCTATAGTATACTAATGTATACGAGAAAGTTAAAAAATAATTGTATGGTGTGGTTTTCATGCTAGTTATGTCTGTACCTTTTTATTTTGTTGATGAAAATGAACATCAAGTTAGAGTCAACGGAATGTTGCAACGTCATACAAGAAATGATATGAAAGGACAGAAATGATATGTGGTTTCAACAACAAAGTGAACCTATGTTTTATCAGGAAATGGTCTTGTCGAATCGTGTGCTTTTCTTCTTCTTCTGTTTTTGCAAGGGCTACTTTAAGTCTTTGGTCTATGCCAAAAGGTCGCCCTCGGTAGAGGAACTCAGAGTCCATATTGAAAGAAATCCATTTATAGATATATGGAATTATGGAATATTTACGTATATCTTTTGATTTTAGTTTAAATCAACGTACACTATGGTAAACGGTCTTTCTAAGTGTAGAGAGAGGTTTCAAGTTTGTCATTTAAATGCTCATAGCCTTAATAACATTAAGTTAGTTAGATTATGTAAAATATTTGTTTGTGAGCTCTTGTTTCGATGTAATTTATGTTAGTGAATCTTGGTTTCAAGCGGATATATACATAATATCTAGAAATGATAGATATGATAGACTGACGAGGTTAGCAATTTATTGTAAATCCTCATTTACTTTCCAATTTATTAATAATTCAAAGGTGTAGAGTATGCAATTGTTGAGATAAGTGATCAAGTAAATATATGTTTAGTATCCTGTGTATACAGTAACAACAGAAGCTGCTCCCCTGTTCCATTCTTCTCAGCTCTATCTGTTTTTTCTGCAATTTCATAAACATTTAACTGTCTGCGGTGATTTTAATGAAGAATTTCTTAAGAATGACTCTCGATTTCGTAGGAATTCATACTGTAAATACGGCATGTCCCTCACGTTTGCGCTAATATTAGTACACCAAAAGAGTTGTATTCGATCAACTGTCGCTCGAATATATTTTTGATCATGACATTATACTTACAATATCAATTTTTCCCGATCTGCTGTCCATCTGTCTTTCAGCTATAAAGATTTGTATTCTGTAGATCAAAATGTCCTCTAAATTCCTACCTCGTCTTCTCACTGGCATATTTTTCGGCTAATTGCAGATCCAGATCTAAAACTGAATCAATTTCAAGTGATTGTCTTAGAACTGTTCCCTTTAAAACCGTTAACGTACGTAAAAGCAACTGCTCTTGGTTTAGAAATTAATTCGTTAAAAACCAGAAACAGGATAATTAACAATTTAAACTCCGCTACATATAAAGTCGCATGGAATAACCAAATTGCTATGCTTCAAAACATAATATTTCACTCCCTGATAAAATACTGTGGAGTAACTTGCATCAAATGTGTGTTCATGGGGTGACTACTAGACGCATCTACGGATGTCTTCGCAAACAGTGAAAAATCGCAAATTTTATACCCATTGAAAATCGAAGAAAGCTATTGTTGAAAGTCTATTGTTAACTTGATTCAGTATCTAAGAGAAAAAATGCTCTCCACATATACGACCACACATTAGCACACTCAAGAAACCTTCTATGCCACACTCTACAAGAGCACATCAATGCCAGGAACTGCATACTTCTGTTTAAAATTGTTGATAATCAGCGCCCAACTTATCTGTTTAACAGTCTTAATTTCGCTCATTCTTTAAAAACTTTAAATATTTGTTCACCTTCCTTAAACTTTTTGAATTCCTCACGTTTAGTCTTCTTTTGCGCCGTAAGATTGTGGAACTCGTTGCCTTTCGAAATCTAATATAAACAGCTATGAAAGTTCAGTCTTTCTTCATTTTTGCAAAACTTACTTACTTTACAAAACGGGCTCCCGACCCGTGAAGAGTCCCAAACCTGAGACACGGCAGCCTCCCATCCTCTGCGATCCCGGTCACGCCGCTTCCAGTTTTCCAAACCAAGCGCTCTGGCATCCGAGATGGCTTGGTCTTTATAACGGAGGTAAGCTCTTCCTTGTCGTCTTGACCTTGGGGGCTGGGATTCGAAGATCCTCTTATAGATGGAGCATTATTGCACATTCGCTTGATGTGGCCGAGCAAATGAGTCCAGTCGGACTACATCCACATCTTGGTACAGCTCATCGAGTTCGTGGTCTTTTCCTCCATTCGCCCTTCTCGCACAGAGGACCAAATATCCACCGAAGAATTTTTCTTCGAAGGAGCCAAGTATTAGCTCTCCTTTCCCGCTTACCGTCCAGCACTCGGCGCCGTACAGCAAAACTAGAAGAATAAGAGTTCTATAGAGCATACACTTTGTCCTTCGAGTTTGGAGCTAAGAACCCATTTGTTTACCCACACCGAAGTAGCAGCGGTTGCCTAGGGTAATTCTTCTTCGGATCTCTAATAAGTTGTCATTCGTGGAGTTGATATTCACACCGGGGTAGATAAACTCCTTAACTATCAGTTTAAGTAGTTGTCGTTGTTGTTTCTGCTATCAACAGTGACATTTTGTTCTTGTCGGTGGACAGATGTTTGGTTGTTTATTGATAGCATGTATTTTGACTTCAAGCCCAACTAACTTCGCCTTTTCCTTAGGTCCATATTTGGAAGGGTTCAGATGAGCTGTTACCAAACTGCATTCGACAAAACACCGAGAAGAAAACTTATATACGGATTAAATGTGTTTGTGTCAATCCACTGATGATCCTAAACCGCCACATCCGGTTGAAGCGCATTTGAAACTATAGATCCCTAAATCACTTTATTAATACTTTTTTTTTGTTTAATAAACATAACAAAAGAGCAAACCCAACCATCTCTTGCATCACATATTGTATTCGTCCTGTAATCCATTTGTCATTTGTATTTAACAATTTGATTAATCAAAATCTTGAATTTGTTTTTTACTGTCTCCCTCGCACTCTCTTTCTTTGGGCACCCATCAATACATGATGGGAATGATATCACTCGCTAAACACTGTTGTAAGCTGAGTCGCCCCCTTCATCAAGCTATTCACCTCTTCCAAACGCTTGAAATATGGCTTCGCAATCAAGTGGTTCCCATTTGAAAACAGTCAACGCCAGGAGATTAATTAAAACATTTATCTCCGATTGACAGAAGAAATGGTACCTGTACAGCAACACAATTCTTAGAGTCGATTTTGGCTAAATCGTAGATGAAATCCTTTGGGGAAAACTTTTAGGTCCCTGCTTTCAAATCCTATCTCTTGTCTTACGTAACGTGGGTAGGTAGCATCCTTGTTGTCCTGCTTCAATAAATGAAACAGGCAAAGAACAAATAGATAACGATTTCGAACCGGCAACGTGGTTGTACTTAATTAAATCCTTAAATCACTTCAAACTATGTGTACAGTTAGGCGCCTTGGCGTAGGGGAATTAACGGTGACCTGATAAATTAAATCAGGACACACCAGCAGCAATGGTTTTTTTTTTTGTTTTTTTTTGTTGAGGTATCCTTCTTGCTTCTCTTCTCATTCTTCACCTTGTTCGCCATAGATGGTAATTAATGAGAGGTGATTACCTTATATCTCTGTCCGGGGCGGTCGTGAGGGGGGATGGGTAATTTAGTTCGATTGATAGTGGTGGTGGTGTAGCAGATGGAAGCAATTCTTTCAGATGTATTTCTTTTTCGTTAATCCAATTGCAACTGTCATACGATTTAAATTTAATTTCCATTCACTTCAAAAGCCTCAGTTTTGCACTCAACTCGAAAGTCCAATTATATGGAATCCGCCTGCAGTCATTCGAATTTCGTTTACACGCAATTTTATTTCCATGAGTAATTTTTTTATTTCTGTTAGAAATACCGAGTGCGCCATAGCAATCACCCATCCACATTCATTTGACAATTCTGTTTGGTAAATTGAATTGACACACAAAAACGAGCTGCAAATTCCCTCATGGAATTGAAAGACAAATTAAAGAGTTCCAAACCCGTTGAAACCCGTGCAAAGCCACCGCAGGACTAACCAATGATAAAACCAAAATAACAGAAAAAGAAAAACAAATAATGGCGCACAGCGAACGCAGCAGCGATGAAAACGTACAGCGACGGCTGGCTACGTTTTGTGTCCTGAAATGTTTATAGACACCTTTATATGGCACTTTACAGCTACGTTCATCCCGTTAGCAATTAGCTTTTAAATGCTTTCATCTTGGCTTCGTCCCAATAGGCAATTGGCCCTAATGGCCATAACCCTGTCATGTAGGTAGTTTGAGTGTTGCGGTGCGAGGTAGTGACCGGTATTGTCACTTATGTAAGCATCCGAATGCGCTCTGTATAGAAGAAGCCAACGAACGGTAGCAAACCTCGAACAACAATCGAATTGACTACGGGCTAGTGTAGGTGAATTCTGTTTATGGTTCTTTTTTCGGACAATAACTGTTATGAACCCAAAAAAACCCGTAAATTCCACAACAATAAACGACCCTACTCAAGTACTTTGTACATATATGCTATCTGCGAGTGAATTCGTGAGGACTTACGCTACAATGAGGACGAGGACGAGTACGCCCCTTGGAAGTGCGGCAAATTGTTTGTACGTTGACTACGTTACAACACTAAGAAGTGTGCTACGACCCCATTCGCAGGTTGGTTATGGAGCTTTTATTCCTCTGGTGAATTGGTTTTGAACGATTCCGTGACTTTTGTCATCCACATAGCATGTGCTTGTGTTTGACCATTGATAATCTAAACAAATAGGGCATTATCACATAGGATTCTGGGATAGCGGTACGAACTTTCGGATAATTTAACGGAATATTTAAAGAACATGTTGATCAGCGCCGTCATCACCTCAGGTACAGATAGTGATTGGGAAACGATTTTTTTTGATTTGAAACTTTGGTAGTCACAGTCTAATTATATCTTAATTAAATATTCAATTAAATACAAGCAGTCCAACAATAGTATAAATTGGGCGAAGGCGCTTGAACAGCATTGAATAATATTGCAGCATTACTTTGAAAGTGCAAGCTGATACAACATCTCAGCAACAAACTAGCAGTCGCAGAAGCATGAAGAGACTTCATAAAGATTTTGGACTTTTCTCTCAGAAGGTCCAAATGACCACGGAGTTGCTTGACCCCTTTGGTCCTTTTTTTCTTTTCGAGCTATTTGTTGAAAAAAGTATCCGAAACTATCGAATATAACGGGTGATCCAAGTAGAGATACTTTTTTCAATAGCCTTTTTTGACAGATCACGTGTGAGTCGTGTCATGCTGTCATGTTATATTTGTTTAGTATTGTTTGGCATTTCATAATGGAAAGACTTACGCGTGAACAACGTTTACAAATTGTTCAACTTTATTATGAAAATTCACGTTCTGTGAGGAATGTGTTTCGTGCACTTCGCTCAACTTATGGTCAACATAATCGGCCTACTAAGCCTACTATTCGCAACACCATCACCCATTTTGAGACCCAGCATTCATTATTGGATAATATTCGACCGAATAGACCACGTCCAGCACGCTGTGAAGAAAATATAGCGGCCGTAGCAACTCGGACTGACGTATGGAACGACTTGGCGCATTTTACGTCAAGATCTTAAATTCAAAGCGTACAAAATACAGCTTGTGCAACAACTGAAGCCGCTCGACCTTCCCAAGCGACATCGCTTCGCTCTATGGGCTCTTGAAAAGTTCCAAGAAGATCCGACGTTTTCGAGGCAAATTTTGTTTAGCGATGAGGCCTATTTCTGGCTCAATGGGTATGTAAACAAACAAAATTGCCGCATTTGGGACGAAGAGCAACCAGAAGAGATTGAAGAACTGCCAATTCATCCACTTCATCAAAAACAACGGTTGGGTGTGGTTTGTGGGCCGGTGGAATCATCGGTCCATATTTCTTTAAAAATTATGCCGGTGCGAAGGTAACCGTCAATGGCGACCGTTATCGTGCCATGATAACCGACTATTTGATGCCTGAAATTGAAGCTCTTGATCTCGGCGACTTTTGGTTTCTGCAAGACGGCGCCACTTCCCACATATCGCATCAATCAATAAACTTATTGAGAGAACATTTCGGTGAGCACATAATTTCACGTTTTGGGCCGGTCGATTGGCCACCAAGATCGTGTGATATCACACCGTTAGACTTTTTCCTGTGGGGATATGTAAAGTCAAAAGCTTATGCCGACAAACCCGCTTCGATTCAGGCCTTGAAGGAAAACATCACGCGTGTCATTCGCTAGTTACCAGTCGAAATGCTCGAACGAGTGATCGAAAATTGGACTCAACGGATGGACCATCTGCGACGTAGCAACGGCCAATATTTGATAGGCATAATCTTCAAAAAATAAATACCAAAGAATGTTCTTTCAAATGATAATAAACATTCTCCATTAAATTTGAATTTTCTGTGTTTTTTTCTTTAAAAAAGTAGGGAACTTCGAAATGGATCACCCTTTATGTATTGAAATAGTTTTTTTGATTTGATTAATTTGGCAGGATAGCCCAATTTCAAGTCAGCCGATGCAGTCAGCTTACGAAAATAATCTTCCACAATTAATCGAATGACTCTTCGGAACAGAGAACAGTGTTTGTTGTAATACCTCGATTTGCCACTTGACTCCATTGAATATTTCAGGTTGGCTTATACTCTCTTGGACTCTGTTGACGTACAAATCTAGGTCACTAAGCTAGGAAGGAAAATTATGATAGCTAATTAAATAAGCTTTTCTTGGGATTAAGTGAGAACCACTTAAAAACTTGACTGCGGTTGTATACTTAAACCGTTGGACCAAAGATTTAGAGAGTTTTCTTGTGACCATTCGAAACAATATATCTTTTTTCGGTTACTGACGAGCACACTGCTACTATATAAATATAAAATAAATTTTGTCTTGCCCTCATTTTGGTGATTCAAAAGCTGTGAAAATTTGTATCGTTGGACACTCTTTTGAAGATTTTGCCCTACACCTGCGCCCGTTTGCTGGAGAACAAGATTAAAGAAATCACATTTTAGCGCATTGCCTTACCGAAATCCGGTTCATGTTTTGAAGAGCACCGCGTGTTCTCTAGAATCTCACAAGCTATCGTCATGAAGATATCCTGATGATAGGGGGTTTTAAAGCCGATGCAAAGACCATCGTTATCGACTTGAAACAAGTTGGTCTTTTCGAAAGTTTACTTTGGTATAAGCATTTGGTTGCAGCTGGATCTTTAGGGGAGGAAGCCAAGATTTATTATGCCGATTAGTGTGTTGCAGAAAGACTTGGGATGATAACATAGAACGTTGGATAGGATCTTATCTTGTGGATGGGACACATGAAGTTCATGGTCCAGACATGCTTCCTTTCTGCTTAAATACATCTCCTAATCCCTGCGAACTTTTTTAACTTGTTTTTTTTCCGGTTTCGAGAAGCCAATTTCATGGTCTTAAAGCCATCGGCAGTTGCTTGGCTTTTTTATAAAAACCTTCAGAGGGTCTTTCAATTGCGGGACTCTTTGGCCTCCTTCACTTCTCCTGCCCAGATACTCTTTTAGTTTATGCAACCTTTATTATACCACAATCTCTTTCTCTGCAGCTGGTATATTGTTGCTTTCGTCTACCCCTTTGATAAAGTCGCTATATCTGGACAAAAGGTCTATCTGCCACTATATCATATTCAGCACCCTGACTAGTCCTGAATAGTTATTACTGACCTCTAATCCAAATATGTCGAAGTAGGTCACGTAACCTATCTACAATGTTGATTGGCTATTGAATTCAGGTTCTTTCCGAGGTACTCATACTGTCTTGTGAGACTTATTCAGCCTCTTAGCCATCTTAGTTTTGCTATTTTTTTGTATTTGTTCAACACTGCATCTTATTAAATAAGAAGGTCAATAATGACGTGTCTCGTTTCAAAGAAGGGAGACTAAATTAAACAAGGTTCCTTCAAGAGTCAGTCGGATCTCCAAGGAGTCGACCATCTTTATTTTATTTAGGTGAAACCGTTGTTGCCGTCGAGGTATCCTACTAAGTTTGGGTTATCATGCCGACTTAGACTAAAAACGTATAGGATAGCGAAAATGTGAGCATCGAGCACAGCGGTGATAAGAGATAAATGCTTCGTTATGACAAACTCTCAATATGCGAGCTGCCATAAGAAAACATGTATACATTTTCGCCGCTATCCTCGCAGCTCCAGTATTGTTTTAGCCTTAGATTTAGCCATCTAATGAGATCTATTATCTAAGACAAAGGCTACTTTCCCAATATAAGATACATTTTGAATGCTCCCAGCATTTAATAGCTAAATCGTCTAATGAGTTTTAAAGACCTTTCTGGCCAGTTCGTCGTCTTTTTTTGCCATAATGTCGAGGCATTCAACACAGTTTGGTGTTGCTCCTAGAGTTGACTGTTTATTCGACCGACGCACTTGCTTGACTTTTTCTTGTTTATCCCTCCGTTAACTAATGGATGTTTGTATATAAGAGATTTAAATATGTTTGGCGCATATGTGAATGGAGTGCAGTTCTGCCTAAAATACAATGGCGCTTTTCCCGATACGGTGATGTTTAGCTTTGGTCCGCATGTATCAGCTCCCCCTTCCCGATTTAATTTTCGATCCATCCGCTTACTACTGTGTAGGCTGTTTGGTTTAATTTTGCAAACTCATGCTTCTGTACTTCTGGATCTTATGTGGAACTGTGCAGAAACCTTGCTAACCTCGTTGTGTTCGTGTTAATGTTCACTAAGACATAAAACTTTAGCTTCAACCATCTACATATGCTAAATTGATGTAAAGAACCAGCATTTTATTTTTATGGCTAAGTAACTAAGGCAAACATGCTCTAAGAAATAAGTTTTTTTTAATTATTTTTATGAAATCGCTTTCGTTTTCCATCCCCTTTGAATCTAACACAAATCCGACTCAAAGGCATCTTTCTTCATTGAACATAAAATAGGAAAACATAATATTCATTTCTCATTTGTACCACCTCCATTGCCCCATTTTAAAGTCGCTCAACACATCGTTAGGATTATCCTTGAACGACATTTATAAGAAAAAGCCATTCTCCGCCCATTTGATGGTCATCAATCATTTATGGATACATCCACATTTAACATTACACCTACAACATAACAATCAATTTCAAAGTCATAAAAGGAACAAAGCGAAACATAACGTATGACTGTATGTAATACATATAAAACTGAAAGTACAAGGAACAAATTTAGCCCATCGACCCCCACACATCTTCACAGGTGCTCGTATCGTATTGATGAGTTGCTTCAAGGCACCCGGCATAGGCTTTATAGGCAAAATAACTCCAAAAAGGACTGTATAGGTACTCACAAATTGAAGCATGTTTTGGTGTCCTACATTGTCGTCACTCGTCCTTCTTTAATTAAAAGTGAAAATGAAATGATAGAAAAGAAACGCTGGGCGTGAAATCCGCAGACACACACACATACACAAAACTACATCCTCAGAGGTAGAATGCGAGTATGAGGGAAAATGAAATGAAAATGTCAAAAGCATTGACAATCGGTCTGGTGTGATGACTAGAAAGAAGAATACACCGGAAAAAAAAATAAAAGGAAAGCAAACGCACAGGCATAGCACAAGAAGGCTTGGAGAAGCCATCAATGCGTGAATTATTCACACACGACCTCGTAAAGTGAAGAACTCAAAACAGAATTTAAATGAAGAGTGAGTGTTTCTTCTCTTACTCACTCACTCACTCACTCTCTAAGATGGGATTCTTTCATCTGCTTATTGATATAAAACGCACGATGCCGCGGGCTTGGGACAACCGACAACCGACCTGCTTGCTAATAGAATTGATAGAAAAAAAAACAAATATGTATGTACGTACACATCTCGACCAATTCCGCACGCTTCGATTAATAAAACAACCTCTGATGTGGTTGGAGTTGGGGTGGGTGTGTTTCCGAGCCAGAGCCCGTGCCCTTGATTCGCTTTCTCTCTCTCTTCTATAATGTCTATGTGTACAATTTCAAAATTTAAATGCAGGTGAGTCAGAGTGTGATGCTGTTCAAGGATAATGCTCCTTGATATCACTTTAATGTGCAAATATATGATGGAATGACGAGGCCCACACTAATTGAATGTATGCAAAGTATTCTAGCTTAAACAGTTGTAGTATCCTTTGCGGGGATTTCAAGGAGCGACATCATTATCGTCATTATTCCGAACAAGAGCGTCAGTTGTTATTGCGGCTTTATCCCATCGCATTTAGCTTTTCATCTGCTAATAGCACTCGATTACTTTGCGCAGTAAAGTCTTTCATTCCTCAAATTGAATGCAGAGTATGTTGTTGTTTTTGTATTCGTGAATCCAACTTCGGGGGTGGTATTTATGAAGATTTTATTTTATTTCATTTTCATTTTTATTCTTCCTTTTTTATGTTAAAATATAAACAGAAGTGAATAATTTGTACACACATAATGCATACGAAAGTAGGCTAGAGATGAGCTCAATTTGAGAACAAATAAGGATTGACATGAAAAAGTATTTGTTGCATCTGTGGTTATTTGAATTGTGTACAAGATTAATGCAACTTAATACGCTAAAATTACGAAGAGCCGGTGCCATTATTTGTGGGTACTAACTTCTCTTTGTTTAAGTCTTGGATACATTATATTCTTGTGCCAGCCTTGTCCATTCCATACACAATTGGTGTTACTAGTTTTAATTTTATTTAAAAGTCGATGATTTGGTTGATGCCATAAGTATAGTATATTATTCAATACTTTAGTGTATTCGTGAACTTGTTCTAAGAAAAATATATTCTAGAGTAAAGGTCTACCTTTATTAAATTTTAACCCCAGTTACCGAGGATTTAACGAAAGTCCTCCTTTTTGTACTCTGATCTATATTCTGGTCTAATTTTAGGTGTTTTTTCCAGTCAGTTCAGTTCTGAAAATATCAGTTTACAATTTTTATTTTTAATTAATCTTTTTTTATTTTGAGTTTGATGAAAGAACTAATTCTTGTCTTTCAAAACAAGTATTGCACTGTTTTTAAGTCTTCCCGTTGTATGTTAATACACTTTTTCCCGTTATATGTCTTTTTTTTTCTTAAATAAATAGATAGACTACTGCCTCTACGAAAGTTATCGTACTCTCCCCGTTTAAAGTTTTAACAAGTTTTTACTAACTTAGCACCAGCGATGGCACTCTACTACAATTGGAGTAGATCATTTATTGTTCATTTTCCAGAAACTGTTGCAATTCCAAAAGTTTAAATCCACTTACTTATTTAACTCATAAAATATGTTTAAAAAAAATTATTTATAATATTGACTTGACATACATACGCATATGGCTGGTCTCTTAGGAAGGCATTGTGGTTGCTTCTTAACAATTAAGTACTAAGACTGTTGGTGATATCTGGCTCTCGTTTAATGCATGAAAATTGTTCTTTTTACGGATCCTCTGATAATGATGCATGGAGAGCAGGACCATACCTGGCCATCTCTTCGGCCCTCTCATTACCCTCTGCGTTTGTACGTCCCTGATAGCAAGGCCTTCAGCCTGGAGCACGTTAGAAACGATGGGATGACGGAATGACGTCCACGAATCTATTTGTGTGGTAAAAAGACGGGACCAACTACAAAACCGCGAAGACTTTATATATGTTTATACTTTATTTCAAACCGTGAGTTGGGTGAAGCTTTGCTTTATTAAACATTGAAAAATAAAGTGTAACTTAAGTCGAAACAAATCGGTAGGTTTGCCTAAAATATAGACCAAATAAAAAAAAACAGTTCAGATCATAAGAATTTGTTAATATTCGCTTTATTCGCGTGCTAAGGTATTTTTCTACATAGTTGCCTTTCTTAAAATCTACTCCTGTCTTTTTCCATCTACATACTTCACTTTTTTTAATAATTCTAATCCAGAAATATTTTTAGAAAGACCCATGCCACGCTGCTTGGCACTTTTGTCCGCAAATTCCGGACGCTCGTTAAATAATTGTAAATTTTATTAAGTATAATTTAAATAAAGTTAGATTAAGTGGGACAGGAAAAATAATATAGGCTTGAACTTGAACTTTTGTACTGACCTTCTATATTAACTACTCTCTTAACAAATGATTCACAAATCTCTCCACTCAATAATTTTACTGTATTTTTCTATTCTTTCATTACACATTGCTCTTCTTTCTCCTACTTCTAATTTTGAAGTATTTAACTAAACTTTACATATAATGGAATAATTAACATACCCTAACTTTATGACAGCGCTCAAGGTTTATCTAGTCTACAGCGTCTTTTTATAATTTCTTTTTGAGAATTTCCATATGAAATTCTATTAAGACACTGAATGTCAATCAAAATTGTTTGTTTTGTTTCCCATTTCTAACTGAGGTGAATTTTGTTTCGCTGGAATTTTTAAATTTCGAAATTCTTAAATGTTTAATAAAAATGCTTTGTCGTAAATAATGTATGTTCTATCTTACTCTGCCTATGGAGGGGAGTAAATAATGTCCTCAGAGCATTTTTTTTTTTGTGTAAGTAGTTAATTTTGTAATGAATTCGCCACAGTATTTGACATCACCCTTAGCCGTTGAATTACGGCATTCTCTTGTTTTATTTAACTTTTCTTTTATATTTCGCATATTTAGCTGGCGGGTTTATATTCAATTAAGGGATTTTATAAAACCTTTGTGGGAATTTACAAAGGACAATGATTCATTTATGAATATGATATCTACATAAAAAAAACAGATTTTTATTACATTCTGAATGTGTCATTTGCATTTTCTTTAAATATAAAAATGACATAACAGACATTTTTTCGACTTAAAGCCCACATTCATATTGGCATTTATACAAACATGCTTTTGATACAATAATAATGGAAAGGTTAGTGAGGTGTATGGATTTCTACCGGAAGGAAAGACGGATTCTGCTAGTCAGCATTCTCAATTTACTCTTGACAATTTGTCATTTGAGCTGTGTCAAGTGTTATCAGTGTTCTTAACTTGTGGAAAATTTTACTTTTTTTTTGAAAATTCTTGAGCAAAATTCAATGCGGAAGCTAATAAATGTTTGTACCCTTTGTCTGAATATTTTTTTCAGTTTAACTTATTCTGTGCTGCAGTCGTTTAGGTAAATAGTTGACAAAGGCTTCAACGACAAGCTCGTTAAGTTCAGCAGAATTTTTTTTAAAAAGAGATTGATCCATAAGTCATTATCAAATACGTGTTGACACAAAAAATTCTTAATTTAAAAATTATTAAATACTCGTCATCAACTAGCTGTTGATACATTATGAATTAAGTATTACTGAAATAGTTGCTTTATATCAATAAAATCATTGAATCATAAAATCAAAGGCGGTACACGTATACCTGTATGATCAGTGGATTGCCACAAACACATGTCACCCATAAGCACTTTTTTTCAGTTTCTTTCCATACTTAAAGTAAGTGTGAATTATGACCGTCCACAAAAACTTAATTCTTATTTTTCTACTAAGCCTACCTGCCACTCATATGCATATACAGAAAGAACCAATGTTTAGCGCCTAAACGCTCAACCCAATGAAAGATGTAATGGATCAACCAAACCTTGTTCTAGACCTCGTATACTCATAAGTGATATAGTTCATTTCATCCTTTCTTGCCATTTTCTTGAAAGGCACTCAATCCTTCCATTTAAATATGGTAAAATCAAGTAAAAATATGGGATAGCCTGGTACGGAACATATGACATGTTCATAGTTCATCGGCCGGTTAGCCAATCGCACTTCATTTGCTATCGTTATACTCGGATTGTATTGCTGCAATGAGGGTTGTTTTTGCCGCTTGTGCTGGATGTTTCTTTGTCTAGTAAAGGCATTTTCAGTTGCCATCCAATAGTTTGAGTGTTAAAAATTTGACAAAACCAATTGAAACGAACTATACACGAAAATTCCGACACAGCATACAATGAATACTGAGTCCGACTTATGGGTGGGTGCAGTGGCTTAATGGTGAAGTGGACTACTAAGCAAGGGGTCCCTGCTTCTAATCCCTCCCCGTACCAGCATAAATAGTTCATTCCCTGCCCCACCTCTTGAGAAAGTCCGGCAAACATCCAAGAGTAAAAACTGTTACAATAATAAATAGCTGTTCGTAATCGGCATAAAACTGTAGATTCCTTCCGTTCGTGTCAAAAATAGATCTCTGCACCACAATGGTTGGAGAAGCTAGGCTTTACGTTCTGTATGGGCCGTTTACGAGAAATATTAATTTTTTTAATTTTGAGTTTTGAACATTAAAAGAGAACTGAATGAATGTGCATGCATCAGCGAGTTTTTAAGAGAGCACACGGTAGATCTAACAAACATTCTGAGTACCCCTGTATTCAGTGTGTGCAATAGCAAAATAATTTGTATTTACATTCTTTTATTGCATTGCCTTAAAAAAACCGAATATAATGAATTGAATATGGACGATTGTTTTTATATTTTAGATGTTAGGAATGTCATCTTATATGTTATATGTATTTGTGTGTTGGAAGTATCTGTTTTTTGTCGTTCCTTTGTGTTTCTTTAAGATTTTTAATTCTACACTTATTCGATGTGATTATCAGTCATGATCTCAAACTGAAAATAAGCCTCTTTCAAAGTCAGGCAATTAGCCGGAATAAGTCGTTAGACTGTATGTACTTTATACGTTAACTAAGACATACTAAAATTATAGCCTTGTGAAAGTAAGTTTATTTTCGGACATTTTTTACATTTTCAAAAATCCGGTGCATAGTGACGAACCCTCCGAATGCCCGCCAGAATGTTATTTTCTTTTCTTGATTAGTAGGTCCAAAATTACTAATCAACAAATGCTTATCCTTGTAAAAACACAGTACTCAAATCGTGGACTGACAGGTCATACTAGGTCATAGGAACATACAAACATAGTGCTTTGAAATTGAGGCATTCTAAAACGAACGAAAAAATCATGCAGAATTTGGGAATTCACCTTCAGAATTCGACTTTTCGAAGGTTACTCCAAATAATCTCTTCGAGTTATCAAGACCTTCGTGTAATAGAAGTTCGAGTTATCAAATAAAGATGACATGTAAATTTCAGTCTTGGCGCTCTTGCCAACCAATTTCATTCGAGTTATTAAATATTAGAGTTATCGAAGTTTAACTGTAGTAGGTAGGATATACGAGAAACTTAAAAATCTCTTAAAATACATCGAGTTCACTGAATTAACTGGGTAATTAAATGGAAGAAATAAATACAATGAATCGAACATTCATTCAATTCGCACGCTATTCCTTTGAATGATGTGAATGTCTTTCTCATATCACCACTCACAATCATTCATTTCTTGAGAGAGAATGGCGTGAACTCACTCCAGTGCCATTTTGAATGCATTCATGCAGCTCTATAATCTAGAGCTAGAAACATCACAAATATTTACATTCTTTACGACAGGAAAGCAATACTGCTTGTTACCTATTAACACCTTTGAATTTACCTCACATATTGTCTGAAACTGTCTCAACCTACTCAAAAAAAATATCCTGAGTTAGAAGAGTTCACTTGATTTCAGTGCCAGTGCACTGTAGGTTTGATGACAATAAAAGTGCAGACGAGCTTTTCAAAATCTGACATCTGTGATTTTTAAAAAGAAACATTAAAACATCTTTGGAGATAAAAGCGCTATATTACTGAACGGAAACTGAAGGGCTATAAAAACTTCTATATCAATCACCCGTCTTAGCAACTCAAAATTGTTAAAATCACACAGTTCGTGATTTTTGACTGGGATACTGCAGATATCCTTGAAGCCACTGTAAATGCTCATCAAGAGCATTACGCTACCTTACCATGAAAAACAGTTCAGTTCGACGAAGATTCAGCAGAATGTATTAAAAATTCCGACTTCATGGACGAACTCCAACTTAAGAAAAATTACTATAGGCTCCTAACTCATCTCTACTCTAATCAAAAGAAAACACAAAACACTACGTTCGCTCTAAATGGTTTTTTGTTACGCAACTAAGCTTCATCTAGCGATCTTTATCTTATAGACTATTTCAGATAAACTTAAATTTAATTGGCAAGAGGTCGCTGGTTCAAATCCCGACGTGTACCACCTGAAAGTTTTTTTCACTGCCCCACATCTTGCGAAGGTCTGACAAACATCCAAGAGTAATAAGTGTCATGCTTCAGCTTCCCAAAAATAAATTGACGTTCGGAATCGGCATTAAACTGTAGGTCCCTTCCATTCGTGTCAAAAAATTATACCTACGCATACACAGTGGTTGTAGAAGCTAGGCTTTTTTTTAAGTTCCAATGCATTACATTTCCACCACTGCGACACTCTATTAATATCTGATTGAAAACGAATGTAAGCAATTAGATAATTTATGCAAGAAAATAATTTTAAAGAAAGATCAAAGATCAAAACCTTACGGGATTAAGAGATTTAGAGATTATATGAATAGCAACGGGCCCAAATGACTGCCCTGTGGAACACCCAAAAGTTACTTCTATAATTCGAGAAGTCAAACCGAGATGCTAAGGAACCATTTTAGCATAGAAGAATGAAAACCTAAAGACTAAAGTTTAGCCAAAAGTAGGGTGTGATGCATCCTGTCAAACGCGTTTGTTAAGGGAGTGTACAGTACACTAACTTCGTTCATCAAAACTACTAAATACATAATTAGTCAACAAATCTAAATAATTGAACCACGAACTGACTATTTGAAATAATATCTTTTACTGCGAAAAAGTGTTTGTCCTTAACAATACTATCATACAATTTTGGTATTGCAGAAAGCTTTGATATACTACAGATACTTACAAAACTCTTATTTTTCAGATTGCACAATTCAGTTTGCAAGAAAATGATGTCGTCAAATAGAGCTAAGTGACAAAAGCTCAAATTCTTTGACATTTCGAAAAAGTTACAATAAACTTTATATTGCTTTGCTTCACAACTTCGTTGTTTGCCTTTGGTAGATGTCCCTGTCACTGACGAAAAGAACAAACTTACTTACGATGATTATAATTTATAACCTGCAAAAAGAGAGTTTAATTTGCTTAACAATTAGAATTAGGTTAGATTAGAAGGGTTGTTTGCACTGAGTACAATTTCACCTAGAAGCCATGAAGATCGATTACCCTAGTTGTACATATAAGGACATGTGACTGCTAAAACCACTTATATCTGTTAATAAAAAATATGATTTCTAATAGTGGTGTCCCCGCCAAATCGCCCAGACAAATACCATACTCCCATGCACGATAAGCGGCGTTCTTGTAGAACACCGAGTTCGTCAAGTGAGGAAGTAATGGCTTCTGCGTTGAAGTTGTTGTTCAGAATTCAAATTCTTTATTTTTGAGAAATTTCGCGATCATTCTGGTTACTTCGCTTCTTGTGCACTGTTTAAAGAACCTTACACTGAAAATAATATTTTTCATAAGCTTATGAATTTTCGTTCGTTAAGTAAAATTCATTGGTTCAATGTACGAATTCTTTGGATCAATGTACAAATTCATTAAAAAATTGTTGGTTAATGAACAGTTCGTTAATTGAATGAATGAGTGTTCTTTAATGTTTTATCATAGTTCAAACATTACCACTTATTTTGAATGAACAGTGTCTTTCTTTAAAGAACCTCAGCCATCAAATATATTAAAAGTTCTATTCGTAAGAGAACTATATTTATACTTCTAGGAATTTATATGAGCTTCTTTCTTGTGGTTTAAAGACATCTTTTCGGACACTTTGAATTTATCATTTATTTTTCATCATAAACTATATTTCATCATATTATTTTGGGGACGCTTTTTACATCATTTAAAAAATCTAAAAATAAGCTGTGACCGACGTTCGTAACTTAATGTACGATACATTAAACCAAAGAACTGTTTTCATTGAATAATGCTGTACCCATATAGTCACTGTAGTTGATTGAAGTTTTGTCGAATCAACAAGGTTTTATTTATATTTTAGGTTGACAACTGAAAGGATTGTTCACTCTTCAGGTTAATTTCAAGTATTGATGAGGTTAGCCGAGAAATTTTTAATAAATTAATTATTAAAGCGACATTTTTTTATACAAGTTTTTAAAAAAAAAGAAAAATTCAACAAACAAAAGAAAACATAAAGGTAAGTCAATTTTTTTTAGTATACAATACATAATGTAAGACCTCAACATCAATGACGAAAGGATCTATTGCCCTGTAGCTCATATACCCGCCTTAAAGACTATAGTGAGTACATATTATCAAAAAGATTAGGTAAGCATTTTAGTGCAATGATATGCACGTTTCTTCTGCTGCCATTTTATAACAATTTTATAAACAAATTTTTTTCTTTTCTTTCCTATTTTTCTTTTCTTTTCTTTTTTTCTCTTTTCTTTTCATATAATATATTATATTAATATATTCTCAGACGGGTGAGACTGAATTAAAAAATTTACAAAGTTCGCAGTTTAACTAAAAAAAACATTTTTTTCAATAAACCATATACGTTGAATTAATTAACGCAATGCATTGAGTTAACGAACACAATACATTGGTTCAATAAACAAAATTCTTTGTTTCAATGAACAATATTCATTGACACAAAGAACAAAGTTAGTAGATTCAATGTATGGATTACATTGATTAATGAATAAAATACATAATTCAATGAATTGATTTTCATTAATTCACAGGTTCATTGATTGATGAACGACTATTCTTTGTTGGAACATGTTTATCGGCTGAATTTGAATGAAAAATTCTTTAATACAAAGAGCTTTTTCTTTGTATTTAAGTACCTTTTTGGTTCAGTGTAAGTGCCGGTCAAATATTATTTAGTGTTTTCATAAGAAATGAAAATAGGCCTGTAATTCTTGCCGGTGGGTTGGTTTGACTATCCAACTTTGGGAATATACACCACTGCCTTCAGAGAGATATAATGATTATTATGATTTTATGGGCTATTATGGAAAGCAAACATATGTTTGATTCAACGACGAAGACTAATGAAGCAGAAGTTTCCACTGCGAATCCTAGGAGTAGCACAAACATCTTGTTGCAGCCAGAGTGATATCTGAATCTCAAGGCTCGTAAAATGTCAAGGAAACCCATTTCAAAGGGCATACAAATTTACTGGCCTTCCATGTTGAAAAAAAAACTATCCCAATAAGACACATGGCCGCACTTAGTACCTAATAACGCCAGAACAAATCTCTATCAGAGCTTATTTCTACAGAAAAAAACCTATCAAATTCCTTGGAGTACGATTTGATTTACCACATTCGATGAACATTATCAACAGTCAAGTGATGGAGTAGCTGACGCTGTACTCCTAACAAGAGTGTATTCAAAAAATTCAATCGTTTTACATATTTAATTTACATTTGCTTTTGTTCGATTTGCCTACTCCCTTTTGTGCAGAAGAAAACTACAACTCCTGTCGTTCTTAATTTGGTAAACAAAGTATCTATTCGTAGAAATTATTTTCCTATCTATTCCCTATCTGACCTGCTCCAGGGTTTGCAGGGTTTGCAGGGTTTGAATGAAGAATTTTACGATGACTTAAATTGAATTCAGAGTCTTCGACTGTGAATTAAAGACTTCTTCAACTCCCTTCTCAATCTCTATATTGGATGGTATTCCCAATGCCAAACCTCTTGCTCTCAGAACATTTCTATGTTTATGGTAATCCCTGTTGTTTTGTTGCTGTTATGGTTTTTTTTTAGTTTGTTTTTTTTCACAATATCTACCAAAAATGGATACACATATCCTTTTAGTGCTATGGCACATTAGAATACATATACTGACTCTTTGTCTGTAAATTTCACACTTTTGTTGGAAAACATTTCAAGAGACATTGTGTGAAAACAACTAACTCCGGTTTAAATGAGGAAATGAGGCAGAATGGGCGCGAATGAATGTATCACCATAGCCAGCCAACCAGCCAACCAGCCAGAGAGTGATGCTATTTTAAGGCAACTTTTCCATGTTAGATATATGCAAATCACTAAAATAGGTTAACAATTCGTCCAGGGCTAGCAGTGGTAGCAGTAGTAATCCGTGTGGTACTCGACAACCATTCGATTCTGTTAAGCCACATGCTGTGGACTGACTAGGACTACCCGGATGGGGGAGCATGGGATATATTTACATAATAACTACGGCAAGAACATGTCCCGTAGAGATTTTTGAATTTTGCACAACATTTTTTTTTATTTTATTTTTAAACCCTTTTCTAGATGAGTAACAGAGAAGGAGAGAAAGATACTTGCAGCCACAGAGATATGACAATTTCCGTTTTGTACGGTTTAAAATTCCATCTTTTTTTTGTGTAAGCCGTTATCCTTGTGAATGTTTGGAATAATGTCGAATCCTTTTTGCCGGAACAACAACGAACTGTAATTTTAGTAAGAGAAAACATTTGAAATCCTTGTAGGGACCGTCACTTAGTATGGACACATACAAGTAGTACGGTCGAACTGAAACTGAAACTGAATCTAAAACTGAATACCGAAAGGCGAGTGTGAGGTTTTTTAATTAACATAACTTTTTGCATTTTCGAGGGCCGTCGGCTCTGTTGCTTATTGTCACATCAGTCAGCTCGGAATCGCATCAAAATGTTCAGTTTAGTTGATATGTTGTCCTTAAAGGGCATGTCTGCGTGAACAATATATGTACCTAAGTGTTTTTGAAATGTGGGTATGGGTATAGATAGATGTGAATGGGAGTGTGAGTGTACTGTTGTGATTTATGCTAATTGTCACAGGAGGCTGTTTATTGTTATTTCCCAAGGATCTGTGGCTGAAGCTGAATCCTTGTGAATGCAAAATGGCGAACGATGAATTATTGTGTGCACATTATCTGCTTCATGGTGCACAGTGAGTCCTTGTCGTTTGATGGTAATGAAACAGTTGTTGGATTGCCTTGTGCTAATTATTTTCATTTCTAATATAAAACATAAAATACAAGTCCTGCATGTATATTCATTGTGAACGCTCTGTAAAGTCTTGTCATTTAAATGCAGCACAAATGGTTGTCAGTATTGAAAAAAAAAAACTCTTAGGTAGAGGTTCGTTGCATTTTTCTTTTTTTTTCTAATTTAACAGAGGTAGGTACGTCCGTATGTATGTAAATTCGTATTTTGGTTCGCAGATTTTCATTAGTTTCATTTTGCATTTTCACAAAAAAGCTATTCATTAATAATGATAAACAAAAAGGGCATAACGCATGAAAGCGGATGCGGATATTCTTTAGAAATTGCACGCTTATGAACATGTGTATTGGGAGGTGCTAGGAACTATTGAAAGTGATATTAACTTTTTTTTATAGATATATGTATGTGGGTCTTAATGTTTTCAAGTAAAAACAATAATATAAAGATAAGCGTTTCAACAATGCGCTAAAACTATGAAAATTGATGGTGAAACAGTTTACACCTTCTTGTCTAGAAGTTGTAAAACTTAAACGACAATATTGAGCAAGCAGTACCAGTGAGTAACAATCGCAAAAAACTTGAAAATATTTCTAATTCTGATCGGAATGTGGCCGAAAACAAAAGTTTATGGGTATCACGTTGCTTTTTTATCGGCATTTTCGAAGCATCACTCGCGAAGACTTGGTTCATAAAGTCTAAAAGGTTTATTTTTAAATTAAAAAAATTAAATTTATGCAACATTTCATAGGAATTTATATCGCCATAGCCTCCTTGTTCAGAAACTAATTCAAGGGCCTATCCAGGCAAAGGTTTTTGGGGACTAAACATGGTAGAAGTACTTATTTACTTTGAATAAACAACAACAAGTACCTACTACCATGTGAAGCGAAGGCTGGAGTTGCTACGCTGTTTCACAAGCTACCACGGCCAATTATCAGATTGATTTTTGTGGTGCCGAAACTTCATATGGCGTACTGGAGAGACATCAGTTGTCCGCTAGGCGATAAAAGCCGTGTGAGATGACTGTAACAATTAAATGCCAACTTCTTGTTTTGGAGCAGAGTAGAAGAAATAACTGCGGCAATCAAACTCAGCCTGTGTCTCAAATATTTTTCAAATAAATGGGGTGACTGCTTTCCGGAGATTTCTTTATCGAACGACCGTCTTTACAACGCTTAGCATTTGAATCTTCAGAATAGCGTTCATCTACCATTTTTTACTGAATCTAGCCAGTGTGAAGCAATTGCCCGGAAAGTGTGTGTTGTGGTTTCCTCTTTTTTTTAATATCTGAAGCTCCTGTGGAAATCTTCAGATGGAACTACCATTCTAATGGAATGTCTTCCTTTTTCGTGCCCCGACCCATAGAATCCGTTGCTGCGTGCGCCCGCTTTTTTTGCCTGACAGCAAGATATACTTCACGTATTCTTGTGGAAGGTGACCTATAAACAACGCATTGACTGTGATGGCGGCCAATATATGTATGCAGCTTAACTTTCTACAAAACTCATTTTCAACCAAAACAGAACCATATAAGTATGTTTTTATTAATATTGGTATATGTTTTTGCTTATGCGTTATATATTTAAACGATTTGTCCTGATTTAACATAAAATTTTAACACTGAACGACTTAAAAAAACAAGAATCGTCAATTTATTCTTTTGATATAGCAATTTGCCATCGCCGGTGGTAGCCGATTTGACAAATAAAAAACAGATTATATGGGTCAGAGCCTTTACAAGCCAAAAATTCGTAAGTTTAATAGCAAAAATAAGGCGCTCTAGAACTGCTTAGACGAAAACACAAGAGTGGTTTTACAAATTGCGAGAGTAATGGGAACTTGAAATTTTCTTCACCTTTTCTCAAAATATATATGTATATATCTGTAGCGGTGGCCCAAGGCAAAACCAATAAATTCCAATTTTAGTTTATTTTGTTGATAAATCGCAAAGTAGCAGACTTAGCTATTTTTTTAACTGATTAATAAAGACAGAAACAATTGCCAACTATGCGAAAATATTTATAACCTGTAACAATGTAACAACAAGCAATTACAACCATATACAACCAGATATTTAAGAAAAATTATCATATTTTATTAATACTCAAGGACATTTTTTCGTGCATCCGCTCCTGATGTGCATTTGCTGCTAAAACAATTTTATCTTTCCGTATCACAATACGCCTCCAAATAAAAGCCGTTGGAAACAGTTTTATTGGGACCTTATCCAATAAACAAATAAGCAACAGTTTAATGAAAAAAAAACACCAAAATC